>CM063503.1:115662930-116027930 GCA_032207245.1 Pardosa pseudoannulata
ATTTATTAATCTATGCTAATTTCAAATTACATAAAAATAACATTTTTACTTAAAGGTGGTTGTTTAGTTAGAATAGTTTAGTTAACAAATGCAAATCAATACGGAAATTACCTTTTATTTTGCATTCAAACTAGGTAACGTGTTATTTGAATAAAGAACTTCTTCTTCTGCTCAGCGTACGTGATATTAAGAGATATACGTACGGAACATTATCTGTGTTTATGTAGATTTTACGCTTTTTTAGAAGAGTTGCCATATTGCACTTGAACTAAATCAGAAATTGTGCATAATAAAAGGTAATTTTATTCCGTATTTTGCATTTGTTAACACTCTATTTTCTATAACACAGCGCCAAATATTCCCCTAGTGTTGACTTTTGGAACTAATTTTTTTTTCGCGGAATCTTTCGTCCACTGTCTTGTTTAATCTTCCTACAAAATGTGGCGTCATTCTCGCAAATAGATGGCGCTACAGAACACTGTGAGCACTGTCAGTTAATTTATGGCCACCCGGTATAATATATAATATAATATTTTATATATATATATATATATATATATATATATATATATATATATATATATATATATATATATATATATATATACTCTTTTGTCTGTTATTTATGCTCTTTTAGCTAGCGTTGTATTTTTGGCTTCGAGGAAACCCTATGGGAAATTATGCTAAACTGTCCTATAGGACTTTCAGTAATACGCATTTCCCCCATCTACGACGACAATGTTATTTTAGAGTTAAGAATTTCAATTTCTCCTCACTTCAACGGTGAAAATTTGGTGAAACTAAGTGTCTTTTCCGATTTTACATGTTTTGGCAGCTATCCATGATCACTTCTTGTCTTTATCTATTGTTTAGAATAAATAGAGTAATAAAGATATAAGTACACTAAGAAGTGAAAAAAGGAATAAGAAATTTTCAATTTTTTTTTTTGCAGTTTTCTATTTGTTAATAACACATGCACTTAAAAAGGTGTGTAAAACGTTCTTTATTTTTTAATGATAATATATTATACTTTTTATAGCTTTAAATTAATTTTTATAAATTATTTTTGGTTTCATATAGTATGATATCGTTATAGCAAATAGCCTTAGAGTAGTTTTAAGGAGATTCTTGACATTTTTTTAAAAATTTAAATTATCCATTAGTTGTAAAACTCTCTCTCTCTCATACGACTTTTCTTCTGCCTCTTCTGAGAGGTACTCTATATATTTTCGGACCACTCTATAGTTTAACTAATAATGAATATGTTCCCACGATAGTACTAGTATTGAATCGTTTTCATCCTATTAAACTGAATTTAAAAAATATGAGGATAAATATAATGAGTATATAATGTACTGAAAAAATAAATTTACTGAGTACAATAATGTATAAAAAGTGTCTGATGAATTAAAAACTACATATATTTTAAATACAGTAAAGTATAAGTCATCAAATTTACTGAGTACAATAATGTATAAAAAGTATCTGATGAATTAAAAACTACAAGTATAGGTCATCAAAGAAACTTTAATGTACAAATTCCTAGTAAATTCTTTGGTAATAATATTTAGCATTATTATAGACTCTGAGAAGCTATCTGTACTAGAAAGTCGAAGTGTATCTTAATATTCTCTACGAGTACCATTCAGGATTGGGATTCAAGCAATTGGCAGTATAATCCTAAATGCCATAGAATGTGCCCAAAATTCATATATAATCGCAATTATGTTAGTAACTAATGTCCTTTTACTATTCTTCCTGTTTTAATGGACATATATGTACACATTTCTTATTTTGGATTTTATAAAATGCATTATTTATATAAGCGTTTTTTAAAGAGTTTTCATTTTTTATTAACTTAGTGTTACATCCTTCATTAGCTTTTATTAAGATTCCTATTTTAGGTATTATGTAGTTTTGGGATTCAGATGGTATGCACAGTTACGTGCTAACTGGTTCTCAAAATATTTAAGTTCTAAGTATCCATATTAAAATATATATAATCTTAAAAAAATAAAATTGTACGCAGTTTACTTTTTTCAAAACTAAAATTTTCAGTGTAATAACTAAAATTAAAATACAAAAATTAGTTATAATTTCTATTTCAAATTTTATTTTAAAATGAATTATGCCATGAATCATTTTTTATTCCTTTTTATTATTTCTTTATTTTTTTAACTTGCATACAAATTTTTTAAGATGCATATTTTCATTGATATTTCTTGTATTAACAAGATTATTTATTATGAGTAATTAATTGAAAAGCTCTACGATATTAGGGAATGGTGTAAAGCTTATATATTTCCAAAATTAATTCACAAAGTTTTTTTCATTTTGAAAAATCATTTATGTGAACTGGATATTGATATATTTGAAATCCACCGCTACTTTTATCTATAAAATATATAAGAACAGAAACTTTATGATATTTATGTTACATATTTTATAGCACGGAAACGACATATGACTACTTACCAGCACACTCTGCGGCATTTTTTTTTGTTTTTTGATCTCGTAACTTTTTGGCACCACACAAGCAAATACATGTATATATTCTTTTTGTAAGAGAGTGAACCAATCATGTTTTCACATAAATTTAGGTTATTTTAACATTTATTCGTGTTGAAAATGCAACATTAAGCACACGTTACTGCGAATCCCGAACATTTAATTATAATCACAAAACAATTAAAAAATTAGGTACAATCATCATGAAACTTAACATCGCAAACACTTAACATCGTCGTTTTAGATTTCAGTTTAAAACAAACGCGTTGTTGAACACCATTCTCTTTGTCTCTAATGGCTGTCGCGAGAGCTTCCTCGCGTTGCCATTCGTCGCTCTCCAAAGTCTAGAGATAATCCATGGAGGATAGTGATTCACATTCATATTTAACCATATAATCGTAAATTTCTTTTCAATGTACTATAATATGTTTTTATACTTATGAACTAAATGTTAGTTCAGAAAAGGTATACATCTTACTGTAAAGGTATACCTTCTATACATATGACGTATAAAACAGAGTAAAAACCACATCTTTATTTTTCTGTGTAATACATTCCCGATATTTATAATCTATCCAGTATAAGTATTAAAATAATAATAAATTAAATCATATGAATTCATGTTATAAAATTAATGTAACTTCTAAAGATTGAAGTCATAAAAATTTTGCATCAACTGAATATTGGAAAAAGTAGTAATTTATGAATACTTCCATAAATAATAGCAGTCACTCAACTTTTACCTAAAATGATCAGAAAAAATAAATCGAGGCACTACAAGAGATGAATGCGATAAATTACGTATAGTGTTCGCATTCGAGTCCAATAATATTTTCTGGAGACAAATTATTGCATTTCGTAAGGAACTGCTCAGATAAAGTCCTAAGCTACTTCATCAGTGCAACTTTTCGAGTCAGTACCTAAAATTTAAAGGTAAGATGGGATTGTAAGATGGGATTTTATAACGTTTGATGGATGTTTTTTTAACATATGTATGCGATAATATTGTAATCTAAAATATTGTTTACCGAATTTAGGTGTTAATGTACTTAATATATTTTAAGTTATTGAAATTGAAATTTAAAAAGCGTATTTTTAAAATAACTTTTTAAAAGGAATTAAAGATTTATTGAAAATGCTTTAACTATAACCTGTTTTAAATAATTAAGTATTAAAGTCAATTTTGAAGATTACATATGTTATTCTTTGTGGTTGTGAATATCTATTGTTTAAGTTATTGAAATTGAAATTTAAAAAACATATTTTAAAAATATCCTTTTGGAAGAAATTAAAGATTCAGTGAAAATGTTTTGATTATAACCTGTTTTAAATAATTAAGTATTAAACTTAATTTAGGATTACATATGTTACTCTTTGTGATTGCGAATATCTATTAAGTAATTTAAATTTAAATTTAAAAAGCATATTTTTCAAATATCCTTTTGGAAGAAATGAAAGATTTACTGAAAATGTTTTAACTATAACCTGTTTAAATAATTATGTATTAAACTCAAATTTGAAGATAACATATGTTACCCTTTGTGATTGTAATTATCTGTAATCAAAATTGGGTTTTAATGCCTTAAAATAATTTTAATTATCCATATTTAAACAAATTTAATGTTTTAAATTAATTTTAATTATGAAAATTTAAAAATTACACTTTTATATGCCCTAAACGCAACTAATATACCTGTAGTGTCGAAAATTTTAAGTATAAGCTATGTTTATAATCTTAAAATCAATCTTAACTAGTGACAAATTAAGTGCACCTTTGAGAAGCAAAAACTAAAATTTCATTAAAGTAACAATATTTTTGATTTAAAATAATCCCATTCTGTCACTGAATTCCAGCATTTAGAAAAATTTCAGGATACGGTGGACTTTTACAAACTTTTTAACAAATATTTCATCGATATTTTTAAAAGTTTCGTATGTTACTCAGTACAATCTCAAGTATCCATGATTAAAGTTGTCTATTATTGAAATTCACGTATTTCATAACATCCCTTTTAAAGTTGTCTACTCTTATTTCTTTTACCTATTGTTAAAAAAACCTTTTAAACATGAGCTATTTTTAGTATTTTTGAATTACATTTAGGAAGTTTTGGAAGACTTGATTTCATCTGTTAGGAGAAAATCAGCTAAATTATCAACATTCTAACTTTAAAACCCATCAGTATTACATTATATGTCAACCTGTACACAAATTAAGGATGAAAAAAAACTTCAAAACCTTTTTTTATCTAATTTTTTTCTGAAATGTTTTGAAAATTTTATACCTTATTTATTATAATCTTAAATATTCGTGGTACAAATGTGTTACAAATATTTTAAAGATACTTATAGATCTTGAAGTTTAAATATTGAAAATATATCTTTTAAAATATTAGAGGAGCAAATATTTTACTTGTAGTGGTTTTTTCATTTTAATATATTTATAATATTTTAGAATTACAAGTATTATATGATGGTAGGATTAATTGCATTCATGAAATGCGAAATTTCTTCAAAATAGATATAGGATCGATTTGAAATGTTATAATTATGCTATCTAAAATTTGAATTTTTCATAACTTAATATTTTTGTGAAAATTATGTCTTGTAGAGATTATTTTAATATTAATTAGAAGGAAACCTGACGAATATAAATATATATGAAACATTCAAGAGGTATGAATTATCTGCAATTTTTTAAGAAAGCAACTTGAATTTAAAGCATTTAAACGATTTAAAGAATATGAATTTTCACTTTTTTACTCATTGTAGAACATAAAAATGAGTACTTATGAATACTTAATAAGTTTATGAATAAATGTCCGTAATATGAAAATTTATTAAACTTCAATGTACATAGTTTACTAAGCATTAAATATTTTGATAGTGCACTTTCCTTTTAAATAAAAATAAATATAGAAATGCTATAGTATAAATACATTTTAATAAGTTATGGTTTTAAAGTTTAAAATAGGAAAAATTATGTAATAAATATAAAACATACATTTAAATACAAAATTTGATGTAAACCCTAATAACTGTAAAAATCAGCTGTGATTATAGGTTAATATGCTATTGAAATATTAATAATCCATTATTGTATATTAACATGGTATAACATGGATAGTATATAAATTTTCGTAAAACTGTAAAAAATAGATAATTTAAAACTTAATTAAAATTGAAAAAAATATATTTTAGTCGCAACTGGATGTTTCGAAATTTCAGGATACTGTTCAGAAACCCAAAAGAAAGAGGAGATGGGGAAAATGAATTTTATTTCTTACATTTTTAAAATTTTAATTCATGAATTTAAATGAAGATTATGAATGTAAATGTAAATTAATTAAATAAACCTATAACGCGATGCTACATGCCAGATATGGAACATAATTTAATAAATCTAAATAAGTCTTGTATATGAGTTAAAATGCAAATTTACAATTTATAGATTAAATTATTCATCGTGGTACTACAAGAAATAAATTATTATACATTAATTGTAAATAACATCTACTATGAAAATTCATGGAAATTGGAACTAGTTATTTTAATTCAAATTAAAGCTGTTTTGAGTGTTCACTAAATCAGTTAGGAAACACTAAGCTGAAAGACATAAGATATTAAGATGCTAATTTTAGTATTATAATTCAATTTAGAATTTAATTGTAAATGTCTTTAATAAAAGGAAATCATACTACGAAATTCTACAAATTAAAAACACCTTGATGAATAAGTATGTTAATTCACTATTCAGGATTTAAATTGTTGATTATTTAAAACAATACAAATTTATTGAACTTAGAAAATATTTTGTATTTTCATAAATTGAAATCTTTCTAATTAAAGTTTAGAGAAAAGATTAAATTTATACAATAAAAATAGTGAATTTAATGAATTTTCTCTAAATTTATTTTTTAAAGATACTAATTATTCCGGAACTTTACTCTCGTAAATAAATTGATAATTCGTCGCCTTTAATGTACATTTATTAAGACAATAGTCACGTATTGAAAATCTCTCCCATTTGATTGACAATGATTTATCTGGAGTTGTACAGTTAAGTGATTAATGTCTAATACAGTAGAAATGAATATTCATTTCGTAACATTAACCCGAATTTAACAGCATATAACATTATTATTATTAGAGTTGTTTAACCTCATGAAACATTTTTGTCATGTAATATTGTACCGATAATAAGCACACTGAAAAACAGTTTTTCGTTAAAATGAATTATATACATTTAAATCAGCAATTAATCTTGTTGAAAGCATTAAATTTGTTAGTGCATAATAATTATTTACGGCATAATGAAAATGGGATTTTTACTTAGTTGATATTTTTCCTCCCAGAACACTAACCGAGTGGGATTGAGAAATTTATGACAAAATATGTTAGGAAAAAGGTTTGAATATTATTTTATATCTTTAAAAAATCATGGTGTAATATCTACTGTGAAATGTGTTCATACATGACAGTACAAAATAGTTTTAGAATCAATGAAACACAAAGAAAATAAAAAAAACCTCTGTTCTTTATCTTACTTAAAAAAAGTGAAACTTGAATTACAACACTATTAACACTTGTTTTTCACCTCCATCTCGACTGGATTAAGAGAGTGATATGTAAAAAACAGCGATAACTGTTTTAAAAAGCAATAATTATATATCTAATTTTTCCATATTTTTCGTTTTATTTGTTAAATTTAATGTGATATACATATTTAAATAATGATATTTTTCTACATTAACATTACATTTAGCTTTGAATTAGAAACACTAATTTAACTGCGTTCCTAAATATTAAATTCTTAAACAAAGGTGTAATATTTCTTTATAATTTAAACCCATTAGTCAATGATATATAATAGTCGAAACATCTCTGATAATTTTACAAATTAAAAAAAATAGCAATGTATTGTGTAACTTTTTAAAAGATGTTATGGGAGTAAATTGAGGCAAAGGATATCTAGTATAACATTAACTACGGTGCATCCAGTCACTGATGTGTTAAATGTGTTCATATGTAACGACACTTCTGTGCATGCTTCGGGGTATACATATTTCACTCTAATTATAATTCTATGATACAGAGACTCAGATTTTACTTGCAAATGGAAAAGATGACTGGTTCTACAAACTAATGCTTGACAACCAACATATCATTAATGATGTAACGACATCGAGCTGAACATTTTGTATAGTCTCAGTCTTTAGTAATGACGTGCAGTTATTATCGGGAGAATTTAGATAAAGCCTTGATAATAGATGCTACATATATTCATAATAAATAAAGCTTTTAGTGGGGTCCATTTTTCATGCAACACTAAAACTTTGATAAACAGAAAATATAGGATTTAAAGATCAAATATTTCCTAATAATATATAGCATACAATTAGATGCTACATAATTTTTTAGAAGATGTGACAATATAATGCATATATTATAAGAAATATTTTAAATTTAATTTTTCGGTATTTTAAAAATCCTTTAAGCGAAGCAAAATGTTCTTAAATATAACAGACCAACCTTTTGGAAATTTCTAACAAGTTTTCTAAAAAAATAATGGAAGTTTTAAGATAAGACTTTATTCTACACTAGAAAGTAACACGCCTAATTAAAATATAACACTACTGTACTTCCAACGATGTACGAAATTTTAATATTGTTATTAACAATCAAACAAAAAATATTTAACTTGATCCCCATACTATTATTGTACTTATATTTCATTGCTAATGTTTTCAATCAACAGTGAATTGATGGAAATCACCTGATCTGTTAAAAACACTGAAGATTTTAATTTGAAAAAATCTGTAAAATTGTAATAAGTGTTCAAAAGGGGTTAGCAATAATCCTTTATTAACCTTGGAGTATGAACATCTTTTACAATTTTACTACGGACCGACACAATTATCTACTGCAAACAGAAGGTTGAGAAGTACAATTGCAGAGTTAAAATCTTTTGGACAAATTTTTGATGTTACTTTTTTTAATATTAGATTTATAAAGGCACCTAATTCTTTCACATTTTTTAAGTTTAAGAAAAAAACATTATTTGTCGATGTTTTTAAAATAACCAAATGTGGACTGTACTCTAAATACGAGCCTAAATAATTCTATCACATAATATATATAACACATAATATATATGAATCACAAACCATCATTATTTAAAAATGCTCCAAGCGTATTCCATATAAAATGGCTGTCTTTATTATTTAACGTATATTTAGCATTTATCTTGAAACATAACTGGGTATCAATTTTCGCTTGTGTTGAATGCAATTTTTACAAAACAAATGCTTAAATTTCAATATTTTTAAACTTTTTTCGTTGTTTTATTGAATGACACACTCTAGAACTCCAAAAAGTTTTTTACGCTTTGAAAAGTCATACAAACATTTTTTTTGAGTACCACTTTTCTATAAAAAAAAATCCAGGAAGTTGGAAGAAATTTAGAAAAAAAGCATTGGACTTGAAATTTTTCAAAATTACCAATATTTAAAATAGTAAAATTAGGAAGAAGATAAAAGAAATAAAACAACATATTTAACAGCTTTATACTATACTAGAAATAAGTCAGTTGATGAATTTGATAAAACTTATTATTTTGGAAATCCATTAAAGATTATTATTGGTTTTTAATGCTGGTATAGTTGTAGACGCAAGAGCTTTCTTAATTTATTTAGTCTGAGAAATAATAAAGAACTATCTAAGGAAATAAGAAATGAAAAATGAGAAAGGATGTCTAAGTAATAAGCTGCATAAAAAATAAATCTGATACGAGTTCTCCCCTTCTGAAATGACTTATCTTATTATAGAATTTAGTGAATACTGTCATATTGTAATAGGATTTCTTCTCTTTATGAAAAAAAAATGACACACTGAGCAATAATACATTTTTTTCATATCAGACATGTCTCATTTTGGGGAAACCTGCCCCAAATCCTTCCCTTGATTTCTGTAAAATGATAGGCAAGTATGTATATCATCTACAATGTCAATGAAACTACAGAAAAACATCGCTTTACCCTTATATATCAATAGATATGTCGTATATGTAGGATTGTAACAGTATTTCAGTATGACATTATAAAGTTTTTTAGATTTCTTTAACTGTAATTTTTTAGATTTCTTTAATTGTAATGAATAAGATGGAAAACCTGAAAACTAAAATAAAAATTAAATGATTTTGTATATTGTAATAAGGGTTTAATGACATGTGATAATGATCAGATGAAGAAAAATATTTAAAGGGCTATTTTATAAAGATGCACATTGTTTTTACAGAATTTGATACTGAACATTGAAACGTTATAAAAGTTTACTTGAATGTTTTATGGTATTGATATAAAAGACCTTTTTTTTACTGTAATTCAAAAATAAATAATAATTTCTATTTTTACTAGACCTATCTTTAGTTTGAAAAACATGAAATGATTCTATTATAACATTTCCCGAAATGCAAAACGAATTATGTCATAATACCTACAAATTGAAAGCTTGATAATTATTTATTATCCTAGGAATTCGAATGTTTTTATTCTTTATTATATCCGTAAAGGAAAAATATACTTAGCATAACTTTCAGAAAAAGTTGAGAAAATAATAGGGACTATTGCTGCTTATATTAATTAATTCAAGAAAAAATATGAGTAATGGTATAAATTCCCTAAAGAGATGAAAAATTATTTATACACGTTTTTTAAAAGATGTTTATGCAGTAGAAACATTCTTTATTCTTACTAAAATATTCAAGAAATATTATGTAATTAAGTTTATAGTAATTAGTTCAGATGAAGTCACTATTTTGATTATGTAGTAGAGTAACTTTAGGAAGCACAAATTAGATTTAAGCTCAACTCATTCATCTTTCACAATGCAAAACATTTTTATGCGTGTAAAAAAAAGACAATTCTGAAAAAGTAAAACAAAAATAGGCTCGAAAGCGATAAAAAAATAAAGATGAGTGTGTTATCTTGTAATTGCATCTAGAATTAAAAGGAGAATAATTTTTAGTATTTTTCTTGAAATTTATTATTTATCACATAGTTTGATTATTGGATACACATTTGGTTGTTGTGAATGATGCGTTAGAATAATTCGATATATTAGAGCCATAGATTCCAAATGTGTTCAATGAAACCGTAGGGTTCTACGAAAACAGTTTGGTGTTCCATAGAAATTCACACTTTATAAAATTTATATTCTACTCTAATAATTTAAAACTTGAAACTCAAAATTAAATAAATGAAACAAAATCGTTGTAGACGAATTCCGTTATTTGTTCTGACCACAAGGAAGTTACGGTAGTTTTGGTTCAGGGTAAGAGTTTACTTAATTGTTTACATTATTGTATTATGTGAGTCTAATCTGTTCGAATTTTTAGGTACTTTCTACTAATTAAATCAAATCTAACTTTTGAAATGATTATATTTTAATATGAGCTTATTCTACAATTTCATAAGGATTCGCGCATCAGGAAAAAAGTGCATGAACACATAAGTTAAAATTATTGATTTCTTAGATCCAAAATTACCAGATAAAAAATTACTAGAGCAACCACTTATTTGTCTAAAGTAAAATTAAGATATATCGCGATATAAGCAAAGGATAGAAATTGAATAAAGGCCGCACTAGAAACATGAATTAAATTCAACATGATACCAAATTTGCAAAGAATCTTCGAATAGGAGGAACAGCAATATTCTTCTTATTATGTTTTTTATTAATCGTTTATTAACTTTCATATTTCGTTTTTATTATTGTTTGCTTTGATTATATTTCGCTTATAAATATATTATTTAATTTTATGGATTGTTTGTATCAACACAGTATTTATTTTATTATCGTACTAAAATTAGAGAGATAAGGGAATCTATGAATTAAAACTTGTAGAGGGTTATGTGATTTTTTTAAACGATTTAAAAGTTCCACTTTCTGAAAAGTTTAGAAAATTGTGCATTAGAGTAATTTGCGATGTACATTTGATACCCCAAACACAGGAAGGTTTATATGAATGAATACTTAATCGGTGTCTTCGAGATTCTAATCGTATAAATAAATGCATAATATGGACACTTCTGTTCCGAAATATGCATATTTCAATCTAACTACTATTTCGTGACTCAAGACTCTAATGATGTTTGTAAATTTCGCATTCTACAGATTCCTGAGCTCTGTATGACAGTCAAGTTTCTAATATTGGTAAACTCAAATGCTACTTAATATTACGAGTTTAAATTGCAATTACACAAGAATTTGAGTGGCATGTTGAAATACTAACGTTGAAATATTAATTAACCTAAAAATTTCAACTGTTATTAATACTTTACTCTCTGCACTTAACTTATAAAAATTAACTATGCGCTTCTTAAATTATAACGTCTATATTGTATTTACGAGTTACCAAAAAAGACATTAATTAAGCAGCTATGTATTCTTTAAAAGATAAAAATATATTAATTGTCAATAATTAATAAAATAAAACATATTGTCTTAAGTTTAATAGTCCTCTTACAAACAAACATATTTTAAATGGGATAAATGTTTTGAAAATAGTTTGTTTTCTGTTAGAAACTACCCTCAAAGGAGTATGTTTTGACAAATTCACGGAATCTTAAAGACGTATTAAAAAAACTAAAATATCAGATATGTCTTTCGCAATTTAAAAATAGATTTGTTTCTTAGAATGCTTTGTTCAGTCGTAAAAGTTTTCTATGAGCTACCATTACTTTATTTTAAATATAAAAAGTTATACATAAATGGAGTAGGTAGAACTCAAATATAGTTCCTGAGTTTGGTTTGAATAGCTATGCTAATTTTGCTCCTCCCGAGAGTTTATAATGCTGGTAATTTACTATTAAAAGCTTATTTAAAACGGTTAGGAATATGTATACAAACGGGGGGGGGGTTGGTCTAAATCACGAACTCTGTTACTAAAAGGAGAATGTTGCCTGTTCACTCATTTTTCAACATCTGTTAATTGGTTTACAGTGGTATGATGAATATTGACTTCGAACCCCTGTACATCTGTAACAAAAGTAGCATATTGATTGTTCATCATACTTTTGGAATGAAAGTGTGGAATGTTTCATTCTTCAGAAGTTCAACCCGGATGTAATCTTAAAAGTACTAATGGTAACTTACAATATACTTTCTTAAATTTAATAATCTACGATGTTGCTATTTAACACGTTCTGTGCAAGTCTATTTAGGAAAGGCTTGCCCTGTCTGGAGAACATGAATTTGTCATTATGCGTTGAATAATTTGGTGAAATATTAATTTCTACAAAAAGGTCAATTTGTGTTATAACTTTTAATGTATGTATTTTACTGAGGTCATCGCTGAACTTTATGGAGCTACGAAAAAATTTACTTCACGTTACCGGTGATTCACATGGTGTTACGAATAAAATCATTGCCAGTCACCTATCACTTCAATGATATTCAACGTATTAAATATTTTGTAAATATGTGTGCAAGTTCGATTTTTTGCTTTTAACTAAAATTTAGATAGCCTAACTGTTATCTGAACTAAAAATTATTCGCCTACTATAAACCTAAACACTACAACGACCAGTGCTTTTATGATGCATAATTCTGAAAATGAATCGAGAATCAATATTGATGCTTTAGCTCTGGAAGTCAAAATTAATATTACTACCATATTAATATCAATATTCTAGATTGTGATCAAATAAAAATGCTATTTAAAGATCAATATAAATTTTCTTTAGTGCTTACTTATATCTTCAGAGTTATTAATTTACCCTAAATACACCATTCATATTTTATAAACTAGTTGCATTATAGCAGTGCTTGTTAAAAAGTTAAAAATATCTTTAGAATATTAGAAAGTATGAAAAACTGTTGCATGAATTTACGCGGCAGAAAGTTAGATTTAAAAAAAATGAGGTTTCAGTTTCAGAAAATTATATTGGAAAGTCTATATTGTAATAAATGTTTATTTAAGAAATCTCTTATGAAGAATTTAACTACTTTTCCAAACAAATTAACAAATGGAATTTTCCCCCTTATAAATTTGCTATATTTGCCTTGTTTAAGTTTGCCACTATATCTTAAAAAATTAGGAGAATATGGTAGAAACAAGACAAAATACGAAAAGTTGTGACGTTGTTAATTAAACAAGCCAATTTTGTAGACAGAGCATATCTATGCAAAAAAAGCTTTATTGTAACAAATTGTAAGCTGATAAAGAGTTCATAGCTACATGAACTGCCATAAACCAAAATATAACAATATTTATAAAAATATACGTCATAGATATCTGCATGGTACCTCTAAATGCATTTAATCATCTCCTAACAGATAATTCAATTTATTTTTCTGTAGTTAGTTTATGTAGTATATAAGGTTTATATAGTATTGAGGACGAAGGAAATATGTCTACCAGTATTTAAGCAGCTTTAAGTTTCTACTAAAAGTTAATATTTAACTTAAAAATCTACAGATGACAAACTCGGGAAAAGATTTTATTATCCATCCGCTGGAACTATATTATTCTGTATTTATATAGCGTTACTCAAACTATTAATCTTCGATGAGCTTTAGCTAGTATTTAAAACTTTCAAATTATCCGCTATGTAACCTGAAATACCTCATTTGGAAAAATATCAACCTGAGTGCAAAAAATGTTTCGATCTAAAACCACAGAATTTTTAAACTTCTTTATTTTAACATCATCTCTGTTTTAAATATTTGTAAAGATTTTCAATATATAGCTTGAAACAGAACATAATTATTTTTTGTAATATTCATTACATATTATTCAATATATATAGCATAAGATGCAACACCAAAGCTAGTAAATCACAGATAATAAGAGAAAATAATAGAAAGGGTAGGTAATAAGAATTATTTGCATTTTATGCTATATTTATGCTCGAATTTTTAACCTTTTTGTATACATACTGTTCAAATTCGTCTTATTATATATTATAGTTACCTTATTGAAACTATGAAAGTGGTTAATACTAGATAAATAGATAATAATCCACACAAGTCATTCGAATTTTTTTAAACTGCAGGTATTTCTATAAAAAATATATATCCCATAAACATACAGTCTTTGTTTTTCAACTTGGCAGTAATTTTTGATTATGTACAGTAAATGCCAAATTGTTTTAACATAAAATAGTAGTTTCAAGTTATTACTCCATTCAAATGATATCAAGCATATAAATTTGTCATTGAAATCAAACTTAGCGGTATGAACCTTATTTATATATGAAATGTTTGATAGTCCCTTTTACTTAGTTGATAGTATTATGATGAGTGTTTGTTTACTCTATATATAATTTGAATGGTTTTTGTTTAGTTCTTAGTGCTATGATCTATTGTTTTGATACACGAGCGCTAATAACATTTCGACTTCTTGTTTGAAACTTTCTGAACGGGAAAAAAACATCTATGCCATGAGTTTCATTCGAATTTCGGCTTCAAAATACAACTCTGTACCTGTTTGGTTCTTGTATTACTGCTAATTATATTAGAATTTACTGCATAAAGATAGTTTCAAAATACAACTGTCTTTTTGAAATAGAATTCGTGTATTCGAACCTCACTGCTGGCTCAGTTGTTCGGAGCCGCTTAGAACTGACTTTAATAACTAGGCCCTGGTCTAATTAGACCTTGTGTTACTATATATATATATATATATATATATATATATATATATATATATATATATATATATATATATATATATATATATATATATATATATATATATATATATATATAATTTTAACCTTGTTTGTAACCTTGTGTTTGAAACAAACACAAAGTTACAAACAGTTTTTTCCACTACAACTGTTAAACCATTTTTATCGCTTTCACTGTTGATTCCTTTTTTTTGTAATTCAGAAAAATGCAAGATACAACGGAATTTCAATGAGATCAGCGATCTGTAGAGATTTTACACCACTTTTTAAGTTTATAGAAAGGGAGAGATTTCACATTAATTGCAAGTTTAGTAGATGGGTTCATTTTTCTTAAACTGTAACATTATGTTTCAAAAGTTAACCATATCGCCCTAAACCAGACTAAACTTCTCAACAACAATGCAGAATGATGCAAAAGTGTAACTAGAATAATTAGAAAGAAATAATTTTATTTAATTAACAGATGAAGATATCCCTTAGCTAATCAGCGCAGGCAAGTGTGCGAAGCATTGGGTAGAGCTAACACTTGCTCGGGATTAAAAAATTCTTTCTTTCTCTAATTCAGTCAATTTATTTATTTGTTTCTTTTTCTACAGAGTAAAAGTATCGTCAACAAAGACTTCAAATTACAGATTTAATTTTAATTTTGTCATAGTATAAAAATTATGAATTTAATCTTGTCTGTGAATAAAACATTAACTGTGAAATATTAAAATTCAAATGGGGAAAATTGGTTCAGCTATAAATAAATATGCTTTGAGTTATATGAAATGCATTTATCCATTAATCACCCCCATTCTGATATGAATACGACATTTAGATCATATCTCAAATTTATCCGTGTATTAATCTCCATTCTTAATTTAAGGGAAAATATAAGCATTTGCATTTCTCGTTTTTCCCCTAACAATAAGCGAGCCAAACATATCTCAGTAAAGGTGACAAAAGGATAATGCCAATGAGATAGTAAGGGAAATCTGACATCTATGAGAAATGTTTGCATATGGATATTTGTATTCGGCTTCACAACGCATATTTTACTTTAATTACTATTCTCGAACTCAAATCTCTAGATTTTACTTGTAAATTGTAAATATAACTCACTCTAGAAACCTATCCATGACATCGAAGTATCATTAACGGCAGCGTAAGGCGAAATAGAGAAGTTTGTAAAGATTTTAATAAGTTGCTGAATAGAATCGTAGATTTGTCTAAATGTTCCTGCATTATTTTCGTCAAATTTATTATTCATTGTTGAAAGAAGTTGTCTTTTTAATTAATAGTTTCGTTTAAAAATTCATGTCTTTCTGTCACGTTTACCACAGTTATAAATGAATAAAGAATAGAAATCATTTCCTTTATAAAATTATTTATGATTTTGGAAAGATAAATATTGGTTTTTTAATAAACCATTTGCTATTTAATAGATGCAATCATTTGTTTAGTTTGAAATGCTATTTTATAATTTAAGTTATCTTCATTTTGTATTAACATATGATGCAAATACACTCGTAAATCAATTATATTTAGCTCTTGTTGAATTTTAATCCAATGTCTTGACTTTATCTTTATTCTAAATGAGCATATATATATATATATATATATATATATATATATATATATATATATATATATATATATATATATATATAACAGGTTTTATCACTACTGACGGCATAGGGAGTAGAAACGGTTCAACTTTTCCCTTAAATTTAGGTAACAGATAACGTTCAAATTATAATTTTGGAAATAAGCTTCTGTGAAAACTTTTATTTGAAGTTATTGTAAAATCGGGTTCTTACTGAAAACCAGGACAATTATATAAACGTATCTTTTATTTCATTGAAGCAATGAAAAAAAATGAAATATTATTAGACATAACGAAATCGTTCCTGACTTAAAAAAATTAAACATATTTCATTTACTCACGTAAGTGCAGACTATTTATATCATGCTTGCGTTGATATAAAAGGGTGATAATGTTTTTAAATGCAGCTGAGCTACAGACAATTGCATAATTTAAGCCAAAAATACTACAGAAATGTAATGTTTTTAATAAAAATGATAAGATAACATTTTTACATTGATATAGTCAAAAAGTTTTAGTTCAATAACTACATAAAATTATTAAAAACTATTAAACTTTTATTAGATTCTGAAAATTAATATAAAAATTATGGCCATTACCGTATGATATTAGTAAAAAGCATATTTCCCTTAATCCAATTTAAAGCATTAGATTTCAGAATCTTAATAAACCAACAAAGCCATAATAAACTTCCAATTTGAGCATACAAAATCCAATAACAATTAAAAAGTATTCTATACAGATGTAAGATTAAATAAAATCCTTAGAAAATTCTTGAAGTTGTTAAATCGGGACTACACTAAAAACTTCAAATTATTTTAAATTTTAAATTAAACGTATACATAATTTTAAAATAGTTTAGTTTTTTATTTGGAACCTATAATCATGTATTTACTTAAAAGTGAGAAATTTTGAAATTTGAATTTCATTAAAAGATAAATAGTAGAGACATAATTTTTCAGCTGAAATTTTTCATTTGAAACCACTTTAAAGATAAATTGGTTTAATCTTTCTTCGTCTGTTATTGCATGTTAAGGTTTGTCAGAGTGAGACATAATTACCGTTTCTTTACCAAAATCAAATGCAAAATGTGGATCACTCCGTAAATCGTACGTGACAGCTACTAAAAGTATCTACTTGAGGAGAGGTGGATTCTGAATTAGAGATGAGTGGCAGTTTTTTCCACTACAACTGTTAAACCATTTTTATCGCTTTCACTGTTGATTCCTTTTTTCTTTTGTAATCCAGAAAAATGCAAGATCCAACAGAATTTCAATGAGATCAGCGATCTGTAAAGGTTTTACACCACTTTTCAAGTTTATAGAAAAGGAGAGATTTCACATTAATTGCAATTTTAGTAGATGGGTTCATTTTTCTTAAACTGTAACATTATGTTTGAAAAGTTCAATGCATTAAGTAATGCTATATTTAAATTAAGAAACGCATGAATGAGACTTAAAAAATCTATCGCAGATCACTTTAACTTCTAAATTCTACTGTTATCTTTACCAGGAATTAAAATCAACGTATTTCCAAATGTCTAACAAAAAGTTATAGAAATATATCTTAGTCTGTTTGTAATGACCTCACCAAAGATTCATAAATTAAATCGCAACACTTTACTTGAGCTTTAAAAAACCATAGTTTCCCTTATTCATCTTTATAAGTTCCGCTATGAAATACATTTAGATTCATCGCAAATTTACTTGTTCTAGCTAGAACTGCAAACTTAACTTTTGAAATAAAGGAGAAAAAGGTAGTCAGTAAAATAGATAATAGTAAGCTTCATATACGTACAACGATTTATAATAAGCGAAGATGCTACAACAAAGGGGAAATTTAAACAAGAAATTACTGAATTTGTATCTAATTACTGTTGAAAATTACGTATGCCAATAACAGTTAAAAGGTAAATTATAAAAATAATTATGGGCTGTTTTATGTCCATTTATTTAATAAATGCTCATGTGTTAAATATGCTTCTGAAACCTAAATTATTAAATTTTAAGTGATCCATTAATATTTATTTATTCTGAATAAGTTTCTCATTTAAATTAGAAGTAACTTTATGAAAAAAAAATTAAATATTTTTCATCTGCAGTATACTAAATTCTTTCCAACTAGAAATATAATGAGAATCTGATAATACATATTAAAAATAATATTAGAAAGCAGTATGATGTGAGTATAAAACCCTTTTCAATCAACAATGCTGAAATTTTTATGTCATTTAATGTCATTGGTACCCTTTATGACTTTTTAATCCAAGTTTTAAAATTAACTAATATATTTCAATTTTTTACTTTCTTGTACATATTAAAGAAACTATTGAAATCAAAGTAAATTTCAGTGGTCAGATTTCAAAGAAAATTGTTATTTTGACTATGCCGGATTGGTTTTTCACCAGTTCCAGTTTTACATCTGTATATACGTACAAGGAAACTGTAAATTTGAAGCTTTAAATAATCATTGTCAGCATTTCTGAACTGTTTATGACTAGTTTTTTCTTAGGGTCAGTCGATACGTATATACGTACATATGTATTGTACATAACTCTAAATCGATTTGATATAGGAGGTCAATATTTTGTATTTAGGACTGTTATAATATATAGTTATGTTCATCTTACTCTGGTTACAATCCTTACAATAAATAACGAAAAATTTCTCCATTACTTTATTTAAGCTGTGGGACTTTACTCAAAGATTAACCGTAAAATGTTGCCCCCACTTTTCATTGCAATCCTTATTATATACGACGAAATATTTCAGTATCAAGTTAGTAACATTATGGGATTCTACTCAAAAGTAATTATCCGTAAAACGTTGCAATCTTGCAATTTGGAAGCTTATAATATCTTGTTTTGTTCCTCATCATTTGCTTGCATTCTGCTTCCTATAGAACGGAATTTTTGAATATAACATTATATATAACAGTATATTAATGCTGTAATATAACAGTCAATATAACAGTACATTAATGCTATAGTGCATAATTTAATAACAATAAGCAGAAGAAAATTAAAATTTTGTTTTTAGGACTGTTAAAAATGTCTAATTGTTCATCTCCTTTTTACTTCCTTGTACATAGCATTAAAATCAAGAAATAGTTCATTTCTGAAATTTCAAAGGAAATACTCATTTAAACCAAACTAGAATAAATTATGATATTTTTAAGTGTTACATTTGTATGTACGTACAAAAAAAATTAATTTTCAACATTAAATACCCATATTGACCAATTCTGAACTAGTTTTGACTAGTGTCCTCTTCACGTAAGCACGTGCGTACTTAGGGTTGTATGTATGTAAGTATCTCTCATAACTGAAAAACGATTAGTCGCAGAACGTCGAAAATTTATAAGTAGAATTTTTATAATTTCTAAATGTTCACTTTCCCTTTTGATTGTAATCTGAAGTCTTAAGTAACGAAAAACTTCAATATCACGTTTTAATTTAATTGGGTATCAACGAAAGATGATTGGCCGTTTAATGTTGAAATTTTATATTTAGTAGTATTGTAACATCTTACTGTGCTCCCGCTCTTTTGATTGTAATCTGCATTCTGTGTAACGAACAATTTCATTAGAACAGGAATTACGGCTGTGTGGCATGACTCAAAAACGTTTATTCGTAAATTGTTGAAATTTTATATTTAGAACAATTATAAAATCTCATTATACTCTTTGCCTTTTGATTGAAATTTTAACTCTAAATAATGACAAATTTCAATAATAATATATGTTAACTCTATCGAGAAAAAATCAAAAGCGATTAGTCTTAGAATGTTGCAATATTTTTGTTAAGGACATTTATAACACATATAGTTAGTTCGGCACCTCCATTTTTTAGTTGCAATCCTATATTACAAAAAATATGAATCAAACGATCATTATCGCTATCGATATGCAACAATTCAAATAAATAGTATCCACGAATTCATATGCATTTATAACAATGATAGTCAAACAGTAGATACAATGTTTTTATAGTCAATTTTTAAGAAATTAAACTAAAATTATGCCAATAGCAGAGAATGATTTTGAAGATTAACTGTTTATTAGCCTGGTATAGAGTAAGAATATCATTGTAATCACTGAATATTTTGATGTAGAAAATATTATACAAAGAAAGAATATTAACATTTTGGTACTTCGCTATATGGCATTCTTTGAACCCTACTCACAACATGGTTACCTCGAAAAACGAAACCTACTTTAAAGGTTAAAGAGCTTTGCAAATGATACTTCTGATAACGCATGATACAAAATATAAAAAAAGGATATATGATGTAATAAGTATACAAGAAAATCATGTGGTATTTACATCAGATATTTTTTCTTATTACTAGTCCCCAGATGTTAGCGGAATGCACAAAAGCACTAAGCTTTGGGTTCATACCCTATACATCTACTTTTAGCATTGCACCTTGCAAACTGAGAAGCTGCTTGTACTAATCTCATTAACAAATTATTGATTGCAGACTGATATGAGAATCACACAATTGAAATCGGTACAGCAACAGGTGTTACAAATAGTTTAATCGTATTGCTTTAAGTTAAATAGTAAAAGATAAGGAACATAAAGGTTAGATATAACTGCCTTGCAGTTTGAAACAAGTGTCCAAGTGATCCACAAAATGATGGATGCCCTACCTGAAGAAACTTCGTGATTGGCTGTGGGTCTCATTGTGGGTCTCTTCAGAAACATTTAAGTAGACCAAAGACACAGTACACATAAGGTGAGAGGTCAGTCCTGTAGATGGATGCTCCAGAGTCCCTCGGTTAAATTTCTTTAAAGTCTTGAAAGCAACAATCGCATGAGGATGAAATACTGATCTACATTACATACACTCTGTGACGTCCATTATGCATGCAACTATACATTCTACAGAACTCGATTTTCCAATGTTGAAAATTTTACGACTGCACGGAAATTAAAAGACTGATAGAAAAGTAAAATTTAATACTTTTTGCGAAAATATTAATATATAGGATTTTACAAGTATTAAATAAAACACTCTATCTCTACAATGACTTTGATAATTCTACACAATATTTCTACACAAAAATTTGATATGATTCTGTAATCGTGAAGCTAAATTTTTCGATTATATGTAGATGATCTTCCCTTTTCCAATTTTTGTACTATTAATTGTATGTGGATGTACTAAAAGTTTTACTTTGAGACATATTTCTATCAAATTGTTAGAGTGAGTCTCTATGTAGTTATCCCTTAACTTTTTTGTCACCTGAAAACGAAGGAAAATCGTTTCTGTGCATTTTTAAAGCTAAGAGAGAAAACTAATGAACACCTATTCTGAAGGTTTAACAAAGGGATGTGATACTAACAGAGCTGCTTCCTCTTAAGAAATAACAGAGAAATTTATTTTAATAACCATAATTTTAGAGTTTAATTATTTGTTATAAACTACAAACTTATGGTAGTACACAATTACATATTTGATCTAAACATAACATTAAATTATTATTTAATAGTAATATCTACAGATATTTGATGGACATAAACTTTGTTAAAATAATCATGAAGGTTCAGATGCATGATCAGTTTAAATGATATAGTTTTTTTATTAAATATCCAAAAATTATTCAATCTTATAAATAAAGTAAGAATTATACATTTTATTGATAACTAATTAACAAACTTTATAATTGTTTCACACTTCTTTCTGTAAGTGCAGAAAATTTTGTTCTTATATTTTATAATTAGAACTATTTTCGTCTACAAATAGAGAAATAAAAAATTTAGATCCTTATAAAAATATTTTTCTCTATTTAACCGCTTCACTTTAAACCTATTATAATCAATACAGATTTATTTCTTCTTTTGTGTCCAACATAGCTCTGATTCTTGGAATACTAGTTGAAGTCCTGCGGATCAATATTGATAAGTAGGATTTCAACGTGACTTCTTAGTGCGTCACACATGAGGGTATTACTCACAGAATATGATATAAAGCACTATTAAATGCGATACCTAAGGAGCTGAAAGTTTAGAACTCATAATCCTGCTAATTGCACGCAAAATGTTATTTCTCTTAAAAAATATTGTTTTCAATATTTTTTTAATAACGTGCTTAGATTATATACTATAAGTTTGCAAAACATGTAATGATTTGAATTATGAGGGTATTACTTTCAGAATATGATATAAAGCACTATTAAATGCGATACCTAAGAAACTGAAAGTTTAGAACGCATAATCCTGCTTATTGCACGCAAAATGTTATTTCTCTTAAAAATTGTTTGCAATATTTTTTTAATAACGTGCTTAGATTATATACTATAAATCTGTAGAACATGTAATCATTTGAGTTATAAGGATATTACTCACAGAATGATATAAAGCACTATTAAATACGATTTCTAAGGAGCTAAAAATTTAGAGTGCACTATCTAGATAATTGCATGGGAAATATTATTTCTCTTCAAAAAATATATTGTTTCTAATATTTTTATAATGTACGTAGATTATATTGCATAAGTTTTAAAAAACATGCAATGATTTGAATTATGAGGCATTTAAAAATACGATAGGAATTCTTTTACTAGAAAAATGCATACCGCAGAAAATAATTGCATTATTATGCTAATTGCCTTTGTAAAAGAATTAAAATTATAGCTTTTACACAACCTAATTTCTAATATTTCTTAATATTACGAATGAACTACAAATTGTAAAGTTGATAAGGATGCAAAAATTTGAATTATATATGAAACATTTCAAAATTACATTGCGAATATTTTTTATTTAGGAAAATGCCTAACTTGAAAGCCACATTTCCTTTAATTTCATGCATTAATTGAATGTAAATTATACTTTTGATATAATTTATGCTCCTAAAATGTCTTAACATTGTACACAAATTACATAATGCAATTTTGAAACGGATGTAACAATTTGAATTATGCATGAGGCGTTTCAAAATTATGTTTTTTTTCTTTTCTAGGAAGATGCAAACCAACTTATAACTTATAATTTTTTATATATTTGTGCATAAATACACTAAATACTAATATCTCCTTTTTAAATTATTGAAATTCAAATTTCGAGTTTTAAAGTCATTTAACATTTAAAGTGACCTAGCGGCTATTAATGAACACAGTGGATCTTTGTCCGAATAGAGCCTCACACTCCCAACTCTTCTGTTAAGACAACGACGCCATTGAAGATTGAGCTACCGTGGCTCTAACAGCAATTTATATATTTCAGTATTTAGAAATAATCTGATTTATTTTTTGTAAAGAAATAATCAACATAATGGTATGACTTAACTTGAGATATTTATGCTTTATTGCATTTAATTACAATTATTCATTAAATATGTTGCTCTTAATTAATCTATCATTTTTATTAATAGTTATTTTATAAATATAGCACCATAACACTAAAATCAATAGTCAATCGCTTTCTTACCAATGCATGGTAGCACTCATCTTTGTCTTTATAATTGCATCATACACAAAGTTTTATTTATTAATTTCTGCTTATTGCTTTTTATTCAACTATTTTTATTCTGCGGTGTCTATTTAATTAAATTAATCCTTTTAACCACTTAATTATTAACTATTTCATCCTCTAACTTGATATTTGCTGCTGAATATTTACAGCGGAATTCGTGTTCTTCAACCAGTAGCGTTTTGCAGCATGTACGATGCTGTTACTGCTTTAGTCTTGTAGACTAAATTCTTTACTTTTTCCTTATTGTTCCTATTTATATTGTAACTAGGAGATATTTAAATCGTGGTAAGTCATTCTACATTATTATACACTGTATTTGTTCCTTAGTTCTTTATTTTGTAATGCTGAAGGCGAAGGTGTGCTATAAATAAAACATATTTAAGGCTCTTCGCCTGGTCCCAATTCTGGGCATTATTTAACACTAAACATACCATATAACTGGTCAAATGACCCATAAGGTTTATGTAAAAATGCGATGGGAAATGAATTAAACATTCTTATTCTTTGTGTTTGCAATACATAAAAATTGACTATACAATTTTATTTAATTATAATAAAGTTTATTTGTCTATTTAATTCCAATTTTCATATTTCATACATTTATAATCAGAAGAAATAAAGTCCGGTCATTTTACCGGCGGCTATGGTAGAAATAGATATGTATTAAGTGTTGGTATGTTTAGTGTTAATTAACGAAAGTTAAATTTTATTTGCATTTCCAATTTGAGTAATTTTTGCTCGTACTTCTAATTTTTGATTAGATTTTTGACTTAATTTATATGAATGTGTTAAATATTACATAAATAATAAAATGTTGTTCTTAATTTTCATTCCCATTTTGCAATGCAAATGAACCCTCATTCATAGGATCGCAGTAAATTAATTTCCCCATCAACGGTATTACAGACTTACATATTTTGCTTGTATTTTTTAAACGATCTCGTTAGAATGACCATAAATTCTTGCTGTATTTGAGTGTTTTGTAAGTTTGCAGTTACGACTTTTGGAGGAAAGCTGATATAGATATAATTTTACTCTAAGTTCCACTGGATATGCATTTGGGTGACCACGGAAATCATTATTTTACTGCTTGCACTTGACCAAGGCGGATGTTTTTTTTTTCCTGCACATTGATTCTATTACGGTTGAATAAATTCTTGTATTTTTCGTAAGAATACTAGATTGTTTCGATTGCCTTTCGTTAGACTAAATCTGTTTCTATGTGATGAAATTGTGAATTCTTAACGAGTACAGTTCAGCGCTTGAAAATGAAATATGGGCTTTACATTCTTCAAAACTGTTTCAAAGGATCATTTCTCATTTAAAAAAGCGCAGTAAAGATTGTTTGGTTAAAAAGATTTTATTTTTTTAAATAAACATTGCATTTTGATATTATTTCGAGCATATTGAAATATTTTTCTAGTTTCCTTATAAGTTTTCGGATGTAAGAGAATTCTGCAATAATCCTAAAACCCCTATTTTCTCTAAACAAATATTTTAAGACGTTATCCTTTTTTTTTGGTAGTAGATTGATCCTTTTTCTACTGTTATTAGATTAGTAAATCCAAGCCTCATGAGTTGTAACTATATATTTCTATTTTTCGTCTACCAATTAATCATACACCAATCTACACATAGTCTTTAACTGAGAAACTTGTTTCAGCTTTAGGAGGAGAACGTCATGGTTTTCGTTTTGATTAGTATCAAATCAGATTTTATAATTTTGTTTGAGATATTTAAAGGTTTTGAGCTAGATCTGTGGGGAGGGGGAGTTTTCTCATTAAATATAAGATGCGACTTTAGATTCTATAACATGCATACATATTGCTGTTTAAGCATTCTTTGCTTATTTTTCGCAATCAAATATAAAATTTGATTTTTCTTTCATTTTTATGTCACCTATCTTATGTGTAGAAATATGAAGCCCGTGCTTTAAAGGTCTTTTCAAAAATCGAATTAGAGTTTTTTTTCAAAAAGCTGCATACAGCCTTCGATCTATTCCTTGTTTTCAAGCGACATTTTAAAGTGCAGAATATTTTAAATATTAAAGAGGATATTTAAATACTTTTAAAATTTTTTGCCTGCTTTGTTTTAAACATTTTATTTCATAGAGAAAATCAAAATCGTGTAAATATCCTCT
The DNA here is from genome assembly GCA_032207245.1 of Pardosa pseudoannulata. NCBI lineage: Eukaryota > Metazoa > Arthropoda > Arachnida > Araneae > Lycosidae > Pardosa > Pardosa pseudoannulata. Next base: position 115,689,336 of record CM063503.1, read on the forward strand.
GTATGTATGTATAACATGCATATATGTAATATGTGCGAAACTCATTCACAACAGTTTATTTCTGGTAAGAAACATAAAATCAGTACAATAGGCAAAAACCTTTACAACTTCGTGCACACAGACAATGTGATCCCGCACATACACTTTTCAAGTAGGGATTCCTAAGGTTAAAAGACTACGAATAATCCCTAAGCACAACTGATCAAGTGATAAAAAATACTCATGTTTAAAGAGAACGTGCTAACTATTGGCTAAAGTACTATAGACAGAGGCTGAATTAAATCTATAGCTTGTCTGGAGGGAAAAATCAGAATTACCGTTCAAACCCCGAACTCACTTTATGAACAAAAAATATTAAATTAATATTAAAATACGTAAATAAGGGATTTTAATATTACATATATACACACAAATTGTAAAATCTGTAACCATTATTTATGCTATTTCTCTTGGAAAAAAAAGTTATTATCATAAAAGAAATCTCAATTACATGGTGTAGAATTTAATAATAAAATACATTTTAAAAATTCCTATAAATTAAACAATAGATAAATGGAAACAAAACAGTCCCCAGAAGATATTCGTATGCTTTTCACATACAAAATTTCTCAAATATGTTTATATATTGATATATTAAATAAGGATTCTAAAAAGGTATTTATTTGTAATAGCCAGAAAGCTTTAAAAATCATTTCAGCTTTTTAAACATCCTAATTGATAAGAAGCAGCTTTGTATGTACTTCAAATTTAAAGGATGCTAATGGGGGAAAAAGCTTCGTCTCCTGTAGCATTTAGATACGCTTCGAATTGTTACCTTTTTCACGGAGTAAATCTAAGCTAAATTCCAATTATCTGTCACGACTTATTGACTGCTTGTTTACTGGGTAAACAGGAAGTATTGATAATAACATTCGAATAAAACATTGTTTATAGACACACGATGTCTGATGTCTCTCAAGAGAACCTCTTTTTTGCAATACCACAGTGAAAGGTAGAACAGTATTTGCTTATGTGTTTATAGAAATCTTAAGTCATTTGCCCGAAACTATTTTCTTATCTTATTTCTTTTAGCAACACATATATATATATATATATATATATATATATATATATATATATATATATATATATCTTAACACAAGTCGTTCAAATTGTAGCGAAGTATTTTAATGATGCAATTTCATAAACAAGATGCGTTTTCTTAAAAGTTTCTTTTGAGTGAAATGGATGGATGTAACAAAAGAAAGGATAATCCTGAAAATAACATCCTTTTATTTAAAGTGATTTTCTTTGAAAATTACTTTTGCATCATGCAAAAACCAGTAATAGATGATTGTATAAGCCATTATTCGAAAAAATCATGCTGGGGGTTAGAAGTCAAATTATCCTGAGAAAAAATCAATCAATTGGAAATAAGTTAAAGTAAAAAAAATTTAAAATCTGTAAATGCTTAAATAAGTAATTTATATCTTTTTATTTAACAGTATAAGTAAAATTCATTAAAAATTCTTCTTTTCAAGTATAAATACTTATCTTTTGAAATACGCCAGTGTTGTTTCTGTTTTATAGCTATATACAGGGATTTTTTTAATTTGAAGTTCTATGTTCTTGGTTCAGAACTGTTATGCAAAGATTAGTATATGCAAAAATACACTAATATTAAGATATACTTATATTAAGAATATATTTTAGTATTGGCGGTTCCTTTTGCAAAAATCTCCTACACATGGTTTTGAAATGGTTTTGAATAATTCATAACTTTAAAAGAATTATGGTAAATATATTCTGATTCTATATTTAACCTTTTGTTATAAATCTATTTAATTTTGTTATTAATGTTTTTTGACTATTTACAGATGTGTTGGATATAGTCGAAAGGGGGGGGGCAGTCGTTCTTAGATGCACATGCAGAGTAAACTATATGTAAGATTTAATAAGGACCGATGACGACAGTACATGAAATCACATACAGAGCTGAACTGCATTACAATTAGAACAGAGCGGACGCCTTCACACAACACAATCAGTTAATGGTTTATAGGAAAATAAATATATTTTCCCCACAATGTTAATACAGAATTTATTAATTTAGATTTGTTTTCGAATTCCTAAATAATAACACACTTGCAAAATATATAAAAGGAAAATATAAAGTCTGCTGTCCAATTCATTTTTGACACTTTAGTGCTTATATCCATTAAAATCCTTTTTCTATCAATAGGCATATCATCCATGTTTAGCATATATAGAACCATATCCTTATCGTAATCTTCAGGCACATAACGATGAGGAATATGTGTATGTTTGATCTAGTATGTAGTTAGAACTACTTTTACGGCAGATTGATTATTAGAAAAGACATTGATGTTACACCTTTCGCTTTAACAAGTGCATTAAAAAGCCATCTTAAGTCGCCAGGTTCTTAGCATCTTCTACTAATATTATATATTTAGCTTCTATTGCTGGCAAAGGAACAGTTAGCTATTTTCTAGATTCTTGTTTTATATTAACTTTAAGTTTGAAGAGAAAAACCAGTGAAGGACTTACTATCTCTATGATCAAGGAACCAAGTTTCCACTAATAAAAGCATTCAGGGGTTATCCTGCCAGCTTTAATTTTAAACCTTAGATTCAGGTTCCTTTCTTTCAGATATTCATGTATTCCCTCTGCAGACACCAAATAAGCTTTACCAAGATTGTTGTTATACTGACTTAAACATTTGATTGACTATGTTATAGCAGGCGGAAAGGTACATTAGATGCACAAATAGTAATAGGTATGCAGCATTTTTTTTTCTTTTAGAGGACAATATTTTGATTAACTTTTTGTTGCTGTCCATAAGAGTTGAAATAGTTTTTGTTTCATTGTTATAAATATTCAGTAGGTTATCGATATGTTTTATTTTATCTATTTTATAGATACAGTTGCGTCTATGGTTTATTTTGAATAAATACTGTTGCTAAACAATGCAAAAGGCACGTACTTTACGTCTTAAATGATTTTATAAAATCCCTCCCCCTATTTTTTATAATGGTTAGTTGGCTGCTTGGCATAGAAACTCGTCATACAAATGGTTAGTTCAATCAAGGCTTAGACAATGATGATAGTTTTCTTGGGATATTCACTGTTTGAATTTAGTGACTTAGAATCTTTTTTTGTCATCTTGTTTTACATACCAATTATGAATAGATTGTTTAAATCCATAAAGCGATTTATTTTACAAACTTGACATGCATTTGGTTCTTCTTCCAAACATTCTTGTAATTTTATAGATTTCTTCATCTAGGTCTCCATTGATGTAGGTAATTACGAAATCTAATTAGCAGACTGTTAAGATTTTTAAAGCGTAAGGTTTTGCAGCTCTAATTTAATCTTGCAGCTTCTGAATAGTTTTCAAAGTAATCGATTCCAAGTGTTTGATTACATCATTTTTACTAGTTCAACTTAGATGCGTCGATCTTTATTGTATTTAGTTTTTAAAACGCATTTTTAAACAAATTTATGCACATAAGTTTTTGTTTCGGAATTGCAACATATGGTGAAGGATTTAATGATTTATAAGGTCGTCATATTATAGTTTAATAAGTTTATCTATGTATTGTGATTGGAGTCATTTGGATCTTCGTAAACACTAGGGTTTTTTTTATTCTGTAGCAGTTATTTGTACTGATTAGTTTCCTTTTGCATATTCCTTTTAAAGTCTTCCACAAGTCCGTTATTAATTCTCTTCGGGCGATTAGGCCCTCTTTTAACTTATAAAAATCAGCTTTTACTGTTAATTTCTCTCTGATAGTATCCGTATCAACTGCCAAATATGGCTGTTACATATTTTCATTTAGAAAAGAATTTTCTATCAAAGTTTCCATTGTTTTCAAAGCTTTGAAGAAATTTTCTGTCCCTACAAATTCGTTTCCGAATCCCATAGTATAATAGGCTTTTCATTCTTTAAAATAACATTAATAAAATTCCATTACTGAGGCCTAATTTTGAATTTCATGTTTTGTGGTATTGTAAGTGAATTCTTTCTTACCGAAAGTATGGAAATGAAAGATTTGGATTTATGACGATATTCATTTCATATGGTGTTAGTGAGTCAGAAAGAATCATCGGTTATTTATATAAGCAGCAGTTTTGATAGCTTAAGTCGTCAAATTTTGAGGTATTGTTGAGTGGCATACATTTCACCATTGAAACTGAACTTCTAGTTTCAACTCGCTAAGAATGTTTTGAATTAGGATAGACGGACTTGAATTCTACGCTTTTAATGTATTAATTAATCTTAAGAGTAGTTGCCCATATAATCAAGACTCTTGTCAGTACTGATATTTTAAACTTATGATCAATCTATTTTCCATGAATACTACTTTTACTTCATCTTTAATTTTAGAAATGCAGAAAGAAAATAACTTAACATATGGATGAAATTAGAATAATAGTATCCACATTACAATTATATTGGTATTATATTCTATAATTGTCACTTTAGAAAACCATACAGATTCGAAATTATATTTAATTGTTAGGTGTTTCAGTATCTGATTTCTTTCCGGTGTAGCGGTTTGCTATACTTCATTACAATTTCACATTCTAAAACATAAGATTAGATTAACGTTTAAATGCCCAAGCTTCTACAAAAACAAAACAAAAAGCATTTGTAACAAACAAATGTTTGAATAAATCTATCTATATTCTTAAAAGCAGTAAAGATACCATCTACCTACTAAAAATTTAATATCTTCAGTAAGTATTTTAGTAGAGCTTCACTATTATTGTAATAGTATTTTAGAAAACAAAATAGGGTCTGTTGCCAAAGGCCACACAGGGCATGTAAGGGTTAATTCAGCAGAAACTAGCAAATTCATTATCAAACTGACTTCATAGATAACTCATAGCAGGAAAAAACAAATTATATGCTAATATGCCTTGCATTTTTTTTTACCTTGTGTTTTAGTTCGATGAGAAAGTGCTGTGATAAATGAATGTCGAAGTAAGACTCTTGATTTTTCTTTACTGAATAGGTAAGAATTAAGAATTCAGAAAATCTATGTTAAGGAGAGAAAAAAAACTCTATATTAAGTTTCAAGATATTAAGTGAAAAAGAAAGCAAAATACACCTTCTAATGTTAATCAATTATATAACGAGTTCTAAGTTTCCTTTTTTGTAAAGATAATTACTACACAAAAGCCCTTGTATATAATGAGTATTATCAGCATGATAGCTGCACTACGCATATGTTTAAAAATAATTTAAATTTTCTTTTTCTCCATTTCTTTACATTTTTTTCAGTGTGACATAAAGATATTTATTGATGGGTGAACTAAAAAAAAGGTTGTGAAACATTGCAGTTGAGGATAAAGAAAATATCTGAGAAATGTTTGAACATCAGTATCATTTAAAGGGGAGAGGGGACAAGGGAAGCAAAAAGTGGCAATCTTTATATCCATCAGATAAAACTAATTTTCAGTAAAGGGTGAAATAGGAAAGTATGAAACTAACAGTATTGAATTCGAAAATATTTTAACAATGCAAACTTTCATGGAAATTAAAACAAGTGCCACGAAGGCTCTCAGTTAATTTATTACAGTATTATTCTAAAGCCCGAGAAGATTTATTTTACTGCACTTAATACTTCACTCAATAACACACAAAAATTTATTATGTTGCTTGATGCGTAATTATTACAGGATCAATTTGTTTAAATATGCGCTCCATTTATCATTCTTTCATATTCGGAAGCGTTTATCCTTGTTCTCGCATAGCAAGTGGCTTACTGTTTGCAAATAATTTGTTAGCTCCTGATTTTCAAATGGCTATACTTTATTTAGACAGTATGGGTGAAAAGTCTTCAAAGACTTCGAGGTCAAAAGTTGTCATTTAAACATGCATATTGCATCTAATTTAGAAACTTATTAAGTCTGAAAAAGTTACTAAAATTAAAATTATTAAATGAGCATGCGGAAACAGACTACTGAGATTCAAAATATTTATTTTAAAATTTTTGTCAGTTGTAATTTATTAACAATACTATCAAACATAATAAAAAATAAAGCATTGTAAAATGTTGAAAAAAATCCCAAGTGTACTTTCAAGATGAATTCAATTAGTTTTTCATTTTATTATTTAGAATTTAAGTTGTTATTAGAAATACATTATGTAAATAGGATTAAAATTTCAGAATAATTATTACTTATTCTTTTTTAATTGTTTCAAATTAATCTTCGGTTAAGAACTCTTCTTTTGAATGCCTTTTAAACATAGTATACTTATTTTTATTTATATCTTTTAATCCTTTGAAAAAATTTCACTTTTATTCTAGACATACATAAAACATATTAAAACAAAAGAATGATAATAAAACATCCATTTATCATTTACACAATGCTTAAAATACTTCTTTAAAATGAACACTTGAGTGTTTTGTTACAAATAAATTTAGAATTCTTATTTTATATGTTAAACTAAATAGAGGATAAATTTCAAAGGGATATGACAAATAAAAATGTTTCTGAAATGTTTTAAATAGTTATAAAACGCGAAAATTAATGTTTTTTAAAAACTGCTGTAAGTCATTATTAGTAATAATTGTATTATATATTACGGTTATAATTATATTAGTTATAAAATGGCTGATGCTAAAAAACATTTTTTTGCCTTTTTTGTCATATTTCACAATTTGATGTTATGAAAATATAAAAATTGCAGCCAAATTTAACCCAACTGAAAATCTGCTGTTGCCTTAACCTTCCTAATAAATTGTAAAAAGTACACTCGGTTAGAGAAAAGTATAAATATTGGTATGTACCACGAAATGATCAAAAATAATATTACAGTGCTAAGTAAAAGGAAAAATAATCCATCATATTCCTTGATTAAGTTCTGCTTCATAAATATTCATGAATTCTAAATAAAAAATCTTTTTGTTCTATCCCATTACCGTTTGATTTCATTCCAAACGTAATACTATAATCACATCAGTTCTTTTCATGCGATTTTTATAAGGATTCTGTTGAACGGAGGAAATTTCGAATACCTGATAACATTTCCTTGATCTAACCGACGTCATTCAACATTATCCACCCTGTGTAACAAGTGTGATTCTGCAGCACTAACTTACGTATCTAGATTACCACATGATAAACAAAACGACGTATTCTAGCTGCATATTTGTAGACAGAAGCACACGTTTTGATTTTGGGTAAATACATTAGCCAAAGTCAAAGATTTCAGTTTTGTCCGTTTTTCAATTTTTATATAAATTTATATAAACATATAAAATGGATAATACATTATACTGTAGCTTAGATTGGTTTAGGGCCAAAGAAATAAATTGTAGATTTTTTTATAGAAATCAGAATATTTAAGTTTAAAAGTATTATTTTGTATATTTATATTTTTTACAAATCAAGTAAATAAGCTATTTGCATAAGATGTCGAGTTAAATACAATACTTAATTCTATAAATTAAGATTTATTTTTACTTGTACAAAGTTTATTTGTACTACCACCTAAGTTTCCTATGTAGAAGAAAATCACAATGTAAAATTAATTAAAATTGGAAATTCAAATTATTTTAGCCAGTAAAAAGATTGATTCTCTAACTATTTATAGCTAATTTTAGACTTTATATTTAGAGATGAAGTGTTCGGAACTGAAGTATTTATAAGGGTTTGAATTCCGATAGATCTATGTATATTAACTTAGCATAAAATTTTTATAGTCTCCATGACACTATGCTGAAACAGATTTGCATCAATGTCTAACAGCAGATTTTATGCTGTCTGGACCAAAAACCTTTCACATTAATGTAAACATAATGTCTAATAAAGTTTAATCCTAACAAATTTTAATGTTTTTTACTTAGAATCAACCTACATAAAACTCAAACTAAACTCTTTATACATTAAAAAATTTGTGCAAAATATATACATTTTTTAGATGAAGAATATTAAAAAAATTACTTTTTTATTAACGTAATTTGCCTGCTTAGTGACTTGCGGGCATGAATGAAAATAATGATGTATATGTTAATGTCGTCTTGCTGGCTCTAGAGTAATTTAGTTGTGATGTAATTTCATTGCATGCTTTTAATTATCCATGATTTAGGAAAACTGAAATAGTTTGTACCAAAACAGGGCATTTAAAGTAAAAAAAGCAAACATTTAAGGTTGCTTTTTAATGTCTGTTAATTAGTGTCCAACAAGGATGAGATTAAACGAAATGTGTTGTAGAATTTTTCGAAGTCGTCAATATCTGGGCCATTTTCAGAGAGTTGAAATTATACACTAACAGACAATAACACAGTCTAAGCATAAACATTCCGTCATAGCTAAAACAAAATTGATTGAAAAAGCAATGTTGAAGAATATGAACTTAATTACGGCATCTCTTACTTCCCTTATGATGGTCGAAGTTTTACAGTTGCATGGCCGCCTCGTTTCTCCGATTTAACCCTTAGTCAAATTTCAGTCATTTAATCCTACTATAACCTTAAGCACATTTCGATATAAAATGCTGCGCCCATCAGTGTTGGTGTCCAAATAAGCAATCAAGCTTTGAAATTCTAAGAAACATTTATTCAACTGAAATGTATTTGTAAACAGTATGAAATGTATTTGTAAGCGATATGAAATGTGAAATATATTTCTGAACAATGTATGGATTTTAATTGAAGAAAAGTTTTAAACTGATTAAAAATTACTGTTATTTTAAACGTATGAAATTATACGTAACCAATTACATTAACCAATAAATCTCATTAAATTTTACTATACATTTATATGTGTAATGACATTCTTCAGTTTCTTTTCTGTAGTGCATTGAATTAAACTTAGTCAGAAACAAGATTTTAACATGGATCCTCGATGTATAAACTACCCCCATGAATTAATGCTAAATCTATCATAAATTTATATATGCATATTTGTACCAAAGCTGATTAATTTCTTTAAAATTTAGATTTCACGCTTAATATATATTGAAATTGCACCGTTATTTATTTCTAATAATTTAAAATATCTTGATTTTTTCTCGATATTATTTAGATCGATATTACTAATGAAATTATGAAATAAGAGTTATTTGAGGGCTCAAAAATTCTCGAGATTATCTAATTGAAAATAAAATATAATGTACGGTAGATACAGTTGTATTTGAATACAGGAAATGTGTAACAAAATAATAAAGTATTTTAACACAATATATTACAAATTATATTATAAAGATTGTCGCCTTATTAGATGTTTTGGGTAACACAGAAAAAATGACCTGTCAAGGTTGTGATTACTTTATTATCCAGTTAAAAATAAATAATTACAAAAGAAATAATTACAAAAAACACATTAAATGCAAACTGAAATAAAAGCTGGGATGTCAAATAGCAGTGAGTTAAGTTTATTTGTGTTAGAATTTTTCTCAGTCATAATCATTCGACCCAATGTGTTAGATTTATTATTGAATAGTGGCTTTTTGCATAAGCGTTTTCTATCACTTTCCTTTCTTACAGGTCATAGTTTTTATTTTTTGTTACACGGATGCCGAATCGTTATCCTTTGCCATCATCTACTCTACTTTTCATCTAATATACAACTGAAATAATACACTAATAAAATGACATTAGTTTCTTCACCTTTTCCATCATTCTTAAGCTAAGATTTCAAACATCAATAATATTAAGAATAACACCAAAACCCTTTTAGACCAAAGACAATTTCTTCGTTGTGTCAATATCATTGGAATATAAATAAATTTTTAATGTACGTAAATTACGGTAGGCGTTTGAAAAGTAAAGAAAAAAGGGACTTTAAGAAACTGAACCTGCATTAATTTGAAGTTCAACCATTAGTTTCAAGTAAGTTTTATGAAATAAATCTTCCAAAAGTGTTCTTTGATATTTAACTGTTTAGAAGGTGTCGGTTGGTACGGCAATATGTGTGTGCCCACTCTGGTATTGACAGCAATAAATATACAGACTTCTTCGCAAAAGCAGGTAAGACTCACTTAGATATAAAAAAGGGTTTAAAAATCAGTGTTCAAAAGTAATTTCAGCTCTTATTTATCAAATAAAACCAGAGAAAAGGTTTGGGAGAGTCTTGTATGATCGAAATGAATAGCTTAAGACTTGGATTTATATGCGTCCTTTTATTTTTTGATTGAACAGTTCTCAATAATTTGCGGACAAAAGAATATTTGTACTTACATTGCACTAAATAATTTTAACCGCATTCTGTGAAAATACTAGGAAAACAAATAATGTAATGGCTTAGAACCCGAATGCATTTGTATAGATAATGTAAGTATTAAAATATCGGTAATTTTATACAAAATAGTACCTCATAAAATTAAGAACTATGAGTTTACCGTAACATCATTTTTCTTTTGCTTTTGCTGTAAACAACTAACACTTTTTTTCTCGCAAAAATTTACAAATGAAAGAATTTGTTTAAAGGATTGATTTTGTTTTGATTGGAGTGTCACGGTCTTTTTTCTCTTCACTCGTGATAACAATACCGTATGCTTAAAGGGAAATACTATTTGTAAAGCATTTGTTTTACCAGTGTATCCTATTCTCTAGTACAACCCTCTTGAATGCGTTCTTTTAATCTTTGGATTTGAATATTCATATCACCGAAGCACTTTAAAAATTAAGAATAGCATATTAAATCTGTTCTGAATACTATTAATTATTTAAATGAAAATGGGTTTTTTTCGACGAATCATTGTTATATTTGAAGGATAATCGATGCAATTTTATTAATTGGTTATTGAATACCGTTATAAAACTCTGATGCATTTTAAATGTCATGTTTTATCCTTTTATTTAAATAAGCATTTACTGTATGCTTATATGTTTTCATTGATTAGTAAAACATCTTGCTCAAACAAGACATAAAATAACATGCTGCACTTAATCTTTATTAAAAATTTTTTTATAATCTGATTTTTGGATTTTGGTCACTTTTGTTGTATAATCTATAAATGGAATTGGGTCTGTAGTCCCTTGTATGACTTAAAGCACTACACTGAATTTTTTTCCGAACAAATCCCAGTGGAATTTTCTTTATAAATAAAAAAATATTGTTAACTTCGAGTATATAGTCATTATGTATTAGCCACGATAAGAAAGAAATCAAATGTTTATTTTTCAAAAAACACTTAATAGATCCCAGGAGAGAATAATTTACTTCTTTCCTCTGTTACATGAGAATTTTTATTTTCTGCTTCACTTGGCAATTTATTAGAAACTGAGTCTGTAGATAAGATCAAAAGATATTTTGAAAACACTTTTTAAAATGCATATGTTTGATTGATTCAGCGACAAGAGCATGAAGACTGAAAATTTCTCCTAAGAAGCTTGCGTTTTCTTGTAGTTTTAACATGTACATTTCGGAAAAGGAACTGTTTTTAAACATAGTATAACATCGCAGTATATTTTTAAAACACATATTTCAAATGAAGTTGGTTTAATTATACTCTATGCATTTCAAAAAAAGCTAAAAACTTAATCCATTATATATTTAAAAAAGTCATTTTTTATTCCAACTTAATGAAAATCCAGATTAAAAAAGTAAATTTCACTCTATTAAAAATGTCTTTCTAGCCTTCTTAAATGCAGTGCGAAATAACCTATCCTTTAGCGTTTACACCTCTGTGACACAAAACAACAATGGCCGTGCTTTAACTTTTAGTAATTGCTGTTGTGTACAAGATATGAAAAGAATTACTGATAACGAGTACATTGAAGTCAACGGTTTTACAATAATTTTATTGTTTAATTTTATTCTTATTATTCTAACTTAGCTTTGCTTTCAGTAATATGTTTTTTTACTTTTTTCTAAATAAATATTAATGTATAGTAGTGTTTCAAATAATTGGTGAAATTATAAAATCCGATGGAGAAAATGAATTTTTATCAATGAATTTAGCCTTTTTTACTTGAAACTGTATTCCCGGAATCGCTTCTTTTAAATGTCTGTTGAATACGAAAAAAAATATGTTAAAGAAAGTGTAAATATTCATAAAATATTTCTCTCCCAAGCATTACGATAGTAAAGCATTTAATCAATTAATCAACTAATTATGTTCTTTATATGCTAATTGAGTTTTAATGTAATTGTTTCTAGGAGCGGTATTACGTTCGATGCGATCATAATTTTTGAAAATACGGCTGTGCCGATAATTTTTTCTTTACCCAACTGAACGCTGCAAAATGAGATTAAATGCAATTATATATAAGTTTAATAGGAGAGATATTCATTAGAACCACTAAGGTTATTCATTAAGGGAGGTCGTGCAAAGATTTCTCTGGGAAATTCCAAGCTTACATCTGCAAGAAATACAAGAGTGAGCTTAATTGCTATGTAAGCCTGCTTTTTTTATCGGAGGGAAAAAAGGACGTAAATTAAAATGTACGTAGAGAGGAAGTCCTTATACTGCAAACAAACGAAAAGTACAATTTGAAGAACTGAAATATTTATTCTTTGCGAAGCTATATCTTGGATTGTTATTGACTGAAGTTTATTACGGTTGGTTTCCTCGTATAACAAATCATTCTATTTTTTTCTATAGTAATATTTATACCTATACTTTACGTATATGATTTTAAGAGAAATAGGTATTTCGCCAAATAAATAGAACTGATTTTTTAGAGAAAATCATAAATTATTTTTGTGAAATAGTAATGTCTACTTTTCACTGAAAACTGTGGAATTATACGAAATTATCAGTATTCTGCAACAAAATAGAATCATCTTTAATTACTGTGTATAAATAGTGCAACAAGAAATTAATCGATCTTGGTGATGGATCCATAATTTGATCCCTAATCCATATTTTGATAATTTTTGAACAGTTTAAGAAGTCTGATCACTTTTAAATCTTTAAAATATTTTTCTAAATTTCATTTTTACTTCTTTCGAAATTTTTTATATTCTATTAAATGAAAATTTGCCTCACATTTTATACCATTACTTTTACCGCATCACAAATGAAACGAAAATTATTGAGAATTAAATTACTTGCACCATCTATCACATTATTCAAAAATTTATCAGGAGAATTTAAAATTTTGTTTCTTAAGTTTGTGCATACCTAGCAAACTAACCCTAATAGTGTTTTGCAATTTTGTGTACTGAAGTAAGTGCGTGTTCATTACGAGTTGTATTCAAAGAATAACAAATGGTATATATTAACTTACATCAGGAGAGTAAAATATGTCAGCACACTTTGATACCATTAGTTTTGCTATATTTCAAATAAAGTGAAAGATTGTGAATTAAAATATTGCATCATCTGCAGTATTATATATTATTTTAATTAAAAGATTTTTCTCAAATTTCATGTTTTAGATTGTGTGTATATCTTGCAAACTATTATGAATAGCATCATACATTTCTGTGTAATGATTTAAGTACATGTGTACTACTAGTTGTATTAAAAAATTAATTACTATATTTAACTTTTATCATTTTAAACTTTTAATATAAAACTTTTAGGTAGATATATTTTTAATTTGAAACTTACATTAATTCATTACATTAGTAGATTTATGAAAGAGTTTGAGTCGCATTTACAGTAAAAATCATTGTTTGTGAAATAATGTGTTTTGAATGTAAAATATTTTCTAATTTTTGGCATGCAAAATAACTTTTGAAATATAACTACAGACATAAAAAGAAAGTTGTTTCAAAATTACTTTTTTCAAATAATGATCATTATATATATATATATATATATATATATATATATATATATATATATATATATATATATATATATATATATATATATTAACAAAAACTCGACATCTCAGTATTAGTTGTAAAACTGTTAGTAAATGTGAGCCTTGAGAGTAAGAAAAATAATTTCTGTTCCTTTTTTTCATAAATGTTCCAATACCCTTTAACAAGTAGTTAAGTGTTTTTCTTCTCGGTTAAATTTACAAATACACAGTATGAAAACTAAATACAAATTTTTTATTTAGTTTTAAATAATTCGCTTAGGAGCTTTACGTTATAAAGTTTTGATGCATGTGACTAATGAAACCGAAACGTACACCTTAAAGTTTATTCGGAACGACCTCTCAGGAAGTTTACCTACAGGCTGGAAATCAGCTAGGACTGGCGTTTCAGTTTCGGCTCAGTATCGCGTGCGTTTTGTATTTTCTGGACCATGTGTTAAGTGTAGTAGTACCAGGGATACCCTGAGTCCATATAAACTCAGACTAACACTCATGTACTTTTCTGTATCTCTTTCTTGGGCTTTGTGGTGGATAGTGCCACCATGGTCTAAAATGTGACCCTGTTATCTTAACTTCTGTATTTACCTGCCCCCTTGCATTGATATGAAAAGAGACTTGAAACATACCCGGTTTTTCATAGTTCATTGTATTGATTCATCATTCACAGACAGGTTACTAATTTACACAAAACAATTATATCTACAATTTGAGAAATTTAATTTTTTAAAGCATAATTTCAAATAGTTAGTTTTACTAATAGAAAGATAGTAAATACTCTAATATCTGATAAAATTGCACACGTTTGGGTTATATTCAGATTACAGTATCAGCATAACAGTACTTAAGTTTTCAATGACTGTACTTTTTAAACAGGCCTTCATAAATTGTTCTGGGGGGGGAAATTATGTTCAAGCTTCAGGTTTAAAATGTATGTAGTGGTAAGAGGATATCCGTCAAACTCGATGGAAGCTTGATGAAACATTTAATTTTAACTTTTGTTTCTTCTCTCCCAAAGCATTATTTCTGGGGATCTTCTATAAGACTATACATCCCTAACCCTTTTAGTTGTTGTCAATGTCAACGCTTTGAACACTTTAAACTTTCCAGTCGTGGTCTTATTGCTTGAGTTCGTTGTGCGTGTGTCAGCAACATGAGGAAGATATGTACTGCTACATTGAACTGTGTGAAATGATTAGGAGCAAATACTGCTTTCTATAGATCTTGTCCAAAGTGGCAGCTTGAAAAGGAGACACAATCTCTTAAAATTAACTAAATACCTCTTACCCTAAAGCTCGAATAATTGTGGAATATTTTACACCAAAGGCAGAATTATCATTTTTCTCTGCAGTTGAACATTATTAAAGTAGAAGTACATGAACTGGAAATTCAAAATTAAATAACACGTCGAATTCTATCTATAAAATCAGTTATAATTTTCAAAAAGTCCGCTACCTACTAGAAATAGCCTCGTAAAGAAACCTCTGTATGTGAAATCGATCTTAAAGCAAAGTCCTTTGACTATCCCAATCAAATGCAAAAATTCGAATTAAAGAAGGTACCAAAAAATGCTATAATCCCGCACATAAACGAGTATTTAAATTTTCAAAATCTCTAAAAATATAACTTAGAGGATAAATTCAAGCAATTTGTTTCAACAGGTCTTCTTAAGCTTTTCACATCCAGCCACACAAACACAGCAATCCGGTTTCAAATTCTTCCAGTTCTTAATGTCCAGTTGTATTTCGCAGGACTGCCTCAGTTTCTGCTCCAACTTTGACAGCCTCAAAGTTCCGGCTGACAAGTATCAGCTTGCCGTCCTTGTTCGTAAAAACTTTCCGCAAGTCTCACAAATATGCAAAGATCAGAAGTTATGACTGTATTCGAAGTGACTCGATTGGTGATCCTTCTATGTCTGCTGAGGCGTATGTATTCTTTTACACACTCTTACCCCAGAACAGGGCTTGATGAGTTGTTGCTATCCAAATCCACACATCTAAGCTAATTATTCTGTGTTATCTGTATTTACCTTCTCGAAATATAATTTCTCAAGAGGATTTGAAAAGTTTAACAACACAGCTTCCTCCTGCTGCCTTATTGTTGATATTTATATATAACGATTTAGCTTAGAAAAATGTTGTCTACATTTTAATTAATAGAGAGCCAATATTACCAAAACTAGCATCTTACAGCCGATTCCGATAAACTATAAACATGCATGCAAGCTGTGGCAATAGAAAATACCCATTCTAATTCCAAATGTTTGCCGTCTATCTATTTGATAAGTCTACCCGTTTGAAAATCCAGCATAAACATATCCATAAGTATGAAAACAAATGATTAAAGTAATATAATTATACATTCATATGCAACTATTATACGGGTATATATATATATATATATATATATATATATATATATATATATATATATATATATATATATATATATATATATACACAAACAAACATGAACACACAGAGGGGGAGGAGGGTACTGTAAATACAGAGTTTAAGAATGAAGTTTCAACTTACTGTGAACATCTGTGTACGATTTTAAATGATACTATCAACTTCTATATTTGCAAATATGTTTACTAATATTTCTATTCAAAATTATTCATATTCTAAATGATTAAGTAAAAATTTATCGCTTCCAAAGGCTTAAAATTTAATGCTACTTAAGCATGTAGGACAAAGTAAAAGAAAATATATGTTCGCTAGTGTAAATGTCTTGTTTTGTACATTAAAATATTTTATTTTTGATTAGATGTAAAACAAAATATATTCAGAACGCTAATACCTTGTTGCAACAGTTTTCGATTTCAGAATAAATTTCACCGTTGCATTTCCTGAATTCTAGTATTGCTAAGACGCTCTAAAATATTTTCATGCCGTATTCATAAATATCCTAACAAAAAATAGAAAATTTGGAAAGCTTTTTATTGCCTGTTCGCTGCTTTGAAAAGGCGTATTTTGAGAGTGATATATGAATTTTGACGAAGCGTATTGAAAATAAATGTATGAATTGAAGCTAAACGAAGAGTCAGACTTCGTTCAAAATTTTATGGAAAGATTTACAAATTTAGAAAATGTGCATATTCTAAATAAGGTGATACGGATTTAGAATAATGATAACATACCTTTAAATTCAGATCACTGCTGGAAATTAGCTATATGATAAAAAAAGTAATAACAAATTTCAATATTTTTAAGCTACCCTCACTATAAAATGTGTGTGTGCCAGTCGGTTTGCAACCAGTCTACAGTATGGTTAATCAGGTTATCCCAAATAATTGCTTATTTTTTTCAAAATATTTATTGACTTTCAATTATATCTGAATGTTTGAATTAAAAATAATTTGAATTCAATGAAATTTTTTTAAAACACACTTTACACGCTTTAACATGAGCAATTTTTTAAACAATATTTGTACCAATGTACATGGAAACAGTAAATAAGTAGGATAATAAAAATTCGCATCGTGGTCTTGAAACATTTTTTTCAATGTTTTTTTCTGGATGCAATATGCGACTTGGTGGTCATCGTTATACCAAGAAATATCTAAATTTAGTTACATTAGTTCAGTAGATTTTTTTTTCGTTATACAGGATGCACATAAAACACCCTTCCTCATATTATAGTTTAAATAAATCTTTATATAAAAAATTCTATCCTTGTGTTTGTAAACTCTTCCTAAACGGCTGGATTGATTTTGATGAAATTTTGTGAATGTAATTCAGTTGATTCGTAAGTAATTTAGATTCAGTATTTGATCCAATAGAAATTTTTTTTTATTAAAAATACAAAATTGCGTGTTTGTTAAAATTATTATAATGTCGCTTGAAACCCTTCTCTGCCAACGTATATATATATATATATATATATATATATATATATATATATATATATATATATATATATATATATATATATATATAAATGCAATCGTCCAGGGGACCAACCCAGCCCCCAACTTATACTTGAAAACTTCTTTTGAAATTTCCCCTATTATTTTCCTCACCCCGGGCATGCTGGGCTGCCAAGTGTCTCGCTAACCGTCCTTTAGAAAGAAGCACATCATTCGTCATGGCCGAACTTAACTTTTATTTCATCCGATCAAAAATAGCACAGAATCCAGAGACGTCTGAACCAGACAGTGTCAGAACGCTCTCTCTCTAAGTAATGCCAAACTTCTGCAAGAGACGACTAAAACACGTGTGTGTTTTCATATCGTGGGAAAAAATGCTGACTTAACTGTTATTTGCTTAAAAAGAGTAACCTTTGACTAGAGCCATCTGCCAAAGTGTGGCGTTCCAGATGACTATTATAGCTGATCATTAAAGATTTTTCCTGAGAGAGTTATAACTTCCTAATTAATAATGCCAGCTATATCATTTTCTGTTTTGGGAATCATAGAAAGAATTTCGGGGTTCGGCTGGAGGAATGAAAACATCCTCGTTTAAATTGGATGGCTGGGAAGTATGGTTAATATAAAGAGAAGAAATTAAGATCTAGAATAATGAATGGGGAAAAGGGATAATTTTGGAATACGCTTTAGGGTTTAGATATTGATATTATTACATATATATATTATATATATATATATATATATATATATATATATATATATATATATATATATATATATATATATATATATATATATATGCATGTTTTATTACATGCATGGCAAGAGGTTTTAGGTGTACAATGGTTGGATATCCTCAGACGGCCAAATCTTATAATATTAAGAAAATCTATATCTATCCGCCTTTTAGCTTGTGAGGATAATCGCTCTCATGATTATCCTTTGGAACTTGAGGGATAACACATTTTATTGATTCACATTTTATTGATTAACAAACTGATCTGCAATATATTTAGCTATATTGAAAGACATTGTTAATTATAAAATTACAAAACTTTTAACTAAAGTAAATTAAAATTTTATTATATTTTTGATACAACATTGATTTTGATACAACATTCTCCCTACGGTACTTCTCGATGGGATTATTTGCAATTGAGAAAATATTTTTTCCGAATTTTTGGAATTGAATATTAATACAGTACTTTTCTCTCTGTCTATCTGTGTGTGGAGGTATCCATAAAATTTAGAAAAGTAGCCCATACTAATTATGACGAGAGTTTCTGTTAAATTTCAGAAGACTTCAGATTGAAAGTACTTTCGAAATATGCATTCAGAAGCTGGTTTCTACTTTAAATCCTTATTTTAGGCTGATGATTAAAATGAAGAGATTTTATATATTTTGTGGATTTTCATGAAAAAATCTAAATGAAATGTAAGAGTACTGTATCAAACAAACATACAAGTCTTGTGTATCGAATACGTAAGTGTATACGATTGTGTCTGCAGAGCTAGCAGAGTAACATGCTTTTAAGTGGGAGTTACAAAATCTTCATTTCTCTTACCTACACAACTCACCGAAATTTTACTGTTTTTTATCGCATTCGGTTTAGTTTTAAATATAACAGAACAAATGAGTGACTACTAACTATTAGATGATAAAAAAGGTGTCAAATCGGGAAGAGGCTAATATCAGGTATACGTGTGAATTCCGTATGCTGTAGCTATTTGAGATTGTCTGCGCGCTTTATTTTTTGCTTTTCTGAGTAATTTCTCTTCCCCATTTCAAGTGATAAGCTTCAACTTCGGCAAGACACACATACACACATGCACATACACACACGTGTGACGGAAAAACGAATGGTAAAATATCCCATTTATGTTTGGCATAATTCTATATTATTATGCTTAGAAAAAAATTAAAGCATTGTTAACTAGCAGTATTTGTTTTATATTCTCATTAAAATATATCTCCCATGAACTTTTAATTTTTATTTCGTTTTTTTCATTAAAAACGTTTCATTTAAAAACAGCGTTTCTTAAACCAGTATGAAATTATTTCCGGAGTCTCTTTTAAAATCAGCGTTACTAAATGTCAAAATACTGCAATACGCTTTAAATTCTTCTAAAGGAAAATACTTTATACATTATTCATGTGGTTTAATAATAATAGGTTGAACTGATCTTATTAAAATGCATTCGATCCAATGCATATTATGAAGTTTTAGAATAATTTTATAAGTATATTTACAAAATAACGAAGGCAAAGGAAGGAAAATAAAAGTACGGAACGGAGTCAAATTAAAAGTTGTTTATTGTATTTCCAGAGTATTTATCACTGTATATCTTTTTTTTTTCAAACCTGTCAGTAAGATTCGTTTTATAAGCTTCTAGAAATATGGCAATACTTATTGATTTTTATTCGCTTAAACGCCATCTAGTGGAGGAGGACTGAATGGCAGATGCTTCTGAAATCGAGACAAAGAGATTGCTGCTAAAAGAGAAAATAAAAAAATAAGTAAAAAGGAAAGTAGAGCCGTAAAAAAGAGCGGGAACTTAACACAATGGACAGATGTCCCAAGCACAAAAGATTCTAACACTATGAATAAGAAATTGTATTTCTACTTTTCTGGATAAAGGTTCTTCATTTTCTAAATAGGATATGCAACTGAAAGGAAAATAAAGACTTAATTTATTATTAATGTGAGATCCGCTGAAGTTGTAAAAAGGATGGCAGACATGGGCGTTTTTGTTATCGCTAAAATAAATGTCAACTAGTAATAGGTAGATTCCATGAAAAACACTTGCTACTGACTTGTTATCTAATATAATGAACGAGCTTTTGTGGAGATACAATATATAATATCTCCCCAGATGTTCTTGAAATAACACAAGGCTTAACAATTATTACCGATTTTATCATCGACATTGCTTTGAAAGAGGTTAAAATTATGGAAAATTGTTTAGCAACTTTGCTATTTTGTTTCCATGCTTTTCTCTCCTTATTGCATCTCACCGGTTATACTTGAAATTTCTAGCTTGGCAATATGTACATTATACATTACATTCGAATGTGATTTACCTGAAGCTTATTTTAGCAAATTAAATTCAGTGTATTAAGGAGATCTTTACCGAATGTAAATTGCAAAATATCAGATACAAATTTAAAGTATTTAAAAATTAGACAAATTGTAAATAAAAAATTGGTAGTCTACCGAGATAAAATGCATAAAAAGTTTCTATAATTATACATTACATTCGAATGTGATTTACCTGAAGCTTATTTTAGCAAATTAAATTCAGTGTATTAAGGAGATCTTTACCGAATGTAAATTGCAAAATATCAGATACAAATTTGAGATATTTAAAAATTAGACATAGTATAAATCAAAAGCTTTTAGTGAACCTAGATAAAATGCATAAAAGGTTTCTATATACATTGAAACTTTACATTAAAACAACTTTATACAAAGTAAAAAATTGCAGTATTTAATTCTTATTTGTTGCGTTAATTTTTATTTAAATATATTACACGAAATATATTTAAATACAAATTTGAACAAGAAAAAAAGACACAATTCTATCCTTTTATTTTATTGCTAAATAAATAATTATTTTAGACTAAAATTTTTCGTATTGTTTTTCTTTCAGAATAAAATTCTTCTAAATAATGTAAAATTCAAAAAATGCATTTTTGACGGTTTCAAGTGTATTGTTTTAAAGTGACAATATTTAGGAATGACAAAATATTATAAGCAATACAAAATTCAATTTTTAAAAAATTTCAGAAGTTACATTTTTATTTTATTAGATTAGAAGCATGTAATCTTAGAACTTAAGTTTTTATATAAGGCCATAACTTGAGTCTGCTGAGTAAAGAAACTGTTGCCTAAAAATTTCATGATTTTTATTCTTATTTCATGTAAACCATTTATATTTGAAAGGATTTATTTCAGTATTATTGAACAATGAAATCTAAAAGAAATTAATTTAAAACCAAGCAACAGCTTGTATACGAATGACATTGTAAGTTTTGTGTAAAATATTTATGCATAAATCACTGATCAACAATGTAGGTAAAATATACAAGGAATTTTGAGTAAGTAACCCATAAATAAAACAGCGTTTTTTTCTAATACAAAGATATTTTACTGCCAGGAAAATATGTCAATATGGGAATATTCAGAGAACTAGTATAGATGTATAAGGAATGGAGATTATTAATAAATCAAATGGGAAAAAATTATTTAGTTCAGAATTTTCTGCAAATTTTTTTCTAGGTATGCTTATTTCCAAAAGTAATTGTGATTATAAATACAAATGGGATTGCATATAGATTATTATAATATATCAACTTTTTATATCCCGTTATTAATCAACAGAAAATAATAAGCAATATTGTTAGTGTAGTTTAGGACATTTTAATCTTATCTGCGTGTAAAAATTTTTATTGTGGGATGCAAAGTTAAAGACCTTTTTTAGAACATTACATTGTAATTAGAACATTTTACATTCTAATTTAAACATAATGGTACAAAAGTCAGAACACAGGAAGCATTCTGCACATAAAATTTTAGAAAAAAAATTTTAATATGGAATATGGACATTTTTAGACTATGTATACTATTTGTTTAACTCAAACATTGAGTGATTGGAATGGACTTTAAATAGCTTACCTAGGAAATTGAAACACAATATTCAACAGCTTACTTCAACATATTATCTAAAAAATTATTTAATAAAATGTCTATTCATAATACAACTGAGCTACATTTATCAAGATATTTTAAAATAAAAATGAAGAAATACTGGATATAATAATGGAAAATTTCATAAAATATACAATTAGTTTAGTATCTAATGATCAAATTTCTTAGAAGATTAATAGTAAGAAACATACTATTTAACTTTCCTTAATAAAATGATAAATGACGTTTCGATAAAAATAATATGCAAACTAAGTATGAAGATAATCTCACCCTTTTATACCGCTATTGACCATATTGTAATAAAATAAACTGAGTTTGTTACAGAGAATATCGACTAGCGATAGCAGAAACATGTTTAATTTATTTTCCATGAACTGGAAAGATGGAAATCTTTCTTGCAGTGAAATAACTTATGCATTTAATTCTATTTACATTATAGTGTATCAGTAAACGATTCTGATGTGTATAACACAAATGCATTTTTGCATTTATTTATACAGCTACGTAGATGTTTTAAGTCTTTTATTCTTTTTTCGCAAGATATTTAAAGTACAACAAATTGACCCCCCAAATAAAATGCGTAATAAAATATTTTAAACATATTACCATATAAAGGAACGTTTTCTAACAGGAAAAAATAGGGTTCTAAAATAAGTGAAAAGTAGAAAAAATATGAGGGTAATTGTCAAAAGAATTAATATTCCGAGCTAAATTAATACAAGACAAAAACTGCGAAGATACACTATGAATTTAAACCGGTAACTTTTTTTTACAGTATTGTGCCCTAAAATATGCACATTTTTATGTTCATATCGATTTTATGCAATTCAATTAGCGTTCAAAATTGTTGTAAGTACATAATTTATTCATTTATGCTAATTTCATGGTAATATTAATTTCTGTTAATTGCAGGGTAAAGAAAATGACATTTTTACTTAAAGCGGGCTTTTCAGGCTTAGAAAGGAACTGTAAAAATTGTTATACAAAACTAAATGTTAGGAAATAGGAAGAAATTTTCTGGATATTCTAAATGCACAGAGTATTAAAAAACACACACAATAGTATACTCAAACTGCTAAACACAAAGTAAAAATCAAAACCTAATTCTTTTTTTGTGTGTTTGTGTAAAGGGAAAGCAGTAAGCAGGTCTTATAAGACAATGTATATTTGTTTTGCAACCTAAAATTTAATGTACTAACACAGTTATAGTGACGGAAAAACTTCAAATTTAAAAAAAATCAGAATATTATTGGTCTGGTATAATTGGGTAACCAATTCAAGCTACGATTAGTCAAATTCGTAAAATTATTTTCCCTAGAAGCCTAACACTACACGGTAAAAACTGTAAAATGGTTAGAGCTACTTATAGAAAAATGTAATCTGAGATTATTTTCAACATACTTATTATTAACTAGGTAGTGTCTAAATAAGGATTACTTTTTGCGTTTATTGTTGTTGAAATCATTAGTTACTAAAATGTCAAGAAAACACATTACTTTTCAAAGTAAAAAATGTTGACAGGTTTCTACAAACATGCTCAATAACAGTACTAACAAACTAAGATAATTTTCAATGTAGATACAGCAAGAATTAAAGCCATCTAGAACCAAACTTGCTGTGGAGCACTACCGCATTTTGGAACTAGTTGGGATAAATTTAATATTATATATATGAGCAAAGAAGACGAGATAATTTTGATCGTACTTGAGATTTACAAGATAGACTCAAAAGTCATTTCATTTATTTAAAATATTTGAACTCCATTTGGTACTTCAACTGAAAATGACATGTTTTTAAATTTATTTTAAAGTATTGATTTTGATCTCTCAATAAAAAAGATATTAGTTTCTAGAACGCAAAATATTGAGAGGTTTTAAAACATTTATGCTATAGAACTATACATGAAAACATTGGGGAGCAAAAATTTGCAAGAACGAAGGTAAAACTTGCAAAGATATATATATATATATATATATATATATATATAATATATATATATATATATATATATATATATATATATATAATGAAAGATAAAAATAATTTTGTTTTGACTTAAAATATTATAATCAAACTGACGAAAAACCGACATCCTGAAGTATTTTTACCAGCACTTTAACTATAATACTATGAAATAAGTGAGTCTGATATGATTTTTAATCTCTTAAAAATTGTTTATCAACTTTAAAACTAAGAAATAATCTTTTTGAAATTTTCTGTTTCGCTATATGTATTAATTTGTTCTACTGACACAACTTCTTCAATATGAAAAACCAACTTTAACGGTAAACGATGTGCTTACCTCTTTCTTCCATAAAAATCTTATTTAGTGTAGACTCTTGATATTTCTAATTAGCTTTAAGAAGGCTAGTTCAAAGCTTATGGGAATATAATCCTTAGATGTTAATACCCTTCCAAAAGAAATAAAATTACCTTTGTTTAGTATTTTCGTTAAAGTCTTTTTAGAAATTGTTTATTAAGAGACTTAAATGGGTATATTTCTTATTTTGCCAGAAAATCATTGGTGTTAATTGGGAACAGTGAAACAATATAAGAGATCTGGGAAATGTATTCTAAGAATAATATAGGGCATTTAGTAATACTGTCATTCCATTTACGCATTATAACTCGAGATCAACTCGAGATTATTGTAATTTGATGCATTGACAGAAAAGGATCTCTAAGAAATTATTTGTTCCGAATTCACGTGAGAGTATTAAACCTTCCTCTCTATATTAGCAAGTGAACAATAACCTATTTACATTTTATAAACATTTAATGCTTCAGAAATTAATCCACCTAAAATTCTTAAAAATTCTCCCATTTCACGTTTTATTTTTCTAATCTTTCCGAGCTATCTAAATTAAAATCAAGCACTGGATTCATCGTGATTTCTTTCTTTCCACACTTCTAAAGATTGAATTAATAAATGCTAAGTGTAGCCTTTACCCTTTATAAGCTCATCTGTCGTTTCCCGTGAAATCCGCTAATTCTTGCAATATTTAAGCCGTTGTGTGTATTTTTTCGCCACAATTATTTTGACTAACCACAAGAGAAGCGCTGACCAGAAGTCATGGGAAATTATGCTCTTGATTATCCAGTTCTCTCAATTGGGTGTTCAAAATCATAGACAGATAACTGATTAACTTTCGCCGGTGTCGGATGTGTCAGTCAGTTATCAGACTTCAAATAAGAGATTTTTGATAAATATCAGCTTCGTGGTCTGAATGCTCCAGTGAGTTGCCATCTCCAACATGACTGCAGTAAAGCTGCGTTAACAAGCCAGCTCTGACAACAACAAAAAAAAATGAGCTATTATATAAAATATGTGTGTATATTGTAATGTGTATGTAAGGTATGGCCTTTAATTCTATTTTAAATGTTACTTTGATATTGTAAATAAATGCCTTCCGCCAGTGTGGCATGTATCTGCTTAAAATAGTTATAGAATATTGTAAATCTCGTAGAATGGCAAAAGCGAAAATGTTTTTGCAGAAAATAGAAAAAAAAGTTCTAAATGCAAATGTTTAGGACATATTAAGCAGACGATTTGCTAGTGGCCGACTACCCCTACAAATTCTCCAACCACTGGAGAGTTGGCTTCTGGAGAAGTGGAGCAGAAATCCCATGCTCACTTTTAATAGCTTCATGCTTCAAAGGTGTTCAACGTGGCTGGACGTCCGAGGAAACCGTACCTGCTATTAAAAACAAAAAAGAAATGCCTCTTATAAGGTAAAATATTAACAATTTGTTTTATTTTGTCTCCAAATGCCCAATAATATGCAATTTTTGCCAAACATGTGTAATTTTTCTCATATAGCCTCCCTCGTCTATCGACAGAAAGATGGCCGAATGCTTAGAGTGCTGATCTTTGTAACTAGAGTTCGTGGGTTTTAATCCCACTGTGGCATGGTTAGTAGATATTCGTAATCGGCTTTAAGCAGTAAGTAATGGTCTCACTAGTCCTCGTGTTGTAAAAAAGTATACCGTAACATTTCAAACCAAACCAAACCAAACATTCGTCTATCGATCCCGTATTAATCATCTAAGCAGTTCCCTGCCGAACGATGACCGATTGGTTAGGGTGCTGGCCTTCGGTACCGGAGTTGGTGGGTTCGAATTCCACTATGGATGTTTGTAGCCGTTCGGAATTGGCTTTAAGCAGTAGGTCTCGGTTTTATTAGCGTCGTGTTACAAAAAGTAGACCGTAGCGCTCCAAACCAAAACCAAAACCAAACCTATGCAGTTCCCTATACACAAGATCCGCCCACAACCTCAATATATTTCAATTGTTTTGAATTCCGTTGTTTAAAATAACAGTCGATTAAAAGTCTAAAAAAAAACCGTTTGTTTGAGTGGAAGTAGGCTTGCCTACTACCTACTACTACTAATTTTAAGTTTATATACTGTAGAACTTTGTCCTATCGTTCCCTCATTAGTCGACAAACTTGTGTCGAATTTACTTACAGAGCCAATACTACTATTTCCATATTCGTCGTTACAATATTATTCGCAGTCCTACGCTCATCGCCAAAAAAGCTCTCACGAATCGCTTTGTTTTCCTAAAATTGTGTTGATGGAACTGGATAAATTTATTTTGTAATAATTTTTTATGAGCATGGGGATGTCGACTGTATTTATGGCTCATCAGTTGCAAATTTTTTCTTAAAACAAATGTAATCAAATGTGTTTTGCTAATGGTAAATATTTTACTCGTTTCATCTGCTATATAGATGGAGAAATGAAAGTAAAAACAGAATAATTCTGTCCATAGACACTTGAGCAGAACACTCTCATTGTGTCTCTTTTTGCAAAACATTGAATTTGTAAGATTTTCTAAAAATAGCACAAGTGACTTTCAGTATCTGGACTTCATAGCAATTAAGTTTCTTAAACAAAAATATAGAAAGCATTAAATGCAAAGTAGTTTTAGGTGAAAGAAAAGACTACAATTGACATTTCGTAAACTATGCGTTTCATTTTTGCTGCTTGATGGGAGGTTATAGCAGAAACATCTAAGAATTGTTTTGTGAAAGTCCTTTTTATAGAAAATGTAATGAATGAATATGAACCATTCCAGGCTGGTTGGAATAATGCTATTAGTATAAACTTTGATAATTACGTAGTTCTCATTAGTTACCAAGCAACTAGTGGTTCACCATTCAACATCCATTTCTCGCATCCATCGTTTTTCCACATGCATCTTTTTCTATTTTTCCCTTGTATAAAAAAAACCGATGGCAACGTTCCTTTAACTTCAAAAGAACATTACAACCTGACTTCAACTTCCAAATATTTTAAAAATCTTTTAACCGGTCTCTTATCAAAATTCTGTAAACATCCCACAATCTGAAATTAAATTAGTAAATTTTTGTCACTAAGCAATGAAACTTTTAGCAATATATTGCTAGTATTTGCGTAAAATTTTCTAATTACAAGTGTGTACAAAAATTATAATATTAGCATTTTTACAAATGAAATTTTTCAATTTAAAATACTGTAGAATTTTTTAATCTCCTCTGAACTATACTTGATTTCTTATCGTAAAATTTAAAATAGGCTTTAATTATTGACATTTTTTTAAACCCGACTAAACTAACCATTATTCAAATTAGTTATGTAAATGTATTTGCATTGTATCAACTTTAGCCACTATAGGGTATGTTGTTATACCAGTTGAGGTTATTTGTTAAATAAAATGTAAGGAATAATAAATTCAAAGATATTATAATTTAATTTTTTTATTGATTTGGAGTTTCTATTGAAAATATTCATATTTATTATTTATAATAGTTTACACTATTTAATTTTCATATATTTACTTAATTTCGTTAGATAATTTGATGAGCTTTTATAAATATCTGAATTACAGATTTTAGACACCTGTTTTGCCATATTTGCATAATGATTATCAACTTATTCCAAGAATAACTATATTGAAACCATGTTGTCGCCAGTCTGGATTTTAAACAGGGTGTTAAGAGAATTGTATGCATAATTAGT
This sequence comes from Pardosa pseudoannulata, assembly GCA_032207245.1. Taxonomy (NCBI): domain Eukaryota; kingdom Metazoa; phylum Arthropoda; class Arachnida; order Araneae; family Lycosidae; genus Pardosa; species Pardosa pseudoannulata. Next base: position 115,717,652 of record CM063503.1, read on the forward strand.
CTTTGTCATGTTCATCCGAAGAGACTTGTTTCGAATACTTTTTTATTGATTTGTTTCTGTTGGGGGGGGGTTCTTTTGTATTTATTTATCAGAAGTTTTCAGCTTTGCTGCTTATGCGTTTTTCGGCAGCAGCGCGCATAAAGTTATTTTTAAGTCTTTTTTCATGATGCCATTGGAGATCAGTTTCATTCAGGCTAATTTTCTTTCACGTTTTATAATTTAGCTTTATTTGTATTTATTTTTTTAGGGGTGGGGGTCTGATATAAATGTTCCTGCTTTGACTTACTTTTTAAAATGGCATGTACTGAATACAGAAAGCGCTGCTTCAGATGTAGAATTTCCTGTAGTTGGATCACTGTTGTGTGACAAACGACGAGAAATTTACTTAAGTTTTCTAATTGTCCAGTAAGCCCTGGATTTTCAAAATAATAAAACTTTATGTAAAAACGAGGGTAATTTCTTTCCCTCACTCACTCACTCTTTATTGTAGTACGAACATCCTGATATTACTCCTTTTCTAGCATCAAGACAAGAATTGTTTTCTCAGGCTTTCGGCTTCTTAGAATACATTTTTGTAGTTATGAGTATCATATTTAAAGCATAATATTGTTTGAAATTATAAGGGTCAAATTTGTACTTGCAACATCTAGCCTCTATGACTCTGTAACATGTTGCTCCTTATAGCGTCATTTTGTATATTGATAATGTTTAAGTAGTACCATACAGCTGTATATAACTTTCAGTTATTTAATCACTTGCCTGAAATGCAAGCTTTAACGATGTACAATATTTTATAGTACCACCAAAATTTTCACTCCATATTAAAATATACAGTTTGCAAGAATGACAAATAACGCTTCTGTACATAAATGACGGGAAGCGGTGGAAAAATCAGGGACTTTGCCAAAAACTTGTGACAAGTGCATTTCTACCATTGATAAATTTTTTTATTTAAATCTGTTTATTCAGTTTGACAAGGGCGTTTCTTGTATATATGCACACACAATCACAAAGATAAAGGGATGGAAAAAGAGATATATTATACTATTGGAGGAAAAATGTTACCATAAAAGCTATATTAAAATCTATTTTATTAAATTTCCATAAAATGCAAATATTTTTTATGTAAAAAATATATCCCCTATATAATAATAGCCTAAGTTGTCTGTCCGCGAATTTCTGAAGCGGTTGTACCTGGAATGATACAGGCATTCATATTGGATTTTTCATGAGTTAGGGTTAGCAAAATTGGAAATCCACCCCATTCCCCCTTTTCGAGAGTTTAATGCTATTATTTCAAGCTTTATCCTTCCTCTTATTCTATACAAAATTCATTCTTGATAGGATGGCAAAAGCAAAGAGTAATATTTAAATTTCTGGACTGTTTCTACTTGAACCTTCATATACTCTAATTAGTTCGCTCAGCAGGCGTCGTATGTTTGGTAGAACGTCCACCCATTTGATCGTTGTACTTCTCGGGTTGACGATTCTATCCCCGACTCAGCCAATTTTTTTCAATGTCTAATAAATTTAATATTTTCGGCTTTTTCTTTTAAATTCTTAGTCCGAAAGTTGTTTTATTATTTTAAAAGTCGTTTTATTATTTTTAAAATAAATTTTTACTAATTTTCCAACTTTTTATAATTTTTATTATTTTTATTTTATTAAATTCACGTATTGCTTTACGGATGTCCCTGGCCGCATAAACATTTCATGTTGTGTATCCTTAAACTTTCTTCTTGTAATGTAATAATAGACTAAGTTATCTGTCCGTCTGCCCTCGAAGTTATGAAGCAGTTGGACCTGGAATGGATAGAGCATCCATATTGGATTTTTGATGAGTTAGGGTTTGCAAAATTCAAAGCGAGTAAAATTTATTTTTTCCTAAACTATCCATCCGATTCTGAAGTAAATTGATATGAATAAGCTTCGTATCACTGCGAAAAATACTGTCCTCTTTAAAACGTCCGAAATCCACCCCGTCCCCTTTTCGAGCGTTTAATGCCCTTATATCAAGCCCCATTTTAAGAGCAGACGATTATATTTATCAATTTCTCACATAATAAATAGGTAAAAATAATAATTTTTTCTAGCCTTATGACGTCATTCCTTTAACCATCTCATTGAATCATTTCTTATTTTAAATTATTTAAATATTTTCTGCATTATTTCCATACGTTTTATCACTAAAGTTAGATATTACATAAATAATTTTATTTTTTATTTGACTTAAATAATAGATTAAGTACATTTGTAATAATTTTAATCGATTATTTTTGTTGAAAGGTAATTCTCAGGAAAAAAAAAACATTCTTTTTACCTGCCTCAGGATTCTTTACAATTCTGAAAAATTAAAAATTTTACTGATCCCATCATATGACTTGCTATATGCTAGTTTTTTAAGAATAATCTTCAGAACAGGAAAAAGTTTTAAAAGAATGAATTTCGACGCGTTCAACTTAACGGATTCACGAAACAGTTAAAAAATTACAAAGTAACTCTAATGTGATTAAAAAAAGCTTATATTTACAGACATAATGAAAATATTAATGTTTAAAAATAAGCGTTTATTAAATATACTTTTGTGTGGCAAACCAAGATGTTCTTGAAAGTAATCGCTTGTTGAGAAATATATAAATTCTATCGCCTATTACGTTTAAGTATTTTAATGATTTCTGACTTAGAAAATGACTTGTAAAGAATGTAGCAGATACATAAAAACAATCTAACTAATTGATGTAATGAATAAGTCACATGCCGCGATAATAAATAACAACGAACTTAACTTGAAAAACTTTTTCCCGACTAATGAATGAATTCTGGCTTTAACTATTATATTTGAGCAATCTTTTATTTAAACGCTGCATTCCTTTTCACTGAAAACAAAGTCTAAATTCTGAAAATTGCAGCTTAAAGAGCTCGTTACCATGACAAATCAGGAAAATGTCAAGATTCAGAATACAGAAGAATTTCATTTGGATTTCTTCAGTTTCGAGTTATGTGGAATACAGATAATGGAATTTTAAAAGAAAAAGTGTCATTAATAAATACTCTTCACGGTTCCTGACTTCTTAAATTCCTCTCTTGAGCTAGTCTTTAAACTTTTCATTGTACATCTGTTATCAAGTCAGTGTCTATACATTTACCATCGACCACTATTAATATTTCAGGTGTCATTCATTATTTCTGTAGGAATTCTGTAGTTGAAACGACTAGTAAACGACCCATAAATAATTATTTCGCAAGATGAATTTTCTAAAAATATGCTTAGATTTTATACTGGTGGTTTCAAGATTAAAAGTAAAGAAATATCTTAAGAATAGGAAAAAATAATTCTTTTTTTCTGTAAGAAATTAAATTTTTTTTTCTACATTTAGAGAATAATATTCTCTTTGAATCTTGCTTATATTCTGCATTTTAAGACTGTAAATTAATGGGATATTAAACTTATTAATTTAACTCGTATTGTGGGGTATATATAAAAAAATCATTATGCAATATGCAAAGACAATGATAGTGAAACGATACAGATTGCTTAGTGGCCATCCGAGCCAAATTGCTTAGGTGGTAAATCTTTTTTGGCGATATTATCGACTTAATGTTTTTAGTAAGTCATTAAATTAAACTTATTCAGCCACTTCTGTCAATTTGTTTTGCCGTTATAATTACATATTAAAAATGGATATGACTAGGAAAAATATTTTCTCTTGAAACTGAAAACGCATCAAAATTTAATTTATAACTACCTATTTAATAAGCATTTTCTTATGTAAATAAAGTTAAGAAGGTAATATTATGACTTCATAGAAAAACTTAAAAAATACATTGTAGCAAATTTATGTTGCTAAATATACTCTATTTTTTTCTTTTAAATAGGATTTTAGTAGTATTTTCAGTATAGAATATGAATGCAGCCGTAGTAATATAAAACACAAGTGCAAAAAAGAAATGGTTTGAATAAAAAATTATTTTGAGGATTAAAAATAAAAAAAATTTCAAACTTATTTTGGTAAATCTATATATAAAGGTTTATTTTGCTGAAAAAATACCTTTTTATATTTTGAACCTATTATCTAGCTAGTATCTGTAAATCTCTTTGGGTATTATCTGTAACTAAAGTTTTAACTATATGTTAGTTATTCATAAACGACACATAATTAAAAAAATCCCCTATTTAGAGAAAATTCAATTAAGGATAGAGAATGTTAAGTCTTAAATGAAAATAAAACATTAAAGGAAATTTGTTATTTTATGTAATACTCAAGCGATAGACGAATGGGTATAACACTGGTCTTCTTTACCGGAGTATGTGGGTCCGAATTGCATCGCAGATATAAATAATTGTAGCGTTTAAGGAATAAGCTTTAAACACTGTCCTGATCTCATGTAGCAAAACAATGGGTCTTAGCTCTCCGAATCAGCTTCATATAATACTTTGCTTTTTTTGTCAATAGGTATTCTCGTTGTATTTTCATTACATAACTGGAATACAGACGTAATAATATAAACGTAAGAAATTTGCATAGTTTTAATATTCTGGATTTCAAGGTTAAAGGATTAAAATAATACAGTAGGATTTTGAAAATGGGTGTGCAAAAATGTGCTTTTCTATAATACATCTATTGTATAGCCAGTGTCGAAACCTTTCCCTTTTGACGTTTTAAATACTAAAAATGATTTTCTCATTTTTAGCCCGAGAAATGTTTTCATTTGATATTCATTTGATTGAAAATATACATAATAAAATTAATAATTATTTAAGAAGCTAGTTTAACTTAATCAATGCAGAGGTTTTCTATTTCAGTTTGAAATATCAAATTGAAAGTATATGTTTAAGTTTGAGGAAATGAATTAATTTTCAGCAAAATGTTAAAATGCATTTTTCTTTAATTTTTGAAGAGTAATATTTATCTCGGATATCCCACTTTATTATACAGTTTTAGATATGTAAGATACTACTCTGAATAGGCTACAGATTTAAAAATGACTATGTTGGTACTGCGCAAATGAAATTTTGGATGAACATTGCAGCTCTTCTAAAAATATAAAGGAGCATTTTAAACCAGTGGAAATATGATACTCAAAGCAGGTTTATTAAATATTAAACCATTTTTTTTCTTAATTTTGCATGTAAGTATATTTAAGTTTCGCATTTAGAGACATTACAGCATAAAACATAAGTATGAGAAGAAAAAAAAGGAATCACTTAGGTTTTAATTTTGAGATTTGAAGATTAAAATTTAAACAGTATATTAAGGTTAAAATAGTAATGGCTCCAGAAAATTAAGTTATAATTTTTTTAATAGTTAACTCAACTACTCTTGCTTTAATCTTTTTTCTTCTTACTTTTATCGTGTTGGGGTTTTGATTTTTTGTTCACTCCTAATTTTTAAAAGTGGAACTATGAAATTATAGTCCTACAGATCTTTTATAGAATTTGCCCAGAGCCACCGTAATGACGTCATATTCATTCAGCATAAATCATTTTTTCTTTTGTTAAAACCGAATCAATAAAGGGAAAATACCCGCCTCTGCCGTCTTCCGAATTAAAAAAAAATACTATATGAACTGCTGCACTCTGGTTCTAATTATAAGTTTAGCACTAAAGAGATAATTATTAGATAGAAAGGTAATACTAGGTACTTTTTAAATTTCATTAAAAATTTTGAACCACTAAGAATTTACGCATATTATAGAAATAAGCTTATTTATATTATTTAAATTAAAATCAAAGAATATCTTTCTAATCAGACCGCAATAAAAAATATATTCTTTGAATCCTATCTATTTTCATGATGTGCATGATTTATTTTGGATTTAACGATAGTCTTCCCTGTGATTTTTTTTAAATATTTAGTTTTATTTCATTACTTAGAAACTTAAATGTATGAAACATTTATTCCTTAAATTGCATTTTAACATATATTACATGAATATTTTTTTCTTCGTAATTTTTTAAATATTCTGTAAAAAAAAAGAAAAAGAAAGAAGAGTAAATTTGTATAATCTTTTCAATAAATAAAATAGTTATTTTAGCTAGAGTTAAATATTTATACCAAAAGAAAATGAGGAAATTTTATTTTAAAATAAAATTTAAAGTGTATAAATATTATTTATTTGAACTGACAATGGAAATTTACATCCTGTTGCTTATTGAATATTTCGACAACTACTCTAATTTGATCGTGTATGATTTTATTATGACGTGAATACATTATTTCAAATTGAACATTGAATAGTTTTGCATCAGATAAAAAAATATATATATTTAGGCAAGCTATAAATATGTATGTTAAGCTGTAAGTATGTGTGTAAACATAATTTAGTAGCTTAATCTCTTTAATGAATTTTGAATAACTTTTCATTTTTTTTCCTGTGGTATGGTAACTTAAGCGAGTCATATATATTATATGTTGCATTATCTTAAAGATTTGAATAAATGATGCTAGCCTCTAGATCAGTATCAAACTTTACAAAGTGGCAAGTATTCAGACATGCTTTCACTTAAAAATTGAAATATTCAAGTCAGTCAACTATTAAAAAAACATAAAATTTGACAGTTTTTCACGTGAATATTTATTTCAGATTTTCTACATAACAGAGGAAATTTCATCGAGAGCAAACGGTATTGTAAAAGTGGTTAGAGAAATACTTTAAATAGAAAATTTTTAGTCTTTCAATATAATATCCCTTTGATAATTTATTTGATTTCCATTATCCTTATAAATCCCTTGGCTTGGTGGTCGTTTTTTTTCACTCAAAGGATTAGCTAAACTGGATTCTTAAAGTCAAATTCAAATTATTGAAAATGTAACTAATTACAGAGGAACTGAGACATGTAAATATCGGTTCAGAACGGATCTTTGCCTTTCAGTTAATCTTAGACTATCCAAAATTCTTCTTTTTGGGATAAATCGATTTAAAGTGGAACAAAGAAAAATATATAGAAATTTATGCAATTTTAAGGGCATGCCTGTTATTTCAGATTTCTTTCAGATTTATCTATGAAATACTTATATGCGAGTTTAAAATTGTGTTAAATTTTATATTCAAACTGAAATTTCATGATATCGATGAGGATTTATTTAATTTTAACCATTTTAAAATTATTTTCAAAGTGGTTTTATAATATAGGCAATTTTGGGACACATTTCTTAAAATCTATTTATCTGATGTACATTTAGACGCAGAAATTGATAATAATAAGAATTTTATAAGAGAAGTATTTTATTTAAAAGTTGCAAGAAAATAAACATTTTTAATAGTAAATTTTTAAAATGAGAAAGATTTTTTAATAATAATTTTAATAGCACTACATCTAAAGATTACGTACTAATTATTATTACAAAAGAACAATACTTTTGCTTTTCTTAAAAATATATATATTCTACCTAATATTAAAAAAACGTGTATTTAAACAAAAAACAAATGTATTTTTGAGAAATGTATAGATGAAATACAATAAACGTTACATTGTCATTTTATTAGAAAATTCACTTATAATCCATAGGATTTAAATATCCCTTAACCATAGTTTATCGAAAATAGTTTTAAAGCATATATATATAAGCATTATCTTTATAAATACTTAGGTAACGATAATTGAATATTGCTTCTTTTAAGACTATTTATAACAAACGTAGCTTTCTTTTGTCACATATTTGTAATTTCTACAAATAAACCATAAACTGTTGACTTATTGTCTCTTCTTATGACATTTATCTTCTTATAATGATGGATTGCGTGTAAGCAAATCTTAATATAAGTGTTTACCACAAAAGATTCAGTAAAAAAAAAATCTTTCTTTTATCTAATAATTTATTTTATGTTTCGTTCTGTAACGAATCACTATTTATTACTAAGATTCAATATAATTTTAACTACCTTAAAATATTTTAAACGTTGTTTACTGCTTAAATATTCAATGATATTTAAAATAAGCTATGAATTGAATTTTACAGCTACACTGTTCTTTAACGTGTCTGTAGAAGAAATTCCTGTGGATTTCAAAAATCAATTAAGGATATATTTAGAAGTTAATCAGTCATATTTCTTAAAAAGTTAAGCAGCAATTCAAAAATATTAAATTTTGTAGAAATAGTCTCGAATGCTTTTAACTTTTACAGACAATTTACTTTCATATTTGGATTTTTAAACTGCTTCTGAAAATTAACGGGCACTATCGTATATTGTATTCGTTATGTTACTGATCTAATTGATGTACAAAATTGCTAAAAATTGCACGATTGCTACTAATACTATGTATATATTAATAGTCTGACAGAGTCTGAGAAGAAATAATACGAAGTACATCCATTCTAGGTGTTAAATTTTATTCCAATCTCATATGCCACATTGGGGATTTTGTTTTTAAAGAAGAAACTCAGGCAACAGATCACCAGCCCACTAGATGTAACTGTCCTATCTTGGAATTTGAAGCTTTCTGTCTTTAATAGTGTTGTTTTACTGCCATAATCTTAGTGTACAAGCAGTTCATCCTCTTTTTATTATTTAAAGCTTTAAATTCAAATTGTTAAATTCCGAACCTGATATATTTAAGGCAAAATTGTTTCTCCAATATAACTATAACTTCTCCAATATAACCTAATATAACAGTAAAATAATATACTTATATAAATTTCATTTGTATTGTTCATTACTGTAATGTTACTGAGTAATTGAATTGGTTTTTTTTACACATAAGTATCCTTCTGTTGAGAAATATTAACTTGATGAATAATATATTCATAAAGTATGTACAGTAAGATGCATCTTGTTTAGCCTGAGAAAGAGTTCTATAGTTTACTCAAATCTGTAGTCTTTATCAAGCATGCGTTAGAGGAACTCCGAATTGTTTGGTCATTATGTATATTTATACTGTTCATCAAATGATTGATGCAAAATATTTACTTATAACACAAACAATACTACCTATAAGGGTGAAAATCATATTTATCTCTTTTTATATATGATTACATATCCATACAATCGAGAGACTTTTCACTCAATCCCAAATACGGACAACATCGAGGTAACTGGGTTACTTGGTATCTTTACTTGGATATTTTTCATTTTGAATGTTTTTGCTCGTATATATATTCTTTGATCTAATTAGTGATTTATATATTTATCTTTCTATATACGTAATAATATTTTAAACTAAGACTAACCAATGCAATAATAACTGTTTTTAAATAAATTTCTGGTGATTCTATTCATAAATTGCAACCTTTGACAAAACTCTTTTATTCTGCCCTTCTCATTTTGGAAAATTGAAGACTACGGATACACCGAAATTAATTTCTGCTTAGCTCAACTATCCTTACATAACTGCTATATATAACTTAGTTTCAATTGAAATGCGTCATCATATGACTAATTATTAACACACTGATTGGCTGGTTCACACCCCTATTTAACGGCATGCACATGTTTTCTTTCCTAGAAGGCCCGACGACGAGATGCTAAAATAAACTCTTATTTCCTAATATCCGTGTATCTTCTTTGATCCCCACGACTGCATAGGAATACCTTCTTCTAATTTGTTTTTTGTTAATATGCCCGTTACAAAAAAGCTGATTTCTCCTTTCTGCAAAGAAACAGCTCAATAAATTTTCAATTTTAAAATTTAGAGAAATTAAAATGTGCGATCCGTCTATGTGCTCTGAATATTTTCGTTCTATTTTTCCTAATTCCAATACTTTGGTTTCAAGATTTTTTTTCTTTCAAGAACTACGGACTCAAAATTTCATTTGTTTGTCTTCAAAAAATTTTTTACATCGGTTTGATCTTCACTGCAGGCGAGCAAAAATAGTTACAGCTAATAATTTCCAAGGTTATGTGTAAAAGAAGAAAATGGTTCAGTAACATCTGTAAAGTATTAATAAAATGTTTTTAAAGATTAAATGAAAAGTATACTATTTTATGATTTTGAATTATTGTTAATATTTTAATTTGAATTATTAAATTTGATAGGTTTTACATATGCTGGCTCTGAGATTTTTGCTACAGTGAATGTCTTAACCCTTAATTTGACTAAGTCTGGCCGCTACACCGGACATGAATATTTATAACTACTATATAACATAATTCTCAGTGTTCGCCACAGCGGACATTAATTATCTCAAAAATGGAAAATTATTTTTTTTGTATATTTTACAGAGATCCTAATGTCTACACAAATATGGGAAAATAACAGAAATTAATAAATATTTGAAAAAACATCTTGTCAAATTAAGGGTTAGTTTATTTGAAAATACAATTACAATTAAGTTTGTCAGTTGTTAAAATATCTATCTATTTCTCTCTCTCTCTCTCTCTCTCATATATATATATATATATATATATATATATATATATATATATATATATATAATATAGTTTTGAAATCCACATGGATCTGAAGCGCATAGTAACGGCCGAACCAAAGTTCCCAAACCCTAGGGAGCATTTTTGCTGAAGGAAAAATGAATCGTGGTAGAATATGCATTCAAGCGTGATAATAGCGATTCGATATCATACTAATGTTTTAAGATTGTCACCAGCCATTTAAAATTACTGTAGATAGTTAGTAGTCTCATAGCTTACAGAAAGTCCCGGTTAAGTGCTCTGTAGGAAAACTCACGTTTGGCGAATTTTGAGAATCCTCTGGAAGATATTTAGAAGAGATCCACACAGGTGGGAAGGAATCATCTTCCTCCCTCCCCCACATTACTTTGCAGCTTTCGAGACAAAGTATGGGAATGATCACTACCGGCCACATGTGGACCACAGAGAGAAAAATGTCGTGTCAGGATTTCTGATTTTCCCTTATTTTTTTCAGACTCGCGAATTTCCAGGGAAACCCGGGAATAAAACGGTTGTTTCCGAAAATCATCTGAATATATCAGATTTTTAAAAAAAAATCTTAGTTATTTTATTTGATATTAATAATTGCTCAATATAAATATAATAACAGATTCCAAATGTATAGTTCTTTATATGCTAATCTACAAGCTACAAACAAAGTATAATTTATTTATTTTTGACTATCTATACTTTAATCCCTTAGTCTATTTCTTAGATTGCTTAAAAGCAACCCGGAAAGCTTCAGCTTATGTTGGAGAAATTGTTTTCAAAGCTTCACGCAGTTTTGTAATATTTAATGATCGATTTGCTGTTTAGTCAAATAACGCCAATCCTTGCTTCGCTATCTTGCTTCCGCTACAGCTCTTGCTGTTTGATCAATGTACGGTATTTGGATCGCTTTTCCTAATTTTTACTCCTGCGTTAAAGATTTCTTTTCCGGAGTGTCAGCGCAAGGAATTGGGCAGTTTTTTTCTTTTGAGCAAGGAAAGTTGTTCCATAATTATTTTAGCTTGTTAAATCATGTATATATATATATATATATATATATATATATATATATAATATATATATATATATATATATATATATATAGATAGATAGATAGATAGATGTATATGTGTTGGAACGAAATAAACCGATCTTTTTTTGCTGATCTCCAGTTTTTGTACCGGTAAAACTAACGGGTTTTTTTAAACATGTAGTTATTTTATTTCTCTAATGTTTGTATTTTTGTGTATCTGCGAATTATTCCGGCAAATTCTCGGGAATCCAGAATAATCACTGGCAATAGAAACACATGAAAATTGTATAATTTCTCTTGAGTCCCGTGTTCTCAGGAAAGAAACCATGAGTAGTGTGGCTGGTTGATTCCATTTTAAAAGCTATTTTTCAGCGTCTTTCCTTGGACTATAGGATATCTGGCAAAATTCGATATTATCTCACAAGAAAATTTACCTATTTTATTCACATAATATTTAGAGACAATACACAGCTTTGAGATTTTGTAAAAGATTATTTGCATGTAGCCATTGAATCACATTTATTCGCTCCCGTACAATGGAATAGTAGTAAAAGGAAGGGGAAACTTTAACAGCTAGACACATCTTAATCTTCATTCACTTTAACTCAAAACCTCATCTACCACAGCACCTGGAGCATTCTGAAAGGAAACGACTAGCTAAAAGCTTCATCTGCCATTCCATCCCAAAATTTTTTTAACTCAAAAACTATAGTTTTTTGAAATGGGCCACCACTTTTGTGTTGGATTTTCTAAAAAACATAAATCATAAAGTGTTATATATAACATTTCCAGTTTTTAAAAATGATTTAAAATTAGCTAAATAAAGAATTTGATTATAAATCTTTCAGTTAAAATTTCTCTATTCTTTAACAATATATATCCATTATGAAGGTAATGATAATTTTTGTTACATAATTTTCAATTGAGTTATTTTGCAAAGGAAAATATAAAAATAAATGCTGATTACACACTATTTAATTAATGATTCTATTATATACGCTAAAAATGTAAAACGAATAAAAACTAAAATTTCGAAAATATTAGACATTTTAGCTTTAATAACATGTACGATAATACACTGTTAATCGGGTTTAAAAATATTTTAAAAACCTTTTCTCGTATATTAAAAAATACTTGCTTTAGTTCATTTTAACTTGACAAAATATAAGTGGTAGAACTACACAGTCTCAAAGTAAGAAATTTTGAAATGTTCATCTCACTAAGGATTTAATAGTTTAAAATCAAAATTAATAGGGTCATCAAATTTCCACTTGTTCGCTACATACTGCATATCTCAAGATAAGTACACTTATTTCAAATGAAGTATCCTCGTGTATAAGCATAAAATGCTTAAATGTATGTATGTAAATGTAAATGTCAGTATAAATTAATTTCGTATTAAACATATCATTTCCTTATTTCAAGGTATTAAATTGTACTACTTTCCAGTGAAAAAATTTAAGGATTGTAGATAGCTGAGCATCATTGCAATGGTTACCATCGGAATATAATCGGTATGCAGTAATATTTTATTTTGGGGTGGGTGGGTAGATGGATGGGGGTTAACATTGCTTTCATTTTTGTTATATTTTTCATAAATAACAAGGTTCATATTACTGCTAGATATTAGAGAAACAGGAAAAACGTATTATGGCTCAAAAATCTATTCAAACAGCTTTGAAACGGTTAAGGAGCAAAATCGCATCCTTTGTAAATAATGTTACTAATTACCATATGATATCAAGCACAACTTTATTCCTGTTGGACTTTTAGTGTCTTTATCTATATTCTGTCTAACATAAATGATTAAGAATATTTTTTAAAGTCGGTGTAATTTTAAATCATTTAGGTAAATATTAGTTAATGTAAATATTAGAAAAAAATTGTGTATAGTGTAAGAACTAAACATTAAAATATACAGTTCACTGCAATTGATATCAGCGCATAAGTATTTATCTCAAAGCTTCACAGAGAAAATTTAAAATAATTTTGGTAACATTTTAATTTAATTTCCTTTTTTACTGTTGATATTTAAAATTTTGATGTTATTACAATAATTTTGATTATGATTCTTTGTGCGTTTACATGGAAAATCTGTGGTTCAGCATTCTATGTTTATAAAAGCAGTGCAAATTCTAATAAAATGGATTTACAGTCCAGTAGATTTAATGTAGAGTTCAAAATCTTCTATTACATGCTTCGTTAATCTTTTTGTTGCGGTCTTATCTTTATTCCATTGAATTGAAAGAAGTGATATCACATGGTGACTTATAGATCTTTTTTCGAGATACCTCAGCTATAGCATTTTTTTATTCGTAAATTGAAGATTAAAAGTTAAAGTCTGAATGGTATATTATTTGCGTTATTATGAATAAGTTAGTAAAAAGAGAATATTAGGAGTTTAGTAAATTTTATATGTTCAATTTGGAATATCAACTTAAATTCATCCTTCTGCAACTCAAAACAATTTCTTATTTAGATAAATTATATTTTTGACTAATAAGTTAGAATAATTGTTTGATTATATGAAGTTTTTCTAGATTAAAGTAAAAAAGTTTTAAATTAAAATTTCAATTGTTTTTTTGTAATTATCTAATTGCACATGCATAAATATTCTTATGAATATATACGCTGCTCTTTTTTACCGTAGTTGGTGGGTTCGAATCCTATGACGCCGTGGATGTACGTACCCGTTCGGAAACTGATTTAAGCAGTAGGTCCCGGTCTCGTTAGCCCTAGAGAAGCAAAAAAGTAGACCATAGCCCTCGAAACCTAACCAAACGAAACTTAAAGACAAAACACAGTTGAAATTAAAGCAATATTGTGTATTTGTAAACGAACTGTCGTGCTAATGTAGTGATAAAAATTTTCTTACCTTGGAGGAGGGAGGGGAAGAGAGAAGGAGTGAGGGAGAGTGATTTTGTCCTTGAAGAGCATTTATTTCATAGTTTACCTTAGTGGTTGGTTTGGTTTGGTTTGGAGAGCTACGGTCTACTGTTTTGCACACGAGGGCTAATGAGACCGGGACCTACAGTTTAAAGCCGATTCCGAACGGCTACAACATCCATGCCAGCAACGGGATTCGAACCCGCGAACTCCGGTTCCGAAGAGCAGCGCTCTACCATTCGGCCATCGTTCGGCGCCCTTAGTGGTTGAAATTAAACTATAATTTTTTTGTACATTCATAAAATTAATTTGGAATGTTGTGCACAATCGTGTAAATGTAAAAAAATAAACATTGGAAATTATGTAATTAAAGTCTGTTAAATCTACAAAATTTTGGAAGTTAAACTGTAAAAAAGCCTTAAACATTTTTGTATCTAGCTTAAAAATGAGGTGTACTTTTAATGTTACTAGACTCTCAGATCCCTTAATATTTAACTGAGCATTAGATAATTGTAAACATATGACACATACGCAAATATTCTATATTACTATGGTATTTTTGTCAAATATGAAAATAACCCGATATAAGTGAAATTTGATATTTTACAGATTTGTTATAATTCTCCCAATGAACAAAAATACTTTAAAGCAATAAATGATAGTTCATAAATTTACGGTATATTGCAAGCTACATTTTTTACTTATTTCAAGTTTAATGAAATGAAAGCAAATCGTCAATCGGGATACTCCTATTACCTGTACTTAAAAAGTACAACATCACTGTCCGCATATGTATGCTTATTCCTAAGAGAAAGATTAGAGGAAAGACATCATTGTATGCTTATTCCTAGGAGAAAGATTAGAGGCAAGACATCCATAGCTACTCATATACTCACTCATAACCGTAAAACTTTAAGTATACTTTTCCAGAAAATTGGTGAAGTTGTAATTTTGAGATTAAAACCTAATTTTCTAGCCTAAGTTTATGTAGGCAAAACTGACGTATAATGCCATGTTTTTACTTTTTGAAACTAGCACAAAATGATACGCTGAAAATATAGCAATTTTTTGTATTGTGAGTCATGTGGTTTCGTATTTTTTACTGACGTTCTACAACATTCCATCTAAGATTTGTTGTCCTTCTTTCATTGGTCAGATCCCTTTATAAGAAATATTTCCAAATTCTTCATTAGACTTTATTTTCCCCCATACTTCCCACTTTAATATTTAAGTTCTTGCTTCAACAATCACTCGTCTGTTTCAAAGGTCGCATTTTTACTTTTTATCTACAAATGTTGCTGATCGTTTTTAACTTGTTAATACCTAGTTCTCATAATTTACAATGTTGATATCTTATAGTATTTATCCTTTTTACACTCCATTATACATTATGGTTGACACAACATATTCCTAGTGGATTCAATACCATAAAGCATCAAACTACAATCTGATTTCTGTGCTTTGGGGTTCATATTCCAAACTTCCGTCTGTCGCCACTAGGGGGCATTGCAATTACATTCAACACATAATACATATCCACTTTACTAAGGATACACCCACGTGTTGCATTCTCTCTTAGCTCTAAAAGGGACTTGGAAACCAGATTTCCACTATGAATAACTGTAATTGTTTTACAAAGAAAGTCTCTCAATTTTTACATCTTAAATTTATTTCTTATAAAGTTAGATAACGCACTGCATAAATAAAACCAGGTTTTCACACAGCATCAATAGATTCAAGAATTTTATTATAAATTTTCAATATTAATTCAATTTTTCAATACTAATATAAAAAGGGAGCGTTTTATCAGTTAAAAAAATAGAAGACTTTCACAGTTTTAAAGCAGTGCGCAGTTTGGGAAGAACAATTTATTTTGCTTGACGATGCTTCAGATCTAGCAATATCACTTCGGAAATATGTTATAAAATCATCGCTTTTTATATGTTATGATATGAGCGATGTATTCACAAGACGCATCAAGGACCTGAAAAATGCAAATATAAAAAGTTTAGCAAACTGCGGAATTCTAAATGTCATAACACTTTAATGTGTCTACATTAATTAAGCAAAATAATAATTTAAGGCCGGTTGTGGGATATTAACTGGTTGTGTACAAGATTGTTTGGCCACACTCTAATAATACGGATACCTAGTAGTTTCATAACTGAGCACAAAGTGGATGATAGAGCCGCAGTAGCTCAGTCGGCAAAGGCCAATCTCTCGTAACTCGAGGGTTGCAGGTTAGGAGCCCGAGCCGTCTTAAGACCCGGCGTGTCCATTAAAGTGACTGGAGCATTTAAAATATGTTCGTGGTAACAATCTCCTCCAAGTTTTGAACAATACTTCTGGGGGTGACAGGCCAGGCCTATGAGTCTTCTGCTTGGTCCCTGCTTCTAAATTACGAGGTTCCACTTGAGCGAAAGTCGTACTTTCACCTGGGGCTCGTTGAAAAAGGAGTACCCCTTTGTCTTAATATGAGTAGCGTATAACTCAATCACGCTTTGTCTAACCAAGTGGCATATGAAACAACAACAATAGTGGTAGAAATATTAGAACTTACTATTATATTTATATGAGTGTTCCATCTTAATTGACTAGAAATCATAAAAGTAATATATCATATTAAACAAAAACCAAAAATATATCCATAAATTGCATTCTTCTTGTTTGCGGTTTCATATTTTCGTCGATTATTGTAATATGAGTTAATTCTAACTTTTTACTCAATTTCATTTTCAGTTGCTAATAATCCTATCTAATGAGATAGAGGCAGAAAAATTCGGTGTAAAAATTATATCCTGACTTATGCTTCTTATTACAAATCTGTATTACTGATATTTATGAATTTTTATTGAAAAATTCATCTTAAAATGACTTAATGTATTGTTATTCATTTTTTAATTAAAATTATATTAATTAATATTTAAACACTAACAATAGTTATTGCTAGATGCAAAGTAAGAGGGGGGAGGAATTTTCTTAATATTTTCATTAATATTA
The DNA here is from genome assembly GCA_032207245.1 of Pardosa pseudoannulata. Taxonomy (NCBI): domain Eukaryota; kingdom Metazoa; phylum Arthropoda; class Arachnida; order Araneae; family Lycosidae; genus Pardosa; species Pardosa pseudoannulata. The sequence continues at coordinate 115,734,906 of CM063503.1, forward strand.
GTATTCATTATAATGTGGTCACTATAGTCCGTCCTACACATTGGCCGCCTGCTTGAGTGCACGCTCTACACCTACTACCGGAGGCCTCGTATTTAGTTATTTATAGTAGTAGCAATAAGTGTTATTTGGAAAGACTATTTTTATCTAGAATATGAGCTTAGTTTGTTTTCGATATTTGTTTTTTTATAAGTTGAAGTAATAAAATAATTCTGTTCTATCAGACCTTTTATTTAACAAGATATGTAAAAGTTTCTCAGTCAAATTTTGAGTCTTACATCTATGTAATTTTAAAATAATTTAAAATTAAATTTTTCATTGTAAATTGTAAAATGTTTTCTACTGGATATGTCAGTCAAGGCAATAATTACATTCAACACTAATTGTAGGTAATTATATACACAAACGAGTTATAGGGCGAAGTTTTCTGTTATTTATTAATATTTTAAAATATTTATGGTGAGAAAATATAACCAGAAATTTGTATAACCACCAATTTATTAAATGTACCAAACAACACACACATGTGTGTATATGTAACTATTGTGAAACTGTAATAAACTGTACTGAGAAAAATGATCGGAAACTTTACTCAATCTTAAATATTTTGTCAAATATCTAGAAAAGGTTTCGATTATTTTGAAACTTGGAGTGTAAAAAAGCATGTTAGAAGTTATATATTATAGAGATGGTTTAGCCCCAAATGTAAATAAAGGACCAGAAAAACTCTTAGAAAACTAATAACGTTTGATAAACTATAGTAGGAACATCTCCCTAAGATGAAAGTATTAAATAATTAAATATTAGATAATATATGAGAATTTTTATTAAATACATTTGTGTTATTTTAAACCGGTTTTTAATTACATATTTATTTCTGCTACTGAAGATTCCAGAAGTACATAATATCAAGGCAAGATATCTACGCTCTTACGATTGTTTTGAATAGCTAAAGTTGTAGGGACTGTTGAAGCTCCGATGTTTATACATACCTTTTATGATAGCAGAATTGCCATTAAAATGTAAATTGGGATGAACATGCACATGCACCTCTAATCTGCGTTTTAAAGGAGCATCGTTATTAGTCTTCTCAATGTATCTTCGATTAATCTTTTCTGCACAGCAACACTGCTTGTCATCGATATGAAAAGGCTTTTATCGACATTTTTTTTCATCATCCATCTTCCAATAACAATGAGGGGATAAAGTTTTAACTCCTTAAGAGAATGCATTGTATTTTTTTATTTTTCCATCTGGGATGCATCTGAAACAAAATAATTTTTATTTACTATTTACATACATGCTTGAAAAATTAAACTGTAAATCATTTTATCATTGATTAACTCTCATAACGTTGCATTTTCAAAGTTCTTCTGGTTTCTTAGATAACTATTCTCAAGACTGTCATTGCGTTAATAAAAATGTTTTGCACTTTTAAAATTAAAGACTGTGTGCTTCTAAAAATCCGAGACAACAAGTCACTAAATAAATAAAAAAAACCAACCTGCGTAACAAAGGGAATGAAAAGTGTAATTATGTGGTATGGAGGCTCTCCAATTTTCTTTTGCTGCCTTCTAAAAGCTCATTACTGTACTCAAAACGGTACTTAGCGAGGTGAATTTAAGGTCCGTAAATGAGAACTTACCTATCTTAAATCCTCTGATGATTTTATGCTGATTTTACGCACCGGTGATTTTACGCTGTAATCTTCATTACTTGTGGTAAAAATTACCTGGAGCACACTGAATTTATATAAAACTTTTAAGAAAATTTAAAAGTTTTATATAAATTATGTTTATTTCCAACGTAGAAAACTAAAGTACATTTTAGTTTTCTACTCTTATGAGGAAAAATAATTTTTTAATGTATATGTTGATATACAGTATTTTATTTTCTCTTAAAATACATGATATGATTATTACTTAGTGATGAACTAGACAATATATGAAAAATAATTACGGATAAAATGAAACGAATGGAAATTTTAGATTGAATTTTAGTGTTTGTTACATTGATTTTTGTGCATATCATTGCGAGCTGCATGTGTTAATAACATGCAGTTTTATTGAAAAACCTCAAAATTTTACCAAAACTCTTGGATTTTTATACATTTTTACTACTTTTATTAATTTGGATATGTAGTAAGTTTCAGGAGTATTGACATCTGTTGAAAATTGAAAATCATTTTTTAAGATGCACTTATTTGTATTATCTAATTATAGTAATCTAATAGCGTAAATATACTTTTACTTAAAGAAGATGTACTTATCTTACTTCTTTGATACAGCTAAAATATATTTAATTAATTTCAGAGGGAATTTAATTTGAATATATCTGAATTATTAAATAACACATAGCTTTAGAATAATTGTATATTTCCAGAATATATATTTCTAGTTTTTTTAAACTGTCATATTAATAAAGTAGCTCTATTAGCTGCAGTTTAAATAAAGCGAATATATAAAGTGGTTGGGTTTACTTCATATTAAGTATAAAGAATCTCAATCAGCATTTATATCACAGAATTATATTTCGTCATAGAATTTTTATACAATCAAAATTCAAACATAATTGTTCTATTATTATACTTTTAGTTTTTGCGGCTCAGAATAATGCCACAGGTTTACATATTATTCCCTAAAAATTATTAAATTCTTAAATATTTTTTAATTTCAAAATGTCCTAAAATGTTTTTTTTTCAGCGTACTTCAAAAATCAAAATTCAAGTAAATTTAGGGAACAGAACCATAACACGTTTTGTAAAACCGTGTCTTTTTTATAACTAGCTATTCATTGCATTTTCGTTTTATACGGAAAACGACACAAAAAATGAAGCCTTTGATAAATGGAACTATGCCATTTCTAAGTTGCTTTTAATGCACGAGTTAATTATTTTTCAAAGGGACAGTTCTCACCGTTGGGAAAATTTTAAAATATAAATTTTAAAATTTGTATTTTAAATAGCAAAAAAAGCTCGAATGCGTTATTATCGTTATTTTGCGATTTCCGTTTGCACACTTTTTGCATTTTTTTAAACGGTTATAATGAGAGAAATTAAAGGAGTTAAAATTATGTACGAAGAAAAACACAGTGAAAATGCTTAAACGTAAAAAACTTAAGTGCTACATTATGCATTATAGCGAGTTATTTTTCTGTAGTTATAATTTTGAACAAAGAATTATCGTGTGTTTTATCATCAAATAAAATGAGAGACAAAAATATCATTAAGTAATACTTTCTGTTCATTCCTGAAAGTACCTTTTAAAATCTTTTATTATTCACAATTCGCTTGTTTTTCCTATTTAGCAATTTAAATTCAATATCTGATTGTCCTGGAGGGTAGAAATGAATATGTATGAGTTTTTATTAAAATTGTTTTAGTGTTTAATATTCAAAAAACGTTAAACATTTTCTGTATAGCTCATTGTTTGTTTTATTTTAGGGGAATAAATAAAATTACATTTTTATCCATGTGAAAATATTTTAAAGAAATAAATGTTTAAATGAGTTTTATATTAAGTAAAATAATATTTGGCATTAAGCATAGAAAGCTCAATGTTATAATTTTCTTCATGTTGGACATCCAAATAGATTTTTTATTATATGCCACAATCAATAGAAGTTGTTTAAGTCTAAATATATTTGGAAGATATAAACAATCATTCAAGAGATATAAATATATATATAAGAAAATTAGAGTGACTAATTCTTAAATTCGAAATTCATTTCTTACTTATAATCTGAAAAAAATAGCATTTTAGCACATAGAGATAATAGAAAAAAATATTGTTATAGAGATAAGACAGTGTAAGGCTGTTACTCTTAAGCATGTGGTTAGTATGTCTGTTGCAACAGGAATATGAAAGTGCAGAGTTGGTAAACGTAGTTTACAAAAACTTGAGATTATGGGAATGAAATAAGATTGCGAGCATGGCATTGCATGTGTAAAACTGTATCGCATGTGTAAAACTGTATATTTGTTATTGCATGTGTAAAACTGTATCGTTGTTTGATTTATTAGTCTCTCCGCATTTTTAATGGCTACAGGCCATTAAAAATTACTCATTTTAAATCATGATTTAAGAAGAAAGTAAGAATTTGCCCATCACCGACTATGTCTGTATTGATGATTATTCGTGGATTAAAAGTTGCGCTTATCTCTCTCACACATACACATACACACTAGCACGCATATATATATATATATATATATATATATATATATATATATATATATATTATATATAATGTGCAATATTTTAATCATAAATAACCAACTTAATTATAATCGTATTCTGAGATAAATTTTTGATGATTCTATCCTTAAAATTACAACCGTGGTGTAATACCTTCGTTTCTTTTCTGACTATAGTAAAGTTTGGTGATTTCAATACCACCGCAATAAATAATTTTGTTAAAAGTTGTCTTTTTTCTGTTAAAATTTGCAGGGAGTATTTTTTAAACCAAAGGGAGTCTTAAGTGTTTAAATAAACCAAAATGTGGGCTAAAGACTAAATTTCCAGAATCTACGGGGGGATTTGGGATGTGCAAAAACCAGACGTAAAACTAGTTACAGGAAATATTTTTGCTTTACTTAATTTGTGTGATAAAGTATTAGTACGAAGGATTCAGCATTTGCCTTAGATCAGCTATATAATCTATACATAACCTAGTAGTCTTACACTTCTTATGTTAAGGGCGAAGAACACGGAGTTCAACTTCCCTTAATTACTACGGCCAGTAATAATTGATCAATTTGGGTCTTAATGGTTTCTTCCTCTTTGGGAGAAGTGCTATAGGGTCTTAATGAAACAGGTAAATTGGAAGTTAAATTAATTTTTTGAGGCTCGATAGTAACTTTTCCAACATATATATTTATTGAAAACACAGAGAAATAGTCATTTAGCAATTTATCTAATTTACACTCTGTTTATGATATTTTTAGAAATAACATTTTTCATAAAGTGTTAGATTGATAGCAGGATTCATTTTAAATTGTAATTACGAATTCACAATTGGGTTCTTGACTTACATCAATTTTAACTGGTCGAAGAAATTTAACATTCTGCCACGAAATCGCAGAATGTTAAATTTTACGTGTTACAAATTGTTTTTCCTCCTTACATACTCATCAAATTATAATGAATTTTTTTTACCAGCAAATGCTTGAACTGTTCAAAATATTTTTCAGATCACACAAAATAAAGTTTAATGCTAAAAAATATTGATAAGTTTTATTCACATTTTTTTGAAAATCAAGGTTTTATTTATACTCCCTGGACGCAGGATTCCAATAAAGATATTGGTACCAGAAATAAAATTCTACTTGTTACGAGGAAGAATATGGTGTATTCTGAACTTATACCTCAAACTGAAGTATTTTTACGAGATTAATGCATTATTTAATTGAATATGATTCAGATTGTTCAAAAAAGTAATTATTTTAAGTATATGTAAAAATAAAATTAATTGGCATGTTAAATAATTGTGAAGTATGAGTTATTCTACATAATAAGCTGAACATATCTACCAAATTTCATCAAAATATTTCATATAGTTTTTTGAATTACATTGCTCGCAAGTGTAAAATTTTAGAAAATGAGAAAAATGCAATTGAAGATAAAAATGCTTCTCTTTAATTGTGAGAAAGTAACTGTACATTTAATCATTACTCGAGTTCTATTTATAATTTCGAAAAAAGAATAGTACCAAAATCCACAGAAAATATTAACATATAAAAAAATTGAAAAATTAATATTTTTGAAATTTTAAGAACCCTGTGACCTCTTAACTCATTGTTAAGTACTGGTTACAGAAAACTCAATTTGGGGTTTTGATTTATTTTATTTACCAAATAGTCCACTCTTTCTTTGTACATGAAAAAAATTGTTTTTGCCAAAATGACTTTTATTATTAATTACATTTCATCTTTGTTTAACTTTAAAAGTGGTAGAATCAATGTTCAATTCATATTGTTTGTATTAAATAATAATGTTACATAATTGGAATTATTATGAAAAACAATTTAATTTGATTAGATTGTTCAATTTTCATTTGGACACAGTACATCTTATCCAAAATGAATTTTCCTTTAGATTGGGTAACTACAATTTTTCTTATTTTATATTTTTAATTTTTTGGTTTTTCTGTCTGAAGTTTTAAATTGGGCCATCACTATTTACTTCATTCTACAGATTTTTGTTGGGCAAATATCCGAACACTTTTAATTTTCCTGCATTATCAGAATTTGCTGGAGGTGGTTAAGTCGCAAAAAGAAATGGTCTTCTATCTTGGATCTAAAAGGATAAAATTGGAATAAGAGGCAAGCAATTCCCTTTTGTGTGAAAAGTCTACATGGTGTCGGGGGTAGTCGATTTCGATAAATATAATTATGATGGGTAGAAAATCCTGGACTACTCAACCGATTATAAGAGTCATTGGGTCTCAGAAAATTATTTCACCTTGTATATTCCCCTTTCATATTGTCTAGCGTTATTTTTGCCTTCCGGGATTAGTTATCTGAAATAATTAACTCGATTCAGGTTCTGAAAACTACGAATAACGGGAGTGAAAAATCTGGGGACGTCTTGTTTTGTATGCTAATTTTCCCGAATCTTAATTAGCTTATGGGGCTGGTTAAGCCGAGAAATTGGGTAATCAGGAGGAGCACTTACAGTCCTCGATGATTTAAATTCTATAGTAAGGCCCTCCGTTATACCCTTCACTTCTACGTTACTCTTCGGAAAAGTTCTCAGTGGGGACAAAAAGTAATATTGTAATATTTGTTCTAGTTCCCCATAATTTTTAATTTGATTACATTTCAATAACCAATAATTTTAAATACTTAATGCATCTCCTTTCAAAAATCTAGAAATAGTCTTGAGTACTTGTATTTTATTTTTACTTGTCTCTAATCAAATTTTTAACAAAATAATAGTTCATTTCCATCTCTCAATCAGAATCACAGGGATCATATTTATATCCGAGTCGGCGTTTGCTGTTCGCAAAGAATCATCCAACTCAGCATTATTCTTATCACTAGTCATTTTCGTGAAGTAAATAGTATAAAAATAATATTGTTTCAATTTAACTCAAAGCATCACATTAAAATAACAACACAATTGAAGTTATAGCTACTTCAAGAATTTTACTTTTATATTTTTACTTTTAGCGTAATTACTTTTTAAAACTACAACATACGCAGTTAAATTTAAAACCAATTTATTGTGTTTTATATTTTATTCCAAAATTTTTAAAGGTCATAAATTTTTATAGTTCCAAATAAAGTTTACCTTAAATTTGAAAGTTCCCTGAAAAGAATCTCGTATAATATAAACATTTTATATCCAATTGAATACACGGGCGCATTGATTTTCCTTATTTTGTATACATGGTGGGGAGACACTTTAGTTTCATTGTGCAGTAATTCTTATGCAATCGCTCTCTAAACGAAAGTGCACTAACATTTGGTATGCAGGTCACTCGAATTCACTTTGTTTAAAAGACATTGAAGTCGAATTAAAAATTTTAGCTACTATAAAAACACTTTAACGAAAAGGAGTAGAAATCACCATGTTTGTTAAACGCAGAACGCACTGAAAAGTCGTAGATTTTTCTTCTTTTTAAGTTTGCAATTGTTGAAGGCACAGGTGGTGATCGAAAATACACCCTCGAAGAAAGAAGTTTCCAGTCGGTAAAAAATTTTGATGGTATTTAAAGTTTGCAACCTGTCACCGGAAAGGGAAAGAATATACGATGACTTATGAACGATAATCGATGAGCTGTTTTATTACTACAGTGCTTCTAAAACCTTTTCTTTGTGGCACCCAGTTTGAGAACTGTTTCATGGTAAATATCTCAACGCCTAATCCTTGGGGAAGGTGTTTACCATAGAGGGTTAAAATTGTATAATGATATTTTAACACAAAACCAACATAATAATTATTGCACTCTAAAATGGGGATTTTATCCCTATAATTCCTTTTTGGCGAGATACTTATGTTTCTTTTATAATTGTGGTAGCTTAGCATACACCAAAATTAAATCTTGATGAGCTTAACTATTCTTATATAATTTCTTTTCGTAACTTATTTTCGATCCCACGTTCCCTTTGTGACTAATTTTTATCATCCATATTGAATCACTAGCCCATTACACCACTATAAAACATAATGTTACATATTTTGGTGACAGAAGCGCCAAAGACGAGATGTCTTAATACAATGTATTTTTAATTTCAAATTTTGGTTTTTCCTTACCATGCTTACGGCTGCAACTCTCTAACTTGGAGAACCTTTTTTACTTGTGGTGGGTGACACAATCTAAAGTTAACACTAAAACTAAATTATTAATAATTAAAATGAGAGATTTATAATCATTAACTGTTAGGTCTGACTAAGAAACCAGAAACGCAGCCGGTTGCAACACATAGCTTATTTCATGTTTATATATACCTTTGAGTTGAACAGTCACCCTCCTGATCCAGTCAGTATTACACTAGGGAATTTTGATTTGACTGGTCCTTCTGTCGACGTATTAGAATAAAAAAAATTGCATGAAAAAATAAAGGAAAAATAGTTCTTAAGCAAAGTATTTGGCCATCATTTGATGAGATAAGCGGCTGTAGATGCTATATTCGGACCATGGTGTTGACCAAATTTGTTGTCGGTGTAACTATCACTAGTTTTTACTTTAAGGATCTCATAAGGGCCGTAGATACTGGAATGGAATATTATAATTTAAGTTGAAAGGCAAGGGGTTGGTCTTTATAAACAGTCTTGCGAGTTTTTGTTCAAGTTTTGATTAAAGGAATGAAACACTTAAAGTGAAGTGTAACTTTGTAAACATTACTATTTATTAGTCAATAATTTTACATTTCTGAACAAATGAACTCAAAAGTATTAGCATTCATTAATGCAGATAAAATTATTTTCTGAGTAACAAGGAGTGAAAGTATATTTGTAAATTAAACTCCTATTTTAATATTTACGAGTAACTTATGTATTTACATTGCATATTGATTGGATAATTATTTGTTAGAATAAAGTAATTGAATGTTTGAACAGTGACCTTTTATTAGTTAGTCTTCCTCAAAGTCATATCTGCTACGTATTCATAGAGATGAATTTAAGCTGATAGTAGAATCATTAAGTAGTTTTAAGTTAGTAATGTAAATTAATTATTCCTTATTCAACCAAATATTTAAGAATTATTTTAAGACTGTCTTGGAATTAAATAATTAATAGGAAACATTTATTTTATATTTCTAAAAGTCTCTTTAGCTACTAATATTTGCTTATACTTCTCGAAATGATGTATAATATTGAAAAAATATAAATAGTACTTATTAATCTTTTAAATAATTTATTTATTATCGTACAGTTTGCTTATAATAGCCCTATCTAATTGCCTGTTGTTTAGGTAAATAAAGAAAATATGTTAAATATACAAGTATTCTGTGTCGGTTCCAACCAACATGTTTAATCTAATGAAATACTTTTATTGTGGAAACAAAGTATTTCATGTCAAATGCTACACATCATTAGTTCTTTCAGTTTCTTGTGGCACAAAAGACCTAAAGTCTCGCTTTCCACAAAGCCACTCTTGCTTCCTGCCAACTGGGCCACCTAGCTTCTTCTCTTTCTTTTTCTGTTTGCCTGTGAGAAGTTAATTTTGGGCGACCTCTTCTACGTTTTCCCTCCTGTGTCCACTCGAAGGCAACGCAGGGGATCTCATATTTGCCCATTCTTAAGACATGTCCTGTGAAACGTCATCTTCTTTTTTATTTCCTCATCTATTAATTTCATCTTGGTTTCTTTCAATACCTTGTCATTAGTAATTGTATTAGGCCAAAATTCTTAATTATTTTTCTGAGGCATTTCTGTTAAAAGGCATTTAGCTTTCTGACCTGGTTTCTTCTCAACTTCCTAAATTTCAGAATTCTGTAAAGACTTATTTTATTAGGGATATGTACAGGTTTATTTTTACTCTTAAAGTTACGTTTGATTTTTCCTATATCTTATTTATAGTTCTAAAACAATTGCGGGCTTTAAAAAATATGTTCTTTATATCATTTTCTGTTCCTCCTTGTGTATTTAATGCTGCACCAAGAATTTTATTAAATAGTCCATGCAGCATTTTGGTTGTTAAGTTTTCTTCTGCCTTTAACAATTCAGCTGTAATATCTTTTCATTATTGCACCTTATTTGCCTTTTGTGCTCCTAGAGCAGCCTTGACCACCTTCAGCGAGTTTCTTCATAAGAAATGCATGACATCTGCATGAGAGGCGTTTAATGCCTTTCCAGATATTTGAAGTTGATAGAAAGACTCTGCATGACCAGACATTTAACACATCTTGAAAATGTTCCTTTCATCTGTCCTGAATGTTGAGATTGGATATCAGAATCCTTCCATCTTTCCCCTTCACAGGAAAGTTAATTTTTTCTTTTCTATCGCGTATCTGTTTAACTATTTGATAAAGCCCTCTAGTTTGCCCTCGTTTCTCAGCTTTCTGAGCATTTACAGCTAGTTCATTGAGGAACTTTCTTTTCTGTTCTAGAGGCCTTAACTTACTTGTCCATTTCTCGGTATTGTTCTAAGTACGACTTAAGAGTTCTTTTAAAACTGTTCTGGAATTAAACAATTAATAAGTATTGCATTTATTTTATATATTTCTAAAAGTCTCTTTTCACTACTAACACTATTTACTTATACTTCTCGAAATGATGTATAATTAATATTGTGAAAATAATAAAAGAACTTCTAAATACTTTATGCATTATCATACATTTTGCTAATCATAGACATACCTAATTGCCTTTTGTTTAGATAAATAAATGAAATATGTTAAATACACATGCCATTCTAATTCGGTTCTGACAAACACGTTTTATCTAAAGAAATATTTTGGTTGTGATAGAAAAGTGTTTGGACAAATAGAATTTCATGTCAAATACTACATATGCCCTAAGTTATAACTAAACCAGATTTACCGTTAATTAGAATTCATAATAAGCCTACATACAGCAAAGGCAATTATCTGCTATGGAAGAATGTAGATTTAATAGAGTTATTTCAACCACGGGTAAAAGTAAAGTTAGCTTTAAAAGAAATAATCATCTAAATCCGATTGTTCTTAAAGTCAAAACTATCAATAATCTTGCCTAAATATGCATTTACAAATAGAATTTCAATTTTCTTTTAGGAATCAAGAAAAATAGTTTAAAAATATTGTGGAACTTTGTAACAAGCCACTAATATTTTGTTTGTGATTTTTATGAGTACTCCACCGCGTTATTTGTTAGTGTTCCTTATTTGACAGGGAGACAAAAAGAATTCGTGGAGACTGAAACATTTCCTAAGCGTTTTTTCTTCTGCTCGAGAAATTTAGAACTAATTTAAATGAAGACTGCTTTTGCCAATCAATTTCAAATTCAGAAAGCAGTTCGTTAGAATTTAATCGAAATATAGCTTTTAAAAACTTCGTTTCTTGAAAATAGCTTAAAACTCAAAACGAAAATTAGAGTGAGGCCCCATCGTTAAGAGACAGTAATTGCTCTGTCAGAAGCCGGATGTTTTAAGAGTAATGAGGCAGTGGGTAAGGGAAAATACTTGCTTGACAGCTTTTCCGAAATGTATCTGTGTTAAATATTTTGCTGATGCATCAGCGTTGCTGTAAGCCATGATTAGCTTCAGCAGAATAGAAAATAAAGAAAATACTTTATAGGATGTACCATTGTTTGATAGCTGTGTGCAGCGAAATAGATTTTCTTTCAAGTATATATGAGGTTTCGAAATAACGTGATTTGAATTTAAGGGTATTTGATAAATTTGTAACATTAAGTATACTACTTGTAAAATAAAGTTAAAAAAACCCCGCTACCTCGATATTTTTTTCTAAAATATTTCCATGGTTTTTAGATATTACTGAAGGGTAAGCAGGCATGTGTTTTTCTTAACTACTTTGAGGAAATTAAGATATTTGTACAAATAAATATTTCAGTCATTTACGAATCAAAGCAATCGAATGTAGACAGTTAACTGCTACTTCAGAGTAAACAACTGAAAATTAAAGCATTTTTAAAGCATTTTTCAGAGTACATTATCTAAATGCTGCTTAAAGCAAAATGTAAATACGTTCAAGACCAATCATTTCGACAAACTAAACAAGTTTCCTTCACTTCTGTAGCATGGTTGGTTGGTTAAATAATAAGTTTGAGGTGAAACCACAAGGTAAATATTGCGCAGACAAAGTGTATATAAAACAGGAGTAGAGCAATAACGAAGAAAACTCCTAACTCTGAAATATATGTTAAAACCAGATAAAGAGAGGTTTAACTGAGAAACATTAAAATATAACTCTTTATAAAGAAAATACATTAACAGTAATAAAGATCAAAAAAGCAAATTCCAGAAATATTCTTCAGTGCAAGCAACAAGTAAAATAAGTAAAACAGACAAGTTAAGCTGAAGGGTAAGAGTTAAAAAACTTTAAACATTTTTAAAAATTTTGATGAAAGTGATTAAAGTAACGTCTTCTGAGATAGTTGTTTGATTGTTTAAAATCAGAACATCATGATGAAAAGTATTATTTTAAAATTATTTGATTAACCATAAGATAACAAAATAATTCCTCCTTTTCCTTTTACTAAATTAATATTTTTGTAAATGTAGCCTAATGTTGTAGTACCTTCAGGATTGCTTTATATAATATTAAAAAATCACGAGAGATTTTTTATAAAATAAATTAAATTAATATCACCCTTTATATAATTTAAGTATAAAAGTAAAGCTTTAGGATAAATTTAGAGGGCTAAATTTGCTTATGGGTAGGATATATTAAAAGTAAATTACATCAAACTGCATCAGCTAAGTTATGTTAAGTGAAAATGTATATGTATTACATATTAGAAGATATTCACCTTAATTGTATCTGGCACTTTCATCATATTATTTATATTCGAATAAATTATAATTACCTGAAGTTATGTAAAGACAAACACACACACACTTATATGCTTCGTTAAGTTACCGTCTCATATCTTTGATATACAAATATTCATTTTTAATAAAAAATATTAATATAAACTAATATCAAAATTTTAAACTGTTATGCAAATACTTAAGCAAAGTAATTCTTAATTAATTAAAACTATGTATGGAGGCAACTCAAATTAAATTCTCATTCTGACTTCTTCAGTTTTAATATTTAAAATTAAATGGATTTCTCTACAAATTTTACTGATAATACATGTAATTAATATAATTTAACATTTACTGAGTATAAGAGGAATATTAAAAAGATACTCACATTTTCAATAAGTACCTTCATAATAATGGATTTTAAAATTTCAAGAATATTAATTTATGTAATAAAACTTATGAGGTATAAATTTATTATGCCATTTATAATGTAAATTGAAACAGATAAAATATATTGATTTCTTTAATTTCTTAGTTTTACAGATACGAGATATGATAGTTGAAATGATTAAGCAGTGAGTCAGTCATTTTTGACTTTTCTTAAGTGATATGATAGTTAGATCAACAAAAGAGATTACTTCATTAGATCAACAAAAATGTTCCCCAATAGCAAAATATTGCATTTGTTTGTGGATGGTCACTATTAGATACACTGATGGTTGTAAATACTTAAGTCTTTTGATATATAAATAAAATTATGAACACCGGTTATTAAGAAGTAAAATTGATAATAAATAGCTTTCAAAAGCAGTAAAATTTGAAGATTCAGTGTATATTATTTGTGGATGTGACAATTTAAGAATTAAAGTTGCTAACATTAAAGTATTATACTGAATTTATAACTGAAAGTAGTAATTTAAATGAACTTATCAATACATCATAAGCAATGAAAAAAAAACAATAAAAATGACTAAGTTATTCAAGGCTTTTACTCTTTATTGCATTATTTCTGTCGTAGTAGTTGCTTATGAAAGAGACATTTAGGAGAACAACCTATACTGTAGTGACAATAGATATCCAGTTTTACAAATGAATAAGCACCTTCTTTTATGCAATTTCATTTCGAAGTACTAAGATATATGCATAACGTCATACCTTATGAAAACTTAGTTAAGTTTACCTATAAGAATAAATATCGTTAATTCTTTTTACTACTCACCATATTCTTTTTCATAATGCAAATATTCAACGGATAAACATTTTTATGCAACAAGATGCAATTCAAGTCTTTGTAACACAAAGAATGCCTCTTACTATCTCATCAGAAAGCTTCTTCTTACAACTACACAGTAGCTGTAAAGAATACTCATTAAAAATAAAACTCCTTGAGGCAAGATAGCAGAGTTAAAAAATGTACACATCGTTGCCAGTGAAGAATGACATTATGAGCCCATTTTGTGTCCTCATCCAACAATTAACTTTCATGTAGAGAGGGTAATTCCAAAGTCAACTTACTCGAGTTTTGGAAGAAATCAAGAGAAGGAAATTTTGTTTTGTATAGGAGGGTGTGTGTCCTTGTGTCGATACGATGCCTCAATAGGGCAACTAGTTCAATAAATAAAAATTGACTTGTGCTTTTAATACTTAAACTGTATATTTGTATTAACGTTTATAGCAAAAGAGTCAATTGGATATCCACTTAAACACATTTTTTGACTTTACAAGTGTTAACACTGTTCAAACGAACCATTTGTACAATTTATATTCTTGGTCATTTTGTGCTTAATACTGGGATTTTTATAGATTTCGATACAGCACACAAGGTTGAAAAACACGTTATTTTCATCTATACACAGTAGGAGATAGTTTTTGTATATACGTGTATGAGAAAGCCGAAAGAAAAACATCACCCATTTGTTTATTGTCATGCTAAGTCTATTGTTGTTTTATCTCTATTTTATAATTTAATGCTATGGTATTTTGTATTTTGTACTTGCAAATAAACTCTCACTTTGTGGCATAATATTTTCCTTTGCTGGTATTATTATTCTTAAAAAGTACCTTATTTTTATACCTTAAATAGTGATATTTAAATTTGGGATAAATATATTCACTAATGCAGTCTTTCATCGAAAGGTTCAGGATTGAAATTATGGGTGACTGAAAAGAGATTAAAATGTTTAATTTTAATCACTTAATTAATAATAGATTTAAAGTATTTCGAATCCAAATCCTGTATTAGAAAACTTTTATGTGAGATCTTACATAAATAAAACGAAAAAAAAAATTGTTAAAAAAATCCAAGAAAATCGGTTTTCTTATAAATTACTTTTATGTGGAGATTTGAAAAAAGAAATCAAAGCACAATTTATTAAATAAGAGAATATACTTAAGTAGTTAACCACCAATAAAAAATACAGCTGCTCCGAATAAAAAAAAATGCATTTTTCTTGGACAGAAAAATAGAAATACATATTGCAAATGAAATAAGGGCTTTCTGAAAGTTTAAAGAAAACTATTTGTAGCGAGAAAATACAGGAAAGTAAGATGGGATAAAAAAAAGCGAAGCATGTAATAAATTTTGAAAGATTCGATTGAAATAAGAATTTTCTAAAATATTGTATCGGAGGAATATATTGTTTCAGCTACTAGCCGAAGTTTTTCAGAAAATCTCAGAGTAATATGTTTATAAAATAGAAAAGTCCGAAGCACAATAGACAAACATTTTTAACACAGAAGAGAAAATAATTTATATCTGTATATATTTCTAAATATACTGTATTACGATCCAACTACGATATTGCTACTACGGAGTAAAATTTGAATTAATTTTAGATTTTAAATAATAATGTTTTGTTTAAGACAGAAAGTTTTATAAGATTTAAAAATATATTTCCTTCATTTGAAATTAAAAACAATTGTAAAATTAAAATATATCTTCAAAGAGTTAATTAATAAACGTAAAATTGTTATTCGTCTAAAAAATACATTAACTATCTCCTAGGAAAACACTTTAAAAAGTTAAATAAAATTGTTAATAAGAAGTAATCAAATTTTAGTTGAAATGAAGTGAAGTAAATTATTACAAAAAATATTTTCGCTTAGTTTTTAAATTTCATTACAGTGTCCGGTTTCAACACTGCATTAATATATTATCGTTACTTGACCTTCAAACATGTTAGATAATATTTTGTTTGTGTAGATAAATGAATTTTAGTATCGCACTTTCAGTACCAAAATATTAGTCTAAATGAAAACATTTGTTCTGTGTTACTGAAGAATAAAGCGAATTCATTCTTCTACAACATTAGCATTTGATAGAGGGAAAGCTCACTATATTAGTTATTTATAAAAAAAAATAACGAATAGAAAATTTTTCCGTTGATTTGGCTGAGATTACTGATATTTGGTTTTCAGTATTATTCAGCTCTTGATATCTCATAATTTTGAAAAAGTACATTCTGTTGCAGTCTTAAACATCTAAGTTAATTATCAAAACACTCTAAAGAAACTAATTTTTGTAAACACATTTCTTTTATTTCTTTAGAAACTCTTCTAGAAATCAAAATAATAATCTGTTTCAATGTTTTCTTTTTCAGTCTCAAAACAAAATGATAAATTGTGAAATATTATTTGGGTACTATATTTACTCTTATTATTGCATTATTAAAATCAAAATATGTAATCTAAATGATAATATTTTTATTGTTGATATAACTTGAATTTTACATAAACATCCATTTTATGTTTAATTTCGGAAAGTATGTTTTCAAAATGAATTAATATTTCAAGGTAATTGCCTTTAGAGTCAATAAGAATTCTTGTACCCAACTACTATAGAATTAAACTGATTTTTAACCTTGTATAATTTAAAATATATGTATACAAAATGATAATTTTTGCTTCTGTTAAGTAAGAATTATTTCTAGATTATTTGAATTAATTTTCTAATTTAGAAAAATTAAAAAAAATCAATCTCAATGATCGTTTTTCAGTTAGCTTATTACACATAACATTGTACATTTGTATTTATAACCATACTTAATGTTTTAGTTTAAATAACCAGCAAAAGTTGCATTTTTAAAGTGAATATGTTTTACATAAATTATAATGGGACCAAAATTTAGATGAGTTAAATGTACATTAGAGTTAATCTCAATTAACACACTTATGAAAATGTGTACAAATATTAGATTATTAATCACGTTAAAAACACTAGAAAATCAATATTTTTAATTTAACATTTTTTTGCTGTTTTCTAAAATGTGAATTAGGACTTCATTTTAGGTACATCATGATATCAGAATGGATATAATTGGAGCAGTCATCGGGAATCTTGGTTTGAACGTTTTTGGAAACTTGCTCAAAGTAAAAAATTAAGAAATAGCAAATCTGACGGACTATGATCTCATAGAATTTTTTAAAAGGCCGAAAGCTAAAAACAGTCTTGCATCCCATTATTAAATCTACACCAATATAGTCTCGCCAACGTTGCTGCTTCGCTCTGTATTTTAAATACCAATTTATTTGAGTTTGATTTATTTCAGTCACAACTTAGCACATTTTTAAACGTATTGAAATATTTTACTATAACTTTCTAAATTTCTCCCATCATGAACCAACTAAAATCAGCATCTTAGTGTTCTATATGTCTACCGTAGACATGAAGCTGCTGCTTTTTCATGCCGCGATACAGATTCAAATAAATATGTATATTTATTTTGTTTTTCATTTCATTTAGATTATTATAACTGAATTTTAGTTCAAGAAAGTTGGATTTTTGTAAAAAATTAACGCACATACACAAAAATACTTCCATAATTCATTAATTACTCGATTAATCAACGAATAATACCCCCACATTTTTAAAATACATTTTGATAAAAAAATAAATCAAAATCAGGTAGAAAAATTAAAAATTAAAATGCAGGGAATATTTGAAAAATTAAAAAGTATTTTTCAATAAGGATTTTTACAAAAATCAGATATTTTAAAATTTTAAATTTTAGAAAATAAGATTTCGAAAAATCTTTAGAGAGGATTGGTTTAGCTATAGTTGTTTATTTGTGTACAAAATTTCATAACTTTAAGGTATTAATTTAAAAAATGCTTTGGAACGTCCACCATCCTTTTAGCAAAGAAGGCATGATAAAGACGGCTAAATGAATTTTCAAAAATTAATTTTAAAATGTAAAATTACACGAAATATGGATAAGTCTGGTTAATAATACGTTTCTAGAATTTGTTTAACTCTTTGCATTAATTTAATAAGACTTAATTTATTTAATGCAGTATATATATTTTTTAGCCAAAATATACATACATCTAACTAGATTATTTATGCATGGGTAGGGATGCAATGTGAGGTAAAGTTGATCTTCTTCGAGCAACGAAATGTATATGTTTTGAAGCAATTCGTGCAAATATTATTAAAATATAAACTCAGCTTTGTTACATGAAACTCATAAATAAGTCGCAAAATTCATCTAATGACTTCGAATTATTAGAATGTTAAAGTGGTTGGATCAATACAAATATGCTTGTTTAAGTTAATGGGTGGCTGAATAAGTAATACAACAAAATGGGTCTTTGGAGGAGGTATAGCTTATTACATAGAAGATATTTTACATTAACGCTGGGAGAAAAATTCTTGTCCCATGAAAATGTTTTAAGAATTTCGATATATAATGTCAATAAAATTGATGTGTTTATATACACATACATGCATGTTTATGAAAAATGTAGACCTTGGAGGAAACGTATTTTATAAATATTTCTTTTAAATTGTATATGAATATTTGTTTAATAACTACAAGTTTTCTTTCAAGCAGTAAAACCCAATAATATAGATTTCTACTGAATCAGACATTGTTCTGAGATTTTTCATGGAGTAGATATATATTGAATAGCAGAGTTTTCTTTTCTCAAAATATTACTCTTTAATCATTACAATATTTTCCTTAATTTTCATTTACAATAAAACTAATTTTATGATCAATGATTCTCCTGGTTTAAAATGTGAAATTTGTCACCTATTAATTTTATAATTTTTTTAACATTCAAATTTCAATTAAATTTTGTTTTATATAGTTTAGAAACGGTTTTACGTCTTTTTATTATTTTACGGATGAACTGTCGTACCAAAATTTGACTAATCGTCAGAATTTAATTGCAAATGTTCTTTTTAATTTCGGTTATAAACTTGACGTTGTGCCTAAACAAATACAAATGCATAATTTAAAATGTATATTACGTTCTTATATTCCTTCCAAATTATCTTGAGATTCACTAACATTTTTTTGGGGTTTGGGGCCGTTTTATTGCGGTTAATTTGTTAAAGGCACGCCAAAATTTGTTCAAAATGTCAGAAGTTATTTTTGATCAAACTTTAAAAAGTCGGTAAGTGATCAGCTTCTTATAAAAACTGACGACAGTACCTACTAAAGGGTTATTAGGTTGCTTCAAAAGTTTCTTTATTAGTGGAAACTAAATCAAAACAGCCAACACATTAGAGACTGCTGTTGTTGAACGACCGTCTATAATACATACAAAAATGTTTTACAGTTCCAATAATTACCTCAATATTAATATATGGTAATGATGGGACATATTTCAAACTCTCTAAAGAAATTGTATATCAAAATACAAAATCAGCGATGTACCAAGAAAAGCAATCACAGTTTGAAACCGACAAGGAAACTTTTGAAAAATCAAATCTTAAAATTTTAAAAATTAAATGCTTTAATATTCGGAAAGTATGTTAAGCAATTAGATATTCGCAACATACTTCCATAGTTGTTAAAAATTTTCTGACTTACAATCTTTTAATTCATAAACTATTTTTAAATTTTTTTATAATTTATTTCAGCTTACATATATCTATAATCTGCATGAAAATTATTTACTAATGATTATAATTAGAAATATCGAGAAATCTTCTCTAAAGTTGGACGGAGTACCCTAAAAATTGTAGTTAGCGATAATTAGACGATTTTAATTAAATATCTAGTGTTTTCATTACATTTCAACGTGATTGGAAGTTTGTTTTTATCAGATTTTAGACTATCTCACCATTGCACCATAACTAAACCCCAAACGCCATTATAAATGTCTGTTTTGTATTAACTATGCATTTTGTATTAACGATTATTGTTAATGCAAAAAAAGTGTATATAAAAATTAGAGAATAAAAATAAAAGGGTTGAAAACTATATTCTGAAATATATTTAGGATTTTAATGGGCTTTACATATAATTGCTATAACATTTTGAAATAAATTTTTCTATATGTTCATAAAATTCTCATTTTAATACTTAAAGTAATATTGTATATGTAACGAATCAAATGTTTTGGTCAATTTTTTTATGTTTATATAAAGAAAAGTATAATTTTTCAAGCAAAAAAAATTTCACTCAAAAGTAGAAAAGTACATATGTTACTGACACGATTTCTTAATGTTTTAGTGCAGAGTGAAACACTATAACATCTAAAGAATCAACTTAAATTAAACGTCATTTTATCCTTGAAACAAAAAAAAGGGAATCGTAATACATTTTTCTTGTCGCACCTATTTACATGGTATGAACAACCAAAAGAAGTAGACTGGCGCCACTAAAGAAGTCTCGTATCTTTCTAAAATTCTAGATTTGTTTTTAATTTAACCTCCTAGCGATTAGTTTAATTCTTGTTTAGTTTCATTTTCCTTACAGCAATTATTAATGGAGTTAAGAGGCAAAGACGTGTTACAGAGACAATTCTACTTTTTTCTGCTCTTTTTTACAAATGACTTTTCGAAAATATGAAAGAATATGACTCTCCTAAAATAATTTAACCTCGTTGATTAATAAATGTTGCTAGCACATCATTTGTCTGGTATTTTACTTTTAATAAATCTCCATCAAAAAACTGAAAGGGAAATTTTAAATCTGTCATATTTTATCTTCCTGTGCTTTTGTTATTTATAAATCAAGTTGAAAATTCTTACATTTGTTGGAAACCATAATATTTCATCTGAGAAAGAAACTATAAACATAAATATTTCATCTCAAAGAAAATATTTACTAAATAAACAGCTTTTTTACTTATAAAAGACTATGCCAATACCAAAAACAATTGAAACCGGAACATAATAAATAAAACAACTTCTATAAGTAATATAACTTTAACAAAAATGTACATTTTTAGTGTTGTATAATAAAAAATTAATGTATGCAGTTGCAAATTATTGAATCCAAAAATATTAAAAAAAAATTAACATTAAGAAATACTACAACTATACACACATACACAAATTAAAACTAAGAATTTCCTTTTTCTATATACAAATGTATAGACTGATAAGGTTATTGTAGAAGTTAAAAACAATAAAGAGACAATGATGCATCAAAGAGTCGGAATTTAATTAAAATACGAATGTCTTTCATTGTAAAAAATTAGAATAATCTTATAATTTCATAATAAAGTCAAATTTTGTAACCGAATAATTATAAAATTTCATTTACACTTACTCCAGCTGTTGTACTTCTTTGTTTAATATTTCAAAACATTTTTTACTACCTGTATGCTTTCTGACTGTCTTAGAACTTTCAGAATATTATGGATACATAATTGGTTTCTAAAAAAGACGCACAGAAGTATGCAGAAAGTTTATCAAAGTATTTATTATTAAACAATATATACATTTTAAAACGTTAAGACTAATCTGTTTTACTACAGTTTGTTACATAGAAAAGCAATGAAAACTTTTATTGAAACATTCTATAAATTTGAATAAAGGCTTTAAACAAATCCTTTTTTGTTTAAGATTTCGAAACATATTTTACTACCTGTATGCTTTCTTACTATCTTAGTACTTTCAGAATATTATGGATACATAATTGCTTTCTAAAAGAGACAGAAAGTTTATTAAAGTATTTATTACGAATATATTAAAAAGTTAGGAATAATTTGTTTTATTAGAGTTTGTCACATAGAAAAGTAATGAAACTTTTGTTGAAACTTTGTATACATTTAAATAAATGCTTTAAACAAATTGTTTCCGACCTAATTGGGATTTGATGTCCACGTATGTTTTTACATAAATGCTAAGCTTTCAGTAAAACTTTTTAAAGCATTTAATATATTTGCATTACCTTGGGATAATGTTGTTGAACAATTTTTAGTTTTCATTATAAATGAATCTATTTTACTCTACATTTCTTTTATTGTAAAATTTTATATAATTTATGAAATAACATTATTTATGCTCCTATTAAGAATACAATTAAAAGTTCAACTTTTGCAATTTTTGTAGTTCTATAGTCTTCTTAAATTGAAAAAAGCATTTTGAGTTTTCTATCTTTTTTTATTAATAAATGTATGAATGTACTGTAAGAATAAAACACTTTTATTGATATATAACAAGTTTGAAGAGTAGTTAAATAATTCTAATAGCTTTAAGAAATTATTCATTATGGGGATACAAACATATTGTTTTTACATAATGTGTTAAAATATTTTGTATTAAATACGATTTCAAAATAGATTCTATTTTAAAATATTAATATAAATTAATAACCAAAATATTTTATTTTGAGGGCAAGAAATATTTTGAAAAATGATTTTAACATATTACGATGAATTAAAAATTACATTGTAAGATTCCGTTTTAAATAAACATCTGCTACTTAGCTGAAATTAGAAATTAAATTCGAGCAATATATATTGGTTTAGTCATTTATTTCCATACACTAATTAAAAAAAACAAAAAATAGATAAAGATTATTACAAATTTTATAACGTTAAAACTATTTTGTACATTTTGGATCTGAAAACAATATTTGTTTAAAAGACTACATACCTTGGAAGTTGATAAATCTTAAGTACATTATAAAAACACATTTTGATTCATCCTGAAATACAAATTTCTAATCATATTAGAGTAGTTCTTTAAAATTAATAATACTTAACCATTTAATCAAATAATGCTTAACGATAATAATGACGTCACAAGGTTATAACAAGTTAAATATTATTAAGTGTCATGCATTTCATGCAATATTTTTAAAAAAATATAAAATACTATTTAATGAAAAACGTGCAGAAATAAATTACTTTGAATTTCATTTATTTTCGTTTTTTTTTTCTAAATTCATGATAATTTTGAATTATGTTTATTAGAAAACTAATTGTTATATATAAAATAATCTTTTGTATACCCCAAACTTTAAACTATTTTAAAGTTTCAAGTTCTTGAATTAGGTTCACATATTTTTAAAGATTTTAAAACTATAAAACTAATTACATATTTTATAATATAAGCTTCATTTAATTGATATGTTTTTAATTGACATGTCGCTGACGAGATAAATTGTGATGGAGACAATTTAATTAATTTAACATCTTTATTTCACCTCATTATCTCGACTCATTAGTTGTGAAAAATTTTAACTTGTCAAGATGTCACTCGCGCAGTTTTTCAACAAAGAATTTACTGTGTCATGGATTATACTTACTACGGTTTTCCAAGGCCACCAGCTTACCGTGTTCAGTAATGTAGCTCTAATATCAAGGTTACATCGTTTCATTTTATTAACAGTGGGTTTTAATGTCAAATCACCTCTGAAGAATAGGCGAAAATTTTATAATTCAAAATTAAGAGAAATTTTAGATATGGTCGGTTATCAGAAATACTAGATTTGAATGAACTTTACGGTAATTTTAATGATATTTGGATTCAACACAGTAAATTATCATACAGAAAATGGCATTTAGACATTTATATTATACACTGCTGATCGTGTGTACTATTCATTAAAATCGGTGTGAAATAGTGGTTTTAGAATTGAATAAAATGGGTTAATAGGGGTAAATGAGTTATAAGTGTAGACATTTGAATTTTTATAACTAATATTTCTTTTTGTATTGTTCCTATTTAGTAAATATTATGACTCAAAGCACATATAGCTTAAAAATGCCGTATATATCATAAGTACTCTTTGTATTGCAATAAAATTTATTTCTGGTAGCTTAATTTCATTTCTTTAAGTATTGCTGTTAATTCACTGTTAGATTCAAGACAAGTACCTATGCATTTAGGAGTTAAAAATGGAAAAGAAAATTGATTTTAAGAAAATTGGTAGTTCCAAGAAACATCATGCTGTTGTACCTTGGTTCTACTGGAATTTTAATTGTAAAATTCTCGGATAAATTAGATTAATATAGAAAAATTAATATAAAAATTATAGTAAAATTACATACACTAAGAATCTACCGCATCAAAAGAATGTTAAAGAATATTTCTTTCCAGAATGGTATCAAATGCAATAAAGCCTAAATAAAGCCTATTAAAAGTTTCCTTAAACTACATAATCAATGCTTACTTTTTATATAATTTATAAAACTTTCACCTTATTCTCTAAAAGAAAAATTAAACTAGCTTAATAAATCCAAGATCTCCACGAAAGATTATTTCATTCATGCCTATATGTACATATTAGATTAAAATATTTTGATTATACATTTTATAAATCTTTTAGGAAGTGTTAAGTTTTGACACAAAGATATTTAGACTTTTCCTTTTAGTGAGTATACTTTTTACTATTAATATATTTGGCACTTAAATATTTAAAAAGAATCAATCCCTTTTTCTTGCTGAATATACATAGGAACTTTTAAGATTATTTAATGTATAATTTTCAACCACCTAATAAAAATATTTCTATTTATGATTGTCTAACTTAAGACATTTTCTTCAACTATTCTGCAATTATGCAAAAGGTTTTTAATATATTATAGTTAGTTTCGATATACAAAATATATTTCTCTCTATAACGAATGTAGATTTTACATTTTAGGATTGGTTGATCCATTAATAGCAATATACACTATATTGCTAAAAACGAATGAACAATTTTGATTTTATACTCTTCATAGAATGCATAAAAATAAACATTTAACGAATTGGCCTGAATGTTCAAGGATATAAAGAGCATGTTAGTGTTATACTCGTCAGAGAAAGTTTAGTCCCGAATATTTATGTGGTGAAAAAAGAAATAAATTGAAGAAATAAGCCGCGGATCACCTTCTAAAAATAGTGGTTGAAATATTTTGTATGGCTAGCATATTATTATAGAGCTGCTTTAAATTATCTGTATAATTTAATTACTGTGAGATGAGCACGTATATCCATGGATATAAAACAGTTTCTTAAAAAAAAGAAGTCGAAATCTCTTCTGTGGAGTTTGGTTTTAACATGAAAGGCTTTTTACCCACTCCAAAGTCATTTTAGACATCTAGAAAACTTACTGTTACACTCTGAAATCAGTGTGTAAAATATTAAATAGCTGACAAAAAGTAATCATTTTTGCTAAAACATGTTTATTTGCACATGCACAAATAAAATAATTTTTATATTATTATTATTTAGAACCCAATATAAGGAATCTTACATAAAAATTTCATTTGAAAATCATCTTGAATACCAAATATATAAGCAAAAGAATAATTGTCATTAGGAACGTTCATATGGAAGTCTTCATATTTTACATCTTTGTAGCAATTGAACTACATCAGAAATTGAAGCATGAAATAGGGGAAATATTTAATTTATGTATTAATCAAAATATACATATAATCTCGAAATGGAAAGACGCTTTGTGGGAAAAATCCCAAAAGATTTTAAACTTTTATGATTTTACTAAAAACAGGGATTGATGAATTGATGAATTTTCTATTCACTATATTAATATTAAGTTACATATGGATTATTATTTTAATGTTAATTAAATAATGTATTGTTTGTGTATTTTTATTTTTATCTTCGACAGAAAGTCATATTTGAAAAAAAAATTTCTTGTAATTAAATTACTGAGTAATTTAATTACAAGAAACTACCTTAACTTATTTATTAAAGATGGGATCAAATATCCATATTTTTACTTTTTAACTCTTTGCTGGTTGTTATAAAAAATAATTATCACACGATCTTGTGATTTTAAAAGCCAGAACTAATTACTGTTCTCTCGTTATTTTATTATTAAAAAGAAAAATATTAATCAAATCTTCATATTTAAATATTCGTTTAAAATATTCTTTCAATGTGTGTGGGAAGAAGAACTATTTATCAAGCTGACCGTTGTAACACTCCACAATGGCTAAATGGCATGAGTGTTGATTTTTATTTGAAAAATATCATGTATTCAGAAATCACTCAAGGTATTACAGATGGTAAAAACTTTTATCCTGACTGATATTTTTTTATTTGTTAGAGGAAGTAAGCATGGTGATCTATGTGGTTGTATAGTGTCATTTACTTTACGCTACCATTTTTCTTAAAAACAGCTGCTAAAAAAATTAGTTTTCCCATTAAGTATACAAGTAATGGTATGTCATAGTCTTCCCCCTTCTCTAAAAATCAGCAACTTTCTTTTTGTCTAGGTTTTCCAGAATGCTGATTCAGTTAGAGCAAAAATTTATGCAATTCATCAACTATCCATTTTTTAAAAGTATACTTTGAATTTTAGGAAGACTAAACTAAGAGAACTGTTATTATATAATCATATATCAAAATGTTTAGTCAATTCTTGACTAATTATTGAAACTGAAACAATGTATTTACCCTTTCCCGGTTTTTTCCGAGCTGAACTCGGGCAGGCGAAATGTACCATCCTGGATTAACCCGAGTGTAGCTCTGAAGCTGTGAAATTTTTCACTGTGCAATGAGTCTGTCCCGAATTATTTCACATGTGCTTTTTATGGTTTCGAATGCTTTTGTTTACTTTTCTGGCTACTAGATTATTTGCTACTCAAAAAGAAACAAAAGAGGGATGAAGGTAAGGAGATAAACAAGGTTCTACTGTCCAAATTGCGATGCAGTACCATGTTTTTGATTGTATCATATACCACCAAATTTTGGTTAATAACTACACAATTCATTTATATAAATGCATAGGATATAAATAAAATTTAAATCAATATTAAAGCTAGGTATTCTACGCTTTATATTGATAGTTAGTGTGAATTGACTCCAAAGTCGAATGATTTCTGTCGTACAGAAAGTCAACTATACAGCTAAATTACTCATTTATTTATATTGATTTTTTTACATTAATTTTTATTAAATTTTTTATGTGAATGATGCTGTTATGTTTAAAAAGATATGTATATATGAAAATAAGCATAAAAATTGACATTTTTTTACCCGTAATCCCGAAATAAAATAAACCTGGAAGGGATTAAGTACTGACAGAAACTAAAAGTTTAACTATTGAGATATAAAGTGTGCGGGATAATAAACAATTAACGTAATAAGTAACGTTCATTTTTATCTTAATTTGGCGTAGAAATTTACTCAAAGACATGAACAGATAGCACGGAAAACTAAACATTTTTGCGATATTATGCACGTACATACTGTTGTGGTATATAACGCCAGCTCTTCATTTCTGAGAATTCTATCATATTATTATTGTACTGAATAATGTGATTATTACTGTGCCTACATTTCTAATTGGATCTACATTATGAATAAGATATTCAAAATATATTTTCAGATTTTTTTTCTGCTGTTTAATGGAATTTAGAATTGCAACAAATATATATATTTGCAAAAATTTAGTTTTCTATTTGTGCTTTTTTTTTAAATTTTGCATTGAAAAATATTGAATCACAAGATATTAAACTTATATCGCCAATTATTTCCACCAAAACGCGAAAATTCAGAATTTTTAATCTTGAATTACATTCCTTACAGTACGTTATAGAAAAAATGGAGGCAGAATATATGACCAAAATTTAATTTCATTTTGTTTCATTTTCACCTATTAAGAGGATGTGACATCCTCTATTTGTCATCGTTGTATCAACAGTAAAATGAAGTAAAATATTTTGATCCTACAGTTTTATTGTGTGACATTCAAAACAAATGTTCAGAATGCCAAAGAGACATCCCAAAGGCATTCTATTCAGTTGTTAAATGGAAACAATTTGTAACAGCATCAAAATTGGACGCCAAGAGGCGTCAAGAGGTATTTTTTTAGGGTGAATTATATCTTTTTGTACGGTTTGAAACCTCGGGAGCCTACATGCTATTTATAACCCGTTTCCTTCTTTCCCACATTTTTTGCATTCAAGAACTCAGGATTGTTTGAGGTTTTAGAGATAAAAAATTCAAGTAATAAAGAAACATTTTCATTTAATATTTCTCAGTAAACAAATATCTTATCAGCTCTTTCCTTGAAAAGTTAATTTTTGATTTCATGTTTCAACAAAAGTAATTTTTAATCTAATTGGCATGGAACCATTTTTCTTCTTAGAGAGTTCCTTAGAAGTTTTGTTGAATAACCTTACCTTTAATTAACTGGAGTTTCTGTTTGAAAAAGAGCTTTAATTGTAATCATGCAGAATAGTTTTTTGCCGTTTCGTTTTCCCTTCAGTATGCGCTAATCCAAAGACTTGAACGCCCGATAATTTTATTTTATTACAATTTTTCTTAATATTCATAATTTTCTTTCAATTAGCATTAATATGGGGCTTAGGAGCAGATTTTTGTGTTAACAAGATTTATAGTGACTTTTAAGACCGTTGTTTTCCTACTCAATAAATCTTTATTTCTACTGACTCTTAACTATATGCTGTGATTAATGGAAACATATTTCTTTATTAAAAATATGCAGACATTCAGGGAATATCGCTTGTCTTCGCTAAAAAATATTCTAACTGATATTAATATTTCTATTTGGTAAGAGGTCATTCATTATAGATTTCTTCGACTGCCTTTTGCGCTAATAGGAATAAAGTAGAAAATTCTAGTAAAAAATATTCATTATTATTCTCATTAGTGTACTGATTTATTTATAAATTATTTAATCCAATTTTATGATTTCTTTTGTTTAGACATATAAAGTTTCATTTGATATTTATTTGAAATATAATAATTGGTAATAATATAATAGTTAATAGTGTATTAGAAGTATAAATATTTTAATAGTTCAATGAGAAAAAAACTTTCTTACACAATTATGCAGAATTATTAAACAAGATTAAGAATCTCCGATTTTTCCATACTAAAGTAAATAATCATTGTCAAATTTAATTACTTTATACTTCATTATAGTTTTAAACATTTATTCTTTCAAGATGTTTGTTTTAACGCTGTAATTTTTTTATCATGATATATGCTAAATATGTTTTGAAATGTCTTTCAGAAATACTGAGAACTATATTTAACGTACTGAAACGCATACATATCCACAATGATTACACATCTGTAAAATTATGCAGCAAAAAACTACACGAACAGATTTTTGAATATGAAATGAGTTTCGCTTTCAGTAGGAAAAATAAATAATTCACTGACTGACTTTAATGTATTTGTGATTTTTTTACAATGAACAATTTGCTGATAGATAGTTAAGTGGATGACTTCCTGTTAACAACTTAAAATTTTCTATTTCTGCTATTACTGTGCAAAAAGAAGAAAATTTTTCAAAAACAATTTAATTTCAAATCTATTGTAGGCATTCAAATTAACCTTCAGAACTGTTACAAAAACGAACCAAATTAAGAGATTATAATTAAAATATTTCAGTTTTTAAATGCCATAAAATGAATGCTGACTTTATTTGAACAATTTTTAATAGGAAATATATATCTGTGACCAACTGTTGCTCACAAATCACCGATTAAGGGCTTAACTATTCTCACTGTGTGTATGTATGTGTATATATACATTTTACTGGTGGACAATTGCTAATAACGGATCAGAAATGGTTATATAACAAGTAAAAACGGGAGTATGGTTGGATTCAAAGTGAAATAAAATTAAGACATTACAATAGATTTTTACGATAGATTTAGAAACACTAGAATTTTAGGACATTACAATAATGCTAATTTATAGTGCAGAACGCTTAGGAAAATGTGTAGGGGACAAAATGTTCATATTGTGCTGAATACATAAAATTTAAAAAATTGAATCTATCATCAGCAGGTTTTCTCTAGTAAGATCTGTCAGTACGGTAAATGGTAACATGGAGGCTGATGCTAGATTTCACACATCATGGCATATTTTGTACAACATTAACCAGAAACTATTAATTTATTCCATAGCTCTGTCCGTGCACGGATGGGGTGTTTTGCTTTTTGGATGGCATTGCCGACCGGCAAGACTCTTCCCTAAAGTTTCCTAAAAATTTTCAATCACATTCTATGGTCTGAAAAATCTGATGGTGGTACGGAGCGTTGAATATTCTTGGTAACTAGATACTCATGAACAGTTACTGTTCGATTACATGGTATGTTGTGGTCCAAGAAAATAAATTTATCATCGATAGAAACACTGAACATGCAAACATGAGGTAGAAATAACATCATTATTGAATCCTTGGATAGTCAGGATCCCAGAAGAAGTATATAGGGGGACTGATCATGATCCTAGACTATAGCATGTAACTATATGTAGGATATCGGTATCTTTCCTGCATTCGTTGTTTATTGTTGACGAACAATTTTCACACCAGATCAGTTATCCACAATTAAACGAGAGACATAACCTACTTTCATCTGAGAATGGTACACAAGTCCAGTTGTCTTCATCTGCAACTGCGATGCTAACGACACCATAGCAAATGACCTAAACGGTAACGTCTAGGCAATGTGATGAACACAACAGAAAGACAGGCATATAGTACGCCTTGTTGTTGCAAACGTCTGGCTACAGTTTTTTTGATAATTCCCTTCCCAGTAGTAGCAAAACTCAGATTTGCTACTACGGTAGAAGTGCTCCGTCGGTTCCTTTTTCTCGATACGACTATGTACCTACCTACTGCAAGCGACATACGACAAATTCGACCTCCCCTAGGACGTTTGATATATATTCCATTTGTATGAAATGATTTCCACTCCTTAACCCAATGGTGTAGCTGACGTCCAACTCCCTAGCAACATCTGTTATTTTTCATTCTTCAATTTTCACCTCCACGCGTAAAATCATTTACGTGTTGACAGGAAAGCATACCGAAAATTAGAAGTACGTCAATTGATTATTTTCTCGTAAAATTTTCTTTTGATTAATAATGGTAAATACTTGTCAAATCCGTTATCTTATATTGGCGCTATCACATGACGTACAACTTAGGAAATCTAAAATTTGCATACGCGCAACACGTCTTACTGTATACAGCTCTTATGCTAGTTTCCAGATTTTCAAGTCTTCCATTTTCTGGTTGCTATTGTCTCCTATCCTTAGCAACTACCTGCCAATGTTCAGTTCCTTTCAAGAGCAAAATTTGTCCTTTCTATACATAGTCATTTTGTACTCGAAAAAGAACATTTTCCTTGCGATGAAATTTTTTTGACTAGAAGTTATCCCATAAATAAAACTGACCTGAATTGAGAAATTTGAGAATTTTCAGTGAAGCTAATTTGAAAACAATTAATTCATTTAATCATTATTCATTAATTATTTCTAACATTTAAAATAGTTAATATTTTACTTGAAAATATAAACCAGTTTTGTATACATTTTGCTAGACATAAATTTCAAAAAGATTGATAAAAATCCAAAAGAACTAATGTTGAAATCCTGTTGATTTCATTTTTGTTATCTAAAAAATGGAAGTATTAAAAATGTTTAACTAATTCAGAAGTTAATGCAATCATACTGCCACATCACTGCATAAAAGAAGGCCAGGTATTTTGCGGATTTCGAGCTTTTTAACTCTTATTTACTGCAAGAATTAATAAAAATGATAAACTAAAACCATTAGACTCTTGTATAGCGGACCAATCAAATCTTGCAGCAGTTACAAAAAATGACAATCAGAAAATGTTTGTGTCAATTAATAGATAATTTACAAGCGATCAAACTACTATGTTACCAATAAATATCAAGTATTTTGCAGATTTATAAATTTTTTAAATGCTAAACTTAATTCACTAAATATATAAAAAAGATGACCTACATGAACATGTAAAGCATGTTTAGGATTTGTTCATCATTTTTACAATATGTTTTTTTTATCTTATCCGCTTATCTTCAAAAGAAAGTTTACTCTTCATAACACCGTAGTAAGACTTCTTTACAGAGAGAAGAATTTCAGTTTATTCTCTGTTGACATGAGAACTTATTTTTTTGAAGTACGGATGATGGATAATAGTAAAAGCGACACATTTTGTGCTTTGATATATTGTAGCTAACATATTTTTTCAGTAAAGTTGGAATAGAAAGTGTCAGTTTCAAATGTTTTGCTCGTACCCGATTCAATAAATGCACCTATTCTTAAAAGGAAAAGCTGCACAAGAGAAAGTAGGTAAAAACCAA
Source organism: Pardosa pseudoannulata (assembly GCA_032207245.1). Classification (NCBI taxonomy): domain Eukaryota; kingdom Metazoa; phylum Arthropoda; class Arachnida; order Araneae; family Lycosidae; genus Pardosa; species Pardosa pseudoannulata. The sequence continues at coordinate 115,767,124 of CM063503.1, forward strand.
CAAAGTCAATTAATATATAAATAAGATTCGATATTTACATAATACTGATCCTAACGATCACGTAAGATAAACAGATTTTGCTTTTCTTTTTTTTTTTTCTGTGTAAGCTGAAGCACTATTCATTTGTATCTATTGCGTGGTAAATGAAATCAATATTATGTGAAAATAAAAGCTGTGATTTGACGTAAAATAGATTTCCGTAATGGTAGGAACGCACGAATATAACGAATTCTAAATATATGGTAATGCCGAGTTCTATTATTTAGAGCAATAATAGCTAATTCATAGCTTTCTAACTACATATCACTTGCCGGTTTATTTTTAAAAGATCTATAATTAAATTTATAGGGAATTCTCAAACTCTAGCTCCCAAGAGGGGTTACGATATGTGTTTTTGTTAAAATATCCACGCAATTCTCAGGTATATTAAGTTTTTTCAGTTTTATTTTCTTTAATTTTTAAATTCATTACAATTTTACTCTTTAATACGTTTTTTCATTTAAAAATTATGTTTATTACAAACACATCAAGCATTTTTTTTACTTTATCAAATTATAATTATTACAAATAATTTATTACTTTCATGATGATGAAAATAATGATAAACACCATAATACATCGATAATTCATCATTATCATTCTTTATATTGCTTACATTATTTTATTTACATAATAAAACATCTTTTTCAGTTTTTTCAATCTATAAATACTTTATTTAATGATTTTTCAAGTTTGAAAATATAAAGATTAAAAGGGAATTAGTTTCTTATCAGCATATGCCAATATACCGATTATAAGTTAGAATAAAAAAATGTTTGAATTAGGTCTATTTAATATGATTAAGGACTTATAGAGATGAAAGCAATTGAAGCTGATGGGGAATTTATTTTATCAATTTTATGGTCAAAGCATTAAAACCTTTTCAATAAATATAATCCGTGTTAAGAACTCTTTCACACTCTGTATGCGACATAAAACTGACTTTTTGGTATATTTTTTTATGGGTTTTCTTGGGAGATAATTTCAATTCTCTTTCCCTCTTTAACCCGTAAATTTCATGATTTCACAAGCCAAGAATTTTATTAATGCTTTTCTTAACTTGATTACGGTCTTATGTTGGTAACACTTTGGCATAAAACCAGGCATATTCACAGGGAAGTCTTCATCAATCATTATCGGTGTAAAAGTTATGGCGATGACTCCCAGTGGTAATGCTTTTGATCTTAAAATATACATTGTGCTTTGCCCACTAATTTAGGAGGAATATTTTTAGATGCTCATAAATGTTTAAAACATTATCTCAGTTTAGTTTCAATAATATTTGTGTAATTCATCATAAATGCTTGTATAGATTATATGGAATATATATGAGATTATTATACATCTAAAGTATAAAGAAGATTTTTCGAAGATTTATCTTATACATTATTGTACTGTTAATATAAAAATGAATTCATTTATGACTATATATTAGAGAAACTTACCGAAGGAAATAATTTATTCGGAAAAACGTATTTATATAAATTTATTAAAAATCTTTGTAGTCCTAAGGCAATAATCATTGTAAATAGTCGGTTTTAAAATACTTTCAGCTTAATGAAGAAAATATTTAAAATCTAAGAAAGCCTCCTTTTTTGCCTTTTCAAAATAAGCTTTATTTACCATCCTAATTTCTGTTACCTTGCTTTGTAAAATCTATTGTTCTCAGTTTTGGTTTCGGGTCGAGTACGAGCAAGTTTTAATTTAGTTTTATCTCTTATTTTAGTTTCTTTAAATCTAGTTGTCTCAGTTCTTTGATTTTCAATTATGGATTTGGAAAGTTCTGCGACATAATAAACATGTGTTATATATCACACATAACTTTTTATTTTTTGACTTAGTTCTAAGACGGTCATTTTATAATTTATGTCAGTATTTAATTTTAAGGCTATTTGCCTTAAATCTTTTTTCAGTGCTCCTAAATATACTGGATTGATCTTAAAATACCTCGAGAACGAATCAATTCAAATGTATTTACTTACTCAAAGTTGTGATAAATGATAAATTCGTTTCTATTCCATGGGTTTGTGATATTTCTGTGAGTAGGTAAAGAACTCCAAAGAAGATGACCAAATGTTTGGGGGATCAAAATTACAAATGGTCTATATATGACGATTTAATGGATTTTAATAACTTGGATTGAATTAAACTTGCACCATAGCTAGATCAGAATAAAAGCTTGCCATCGTTAGCGGTTTATCGCCAGACGATCTAATTCTAGACATCAACAAATACTACGACGTGCATTATGCACGAACCTAAACTCATAACTTATAATACGAAGTACTGAAGTATAACTGCCATTGATATTAAGAATTTTTAACAAAACATTTTCACTAGATTTTTGAGCTAATAAGAAGACATCAGATTGGTTTTTCGGAGTTTATGGCAAATGTCTTATTCTGGAACTCTTGCGTGTGTTTCAGATCTCAACAATTTCAGAAATGTTCATTTGAGATATCAATATTGGTCTGTTCCACTAATTTCTGTTTTTCAAGAGAACTTTAATTGGATAGTCGCCATCTGCGCAATGAAGCCAGTGATTTTCATAACGTTTAGACTGAATTTCACTGACACGTTCCCCACGAAGGGTTTTAATTTTTTACTAGAACCCTTGATCTAGTTTATCGATCAATAGTTATTTAGGAGTCAGTTTTTAAAAAAAGTGGAGGACAACTTTTTTTTTGTCATTTTGATTTTGCTGATCAATAGGATAGCTAATAAGGCACCTAGTGATCTGAGTCATTTTAAAGAAAATTTTCTTTAAGGTTGCAACTTGGATCTTGGAAGCAACAAGGTATAGTCATAGGATTTTTGCCATTTTCTCTTAGTTAAACAATTACTCCGTAAACCTCAGGCATTGTCTGACTAGCATTGGAAAAACTTTGGCATTCATCATTACTATCAATTGGTGGGTCAAGAATTATTCTTCGATGACACAGTTAAAAAAAAGTTTAATTTTGAGGTGTTGAAAATTCTTTCAATTACTTCCAGTCTTAAATTTACCAGAACTATTTTCGCATATTACACGTGTATTATTTTATTCAGGTGTAATCTGTTCTTCAGATACTCAAATCTTTTTCCTATGCCGGGAAATTGCTTAATTTTATCCAATCTACTTTCCATGGAAATAGGTCCTCACCATGTTCTTTATTTAGACATACTTCTAATTTGACGACCCTACAGCTAGATTTTGAATTTATAATCATTCCCGTTACGATCCAATCAACCACAGTTTCGTGAAAAGTTATGCGTACTCTGTTTAATTTTGTAAAATTTTAGTAGTTCATAAAAATATCTTGTTTCTGATAACGCGTTTAAATTACCACTTTCATTACACTGAGTGTGTGCGTATTTTAAAAAAACATGGAAATAAATGTCTATTATAAGGAATGTGAGGTCGGTAAACTCGTAATCTTAGGGACTGAAGTGACCTACACTTGTTATCAAATACAAGGGTTTTAGCAGCCAAGGCTAAGGGCGAGGGGGGAAAATTACATCCACCACACTTTAGAGAATAATTAAAACTACATATATACAAACCTATAAAACATATCAGTAATGCAGTACAACAAACTTTAAAACATACAAACTTTAAAAAATACAAACTTTAAAAATAATATATAAAAATATTTTCTTGTTTTTACATATAAATATTTAATTGTAATATTTAATAAATCAAAATTAGTGTAAGTTTTTATCCATCTATCAAAATATGTTACCTTTCTTTAACATAAACATTTTATTTACAAAGAAATTATTATATAAAAATATTTTTAAAAATAAAAAATCAATCAATAAAAATCAGAAAAGACAAAAATAAATAAGCGGGAATTAAGTTCATTAAAATTCAGTTAAGCTTCTTTAGATTATAACGATTATTGTCAATATAATAGTTCTCTAAAGACTCATTAGCTCTTATTTTTTTTGTTATGAAGTTGCAAGAATTTTGGCTAAAGTGTTGTGGGTCGTCATATTTAAAACATGAACAGTTTGGAGTATTGGATTTACATGTTTTAGAAAGAAAGTCGGGAACATATCCGTGTCTGGTAACAGAGTAAATAACTATTAACATTTTGAGATGGATCTTATACTCCCCACTTTTGTTATAATCAAAGTAAAAGTATTTTTATTTACATTGTGAGCAATGCCAGTTAGGCCATAGACGGGAGGATAGTTCAGTGCCTTCTCCTACAAACTTAGTAAATCAGCGTCCTCTACACAAACGAAGGATCCCTCGTGCAGTAAAGCTCTAATAGAATGAAACACCCAATTCCTTTTTTTAACATTGTACATTCCGTAGACAATATAACGTGATTTGTATTAGCTCCTAAAAGAGAGCTGAGAGGATGGATGATACAGAAGTTCCGAAAGTCTATTTTCCAAGTCTTTCTTGGAGAGTTGGTTCATTTACTCTCGATAAAATTTTTCTCATGAGCCAAAACATCTTGTTTATGCATTAAAAAGGCATTACCTTTGCCACAAAATCGATACTTTTTTCTTACTATGGCACTGTTTTAGTCTATGGGGTTCTAATCAGTTATAAAGCCGTTTGTTGTGTATTCAAGTAAGTCCATCGTGAAGAGAAAAAACCCATGAAATGTTTTGCAATCAAATTATCAAACTAACCAACTAGGCCACATCAGAATAATTTGGTATTTTTTGCTATGAAACTAATAGAAAGTATATTTTTTGGGGAAAATTCTTGTTTCCATTGCGTAAGGAGAAACGCGTGAGATATTTTCTAGTACTTGACTCTTTTACAACAAAATATATTTTTTATAATTCCAAGTTTTAGCTTGCGATACGGGTTGCATGCAAAGTAAAACATTGAATTATACGGGTTGTGAAGTAAGAATCTTAATTTTTACCGTACCGAATAAGTAAAAATTCAGAAAGTAAAAATAAAAAAATCCTTTGTAATAAAGTCTCAAAATTCGGGGTAAAAAAACACACCTTCGAAGGTTTCTGAGTTAATAACATAATGAAACCCTGTTATCCTCTTTATTTTTTGAAATGGGGATTATTAAACAAAGGTGAATTATAATAAAAGTTAACACCATAAGTGCACTATATAATGGTTTTGTAACTTTAAAATAGTATTTGTAATTACCTCAACGGTTTCTGAAAAAAATCTTTTCAAATGTACTTTCCTACATTTTTATTTATTTTTCAATTACATTGCAAATAATTTCATATAATTTTTGTATGCTTTAAACTAAAAAGGTTTATAAATACTCCTTTAAACAAAGACTCCAAAGCATCGTCAATCATTTTATTGATTTTGCCTCTCCTTTAAGAGTAGCTCTCTAGTAATATAAATGTATTCAAATCAATTAAATTTACATTCTGTTCAATTGTATTTTAAATTGCGATTTAAATTATTTCACTCTTCTTAGTTGCCACAAAAACATGGTATAGACAGGCCTAGTAATTTTATTCACTTGATAGAAGCTTGAATAATCTTATTCTCTTTTTCACTATTTTCGAATTTGAAAGAAAGTATTTTGTAGATATCTCTCAATTGTCCAAGATGTCTTCTAAATCAGGAATATAATCTCTGTAGTCTCCCAGATCGGAGTCTTTCGACAAACAAATATACACATTTGGAGTCCTTGGAAAGAATAATAATAGATTTAATCTCTGATATATATAAAGTTCAATCTCAATAATTAAGTCCTTTGTATTTTTATCTAGATTGTTAAGTAAAATATTTAACCCATGAGGATGCGTGCATCTTGGAGTTACACGAGAACATGCGCCGAGCCTTGAAGGTCCAATGTAACTTTTCTGAGCTAAATACCAGCAGTATTGCTTTTGATGTTGAATATAAAATTTGTATTACCAAAAATACTTTATTGAAGGTTAAAAATATATTTCGGATTATTTGAAAGATTAATTTTTAAAAGTATTCTGGACTGTGTAACTTCTTTTTATTAGCATTCCGAAAGCACAAGCATAAGGCACACAAGTTTAAAAACTTGAATCTCATCTTTATATGTTATCTTTTTATTTCATCATTTCAACCAATAAACAACCTCAAACACTAAATAAAAATGCAAAAGTGTATGCGCATGCACTGTTCTCAGGAGCCAGAGAAAATTACAAGTATCTATTTCTTAGAAAAAAAAATCAGAAAATTGGGGAAATGCATGGAATTGGGGTATAGTAGAAAGTTACTGAAAATTTGAGAAGTTTAATTCTATTGTATGGTTTTGTGTGGAATGTACTAGAGGGTAATTTACTATTGTTGTTAAGTAACTACCTCGATGGTGGTTTATCCTGGCAAAATTTCACATATTAATATTTATTCTTCTGGTCTGCCAGACAAATATTTTAATTCTTCTTGAGTAGGACCAAAACTACCCAGGTAGCATAAAATATTGGCGTACTCCCTCCCTCTTAATGATATCCCTGAATATAATTAAAAAAATATTTAGCGATGTTTGTCAATATCAGCCGATATCCCTGAATATCATTTTTTGATATTTTGGTTTAGTTTAGAGCGTTACTTTCTATTTTTCTGAAACACGAGGGCTGATGAGACGGAGACTTACTGTTTAAAGCTGATTCCTAACGGCTACGAACATTCATGCCACAGAGGGATTCGAATCGACGGACTTCGGTACCGAAGATCAGCGCCCTAATCATTCGGCCATCGTTCGAATTTTTATATTCTTAGCAATGCTCAACACGCTGTAATTTTGAAATGGAATAATTTCACTTCTTGAAGTAAAGTTTTCTATTTATTTAAAAATTTTACCGTTGAACTCCGTATAACCTGGCATTTTCAGTCGGTATAAAAACCTACCAGTCCAGTCCTAATAGTTGTAGTACTCGTTGTGGAGAAAGGGCAGTATCAATTAATTCACCTTTTACATTTAACTAACATGAATATCGTAAAATATGTCATAAATTTATATTTTTACAAATATCTGTAGATATCGCAGAATATTCTTAAGATACCATATTCATTACATCGTTAATGACATTAAGAAAAAACATTAAGAACAACAAATTTCATAAAAACTGAAAAATGTATTAAATTTTATTTTTAGAACCATAATTCTCTTATAATGAATACAAATAATTTTTAAATGCTTTCATTTATAAAGTTTCAAATTTTAATTTACATTATGTCGGTGAATAACGGCTTATGTCCAAATTTTTATGTTTGAAATTCAACGACTAAGATATTGATCGATATATTTGGGATACCTGGTTGGTATTATTTCAAAAGTAAGTAAATAAATTATCAGCTAGTTCATGGCCAAATGGGCAAAGCGCTTATCTTTCGTACTGGAGTTCGTGGGACTGACATAAACGGTCGTAGATGTTCGGAATCGGTTTAAGCAGTAGGTCTCCGTCTAAGTATCCCTCGTGTTACAAAAATGTAAACCGTAGCACTCCAAACCAAACTCCCCGTTAACGGGACAAAACATAGGGGGTACTGTCCCCGCATTGACTTTAAGGAGAACTCTGTATAAAATACTCATGGGCGATATAACAATAGATATAACTAAAAGTATATTAATACTAATATTGGTAAAACATGATTTCAAAGTTATAAAAATAGTAGTTTCAGCTTCAATAGAATACTTTATTTTATGGATAATGGTGTCTACTGTCTCGTTTTTATATATTTTCCAGACACGATTTTTTTACACTATGTTTTATGTTATTTTATAAACTCCCATTTCAAGTAAATCCAACATTTCGCATTTTTATAAGAAGTTAAATTATTGCTCAGTGTTTCTATACAGTCTAGAACTGAAAAAGTGTTATATATTTGAGATATAAAAACTTCTTTGAAAAATAAACCTAAGAAGAAAAAAAGTTGAATTCAGAAAATCTCAGACAAGCAAATAGAATTTTTCTCATGAGTATTCATTGTAAATTTTGAAGTCTTTTAAATATACATGTAAATTGCAATATCAATATTAAAATATGTATAAATAAGTAACAAAAATTTACTTGAACATTTAGTAGTTAGATGGAATTGACATATAAAAAATATTTTCTATTTATTATTGTTTATTTGCAAAATGGTAATAGACTTCCAAGTTAATATAAGAAAAAACGTTATGGTTGAGAAAATATATAGTATATTTTAGCATTAATTGTTTCAATTCATATAAATTTAATAATTTGATTTTATCAGGCTTTTATAGTTTCTAATGTAAATCGGCAAAAGAAGGATTCTATACTTGTATGTTGTAATGTATTTTCAACATTTTTTTAATATTTTATATGCTGTAAGTTTTGATCATTCTTTCAAACATGGCTGCAAAAATTTAGTACTAAAAGCTGTTTTAATATTCTGAATTTCATTTACATACTGTTCAAATGAATAATTAAACTGAATACTACTTTTGCAATCAAAACAGGATATCTATAGTTGAGCTTAATTTGTTCAACAACTATAAAAGTTCCTGAAATGAAACTTAATTTTTCTATTTAAAACTTTTCAGTTCTTTTTTTCTTAAATTCATAATAAAACAAAAAGTTGAAGAGTTATAATTTCCGACAATTCCCTAAAGTGATAGCAATTTTTAGTGATAGCAAAGTGAGTTTAACTTTTGTATATTTGAAGAGTTAATAGTTTAAAATATATATATATATATATATATATATATATATATACGTACGTATGTATATGTGTGTTATATACATATATTATATATACATATATTATACATACATATATTATACATACATATATAAATTTGATTTTAATCTGTATGTTTATTCATTTATTGTAATGTTATAAAAAATAATGCAACCCAACTTCAAAAGAATAAATTTATCCGCAATCCTGAAAATTAGAAAAAACGTTCTGTTCGTATGTTTTTCAGCCCCATCAAAGAATTTTCAATTTCGCTTATTTCGCAAGTCCTACTACTCAGTGCATTTTGTTCCTAATCGGATTATCCTCACCCCTTATTCAATCTAAAAGTCAATTGCAGAGTCCTCCTATTCCCTGCTTTATTACTTAGGAGAGAAAGACAACAATTGACCAGTGACCTCTTTTTTGTCATAAAAACTGGTTTACCTTGACAGGAAAGATTTCTTTTCGCCAAATAACTTTGCGCAGCACAAACCATCGTCAAATTGTTTTAGACTATACTCTTTATATAATTTTAAACAATTTGACGATGGCTTTTTTATATAATATTACCCCTTTGATGGAAAAATAAATTTATAAGTAGCAGTAAACCCCAGAAGACATATTAACTGGACTGCTCTTACAAAGGACATTTAAATTTTACATTAGGTTTATTAGCTATGAAAAAATTGTAAACAAATCCTGGTATTAAAACTAACTCAACTTAACAGTAGCTAAAACATACAGTAAATATAATTTTTTCATATAAGTATTAAATTAATGACATACTGTTTTTCTTTTGAAAAATGAGCTTTAGAAAGTGCCATCATTTACATGAGCATTGTTCGGTATATATTTGTGAAATATGTATGTTTACTTAATTAATCTACCATGGCTTAGGATGTCATTATTTACTGACAACCTGAAAATTAGAATATAAAGAGTAATTCTTATTTGCTTCAGTATTAGTACCCTAACTTAGATTCGTACAGTTTATTTAAAGCTCAACCCTGTCTTAGATTAGCATAATTTGCTTAGCAACTTAAAATCCGATTTACTACAGGATTACTATTGAATTAGCTTTATAAGTTTGACAACGTAATATGACAAATTATTAGAAATTCACATATTTTTGTTAAGTCATGCTTTTTCAGTAGAAGAACATGATATTTTTCATAATTATCATAAACTGCTTCGTTATTATTTAACAAAGATTCATGTCAGTTTAAACATTAACATAAATCAGAATATAAAATGTTTCTTTTACTGTACATAATTTGATATAAGCATATAAAGAAATCTTTACAGAAGTCATGAAAATAAGGCGTTTAACGTCTCAGGAAGAATGCGATTTATTACCAAAGTTCCAGAAAGTAAAGCATGACTTTAAATTTTCTAAAGAGATCGATAGGTTCAATTTTCTTTCTGCCAATGTTTGACTTTACAGAAGACACTTTTTAGGGACCCATGTAAGTGATTTCTGCAATTGATTGAGGAATTTTCAATCACGACATCTATGCGAATTCTTCGAAATTTTTCCTTTACATGCCTCGTATTTTTTTCACTTCATTTGCGTTCCTAAGAAAAATGTTGTTTTAAAATTCATTAAAAATGCGTTGATGAAGTTAGTTTTATGTTGTTTATGGAATTAAAAGAAAACACTTAACTAATGAAGAAAATATTTTCTGACTAAATAGACGTTCTTTAAAGTTTTACAACTTAACAAAAATTGTATTACGTATTTATTTATTGTAACATTTTTTTTTCACGTAAAAGGAATCCTTTTTATAAAAAAATTATGAGATACAATTTTTGTAGTTACTTTAAAAGAAGCGTTACGCAAGAAAAATAAATTTTTTTCTACTCGTCTATTTAATTTGACATTTTTATGGGGTAACAATGAAATTTTAAAAATATACCAAAGTATGCACGTGTGAAAATTTTCAGTTATTTCCAATATAAACTAGATTTATAATATAAAAATCAATACTCATTAATATAAATATACTTTTGAGAGACAAATCACGTATTATTTCTCAATAAAGTTTTAAAAGGAGACTATTATCTAGAAGTTAGCTTCTAATATACATGATGATAATACTTGTAACTTTTATATTATATCTAGTAATTCATCTCTTCATACTGCGTCACTTAATAAAAATAATTTGAGATCTAACGAAACATGTTTACAGAATTTCTTGAAAATATTTTATTTTGTTTCAAACATTTTACGGAAAGATGGTGTGAAAGAAAAGAGATTAATAGCTTTGTAAATCTCTTTTGTAATTGGGGAAATTACTTAAAACAGTAATTTAGAAAAATAGTTTAAGTTTTTAATGTAATTTTTCTAATAAATCTTAGAAAATATTAAAGTTAATGCTGTATTTTTTATTGCTTTAAATTAAACGCTGTAAAATAGGAAGCTTAAGATAATCGGAAATGATATTGGAGAGAAATGTGCGAATTACAGGAATGCATTATTAAAAGTAAAGCTTATAGTGTAAATGTGTGTGAAAGTAAACAGCTGTTTCGATGATTAAATAATTTCTACAACAACAAAAATCTCCCTGGCAGGAACTACATGGGGAATCCACTTTATCTTATTTTCATCACTTAAAACAAATTTTTTCCTAGCTTTAACTAAATTTCCAGCTTTAATTGCATATAAAATTTCCTAAAAAATAAATTTTATAGTATTATTTTTCGTTACACGTAAATTTTGAATAGTGTTAGACATTTTTTGAACTTAGAATCGGAGAATGATTAATCATAATATATTTCAAATTCATTAAAAAAATTCTAAATGTAAATAATTATAATTTTCAATATATAATTTTTTGGATACGAATCTGTTTAGATGCTCGTATAAATTTTAACTTTTTGCGTAGTATTTATTATAATAAATATTCCAATTTCCTGTATTAGAAGCAAAATCCGATTACTAAATTTACAAGAAATGTTAAAAAATTTTTTAATAAATCAGAGACAATTTTAGAAGATTTAGTACAGTTTCATATAAAGCATGCATAACTAGTTGTATTATTTATACTGCGTAATGAAATACATTTTAATTTTAAGTTCTTTTTAAAAGAGATTTCATGTAACACTAATTACGAAAATAACTAAAATATTGTTCCAACTAGGAACATTATGCATTCAGTGAGCATTCAACAAAGCATGAAATGAATTTGAAGATTTTAAAATCTGTTTCTCGTAGAGTTTTAAATCCGAGAGTCATTTAATTGGTACATATTTTAGCTTAATGTGAATGAAATTTGTAAACGCAGATTTTTATGTGATATGTGCTATGTTCGTAATGGTACGTTATCACTACGAAAATATATTTAAAATCAGAATTGCATTCAAGTATGTAGTTTAAAATATATTTTACTTGCATAAATTATTTATACAAAATTTAGCAGTATGAGAGTTTTTAGTAATTGATTACGATGTAATTGAAAGCATAGTATTTTATATAAAATGTTTTATCATTGCATGGTTGATCGTAAAAATAAAATTACTGGAACACATCTAAATAAAATTTCGATTTTTTAATGTTATTATTTCCTGCTATTACGCACATACTTTCTAAAATTTTCAATTGTCACCATTTTCAGAGGTATATTTAATTTTTAAACATTTTGTAAGATTTTTCAATTAAACCTTGAACACTTACATACAGCATGCTATAAATATAATTTACTGTATGAAATCTTTTCAAGACTTTGTTAAACTTAAAAAGAATAAGCAACAAATTTATAAATCTAAGTTTTCTGTTGGTTTTTTTTAATTTCAAGCCATTTTCATTATTTATCAACTACTTGCAGTGTGTTACAAACTGAAAAAAAATTTGCTTACATTGAATCCTAATTGAATAATTCTGTTATTTCACTCTGCATTTTACAAGTGTAAATTTGTTAACCTACATGGTATTCTCTTAAAAGATCTATCATATACTAGTATATAGCCCGTCATATGACGGGATTAGTAAAATTTTTAATTTTTTAGAATTGTAAAGTACCCTATGAGGCAGTTAAAAATAGTATGTGTTTTGGCTGAGAATTATCTGGTGCACTCTCAATAGTTTATATTCATACTCCTCTACAGTTTCCCGATACTGTGACGGCAATTTATAATTACATTGAATTCATTAAGTCAAACCTTGTGTTTAGGTATAAAAAACTAACAAACGAACTTCTTAATTTTCAAAGATATATAACTAAAACACTGGATATTTATTAGTCTGTGAAATAGGGTCATAGACTTTTATGAAAAGAAGTTGTTGTTAATACCGGTGATAAAACTTTCACTGCAACTCAAAATAATCGATTATTAATTTTAAAATTATCACGTATGCACCTAATCTATTATTTAAGCCAAATATAAAAGAAAATAATTTACGTTAGTTCAGTGATAAAACGTATGAAAATGATGCTGAAGTTGTTTAAATAATTTAAAATAAGATGATTAAATGAGATGGTTGAAGGAATGACGTCATAAAGATAGAAAAAATGTTATTTTTACCTATTTATTGCGCGATAAATTGATAATTGAATCGCCTGCTTTTAACCGGGCTTAATAGGGCTTAAAATAATGGCATCAAACGCTTGAAAATTGGGGAAGGGGTGGATTTTGATAGTTTTAAAGACTCGCTTTGAATTTTGCTAACTCCAACTCATCAAGAATCTTATATGGATGCCCCTATCCATTTCAGGTCCAACCGCTTCATAAATTAGAGGACAGACGGACAGATAACTTAGGCTATTATTATATAGGATATGCGTTGTGGTATGAGTGATGTCAGAAATACAATATATTGTCATGTTGAACAAGTTTTAAATTCTTAATATTTTGTAATATTTATTATTTTTTAAGCATTGAATTTTTACACACACACACACACACACACATATATATATATATATATATATATATATATATATATATATATATATATATATATATATATATATATATATATATATATAAGGTAAAAACATTCTCCGATTACACGGGAGAAATACCTGATATTTTCAATAGCCAGTAATCGCTTTGCCATGCGACTCAGATGCAGTCCTTGTGTCGAAAAAAGGCTATCCATTCGAAATAACTCAATATCAAAAAAATGCTCAGTAAAAATCCTTTATTTCCATATTAATAATGACAAACTGACAGACAAGAAACAATCCTGCTGTTTGATCTGTGAAAAGCCCATTGTGAAGGAAACTCACGTGTATGACTCCTCATGAGAAGAGGTTTTGATGAGCATTTATTTTATTGCATGTTAAGATGTATTTGGAACTGCAAACTATGCCATGAAAATTGTAAATATCGTCGGTCTGAGAGATGAACGGCTGGGTTAAAGAAGAGAAATAAAGGCTACAGAAAGTATATTTTAATTCAATTTATAGTCTTCCTCCAAATATTTCTCCATGAAGGAAATGTTTATAACAATTTTATTATAAACCGTTTATGATCTTCTGTATAATCTGTGTACAATTTCATTATAAATGCTATTAGTACATAAGGAAGTTTCAGCTCAGTGCAGAAAATTTAAAAGTTCATGTAATGACCCTTGCAAGAAAGGGCATTAAAATTATTTTCATAGGATTCACATTTTCGAGTTTATGCTAGCAAATATCTTTCTAATACCGAGGGAGACGTTTTTATAGTTTCGAAGACTCTCTGTTTTATTTTTAACTTATGCATTTAATACATTGATCTTTCTTATTTTATATTTGTGCATAAAGGTTTATTGCATTTAACACAGATTTCGTGTTCTATTCCTATATTATGTTTTCATATATAATCATTTGTATGCATGTATAAATGCGTATGTAATTTCGCTATGCATTCTGACCTGGCTTTACCAATCTTAACGCAAAATTGTTTATGGAAATTAAGGTCAACCCTGAAATGGTTTTAGATAACTCAATTTCTTTTATCAAGTATCATTCAAGTATCATACGTGTGATTCACCTGATAGTGTTATAAAGTGTTTTGAGCTAATATTTATTTTTTCTTTTACATTTTGATCAGATTTACTTGACTTATCTAATTTTACCAATTTTAATTTGGTACATTTTTTCATTTTGAATTCATTTTCATTACTTCTTTTCTTTTTCTACGACAATTTTATTTAATTTTTAACAGCATCTTTTGAAAAATTATTTAAGATTTATGTCAGGTGGATATTTTTTTGTAGATATTTTTTTTAAATGATCTAGAAAAGGAGTCTTGAGCTCTTTTCTATTAGTATGTTCACAGATATCACTAAATATAAATTTTGATTTCTTTAGATTATATTTCCAAGATAAAAATTAGATTAAAAAGAGTCTGTTATAAGTTTTTATTTTGTTTGTTTTGTTGGTGAAATATAATCTAAAATCTTATTTGAAAGAAAAAGTACAATTCATTTGGGTGAGTATTAAGTTCCGAGACTGAAGGCTGTGTGCGAAACGGCTAGTTTATAAAACTGTTGCTTTTTTACTGATAGTTTATTTATAAAATTCATTTATGGTTTTATCAAATTATTGTTTGCATCACTGAGATATAGCTAATTTTTTATTTTCAGTGTGTAGATAATATTACTTTAAATAGTGCAAAAATGTTATCAGCATTTCTGTTTTATAGAAAAATGCCCCAAACGAAATATGTGTGCTCTAGTTTGATTACTATAAGTCGTCTATCAGCTTCTTTATAATTCCCCTGTAGCGCAATCCTTTCTATAGATAAACAGACGTATCATTAGAACAGTTGTCACCAAAGTTTCTTTTTCCATTTGACAGACACTCTTGGAGCTCGCTTTATTCATTTGGGAGTTCCTGGTTCCGTATCCAAAGGAGATTCCGTTTGGCTCGAGTGTGGATATGACTTAGAAGGTGATGAACTATATTCGGTGAAATGGTACAAAGATAATGTTGAATTCTATCGGTATTTGCCAAGTGATGACCCATCGGCTCAGATGTACAGCCTCAATGGAGTCTTTCTTGACGTAAGTTTATTTACGTTATCTTAGATTAGAATGATGCTTCTTATATTGTTAAAGGAATACCTTCTTTATTTACTTATTTTTATGTAGTTAAAGTAAAGCAAATGTCAAAAATGTAGAAAAATATTATGACAATGTTAAGGGGTTAGATAATTTGTAACTTTTATAAACGTTGATTAATCTTCTTTTTCCATATTGCCTACCTGAAAAAATATTTATTTAGACAGATAAAAATTTTAATGATTGTTAGACTGTTTTAAATATTGAAATTTTTGCTATCAAGCATCAAGTCACACACAACACTGTGCGTTTATTCAATGAATATATAGCCATTTTAGTCATTTAGTTTTAATTATCTTTCAGAGGAAGAACAATGGCAAATATACTATATGTTGTAAATAAAAAATGATTAAAATGGTTTTTAGGAATCTAACAGATAAATTTAGCTGTATTTAACATCTTTAACACTGAAATAACACGATTCTTTACATTTTTATCACATCATATAAATTCAATTGGAAGTTAAAAGATTGTGTATGAGCTAACAACGCTGAGCGAAATCAGAAATATATAAAGAAAACATTGAATAAATCTTTTATAAGAATATGAGTTAAAAGTAGAAAATGATTCACACAACATGAAAAAAGAAATATTTTTGATGTTATAGAGGAGATATTGGATATAGAAGAAGGGATTGGATAAGTGATTTGTGTGCTTTTATAGCCTTTGCAAGGTAACGCATCACTTATGGAATTTTTAAACCATTCAAAGAGAATTAACCAAGTATTCAACTATACCGAAACATGAAAACATACTGAAGAAAACTGTAACCAGGAAAGTTGTCTTTTAAGATAATTTTAAGCAAAAAAATGTCAGAATACCAAAGTCTATATTTTTCAGTTACACATTTTATAAGAAACACAAAATATTTATTTAAAACTAAAATTTTGCTTAATAAATGACCTTTGATTTTTATTACCATGTAAATGTTAAAACATCCTACAAGCTTTTAATTTTATACATTTCTAAACACCTTATAACGTGAGTGTATTGCAAAATGAAAAATTAATTATAGACTTTTACAGTATAAGAATAAAGGCAGAATAAAGAGGAAATAAATTGCTGGATTAAAGCATGTTATTTAATATAAATGGATTGCAAATAAGTTTCCGACTACAACACATAGCTCTTATGTTGAAGTAACTTAAATAAATATAGCTTTTAATTAATTAGTTGTCTAAATTCTCCTTTACAATCAATCCATCTTGTAACTAGGGTCATGAAAAGTGGAATCATTCATTTCCATTATCTCAATTGTCATCCCTAATCCTATTTTGACTTTCACTTCTGATAATATTCCTCTATGGTAAGCGACAACATTATGGGACTGTTTAGGAAACTCGAATTTACACAATAAGCTCAATTTGATAAATACTACTTTTGATATCTCCGGAAGTGGCAGCAATTAGAGCTTAAACATTTCGATTAAGGTTTGAGTTTCAATTCACTAGAAAATTGAAGTCAGGAACAGAGTATAGTAGCTGATAAATAGGCTAGAACAGTAAATCTGCTTTAAGAAATAAGAAAATTACTGTAATTTGTATAACGTTTGTAATATATAAACAAAACTTAGAATAATTATCATAAGTTGCAATTTTATTTAAAACATTTTAGACTATGTCGCAATCAAGCCTATAAATTACTTGCATCTCAAATTCATTTTGGAGTTTCTAAGTATTTGATTTTTTTTTGTCTGACTAAATTATTTTTTGTATAAAATATAATTTCAAGCAATTGTTATTCATTCTATTAAAATTTCTTCAAGATTCTACTAATTAAATTAATATTTTCTAATTAAGTTTTTCCCGCTATCTTTCGGAAAAATAATGTTGAATAATACATTTTTTATACTATTGAGGTATTTCAAGAGTACTGGTATTTTGAAATATTACATTCAGGTGAAATATTTCATTTAATTTTTAAGTTCATTATCACTTTTACCATTTGCTGATTTTAATTAATATGTACATTGAAGTTAGAAAGAAATATAATTTACATACACGCCTACACATGTATATTTTAAATTTAGTAAATTTAAATATGTAAAGACAATTGATATAAATAGGTTTCATAAATGTGTTTGTAATGGTATTCAAAAAAAGTATACTAGACGATTTAAAAATGTCCCTTTTAAAAACCCAAAGATGACAGTTTATACTCCAATTTTCATAATTAAATAAATTTAACATTTTTGTGATTTAATTCTTTTACAAGTACATTTTATGCCACCTGTAGAGTTCAAAACATTTTCGGTCTTCATTTTTATGCCTTAGTACATTGATTTCAGCTTTGAAAATAGTGGTTTGGTCAATTTAATGAAAATTAAACATGCATATTTAATACAGGTTTAATAATCATAGGATCTGAAACTTATTTTTGACGGTTTATGTCGTCACGAAAACAATTAACAGCATAGGTTTACGAACTGAAAACTTCCCATTTTTCTGGAACAGATACAGCTGTTGAAACTCTAATTTTGGTTCTCTGTACATATCTCTGCAGTAGCTATTACGGAAATAATAACTGAATTTGTTCTCGTAATATTTAAAAATATTTCTAAAGTCAAAGGATTAAACAATATATATATATATATATATATATATATATATATATATATATATATATATGTATATATATATATGTATATATTCATATATATATATATATATATATATATATATATATATATATATATTATATATATATATATATATATATATATATATATATATATATATATATATATATTCAAGCTAGCGCGGCACTTCTGGTTTCCTTTTGAGCATAACGATTTCCGTATAAATAGGGCCCTACTCTTCAGTACCTGAGATCGTGTTTGAATCCCGCATTGGCATGAATGTTAGTAGCTTTTCAGAATCAGCTTTTTGCAGTAGGTCCCGGTTTCATTAGCCTTCGTGTTGTAAAACCGTAGACAATGGCATCTCCAACCAATCAACCTTGTTCCCTAAAAGTAAAAAAAAATATCATTCCACATAAAAAATATCTTATATAAATGATTTAAAACTATGTACATATCTTTAATTTTTGCAGAATCATACTAATATTGAATTTTTAGAAGCACCAAAATAATAAAACATCCCCAGTAACATCCACCATCTCACGAAACTTGGATTAAACAAAATGTGGTAGATGAACAGCTTTATTCAGTAAGAAAAAAAAATGAAACTCTCACGGTTATCCATCCTCAATACGTTAATTTCAATGTCCACCTTTTTGCGAAAATTACATTCCGAGAATATTTACTTTCTAATATTAATCCCAAAGGCAAGACTACTATTAATTGTCGATGTTAATTTTTCTCCAAAGAGAATCTTTGCTGTCAACGTTTTAAAGGTAAAACATGACGAAGTTTTGAGCAATTTCTTGAAAAATTGTTTGATGAAATTTGTTCAAACAGAGGGGGATATAAGATTCCACATCGATTACTATTTTACAAGGATGTATATTAGTATACTTTAACGAACCGTCTACAATCTTGACTATTTATCGATGACACGTAGAGGAATTTCATAACTGTTATTTAGTCTGCAATTCTCCACCACTTTCTAATTTGCCGAAAGAATTCTCTCTATCTTGGCTTAGGTGACTTCCTGCACGAAGGACTTCCTATTTCTCAGTTCCAGTTAATTAAATCACCACCGAATCCACAATTCCACTTTTTCAGAATTTTTGTGTTCCCTGATTTATGTGCAGTTTGTTTTCTAACTTGTCCTTCAATTTCTCTTTCCAAATCTCAGAGTTATATAGACCAGAATAATTTATTTTCTTAAGTGTCTAATTTTTACTGATGCATACTCAGCTGATTAAAATTTCAGAGCATAAAGTGGTATAGCCTCCAGATCTCTTAAATTTGACAACTTAAGAGCTTTTCAAATTTCTGACTGAATAAAGAAAATACATAAGTAAATTTTTGGGACTTTCGGATGAGTAGTCTGAAAATTTTTTGATATTTGTCCGGATTTTCTGTAAGTTTTAAGTACTTATGTTCGCGTGTTACCAGTTGCAAGTGATTTCAATCCATGAGACACTTTCGCCCCAAACCGAATTTCCAAATCATATGATAATGAGATAAAATCTTATCTTTTATGTTTGGCTAATATTTCCAGAATATTTTTAGCATCGACTTGTAGTCATGTAAATAGGTGAGTGTTTTTATGTTGAACTTTATTTACTTTATTGTTGATAGTTTATGGAATCTAGTCGACGAAAAATTCTTCAATATTTAGAAATATCGAATTAAATGAATTTATCTTCTCGAAGTTTTGCATTTCATTCTATGTTATATTTTCATGTTTCGTTGTAATATTGCTGCTATTTAAAGCTCCTGGTTTATCTTGCAGCTGTGGTTTCAAATTTGCTTGCTCAGATTTATTTTGTATTTTAATTCCTTAGTCCTCATTTTGAATTCCTGTTTTTCATCTTTCTTGCTCGTCATCATTTTAAGCAACTTTTGGCTTCATTTATTCATAGCTTTCTCCTGATTTCGTGTCATTGACATTCCTATCAAACCTCCCTCTTGACTACATTTGATGCAAGATATGGGTTAGGATTTGATGTAATTATACCTACTAATGATCGCACTAAGAATAATTAACATTTAAAAAAATTCTGTTCTGATAATTCTATATCTTTTTGGTTCCAAACAATAATCGACAAAAGATTAAGCTTATAATAGACAAATAACAGCCAAGTCCGTTAGGCTAAGTAAACAATTTAAACGTTATCAATCTTAACGGTATCTGCTTTATCAGATGAACAGGTTACAATTTCGACTAATGGACATACACTTTTGATAGTATTTAGCATAGAGGACGATATATATAAATTGTTCTATTACTGTCTAAAAGTTTCATAAGCATATAAAACTTTGTTGCTATAAGTAGCCAAAGTTGCCAAATATTTCAACAAACGTTCATTTCGCTAGTGAGACATTAGTTTACAAATACCCCATTTATTGTAAATGTTTTAAAAGGGGTTGAATTTATCCTAGTAACTTCAAGTCTTTAAATAATCTGTCAGATATGACAAAGTTTCTTTTCTGATTTCATCATTTCCAATCTGAAAAGAATTTTGTACATAAAAGTATAAATACAGATTTAAGTTCTCCCACATATATTCACGTCCAAAGTTTAATGATGTTTAGTATGTACTAACTTTTGTGGATGTTTTTCAAGATAGATTTTTGTACTATTAAACGTTTCATTACTATCGAAAAGATGCGATAGATTCTCAACTTTCCAATATTTCGAGGAACTATTATTACACTCCACTCGTAAATAAATAAACACAATGGATAAAAAATAACTATATATGCTTATTTAAAATTACTTTTTGTATTATAAATAAATAATTTGAAAAGGAAGCTTTTGTCATATTAAAATATTTTGAACGTCTGTTTTTATTGAATTTTCTTACTGGTAAAAATATAATATATAATACTTATCTACTCACATTTCCTAATGTTACTTAATTGTAATCTTAGTAATGCCCTAATATAATAAAACTGAATAGAATTTTGCTCAAAATGGGACAATTAAAAGACAACTTAATCTAGTGTTTCTCGTAACAAAAAATTTAATTAAAATTGAAAGTAACGATTTTCTTTATGCTAAATTTAAATGTTTCGGGATACTGAATGAGAAATTTACTTTATTAAAGCATCCTTCTGTAGACATAGCAGAAGTGATTAATTATGAGCATTCTTATTCTATTTCTGTTTGCAATTTAATAAATGCAAAGTGAAAAATTTAATAAATGCTATAAAGTGCTGCATCAAAAAACTGAAAGGAATATTTGCGGTATAAAAAAAATTCTAAATTTGTAATTAATAATGCACGTAAATTACGGTTTTTCTCTTTATTAATCTTTTTTTCTAAAAAATTGATAATCAACAAATATATATATGAACAGTTAAAAAATGTTTTGTTTACTGATATTTTGAAAGAATACATTAGCAATTTACAGCTGACATTAGGCTGTGATAAATTAACAGTTTTAGCAATTAAGATATATATATTTCAGAAATATATTAAAAAAATTAAAACTAAGGCAATAAGTTTCAATTACGATAATATATTCTGTTTTCTTATTTAAATACTGCACTGTATAGAAGGTTTCATGGAAATACAAGAAATACCATAAGATCTCTTTTATTTCATATATATGCTTTCTGTTATCTTACAAACTCTAATCAAATCAGAAAATTTATTATACTTTCTTTTCAAAAGTTGCCACAACACAAAAGAAAAATTAAAGCTAATAACAAACTATAATATTTTTAAAACAAATATTAAAACCATTGATATTTTCAACAATATACAAGATACATACAAAATTAATATTTAAAACGAAGGAAAGGGGAAGAAACTGTACTTTTTGTTCATATTAATCTAATATTAAATGGAATTATTTATTAGCTTAGCATATCTATATTTTCACTTTATACAAAAGAGTTTTTGTTGGGATGATGAAAGAATTCTATTATTATAAATATCATTCTGTAATCGAGTGTTAACAATTTACTTTATAATAATATTTATAATCCCCTATATAATAATAGCCTAAGGTGTCTGTCGGCAAATTTTTGAAGCGGTTGTACCTGGAACGGATACAGGCATCCATATTGAATTTTTTTTGAGTTAGGGTTAGCAAAATTCAAAGCGAGTTCAAAATCTAAGCCATCCCCCCTTTTTTAGCGTTTAATGCTATTATTTCAAGCCTTATTCTCCCTCCGTTAAAAGAAGGCGATTAAATTTATCATTTTCGATACCATTCATATATACCACCAAATAATCACTGTCAATATTAAAACCTCTGCTCTCCATCCTATCATGTTTAGCCCTAGTGTTGCAAAAAGTGGACCGTAGCACTCCAAACCAAACCAAACCAAACCAAACCATCCTATCATGTAATAGGACAAGATAAACTAAAGCTGGCAACTAACATACGGTCGGTAAATAGAAAGAGTTCTCACCAGTTCATGTTTAAAGTAAAAGCAAATGAATTTCTCTATTAAAATCATTCTTATTAGGATGACAAGAACGGAGCGTAATACTTAAGTTTATATATTCTTTTAGTTTAATTCTCATATGCTTTAATTAGTCGCTATATTATGTGGAAGCGTGGCATGATGGTTAGAGTGCTTGCCCGTTTTATTTTCGTAACAGCCGACTTGAAGGTTCTGTCCCCGGTGCAACCAAGTTTTTCTATATGTCTGATTCATTTTATATTTTTTGCTTTTTCTTTTAAATTCTTTTTCCTAAAGCTGTTTTATTATTTTTAAAGTTCTTTTATTATTTTTAACAATATTTTAATTTAATTTTCTATTTTCTCCTTTTTTTATTTTTTTGCTTGAATTTAAAATTTTTAAATTTCATTTTTGTTACTTTTTGTCGGTTTAAGTTTATAAAATTAATTTTTGCTAAGAAATGAGCTTTAGAATGTTTGCTTCATTTCTAATATTTTATTTACATTTTTGACAATTTTTAAAATTAATTTTTATTTTTACTTAAATTTTTTTTTATTTTCATCTTTTTTTTAAAGTTTTTAAAATTAATGTTTTCTATTATAAATTTTATACCTGCAGAAATATTACCTAATTTGTTTTGTACATATGCCTGGCCTTCTGCAAATTCAGAGTTACTGGGAAAAACTTGAAAAGTTTCTTCTAAAAGATTTTGACTGTACTCATTTTCTTTATTTTCTGATTTTTATTTTGTATTCATTGCTTCATTTAAAAGAAATTGGGCCACGGCATGGATAACATGGATTGTCAACAAACTCATAAGCATGGATGTTTTCAAATCCTTTATAATTAACAATAACTTTCTGCAATGTTACATGATTACTCAAATTTTTTAAATCATCACAAAAGGATGGTGGAATGAATGGGAAATATTTTTATTATAAATATGACCTTTTTTTAGTTAATATATTAGTGAATAGATGGCGCCAACGAACCAAGTAATTTTTTTCTGATACTGTACCGCCGAAATTTGAATGTAAAGAGACTGTGGTAACACAGACTCAATGATTTATTTTTAGTTTAAAAATCGTTTGCAGTTTGTTACAAGTTTATCGTTTGCATGTTTTGGTTTTTGATATAAAGTTTTGTTAAAAATTAGTATGGAATAAAAAGTTGCTGTTCTAATAAGACTGGAAGATGTTTCGTTTCTTTTTATTGGATTATTATGCCTGATTAGGGGATAAGAATATAATATAGCTCAAACTAAGTGTATAATTAATTTAATATCGTTGTAATACGCGATAAGACATTCATTTTGAACTCTTGATCAATCAGGGTTAGGAAAATTCAAAGTGAGTAAAGTTTTATACGAATAATTTTTAGTCAGCCTGATTGTAAAATGGAATAACATTTATCCCTTATATAATAATAGCCTAAGTTGTCTGTCCGCGAATTTATGAAGCGGTTGTACCTGGAATACATACAGGCATCCATATTGGATTTTTTATGAGTTAGGGTTAGTGAAATTTAAAGCGAGTTCGAAATCCACCTCATCCCCTACTTTTCGAGCATTTAATGCTATTATTTCAAGCCTTATTCTATACTAAATTCATTATTATAGGATGGCGAGGGCGGAGTGCAATATTTAAATTTCCGGACTGTTTTTATTTGACCTTTATATATTCTAACGATTTCCTTCACCACGTGTAAGCTGGGCCATGGGATAGAGTGTCTGCCCATTTGATCATCGTACTTCTCAGATTAATGGTTCTGCCCCCGACGTAACCGAATTTATCTAAATGTCTAATTAATTTAATAATTTCTACTTTTTCTTTTGAATTCTTATTCCTAAAGTTGTTTTATTATTTTTAAATTTTTACAATTTTTCAAATTTTTATAATTTTTTTTATTAAATTCAAGTATTACCATTATTATATCAAGCTTAAGCTCCAATTTAAGAGCAGGTGATTAAATGTATCGATTTATCACATAATAAATAGGTAAAAATAAAAAAAAAATTTCTAGCATTATGACATCATTCCTTTAATCATCTCATTTAATCATTTATTTTAGATTTAAATATCTTCTGCATTATTTCCATACGTTTTATCACTAAACTTAGATATTACGTAAATAATTTTCTTAAGGTAATATTTTGTTGTAAAATAATTTTCAGCCAAACAACAAACCATTTTTTTTTACCTGCCTTTAAAGGTACTTTACAATTCTGGAATATTGAAAATTTTATTGATCCCGTCATATGACGGGCTATATGCTAGTTTATCTATAGTATTTATCATTTGTTTTAATATTAAGAATTTCAAAATGTATTGCAGGATATTTTACAGTAAAAGTGTAAAATACTCTACGTAATACAAAATCCCTGAATTTTTGTTTAATATTTTGAACTTAGAGCAATATATTTTTTTAAATTTACACACACATTAATTCTACAGAGATGGAAATCAAATATTTCTTACAAAGCTATAAGATATTTGTAGTTAATTAGTAATTGGAGAATTGTGAAATTATTGAATTTAAAGTTTGCAAATTAGTTACTTTTGAATATCGATTTAAAAATGAAGAAACTTAATAACTAGATTAGGACTTTAATGCTTTTAATATCATATTGCTGTATAATAAAAAAATATTGCTAAATTAAAGAGAAAAAAAGATATATAGATAAAGTTTATTTCTTAATCTACTTTTTAGAGATACTGCAATATGACTAATGTTTTACATCGTAGTTTTTTTCATAAACTGTCTAGATTCACGTCTTTGGCATATGCACATAAGCATTAATTAATGGCACCAATTCATCGATTTTCCGTATTTTCTAGTTTTTAGTGTTTCTCACGTAATACTAACATAAGGCTGTGATACTTCTAGTAAAAACGGGACAGTCATACCTATAAAGAATTTGAAACGCCAGGATTATTTCCATTTGCTTAGTGTTCACGCACAGCAAATACTATTTTGTGCATTTTTAATACTACATATCATTAAAAATTTCTTTTCAACTATCTGTTTTATAAATTGTTTTGAGTTCATACAATTTTCAGGGATAAAAATAAACTATAATTAAGAATGCTATTTTCCCATAAATGTTAATAAATAGTAACTTAATTACTACTTATAACAGTTTTATAGTTGATATGAAGTATGCATAACTAGTTTGAACATATTTATTTATCAAAATGGGCTTATATTGGGCACAATATAGCAGTTTAAAAGAAAGTGTTAATGGTCAAACAATATACATCTATAGGCGACGACGTCCAGAACAAACATATTCGTTTACAAGATTCTTTAAACTGAAATTTCTCGTTCTAATCTCAATTCATACCTTTCATAAAATTTACAGGTATTTACAACACACAAAATTTAGCATTATAATAATCTTAGCAACCATAGAATGGATATGTATAACATTATTAAATGTATTAAATAACAATTAATTAGCTTAGATATTGGCAACATGTTATTTCCAGATTAGGATAACCAATATGATTATTTATTCAATTGACTGAGTTTACAAGTATGAATCTTCGCAATGTAGCTATAAAACATATTTTAGCCTTATGTGTACTTTTTAGTTGTTAAAAGTATTTCCATATCTTTAGGAAATAGTGTGAATATTTAAAAATTAAGTTTTATGCCCATATTTGTATAACAAATCAGAAAATACTTAAATTCTATTCTTACAAACCATAAAATGCACCTGTCCAACGATATAAATGATAATAAACAATAATTAATAATTATTTTCTATTGTAATTATTATTTGTTTGTTAATTTATAGATATAAACAATTAATTTGTTTGTTATATTGGTTAGGTATAGTTATAAACACTTAAAAGTCTGCTTTTAAGAGCTTAATATTTTAAGCTTTTTTAGTAGATAAAATATAAAGATATATACGATATACCCTTATATTAGACTTTATTGGAATAATCTTTTACTTTTTTCGGAATGAAAAATAATCACAATTTAACACCCGTGTTGGTGAAATTAATCAAAATCTTAAATTAGCATTGCTTCTAAATTAGTTATCATTAAACTTCCAGTAGTGTTAGAATATACCTCACTGCATTTTAATAAATTTTGGAGAAGAGCCAAAATAATTAGAAAGACAAAAAAAGACCCATTTTAAAGAAAAACTTTCTTTGAACAACTAATTAGTCCAAAGTTGAGAATAATCTATTTTAACAAGTCATAAAAACAATTTTAAATAATATTAAAGACAAAAACACAAAAGGACGTAACACTGACTAAAATAATGTAAGTGCTAAGGAAGCTGATTGGCTGAGCTAAAAAGAATCTATTTCTTAATATGTAAAGTTACTTGATTTGAACTAAGGATCATAGTATAAAATGGAATAAACTTCTTTCTATATTTATCCTTTGTATTGAGGCGATAATGACTTTCAGCTGACCGAAATTTCCCTGAAAATTTTACATTTTTATTTCTCTGGATAGTGAAATAAAAATAAATGTAAAAAAAAAACGATTTTTTTTATATCCCCAGCTTATATTGAGTATATATTTTACTAATAATACATTAAAATGATTTTTTCTGAAACAAAAAAAAATGAATTTTACGAATTCTTCAAACCTTCCGAAGGAATTTATATCATTCTCTTTTCGTTGAAATAGCTGACTATTTATCTCATGATATTTAAATATCATAAGGCAAATTGTTTTATGGCAAAATGCGGTTCAAATTAATAGGTTTGGAAACGTAAATTCTATATATGTTGCCTTTTAAAACTATTACAGACAGTTTATACAGAAAACTGATATTTTGGAACCGCGGTAGCTCAGTCGGCAAAGGCATAACTGGACTGTTGCGGATATGGAGCCCAAGCAGACCTAAGATCCGCCGTATTCATTAAAGGTGACATGAACACACGTAAAATATGTTTGTGGTCACAATGTCCTCCAAGTTGGTCACAATGTCAGTACCTTTTGGGGGTGGCAGGTCAAGTATATGGGTCTTCTGCTTGGTTCCTGCTTCTAAATTATGAGGACCCACTTAAGTCGTACTTTCACCCTATCGGTGCTCGTTAAAGGCGAAAGGCGCACTCGTTTGACTTAATATGACTAGCATATGGCTCAATTGGTCTTGGTTTGACTAAATAGTATCAGAAACAACAGAAGCAGATATTTTTAATAGTTTTAATAATATCGCTTAATAGTTTCTACGAATATTTTCGATAACTTTTAAGCTTTATTCTCCGATCTAAAAGGTTACATATGGATAAAAATGAGCATAATATGTGCCAGAAAAATGCACGTGAAGCAGTTTTAGTTATATTACATTTGAAATAATAATTCTTTAAGAATACTTATTAATTCTGAGTTCTTAGACCTAGTGATATATATATATATATATATATATATATATATATATATATATATATAACTAACCAACACAACTATAATTATATTTTAATATAAATTTCAAGCTATTCTATCCTTAAACTGAAACCTTTTGTACTTCCCTTCTTAGTCTGAAAAACTGGCAACACCGCATACACCAAAATTAATCTCTGCTTGCCTTAATCTCCTTACATAACTTAATTCTGAGTCATCGCATGACTAACAATTAAAACATATATTGAGTAGCTCACAAACCTATATTACGTCATGCGCATGTATTGCATACGAGAAGCCATATAGATTTTAAAATACACCCACATTTTTAATTTCGATGTTTCTGTGTATTCTCTTCGGACACCCGACTGCTTAAGGCTACACATCATTCAATATAAACCCCCTTTTAACAATTGTGGTGGATAAAAATACCTATTACGTATAAATTGCTTAAAGCGTAGTGTACTTGAAAGCAGATACATTAAAAATAAAATAATAAATAAGTTTAGAAAATTCATTTTTCGCCTTAAAGGAAAATTTCTGGGATTCTAATGCTTATCGTTCATATAGCAGGCATTTGAATAGAAAGCAATTTTTGAGAAGTTCATTTCGAAATTAACTTAAAATTTTGATGGGTTTGACAGATAGTACATTATAATAAAATTTTAAATTTTGCAGTAATATTGATTGGTTTATATAATTTATATTTTTAAATATAGACTGTGTCACCATTAAACACATAATGAGGCTGTAACTCACTTTCGTCAAATAGCTTATATGCAAACACATTCAATTTTAAGTAAAAAGATACCAGCAATAGATTATTTTAAAAGAATTTACAAGATCTACCAAATATTTCAGCAAAAATTGATTTGATAGATATTATATTGATAAGGCAATGATTTCTATTTTCACGAAAAACAACATATTATACACTAGTCGAATGGACTTAATACTTATGCGTTTTCATTCGAAAGGGATATTTTTAATCTACTAATTTTTTGCTTTAAATATTAATTTTATTATTAAATAATTATAAACTATAGAATATTTATAAATATAAAACTTATTTAAAAGATCTTTTAATATGGTTGAAAATTTTAAATTAAAATTACAAATATTGCTTTAAAATTAAGGTGATGCAAAACTTCATATTCTGCTACTAATTAAAATCATTAACTTTTGTAACTTAGAAGCATTAATATGCTACAAAATTCCCATAACTTTAGAGTTGGTCAGTAAAAGGTATAAAAAAGTATCAGTTAAAATGGGGCATCTGTATTAAATACTGGATATTGGAAATTTAGGCTTGTTTAGAAATTTTATTTCTCAATTTTAATATCCAAATTAAAAGGGAACAATTAGTAATTAGATCTTTTTGTTAAGGAGGAAAAGTAATTTTTCAGCTAGTGAGTTTTCAATATAAGAGCATATTTTTCAGTCAATATCAAATAAAATGTATTTCTTTGTACAAAATAAAATTATGAAACATTATGAAAATTATTCATTCTAACATTATGAAAATTATTTATGTTCGTTATATGAAGCAATGCATTTAAAAAGATCAATATATATGCAATCGAGGAAAAAGATAGAAATCTTATATATATTGAAAAGAATTTTTTAATTAGAAACTTTTTGATACCGAATAGAGGCAATTTTTCCTTATTCTATAAATATCAGTTATATCAGTAATTGTAAGATATTTTATTTTATAGCATGTTAAAGGCTATTTTGTTTAAATTTCCAAGGTCATAATAGTTATTAATATTTTAAATTTAAAATTTAATACCTTTTAATGTTTTAGTTTACAGAATAAAACTATATTTTATTCAAATTATCCTAAGAGTTTAGTTTATAATTTACATATTTCAAAACTTCTCTTGTGAGTAAATGAAAATCATTTTATCCATTTAGTGTACAATTGTATGTTATTTTAAAATGTGTACTATTTGATATAATAAAAGGAAATATTTTATCATAAAACATTAAATTTTCAAGAGGCAGTTGTTTCATGATGAATCGAAAAATGGTTATTATGATAATCTTAAGTTTTCTTAACTTTTGGCTTTAAAGAACTGCTGTAGATTAATATAAAAAAATCGAAATAAAAAAAAAATTAAAAAATTGAAAGTTTGAATATTCAATAAATAAATCAATGGAATTTTTAGAAATTTCAATGAAATTTGTAAAAAATTAATAAGTTTTGATGCTTTACGAAACTATAATTGGAGATTTTAAAATTTGCATTTAGATGGGCAGTCAAAAGCATTAAAGCATATTTGTTTCTTGATAATTTAGTGTTACCAACTATTAAAATTGGTTTTATAATGAATTTAATACAACATAGCATGTGATTCCAATTTATATATTTATTAGTCAGTTTTATTATTATAAAACTGTTATACTAGTCGTGTGTCATGGACTTACTCTAAACATTGTATGTAAGTAAATAATTATGCAATAGAGACAATAAGTAAATATTTATAAACTATTATTTTTCCGCCAGCACAAATGTAAACCATTTCTTTTTTTATATACTGGGCAGTATTTGAGATTATATTTAGGAAATAATGACAAAAGAAAAAAATATAAATAAAAATTTCTACAATGAGTAAAATTGAAATAATATTAGTGGTAAAGTAAAAAAAGATTTTTACTAATGTTGTTATAATTAATATTTTATCATAGAATAACTTTTGTTACTAGGATTATGCACTGAATGTGCATCTATTAATCAATGCAATGATAATATTTGAAATTAAAAAAAATAGTAAATATAAAACATTTTCAAAGATCTTTATATTTAACCTTATTTGAAATTTCTTTTGTTCTAAATGTATGTATTCATTATTCATTTGCTTGTAGCTATCCATCAAATAAACTTCAAAAATTGGAGAACACATTATAAATTCAGTGAATGAATTCCAGTAACTTTAATCACTGAAAACTACAAAACAATTTTTAAAAAAGTAATATTACAAATGTATTTTCTAAGTGCTATAATTATCTTGATAAATAGGCATTTTTTTGTCAAACTTACTACAAAGAATGCGATGTAAATTTGATTATCGCTTATGTAAAACGTGTTTCTTTAAAGTATAAACAATTTCGCTGATTTCAAAGTCTAATTTCCCATATTTCATTCTTTGAGAATTTTCTCATTTGAGCTGCTTCAATTTTAATTTATAAACAGATATTCCCCCCTTAAATTGAATACTTAATAACGTAACTCCACCACTGCTAATTAGTGTAAGGAACTCAATAGAATTCTTTCATTATAAAGGTTAAAACTCAGGTTTCAGTTCTTGACAAGTTTTACGTTTTCGATTTTAATCTTCTGTAAGTTCCGTTATTCTACTCTTCTACCATGCTTACTGTCTCGCCTGAAATTTGTATTGGCACGCTCAGAATTTTTAATCGAGCAAGCAACAAATGATGTCTGAATCGGTTAAATTTTTAAACTTGTCAAGCATATCCCTCTAAGCAACTAATTTACATTCTTCCCCATTTTGTTAGTTTAGATTGAAATATGAGAACAGAAAAGTGTTGACTTTAATATTTAATAGAGTACATAAAGTAAAAGTAAAATTAAGCTAATAGATGATTTGCGGTGTTTCCCGCTGTGTTCAGTGTTAGAGAGCCTGATTGGCAGTTCATCTTGCACTGTTTAGTGTAATACGCATAAAAGATCCAATATTCTGCCTTTTAATGAAAAGAATATTAAATAAGTATTAAAATTAGATTACTAATAACCATAACAAGGAAAATAAAGTTACTTAACATTAAAGCAGATGTTTAGAAATTTACATATTTAAAGGGTTAAAATGAAAATCATTTATTTAATAACTGAAGCATTTTACTGGATTTGATGGTGAAAATTAAATAATCTCTAGGCGTAGTGATGATAACATGAAGTAGCTACTGAGTACAAAATAAACAATTCAGGAAAGAACTAATTAGAAGCTACATGAGTAAGAGATGTGAGTGAAATATGTTATAAGACTTTTAACATTTTCTCGGTTCCAAATAATTGTTGTAAGCTGAAGTTAGCTGACATTGTTATTAAATGTTTAAACATAATTCAAATAAAAGTATGAAACTTCTACTCTTGATATATCATCCGTTTCTACCAAGTTCTTCCTGATACTTAGAGGGACATTTATTAAATGTTTTATTTTTCCGTTTCGTATTTTCTTTAAAAAGTATAAAAATGAGAAGTAATAAATGAAGAATAGTTTATTTACAATATAAATCCTTAAAATATTGCATAACCGTAAAATATAAACAATACTTAAAAATAATAACGAAATTTCATTCTTAAGAATTATTTTATACATCTTTTACTATATTAAAAGTAATAAGAATATAATTGTAAAACTGAAATATTTTTTATAGTCGTGAATTTTAAATACAGTTTCTGGCATATAAAATACATATCTAAAAATAGTTTAGAGCTGTAAAAAATAGACTAACCTTTATTTTAACATTGTTATCGGTATTCCTCGTATTGCAAATAATTTAAACTTTTACTGGCATTAAAATAAATTCGATAGTAATATCTGAATATGGAGATAAAATTTATTGTTTTTAAAGTTTTAGCTTCATTTATAGATCTGAGTGTATATTTTATTAAAAACTATTGTTATTAATCATTTAGATAGAGGAAATATATATAGAGAGTATTCCATTGAATTTTCCAGAACGTATTATAAATTCAGATAGGTGAACTTGCTTATGAAATCATGAATTTGCTCAATCCAAAAAAAAAAAAATTAAGAATATAACTCAAGATTCAAATAAAACCTTTCAAAGGTCGTATGACTAAAATAGTTTCATTTTAGTCCAAAATATCCCCACGTAACGAAAATGTAGACTACTGTCAAGCTGGTTTTCTTGCAATACAAATGTAATCCCTTTATTGCTGGAATTTCTTGAAGAAAAAAACAGATTTTCCTTTTGAGGTCCAAAAGGATGGCCTTTTCTGGGACGAAAATAAATTCAAAGCCCACGAGATATAATATTAATGAACGAGAAGAATAAATGATTCTTATGCTTACGAAAAAACTATTTAATATTCTAGAGGATAATATAATAGATTTCTGAATAATATAGTAATCTAGTATATATCTACGTATGAAATTTATATGTAGAAAGAAATAGCAAAAAATAACAGAATCTACCCCTCAAGGATAGTTTACCTTTATATAATAATATGTACTCTTAAATATAAAGAATCCTCATGTTCAAATACTAATCATCATTTTATTTCATCATTTTTTTTAAAGTTAAACATATTTATAATTGATTCTTATAGCAGTATTTACTATTACATATAACCACAAGGATATTTTATTTTGTTGTAATATAAATTATATTTAAGAGATGGATATAAATATAACAGAAGTACACACAGATGTCTAACATTTATACGCCGTTTTATTTTAATGCAGAATTACAATATGAAATTGAATTAAAACTTTTAAGATGACAAAATTACCAAGTAAATCACCATGTGTATTATTTTAGATGCAGTTTCTAAGTTCTATTCAGTATAATGAAATGAAATCTGTATCAACTTCTTGCAGGCATTGAGTTTGTTGTTGGTCCCTACATATATAATTGTATAAACATCTTACGTTTGTACAGAAACATTCATTTTTATATATTGGGAATTTAAATTCAATTACGAATGTTTTGTTTGTGGAAATGCTTGGAATATAATCTATTAAGAAAACTCTGTTACTATCGAGAGAATCTCCAAAGTACCATAAGGTAAAATAAAAGGAAACTGAAGTTAATAGATTCGCGTATTAAGTTTGATAACGGTACCTATTCATTTGATTGAGTTTAAAATGTAGAAAACGGTTGAAATTGTGTCATCTGAGACAATTATTTGTTTATTTCATAGCGCTTTTGAATACTCTCACTAGCATGCTTGCTACCGAAATAAGCTGGATATTTTTTAATTAAATTAAGCTACTTAAAATAAATCAAAGTTCAAAGGCCTGAATGCTGTCAAAAATTTTATTAATAGGATGAACTTTTCCTCTCTCGTAAGCTACTCGGAGAGACATATCTCTCCGGGGGAGTATTTAATAACATTTAACTACCCCACTTTTAACTATCTGAAAAGTAAATTAAAATATTCGGTGACTTCAGCTAATATGATTCATTTTTAGAATGCTGAAAATGAATCTAGCTTTCAGCAATACAGTGTTCTCTGTACAATAAGAATTTATAAATTTTAGAAACTTCTTTAATAAAATTTAAACACAAAGATAATTCATTTAAATTTTTAGAAAGATTCTAGATATGAGCAATTTTTGAAAATACGTATATTCAATTTAATTAAACAACAATGACTTTTATAATTAACTTGTAAGGATTCATTATCTTTAATATGTGACTCTTAGGAAGCGTAAAGTATTTAGAGGTCTATAAATAAGGATTGTGTATAAAGATGAATGCAATTCTTATATGTATGATGTAGAATAAAATGACCAAACTCGCACGTAAAACGAAAGATGATACAAATGAGCATAAATTATAGATAATTTAAATGCGTAAATGCTTATTAGGATTAAATTAAACGCATGCAAATAAAATTTTATATTATACATTTAACCTACACTTCAACATAACTGTAAATTGAGATATCTGGCACTTTGGATATTTTTGGTGGGTTTTGTAGAAAATGCAACTCATTTATATTAACCGCTTGAAAGTTTCTTTGTCCGCTATATTCTGTTCAAAAACAAGAATATAAGTTATTTGGGTACAAATGTAAGTACTGGAAATATGGAAAACTGAACAAAATGTTTTTAATGTTCCTGCAATGTGAATATTTCATTTTTGTAAATATATATCTTAGAACTATATTGTACGAAAAAGATGATCAATATCATCATTATAGAAAATCAGGAGTAACTATTTATTTTGTGAAAATACAAAGAGTAACTAAACGAGTAAATTATGAATGAGAAAATCTAAATGCTTTTAATAGAACTTTAAAAATCTACTCGTTTTTATAAGGAAAACTCCATAGCTATGTAATACGTTTTGGAATATTCTTTTATTCTAATCCTATTTCAAATTCCAAATTTAAAGGAAGTGAAAACCCTTAAGCCGTAATTTTTTTGTGTTGATATTTATAGTAGCAGTTTATTAGGTAGTATCGTAACTTTTTGTATATATAGTGCCCGAACTTATTTTTTACATAATCTAGTAAGAATATAATAATAAAATTTATATTAATGATTTTAGACAATCTGCAGTAATTGGTTCTATTGAAAAGATTAGAATTTTGTTAGTCGTAAAATTTTACCTGTAATTCAATAATCCTTTATTAATATTTGCTTTTTAATTAACAATATTATCGTCTTAATGTTTGTGAACTGAATATTAGGCAATAATATTTTTGTGTCTCGTAAAAGATAAATCTTACTGTGTTATTCATCTATATCACATTATTTTCTAAAAGTTCTGAAACAATATTTAGATTTGTTACCGCAAAATATATAGTAATATACGGATAGATGTTATATAAAGTAAATAATCTGAAAGAATTTTCTTCGCTGTCATTCGTTAACTTTCAAGTTTATACTTAAATAATTGTGTATTTGTGTTTATTACATTAGGAAATGATGTTGTAGAAATTTATATGCCTATATAAATGTACCTAATGCATCCAGAAATGTACACATATACATATACGTATACATTTATTTATCCATATATTCCAATCGTATATTTTAATAAACAGGTTTGTCTGTATATATTGATCTACAAATTTATCTGTATATTTTGATGTATAGATAAATATTTTATAAACATCTGAATCTTTTGTAAACTTTCTTCAAATATAAATAAAAATACGTGTTATGAGGCATATTTGTTTACAAAAATTGCTATCTCAAAAAGGAAAGTATATTTTAAATAACTATTAGAAATTGTTGATAATAGATTTATTTTGTACTAGTATTCAAAATAAACTGCAGCCATGTAGAAGCATAAACGATATGTATTTACATTTTTTACTCTCCTAAACAGGTTTATTTATATAGCTCACAAATCTTACATATTGTTTATTGTACACCATAAACTTAACGTTTTAATGTTTCAACTGTTTTTAAGTATTCACCTGCTAATGCAACAAAAAGATTTTTGCCTGCTATATTTTGAAGATAAATTATATAAGGGACCGGAAAATTTATATTCAACTTTTTGTATAACAAACGGGAAAATTTTAGTCGAAGAAACTATTATAGTTAATTTGATGATGTGTGTAAGATTTGGATTTAGAAATTATGGACACTTGCATAATAATAGGAAGTCTAAAACAGAAAAGTTGCTTGAAAAACTCCAAAGATCTACAAAGAAATTTTTAAAGATTAATGATGCTCTACAAGGTATTAACTTGAAAGAGCATTTCCTAAAATACAAAATATTACGCGCTCTACGAATACTTTTTACACCATGATGAGTTAAATTGTTTGGGTTTTATGAATATTTTGCTAGATATGTAGTAGTTTTTATTTAAATTGAACATGAAAATAGTAAACTTTAACCATAGAAGTATATTTGGGATAGAAACAATTTTTTAAACGAGGTTCTTTATATCACAATTGGGGTTGTGATAGCTCTTTTTACATTCAGTGTACCTTCTTTCATAAGATTGAGAAGGTTTTAATTTATTTAGTTTTGTAACTTGAAGTTATAAAGTAAAAATAAGAACAAAACATAGACACCAAATATAAGAATAAAATTTACATGCACAAACGATACCCTTTGTAGTACATAAATTAGAAACTTAATTTTCTTAATCAATTAAAATTAAATGCATAATTTATTATGTTAAAATTATATGTTAAGATAGGAGTTATGTAATTTATTTTATAGTACGAAAAGTAAAATTTTATAAATATCCAGTTACTTAAATATTTAATGTATATAAATTTTAAAATAGTTTACTGTTAGCTGTTAGGTTTTAGATCTATAGAATAAAAACTTTTTAAAATTTGAATGTGATATAAACATTTAGCTTGTATCATATACATTTCTTAATTTCTTTTGCGTGTAAGCGATTTTTATGTTTATTTCGTGTGGAAATTTTGAAATTTAATCTTATTAAAGAATTTATAAAAGATTCTAAATATGAGTTTTTATTTTATGATGAATAAAAAAAATTGTTAATATTAGTACGTTTCAGCTCAAAATGTACTCGTTCAAATTTTATTAATTTGTATGTTTTTACAGTTTTAACCTGGTAATTTAACATTTTCTATATTATTTTGTAGATATTCATTTGTTACAACTATTTGTGAAATTGTAGATTAATTTAATCTTTTGAATATAGAAATTTTTATATATCTAGTAAGGGTTGATTATATTTTCAGTAATTCTCTGTAATATGTAGATCAAAATAACCAATTCTTGATGTGATCCGTTAGTTATACATGTCCATTAAAATTATTAAACGATAAATTTATGTCATTTTCTTCATATAGTAATTCTTTAATAATTTACTAATGTTAGACATAAAAAGCTTTCTCAACGTTATTGTCCTGGTGGTGGTACTTTAAAATTAAGATCTGCGTTGTGTACCTTTATATTAAGTAATTTAGATCATCAAATTCAATCTATAGATGCAGTGAAAGTACACATTTCTCTAATTTTAGATACGTATCGTATGTTGTGGATAAACAAGACTGGAATAAGTTTAAAAAGTAACAACTCTAATATAAAGCAGTTGACATTCTGCCGTTAAAAGTAATTAAATGTAATTTGAATAAAAAATATTTAACACAAAATTGCATGTACTGTTGCTGAAAGATACAGGATATCTGATGTAGATCTATCGACTGAATAATAATAAATTCCCATAGCTAGGTAAAAGGAATTTGTCTATTCCAAATCTCTAGTCACACTAAATTTTTTTAAGTGTGTTGTAAAATAATTATTTATTTTATAGGCAATGTATTTAGGGTTTAAAAATGTTTTTCTTTTAATTTTTACAATAGCTAGGATCTTAGTTATAAAAATTCAAAAGTATAAATTTGGATACCCAAAGTGGGCATTTATTAGAGACGAAAAAAAAATAAATAAATCCTTCAATTATTTTCTTTACCCAAAAAATATATTTTTAACCAATTCTAACCAAAAATAGATTCCTCTTTGTGTGATTTTTAGATTCTTTTAATTGTATTCGGAAACTGTATTTATATATTTACATGCATTTTCAGAAAAACAATGTTTTTCGTTATTTAAGTTTGAAATAAATATTTCTCAATGCTTTTAAGATACGGAAATGAAATTCTGTAAAAATACATCTCCGTATTTAGATTTTGTACAAAATTTTATATATTCCAATAACTTTTAGAGGTAAGGTTAATCTTTTGGTTCATAACACTACTAAATACTTCAATCATTTGTTGTATAAAATTTGAAATATCTTTAGTAAAATTTGTAATGGAAAGTTTGGTGTAAATACAAATTTTCCCTAAAACATTTTATACATTTTTCTAAAATATATAAATTTAACTTGCGGTAAAAGTTTATTTTATTTCATAATTTTTACGTCTATTTTATTAAGGACAGTTTTTTAAAAATAGTTTGAATAATTAAAATAATGGGTCTTTCAGCTAGGCATGTTCTGGAATGTTATATATTGGAATGGAATTGATTTCATCTTAATACCTTATGCACATCCTCCACATATTCTCCATTTCTGTGCTTTAAAATTTAAAGGTATTATTATCAGTCTTAAGGCTTCTTGTGATAAACTTACAGATAGCTATTTCCGGCTAAGACTCAGAAGTTATCTCGACATTTGCAATAAGTTAATCTAATCTTTCATTACATATAATTCTGGATGGCATTTTGATGTAATATACAAAATTTCTGTGACCAGTAGCTCATAGAAGCTAAGTGTATTAGAAAATTTTATACTTGAAAAATTAAAATCGTATTAAAAAATTTACAATATATAAGAATTTAAGTTTCTTTAGCAATAAGCTATGGTAAATAGTTCAATTTAATGTAAGCTATATAGAAATTAAATAGTTCTGAAAAATGTAAGTACTAGATAATCTAATTGCTTTATATATATTAAATATTATCCCTATAACGTTAGAATTTTCAATATTTCACCACTATATCACTAAATCCAAAAGGCATGAAGGGGAAAAGACTACACTCATAGTATGAAAACGTGATTTTTGTTTTAGATGCTGCCCATCTCACAGATTTATTTTACAGGCAGAGATATAAGAAGGTAGGAGTGAGATTTGACATAGAATGTCCCTATACACTTTCCAAAAATGATGATGTATAGAATTCTTTTCTATTATTACATGTGTTGCTTGAAGTCTGAGGCAAAATTGGTGACCCCTGTAGCTATTTGCGCTCTAAACCTTGCCCATGATTGAATTAAAGCGCTGACAGAAATAAAACTATGTTCACAATTTAATAACAGAACCCGCACCATTCTCTCTTACACACATACACTTAACTATAAGAAATGTTTTGTAACGACTAAGAACATTGTAGTTTAGCCCGTCTCTGATAAGATCCGAATTGAACGTAAATTTAATTAACACTGTCAAAATACTTCAAACTATAAAAATAAGTTTTAAATGTCATAATTCTTCATAATGTTAAAATAACAGTTTTAAAGGCATTTTTTGTTGCTCGGTTTTTCATTGCATGCATTTACAAACAATTTCAATCGAATGTGACCATTAAAAAACTTTTTAAACTATTTTGTATATATATATATATATATATATATCTTATTATATATATATATATATATATATATATATATATATATATATATATATATATCTTTTATTAGTTAAAAATAATTTAATAACTAAAAATATTAATTGAGTAGTTATGACATGCTTGTAGTAATAGTGAAGTACTTTATATTTTAACCCTTACAATATTTTTAAATAATTCTTTGCGAAATAAATTTTAATACTAAATATGTTACAAAAATTTAAGGATCTCATAAAATATAGCTGTAAAATAAGTCAAGATTGTAAAAAAAGAAATTTGATTTTATAAAAACTATAATCATGAAAAAAAAATTAAATTGTAACTAGAAAGATATTAAAGTTATTTAAGTCTATAATACGTTCATTGTAATAATTTGCGTGACTAACTACCATTAATACGTATTAGCATTTCTTCCTTATTATCCTGCTGTTAATTATTGGTATTAACTGTTTATCTCTCAATGCCACGTATATTAACTTTAGATGTAAATAATTAATTATTGGCACAGCTTTACTTGAAACATCACAATGCGAAATGTCAGAGCAAGCGATATCCTTCATGCCATTGTGAGATCAATAATACAATACTACACCCCTTAAATTCAAATCATTCTACTCTGTTTAGTATATCACGTCATTTGACCTTGTAGTTATAAGATTTAAGTTACAAAACATAAAAGGGTGAATTTTTTAAACATACGATACTGCGAGCTGTATTTCATTTAACATCCTATCATCTAAACACTCTTGAAAAGTAACAAATACGTCATGCTATAGTCCCAATATATTTCCCAATTTCCCTGAATTGGATTGTTTACATAATTTGCTAGAAAATATAAAGCAAAAAAAGTTGTAAAATATGTTTATCTAAAACACATGCTCAGTTTCGATATATTCCCTTTATTCGTCATATATTTATGTTAAACCATTTTTGTTTTAACTTTAAAGAATATTATCTTGTTTATTTTGTACACTGGGAACTTTTTTGTAAGATTTGTAAAGTTTTATAACTATTTCAATAAAGTATGAAGAAAATGCTTCTGAAAATTTTCGAATGTTTTATGTGAATGATTAGATCTTATATACATTATCTATGTTTCCAAAATTCATATTATTATTTTGCTGAGTTATTGGAAATATAGGACAAACTTTACAAATCATTTCCAGTATTTTATTAAATAGCGAGATAAAATATTTTTATATCAATTAGTTT
This sequence comes from Pardosa pseudoannulata, assembly GCA_032207245.1. Classification (NCBI taxonomy): domain Eukaryota; kingdom Metazoa; phylum Arthropoda; class Arachnida; order Araneae; family Lycosidae; genus Pardosa; species Pardosa pseudoannulata. The sequence continues at coordinate 115,808,176 of CM063503.1, forward strand.
ATCGATCTGTAAAGGCAAAAATCACAAATTTTTCTGCCATGCTCTAATATCCTCTTTACATAACTTAAATTACAGAATTTTTAGGTTTGCGAAAATATAATTTTCTTTTACATTAGAAATATATAAAACACATTTTGGCAGAAAACTTAAAACATGAAGACATTTTTAAGCTTAAAGGTTTTAATTTTTTAACGTTTTGTTAATTTCATTGCATTTACATTTATGCTAGATATCTTTTACAGAAAAATGTTATTTTAATAATGGTGTAAAACCCTAACACTCTTTACTTTAATATATTTTTTTAGCCAATCTAAAGCCAGTACGAAATATTTTATAAAATTCCAAGTATTATCTCATATTGATTATTAATATTTTAAAACTTTTATGAGATGTATATTTTGGAAATTGTATTAATTTGTGTCATAGCTTAGTAACAACTGAGATTCAAAAATTTTAAATTATTTGTGTGTGTTGTGTTTACACTTAAAGTTTAATTTCATTGAAATGTGTTCAGAATGCATAAAAAGTTTATAAATTCGCTACAAAGATATATTTAATTTATTTATAGCTAATAATAGTTATATTTAATTAAAACTAAATTAGTACTTTATCATTAACTAAACCTTAATACCTTGTTAAAGTCAAAGATATAAACTTGACATTTTTTAATGAAGATTTTATACTTAATATAAATAGTATTCATAATATACTGATTTAACATGAGATTTATTATTTTCATGTTATACGTTTAGAGTTAGATTATAATGATATTTGACGAAAAACATTTGTTGGTTAAATTGATAATATTAAAGAAATTACAGCAGGACGACCTCAATCAAAATATTTGTATGGAGCCATAGGAATAGCTATATTATTTAACAGAATATTTTAAATCCTCTACAAATAATGAAATAATTGAAGGATGTATTTAGGCTGTGAAAAAGGTAGGTGAAAACATTCTTTCACTGTCAGATCAAGAACACTTTGCATGTGAGAAACATAATTGAATGTGGAACATGACGAAAGTAAGTAATTGTTTCGTTGAAAAGCTTTTATACCTGGGGGGATATTAAGAGGATTGACGTATTGATATTGTGTAATACGCACATTTTTAAATTTATTTTCTCTCATTTAGATGAAAAATTTTTAATGGTCATATAAAACAATTTTAAAGTAATAAAAAAAGGAAAATACATAAAATTTAATATTTAGCATATCTGGACGTATTTTTCGAAAATGTTATTTATTTTCTTTATTTTATAGGTCTTGGTTTTCATTTAAGGCATAATTTTATAGACATATATTTAAAAGACATTTTTATGAAAAAAGTCAGAGTAAAGCAGGAATGGCTGTAAAGCCTTTTATAATCATAGTTTGCATTTAATATTTTTTTCCAAAAAATATTTGTTTATTTAAATTTATGATGTATGATTACACATCAAAATATATTTATAATTCCTACTGAAAACTAAACTATTGAATTTCTAAATTTATACTTAGTTGTATTATGCAAACTAAAAATTGTAACATTTTTAATATATAATTCTGCATTTAAAATATTTTACGCAAACTATGAAAATTAGTCTCCGAACTTAAACTTAAATAACCTGTAAAACCAAACCAAGTATATTTGGATTGATTTCGTTTGCAGTGCTATGGCCAGTATATGCTACTTGAGAGCTAATTTTACCAAAACTTAATTCTTGGAGCCGACTAAGAACACTCATGTTAACAACGGGGTTCAAAGTCGCGAACTCCGATACTCAAAGACAACTGAAAGACCACCATTCAGGACAAAAAGCCTCTGAAAATATAACGATTATTTCAAAGTTATCGTGAGCGTAGTGTTAAGCAACAACGATTTAAGTAAAATTACGAAATCATCCTTATTAAAAATTCCTGTAATTACTACCTACAGAAAATATGACATTAAAAAGTAACAAACATATGAATTATAAAAAAAAATACATAAAATTTGTTTATTTCACACTATGTACTTAAGTCAAATATTAAATATATACACTATTTAAAAACACATTATATTATTCTTTCAATTTTGGTAGTATTTTATATAAAAAATGATTTTTAAAAATTCTTTACACCTTTCGTGCAATTAATATAACTAAAGAGCCAAAACTTTATGACCACTTTGGAGTTCAGACTTTTTGTAAGATGTTTAGCAAAATACTTAGTGGTTTGTGAACTAAATTTAAACACATAAAGAACATAATCACACTTTTAAGTAAATATTCGGTGATTTGTGTATTTAGAGGACCACTCATACATTGAACAAACTTTTTGATAAACCCGTATCCTTAATAGCTAAAAATAACTTGTAGCTTTTGTAAAACTTTTATCTATTGGCAAAGTTTGCATATTTTTGGAAACATATATCATACATAAAAGAATACAAAAAGTTCTTTTAAACATTGCAAATTTGTTTATAATTTTTTTTCTGCTTAATCCCCAAAGTCCATAAGGAACTTACAGGATGTAAGTTTGCAAGAAGTGGATATAATTGGTCAAATTAAGTTTTAAAAAACTGAATTGATGATGATATTTTTAATAAGGAAATACTCTATGTTCATTAACGATATATAACAATGATTTTAATATAAAATTTTGTAGACAACACTGCAAGTCAACGATTAAAAAATGTCGTAGGGTGTATTATAAAAATTTAAAAAGTTATCGTCATTAAATCAATCACTAAAACTAGCTATAAAAATGATTCTTTCACAAATTTCCAAAATAAAATGTCTGAAAACCATTAAGAAAATGACGTACACTGTAAAGTAAAATCAGTGATCAGAAATTTTTAACTTTTCAGTGTATAAAAAAATGAGTTTGTAAAATTTATAAATAACCTACACAATAGATTTAGCATTTTATTTTGTGTAGCTTAGGAAAAACACTTCTTTGGTCTGCTGTTTATTTCAGAGAGAAACTAAAATACGGCTCAGTATGGTGCCAATGTCTTTTTCAATTTTCATAATATATACTGTTTTTATAAATTGCGAACTAAACAACAAAATTTTATAATAAAAGTTTTGATATATATTGCGGATGCGCAGTAAATATTTCTTTTCCAAACTCACAAATAACCATTCGTCGTCAATTCAGTTTTTAAAACTTCAATATATAACTTTATACTCATAATGCTACTTCTTTTTTGTGTAGTTCGCAAGCTGTTCATATAAATTCTAGAAATTCTGAGAGAAACACTTGCAAACAAAATTTTAATTATTTTAAAAATATTTTTTGTATTTTTTTTAAATGTGTGAGCTGTATTTTCTAAAAATTCATACAAACATTAACACTATTCAGATAAATATTATGTAAAAGTTACAAGTAATTTCCAGCAACTTATGATAAAGTGGGATAAAAGGTATATATTTTTTCTTTTTTTATATACGTGGGTAGTTCCCTAATTCCACTGGAAAGTGAACGTCATTTAAAGTCGACTGAGAAGTGTGCATTTATGGATGTTTTTTAAATGGCTAAAGTTAGCAAACAAATATCCAAGTACACTTACTAATTTAAAAAAAATCTCAACTCCAATATTTTGATGTTTAATGTATTTCTTTACAAAATGAAACCATTTACTTTGCAATTTTTGAATACAAATTGTTGTACATGAACACGTTTATGTAATTGAATTTTTAAATATGAACAAAGATAAAAATATAATAAAAATTCACTTATTTCAAAATCATAAGTTATATATAATATTTGTGTAATCATTATTGTAATGGAAGTTTATAGCCACTACAAATTTGGAATAATATACATGTTAAAAAAACTGCTTTTAGTCCGTAAGAAAAACAGAAAAATTAAATAAAAATGTTCAATTTACAAAGACAACCTATCTTTGGCATTCTTTGCAAATACTTTATTCTCTTATAGAGTGCCGCGAGTGTATTCATCAAATTTTGTAATAGTATACAATGTGGGAACGCTAACAACCGAGACTAAGTTATGTAAAGTTGTTATATAAGATTAATTTTACTTAACAGAAATTAATTTTTTGTACTCGAAGTCACCAAAGAGCGGAAAATGAAGAGAAAGAAACACTCACGCCGAAAGGTGTCATTTTAGGCATAGAATTGCCAGAAATTTGTGTTGGAATGTTATTATTAAGTTCGTTAGTTTGTTAAAATATCGTAATATAGATATAATTTTTAAAATTTTAAGTTTTATGTCTTTATATTATAATCCTAAATTTGAAAACTTAAAAAAAGTCTCATTAATATATCATGAAATTAGTTTTATGCATAGTATTTAATTTTAGATAATTCAAAAGAAGAGAAATTATTTTATTATTGTTTGGGACTAAACGTTGACATGAAAAAGCATGGATGATTAATAAGGACCGTTTTTGTAAGGCTTTTGATAAAATCTTATATCAATTCATTATACATAGAAATTTTCTATTCATTAATTACTACAGAAATGAAAAAGACGTTCTTTTTTATTCAACGCAGGAAAGAAAAATAATTAACTAAAGTGGCTTTAATGCATATGAATGAATAGTTATAACTAAGAAAAAGTATAAAAATACTGATATTTAACGAAAAATATTTTTATATGGCATAATAAGTTCAGAAATCCATAACTACATAAATATTATTAAATTACCTCAAAATAATCTTTTATATTATGTTTCCATATTAAACTATAGTATAGTTAGAACTGAAATGTTTTGAGTTTTAATGGTTTCAATCAAATAAAAATAGCAACGCATTAAATATATGTTTAATAACAACACACACCAACTAGCATTAAATGTATCAATACAATTATATATAAAGTATTATATGTATATATATTTACTGCTTGGCTTTAATCCAAATAAATACTTTCAGTCAACAAAGATACAAATAAATTTGCTATGCAAACATTGTTTCGCCGAAAGAATTTAAACATCATAAAAACTTACATAATATTCTATGTTCTTCATAGGATTTTTTAGGTAAATGTTGATTGATTGTTGTAACTGTAATTTTTTTATCTTCAAATCTTTCAAATAAATATTTTCTTCACTAAATGCAAACAAATTATGCGAGTTAATCTGTAGATCTAAAAAAATTATGTACTGGACGATTTCATGCAGCATGAACCATCTAAATTGATGAAAAATTTGACTTTTTTTTGAAACGGAAATGCAGAATATTGGTTGCCTATTGTCTATTTTAGGCATAGAAATGAACGTGGAAGGTTATTAACGTAGTTAGTAACACTGCGTGAAATTGTGTTACTTAGGTGTGTGTGTATGTATATATATATATATATATATATATATACTGCACAAATATAAACAAATTACAGCTGAGATTCTATCTTGAATATCGACACACACACACACACACACACACACACACACATATATATATATATATATATATATATATATATATATATATATATATATATATATATATCCCGTTTCAAAAAAGAAAAATTTTGGGTTATTCCTCCGTGTAAATCTGTAAGTTCTATTTGACGATTCTTCTCTTTGAAAATGAGGTGACATAACGTTGAGCTTTGCGAAACACAACAGATTGTTGACAAAAGACAGAGGGCTACCGTGTAAGCAAAATATGCCATATACAGATTCATTGTTATAAATATCAAAGCTTTTATAAGCCAAATTATATTTAACGTATTCCGCAGCTAGCTATAGAGATTTATGTTTTCAACGTATGTTTTCACTCACACTGTGAAAACCGCTTAAGAGGTGGTTCCAACTTAAGAAGTTTTCGAGCTTTTGAAATTTTATTTCCATGGTCCTTATTCATTTGTTTTATTTTATTGAATTTTATTCCTATATCTATAATGGTAATTTTCCCTTTTTAAAAAGTGCAACTTGTAAACATATCATGCTTAAACTATTTTTTCCCAAAACAACATAATAAGACATTGTACGATACTTTACTGAACAGGTATACAATGTATATTTTTGGAAGACTTATATTACAATAGAACAAATAATGAACAAAACTAATTTAGAATAACAGATTTTAGAAATTATGAAGTTTGCATGCTCTTCAAGGTCTAGCAAGTTTAACCTCTTATAAGTGAAGTGAATTCGGTCCTATTCATTTGAATTATTATAGTAAATCCATTATAATCCATAACAGATGTTACAAAGCAACCCATCACGTTTTCTCAGGAATAAAAACATTAAGGTAAATTAATATAAATATATTATTACTAGTGACCTTTTGTCAGCCTTTGTACGTATTCATTTCTTTCGTGTTAAAACATTTGGAATTATTCTTAGTTAAGGTTAGATGTTTTGAATATATATAGATTGTAAATTTAATTAAAATGTTAACCTTAATTTTATTCATAAAATAGATTTATATATCCATGCGCTCATATTTAGAGGGAAAAATAATGCGAATTACTTTGATAATTTAGATTAAAATATTTTTCTTAACCCTTTGCCTGTGATGTCCGAACTCACTTAGGGTAACGAAAATGTGCCAATTTTGGAATGCCCGACCTAAGTTCGGGCAAGAGAAAAAATGAAATTTCAATTACGTGAAGCCCAAAATTGGTCATCCAATACATAATAATTAATTTGCCATTTTCCCAATAGATAATTTCCCACAAAAAGTTCAGCAGTTTTATGCTGTTTGTCGCTATATCTTTCTTACTGTGAAATTCAATGTAATATGAGGGACATGTCAGTCGATATAGATAATAATATTGTTGTATTTTATATTTATCCAGAGAATTTCCTTTCATTTATTATCATTTAATGTTTTTTGCTATAATTTGACCAAAAATTACTGTAATCCATTAACATTTCCTATACATGTAAAATACATGTGTGTAGTTATTTCGTTTAATTTTTTTTTTCAAAATTAATCTATTTCTAACATTTTGATGAAAATACCGAACAAAATTTAAACAGAAAAAATTATTTCAGAATTTTCAAATGTTTTTCTCAAATATATTCCACAGGCAAGGGGTTACTGCGTTTGAGTATTTTCGTCTAAGGGGTTTTAATTTCTTGGAAAACTTCTTAAGCAGGTTCCACTTTATATGAAAAATGTTACTTTGTGTGCACATAATCAATCATTGTTTATTTATAAATCTTTCGCGACTTGTGGTTAAAATGAGTAATCCTGTATTTTTGGCGGGATTCCATTCTTGGATACTCCCGGAAAAATATGTGATCATCTAAAGAGGTCCTTTACAGAGGACTTCCTATTCTTTGGAGAAGATTATTTAATGCTGAAAGATAGGACTTGATTTCGGTGAACCCTTAGTTCTCTGTTTTCTGTAAGAAATAGTGTCTGTAAAACTTGGGAGTTTTTCAATGTCGAAACAAAATAAGATATTTGTCTTGAGGACTTAATATAAAAACTATTTTAAAGAAATCGTTAAATAAAGTACAATAAAATTTTCCTCCGAACTATAATATATTTATACATAAAACATACTACATTATTTAAATTTCTAATAAGACTTCATTGATATTATCTTTGAAATAATTTTAAAATACTTGATAGGAAACAGAGTAATGAATATATTTCTACTGCGTTCTGGCATACAATGTATCTCACATTTATGAGAAATAGTCTTATGTATTTTTTTATTTATTGCAATTTTATTTGATTTAATTGGTAGCAAGCATTTAAAAGAATCTTCCCCTTATTTTCAATTCATTTAAATATAAGAAATATTACTTTATTTGATAAATCTTTTATAATTTAAGACATATTATTTGAATGAATAATAATAATTCTTAAGTAAATATACAGTAAAGAAATAAACACATTTTAAATGGAGTCTTTTGTACTGTTGGTACAGACTGGATTCAAACAAAGTGTTATTGCATTTAATTTCTTAGTTTGTAGTGATTTAATTAGCAATAAGGATATAAAGTAATTCTAAATTTTTGTAAACAATAACTATTTCTGAGATAAGATATTTATCTTTAATTTCAATTCAATCTTAATTGAGTGATATGGCTTTATATGTTGGTAACAGACCTTTTAAATTTCGTATTTGTTAACATGGATAAAATATGCCTCAATGTTACCCTACGAAATAAAATGTTGAGTATTTTTTACAGATTTAATTGTAGCTGATTTTCTCTGTAATTGTCAAAATTTAATATAAGAAATATAGATAAGGGATTATGTGTGGGTGAAATCTTTATTGATATGTTGTTAATGATATTCCTATAATACACAAAATATAACTACAAAAACTAATATATATTTGGGATTTTTCTCAAGGATAACATAAAAAATTAATTTCTTGTGATACACTATTAGAAGGTACAATAAAATAACCATTGCTTATAATATAATATTTTAGAATATAATAATATAGATAATTTTTTATTACTAAACAAGGCATAGGTTTTGCTTATTTTATTTAGTGTATTTTAAATAAACGAACAATGTTAATGCTATACAAATCTTTAAATTTAAGACTTGTACTTTCATAAATGTTTTTAAATGTATAATATTCATCTTTTTTATTATTGTTGTATTTAAAAAAAGTATCTTTTTAAAGTTAAATTTTTCTAAGTTATAAAAATGCTATTTATATTGTGCTCTGTTGAAATAATGTTTAATTAAAATATTTACTTGTATTTTCTTGATCTTTTAACTTTATATTTACTAGTATCCAATTGTCTTTACTTGATATATATAGAGAGAAGATACAATAAATGAAAATTAACACCTAAAACATATTTACCTGTTTTAACTCTATTAAAACCATGAAATAATTCTATAAAATTGATCATAATGAAAAATGAAGAGCAATTATGAAAGGAAAAATTTGAAAGGAAATGTTTTATAATACGGTACACATGATAAGTTAATTTAGAATATAGGTATTTTATTACAGTGATCTGAAAAATTCAATCTATGGAATGTATTATAGAACAAAAATATTTTTACATAATGAATTCAAAACTTTATGAAAATTAATAGCAAAAACAAAATAATGCATAATAAATCATTAAAAATAAACTAAAAGTTTAATTATTTGAATGATATTAATTAATTCTGTAAGAAATATACAAACGTAGAAGAAAATTTATTCATACCATGAATTTATCGGGCAATTTTCTTTTAATCTTACGAACTGAGATATAATACTGTTTTAATTTCTTCTTCTGTATTGTTTTATATTTATTTGGAATTAATTAAGTAAAACAATTTCATAATTTTGTAAGAAATAATACAAATATTGAATATCTTACATATTTTTATAAAGTATTTAGAATCGTATATTAATTCATTCCGAATACAAAGTTAGGTTTTACAGCGAGATGACGCTGATTCTTTCCTCAAGAAAGTACACATTAGTCAACATTATTTCACTCAGAAAGGTTTAATTTTGGGTTTGGAGCGCTACGGTCTACTTTTTGCGACACTAGGGCTAATGAGACCGGTACCTACTGCTTAAAGCCGATTCCGAACCGCTACGAACATCCATGCCACCCAGGGATTCGAACCCGCGAACTCCGGTTCCGAAGGCCAGCCCCCTAACCATTCGGCTATCGTTCGGCCAGTCAGAAAGGAACTTGGATCATTGGAAAATTAAACAATTCGCCTGGAACAGCTGAAAAATGGGGCGAGTGGACAGAAAATTAGCATTTATGAGAGTTATCTTTTAGAGACGGGTAGAAAGAATCTTAAGTTAGAGTACACTTCTTTAAATAAGATATTAGGTGACTGGCAAAATAGATATGAAAGAATGAGGAGGGAAATAGAAGGTTTTAAGAGGGATACTTAAAGTGCAATAATTTTGATGCATTTCATATATGTATGTGTATACCCAGATAGCATGCATACTTGCAGCAAGTTTGATTTTTTTCTGGATAATATCTTGTCATAACAAATTTGACGCGACAAACTTGCAGCAAAACTCCTGCAAGTTAAACGGAGCATAAAGCGACCACTCATTTGCAACGCAATTGTGCTGCAAAACTGTGGCAATCTTGTTATGACAAACTTGAAGCAAGCGAAAATTCCCATCATTGCATGAGAGTTAAGATAACGAGCGCATGCGCAAACGTTTCCTGGCCAAAGACAAGAATGACAACATGGCAGACACGCCATTCCTCAAGCTGCAATGGATCTTTTAAAAGGCATTTATTATTTTAATTATTCAAGTCTGGTTATTTTTTAAAGTAGCATTTCTCTATAATTTGCAACTATCTAAAATTTCTAATAAATTAAATAGATGTGTTAATTCTATTAATGCACTAAGGAATATTTTCGTTTTCATGCACGTGTATTGGGCAATGGTAAACCTATGTTGAAAATTTTAATTTTTATATGAAATTTTCTCAACTTTTTGGAGAGTTTCTAAAATTTCGTTTTAATTCTTTATTTCCATGACAAGTTTACTGCAAGTTGGAGGTATGGTGACTTCGAAGTTTGCGTAGACTTACTGCAGTCTTGTTTGAAATTGCAGACTTGTCATGCTGAACTTGCTGCAAGTTTGCAGGCTTGCAAAACAAGACTGCTGCATGTTTGCTGAAAATTAAATTTGCTCTCTGGGTACACAAACACACACACACACACAGATACAAATGTAAATATAAGTTTATTTTTCCTATTAGGAATGAATACATTTATATACTGGGTTATAATTGTTTAAATTCTAAGTAATATTCTTCTTTGTTGTTGGATTGATCGTATTAAAGCTCACTGAAGGTAAGACATTTAATATTCTCTCTTTTAACTTCAGCTCCGTCAGTCAAATGAGACCCATGCTTATCTGTATACTAGTGATTTTGACACTGAAGGAGATTACAGATGCGAAGTATCAACGGAGGTGCCCTCCTTCAACACTATAAAAGCAAACAAAGAGCTCAGAGTGTATGGTTAGTATGCTGATATATTCATTTCATTCTACAATTGAGGTTTTAATCTGCTGCTTTATGAATAATGTGAGACTCATTAAGATATTAAATAAAATTATTCAGTAAGCGTTATTAAACTTATATTGATAAATTTATCCCCTCCTGCTAATTTGTGTATGCAAATATTATAAATCTTTTTAGATTTATATATGCACTAGTTTCGAATTGAAGAAAATGTTATTAATACATGAACTAGAATCAAAGATTATAAAATTTAAAACAGTATAAAAATTTGAAATTATAAGATTAAACTTTATATTATTTTCAAATACATTTTCAGGTAAATACTCTTAAAAATGTTTTTACAAAATATTTTATTATTTCTTTTACATTTCATTTTATTGAACTTAAATTATAATACTTTTCCAGTCTAAAAAGTAAGTTATTATTATTAAAGTTTAGTGTTTTCAACTGGATTTATGTAAGGCTGTATTTACAACATGAATTATGTCTGTTTGTTCTAATATATTATTATACTTTCTCAATCCCTTATCTGATAAAATTTGTATTAATCATAATTCTAATGTTATAATTAAGTAATAAACTGGTTTAGTGTTTTAAATGCATAAATTTTATTTCTAAATTCTTAAATGAATGCTTTAAATTAAGTAGAGTGCCATTTATAGGAACAAAAATTTTTAACATTTTCTTTCTGGTTTATTAACTCTTTGTTATTGAGTAAACAAATAAAGGAAGGTTTTTATTAAAAAGAAATAAAAATTCTATGAAACAGTCCGGATATTGTTATAAAAATATCACAAACATTTTAAATAACTAACTTTAAGGTTGATACAAAATACTTAATTAAAAATGCATTCATATTCGAAATCCTAAAATGATAATAGGGAGAGCTAAACGTCAAAACTAATACCCTGGGTTTATTAAACTCGGACCCAAATTTTTGTTGAAAAGCGAATGTATTAAATAGTCGCAATGCTTTTCTGAAAATGATGATGAATAAAGTTAATTATTAACCCGAGAAAAAATTCAAACAAGGCTGTTCAGCTTAACGATTGCTTTAAAGAAAGAATTGAGACGTTTTTTGTATTTTTCAATCAAGAAATTCATTTGTTAAAGCAGTATTATTGGATTGTATACATATATGAAAATCTGAACGGGGACTCTAATAGGTGAATAGATTTTTATGTCCGAAATCTTGCATGATGACCCTTTTTATTAATTGGGTAAAATTGTCAATAACTTCAAATAAAATTGCATTATATATATCTGAAATACATCGTTAGGATTTTATATGACTTATGCAATGAAACTTATGCAATTTCATACAAGTAATACTGCATTTTATAAAATGAAAGAAAATTTTGTTATTAGGGTGATATTATTTTGATAGTTTAATGCGGATTCTTTAAAAAAACATTAAAAACGTAGAGTAACAAAATGTTCAATACCTCGTAACATAATTATGTCTTAAATATAATGACTGTTCCATACTTAAATTAATTTTACTGTTTCTTTTTAGTGACACCAGAAAATGGGCCAAAAGTTAATAGTTCCTCAAAAAGCTACAAAATTGGAGATGTAGTTAATATGACCTGTTTGTATGGTCCGTCAAAACCACGTGCAGATTTGATATGGTTCATAAATGAAGAAGAGGTAACTAAACTTTTATAAATTTATTTTATCATTATATATAAATAGTAATATAATATGCTGTACAAAATTTATTTCTAACAGTTAATGATTATATGGTAGCCTTTTTTAACATTCCATATGGCGTTAAAAATTTCTAAGCAGCTTTAATACCACTTTGCGTAATTTGTGATGGTAGAAAAATGTATACAAATAAATTTGTTACCCATAAAAATTAACATTAATGAACCATGTGATTTTGATATGGAACTGAAATAAATTACTTTAGATTTCTAAGATTTATATTTTTAACGATATGTTATTTCCTCATATTATTAAAGGAATTTAGAGAACATTTGGTAACATTTGGTACTTTTGGGTGTTACCTTTTGGGATATGCAATTATGAATCACCCCTGGTACTTGAACATGTTAAAGAAAATGTGCATCCAAATTTTTTAATTTGTTTTGGAATTTTTTTTTCTATTCTGTGAGAATTACTCTATTGCTTTATTCTGTTTAATATTAATCAAACTTTAAAATTAAATCAAGTGAATTATGTGATCTCATATTCTGATGATTTTTTTCTTTGTTACAGGCACCTAATTCGTATGTTCATACGACGAATATTGGTCTACAAGGTTCGGATGATTTGGAAATAACTGAATCTAGGTTACTATTTTCCCTGGAGCCACAGCGTCTGTGGCAAGGAACTTTAACAGTCCAGTGCATTGCTCGGATTTCTCAAGTTCTGGCAACGAGTAGTTTAGAACTGATTGTTGGTGAAGGGACAACAGGAGCAGAATTTCAACGAAGTACGTATATAATTAAACATGTATTTAGTTAAAAATGTCTATTTTCTCGACTGTTAAACAGAAAGGACAATATAAGATATAAAAGTGAGATAAAAATCTCTATAGTCTAAATTTTCATGTTCATGTGAATTCTTCTTAATTAATTTTATACTTTATAATCAATTTCTAAATCAAAAATTTGATGTCATTCAATATATACCAATAAAAGCCTAATGAAATGTATTTAATCGTATATTTACACTGGAACCGCGGCAGTTTCGGTGTACCTAAAACCGCGGGATGGTCAAATTTACCCCAATTAATACAAAACGTTTTGCTATACAAAATATACTCTGCATTTATACGGAAATTATATTTATTAATTTTTAGACATTAAATTGTTATAAGTTAAAATATAATACATGATATCTATGACATCCTTATATATCATGTAATATTATGTTTCTTACCTGTCATGAAGCATTTAATTTCTTACCTGTTTTACTCAGTTTGGGCAACTTCATTTTAAATTCTTTGTATATTTTTGGCATACCAGTATTTTATGGCAAGAAAAAATATCTATAGTCTTATTTCCGATACTTAGAAGCTTAGTAACGAATTCATTTTCGAATCTGCAGAGATTCTTCAGTAGTATAAGCTTTTGTCTTTGCATGTGTCTATTATTTATGTTTGCGAATGTTATAAATAGTACCCAACTCTTCAACTAGCTGTTGAAGTTATTTTCTCCTAAATTTTATTCAGGCAACTTCTTTGTTTAAAATCCACGAATAATCCAGCAAAGTAAAAAAAAAAATATTGTAGAATACATGAACTAGCCATGTCCTTGACCCTATCTTCACAGAATATTTCTGAGCCCTTTCGCGACAACATCGATATAAAATTTTGTCGATTTATAAATTATCGTTTCCGGAAGCTTTTTTGGGTTAATATTGTCAATACTGACTGCCTTCAGTCGGTAAGGGAGTTTAATAAGATATAAGATAAGATTTAATAAGATATAGGATATAACATGAAGGGAGTTAAATAAGATATTTTTACTCCATTTTCCTTGATAATGACTGTCAGAATTATACTATGATCAGATTGAGTAACTATGTATCGTACAACGACATCTTTACTTTTTCCACAAATACAGGAAATTCTTTCAGATTCCATTTCATTCTCTCCAGTTAGACAGTTGTTTTTAGTTTTTCGCTTTTAAAACAGATTCAGTGTTGTGAAAAAATTATTTCTAGTTATATTTTTTCATTTATTTTCGAAAGGTTCTAACTTAAAACGACGTATTCGGAGAGAGTAAGGTTTTCAGTGAATTTCTCATCTTTACCCAGATAGGGAAAACCATTTAACATGCGTTTTTTTATAATCGTAGAAATTCAATGTGAACCCGTTAGACTTCCAAATTGACAATGATAGCATTGTGCTACGAGCAGACTTTAGATTCAATTCGATAGGTCAAAATCACAAACAGCAGAGAGTGCACTTCGAATATGCTATCCAGAGATATTCTTTCATCCATAGTCATAATCTAATGTTTCTCGTAGATTAAAAAACAGTTATTTACCGCTCAAATGAATTTATATTATCAAAAGATTGCGAAGGGTAATTTATTCTGCAACACTGTCTACTACCCTTACAATTAAATTATCTTTTGTCCTTCTGTTATCAATAAGACACCCTCTGACTCCCTCCTGTCCTTGTAAGTTAACCATTTGATGTGAAGGTATTGTTCTCCACACGTATGGGCAATAAAAACAAAATATTAATGGATTTCCCTTTCCAAGAAACGTTGGATTGCAAAGTTCGGACTTGTTATTTCAAGCCCGAATAATGGGGTCAAAATGACCCATCCCGCGGTTTTAGGTATACGTATTAAAAAAAAAATCCTAATTAGTATTTCACTTATCATATGTTCATAGATTCTTAGTTGAATAAAATTAGCAAAATCAAGAAATTTTCTTCAATTCCATTATTAACTGTTCAAGAAAATCGGAAATAAAATTGATTTTGGGTTAAAATGACCCATTCCGCGGTTTTAGTGTTAATGATATAAAATTAAAAAAACGTGTTGTATAACCATTTATTTTTGCATATTTATATAAAATTAAGCTTTGAAGTTGCTTGGTAAAAGTGTTATTTTTTTCAGTTCTCCATGTTCCTCCTGGACAAGAACCTCCAGTAATTACTGGTGCCATGCCAAAGTATTTTGTCGGAGATATTGTAGATCTTAACTGCTCTTCTGCCAGATCTAGTGAAATACCGGAACTCAAATGGTTTATTAATGACAAAGAGGTGCGTTTATTTTTATAGTTTTTATGAATTTGTATATATGCATAAATAAAACTAAAAATTTGTTTGCTAAAACTTGATATTAATAGAAAAATAAATATCAACATAGTATTTTATTTATATATATACATATAATATACACATACACAAGAATTGAACAAAATAAAAAAGATGGAAAGTTTGAAACAGCACAGAGAATGTCACTAGGATCAGGTAAAGGCTGTTAAGCTTACAAGGTTTAGCAAGCATTACAAGGTTAGGCTGCTATTCACCTTGCTTTGATATTATCATTAGTGGTAAAGGTACAGATACGGAAGTGTTCTTTCACAAACTGTTCATCGTATTCTTGACAAGTGATAATGGGATAGCTTTAAGAACAATGTGTGTATGGAAGTTTGCAACGTAATTTGCAAAACAGAGAATCTTCAATTGCTTAACCAAGGTTACATGAGAACTGTATGAGATCAAAAAAGTTCTGTAATTTATTTACACATTTTGAAAAAGATAGATAGCCGGTCGGTCATTATTCTTGTTAAAGATTTTGGTACGATGGTTGAGTACTTTATTTAGACTGGAAAGGCATCGTGCATTATGAACTTGTACCATATGGTCAGCCATTTTTAAGCCAAAGAAAAATAGGAAATTTTGTCGTGTTTGAGGTATGCTCAGGAAGACGCCTGAGTTGTACATAAACGAGAATTGGATGGTACAACTTACAGTACCTTTTTTCACTCATCTTTCTTTATCGTCACTTACCTAACTAAAAATCAGTATCCTCTAGTTACATTGACATTATTCTCTAAACCTAGATTCAGCATAATTTTTCCTGTTCCACGAACATAAAGCCATGTTGAAAAGTCGTTATTTAAAAGCCATATAGACTATTGGGACCATTAACCAAGCCTCCTAGTAAGTTCAGAAAGTTTTCCAAATTTACAACGTTGCGAACAATGTACTGACAGAAAGGAGGACTATAAGACAGTAATTAAAATGTTCTAAATAATTAGTACAGATTTTACAGGCAAACTTCGGTCTTTTAAATTCATTGTATGAACACAAATATGTGTGTTGCATTGTATGAACACAATGTGTGTTGCATGTGCTAATAACTACTTTTGCTAGAATTAATGCAAATGTGTCTCAAAATTTTTCAAAAATATCTCTGTACATTGTTATTAATTTCATTGCATTTCTGTTATTAGATAGGACAAATGTTTGTGAGAATATATATATATATATATATATATATATATATATATATATATATATATAAAGCGAATTTGAATAAGACACAAAATATAAAGTAAAATTGATGAACTTGTAGCTGGTTTGCAGTTATATAACTAGATAATACAGTAGTTTAGAGATACGTAAATGATGTAGCGAGCCGATGCTAAATTAACTTTAATTTTCCTTTGGTTCAATAAGCATCTTGCGTATATTCGCATTCCCGACGTACTCCATTTTTTAAGTAGTAAAGAGCTATATGCTTGTTACATATTTTTTTAAAGTTTGATTCTTTTTGTAATTTTGCATTATGTGGAGGTTTTATTAGTGTAAAAAACACGAAAATGAATTCATATATTGTCACTTAAGTTACAAAATCATATTTAATCTAAAGGTATCTAGAATAATATAAGGGGAGAAAGTCTCATCGCATAATACAGAATATGTTTATAGGTGTTAGATAAAAATAAGTAAAATAAATATGAGGATGCTGAAATAAACATAAAGCATTTCAATTTTAACAACTCCAATGAATAATCCATTAAATATTAACAAATGCACGAAGCCAATTTTTTACTAAAGAAATTGTCATGATTACTTCACAAACACGTTTACTAGCTAAAATAGTTCATAAAATTTGTATTATAGGTGTCGGTAAGAGTTTTCTGTTGGAGTTTAAAATAATACGTATAAAGGAAAAGTATGAGGAAATTATTGATTGGTTCTCATTTCATATAAGAACTACATTTATATTTATGTGGAAATCATTTATCCCATCTTTTACATTTTTTAAAATTCAAATATGATTTTCAAATATTTCTGAAATGAAAGATATTTTATGAAATTATATAGATATGTAATGTGCACACGACTTCTTATCGCCGAAATAAATCTTTTATCAACATGCATTCTCATGATACATCAACTATTCCAATATGGTGGCAAGTCATTTTATTTTTACGTCTCATACCAGTATGAGGGTTTCAGTATAAGCACAAAGAGAATCATAAGAGAGATTTCCACTCGTCTGTTTATATGCGAGTAAAATGTGAAATTGATGATATGATAAAATTATATATTCGTCGATGCAATTACTCCTTTTCTAAGGTTAAATTTCCCTCTACCAAAACATAAAATTGTTGAAACTGGAGAATATTTAATCGTTACCTTTTTTCCTAATTAAAATTTTGCTCTTCATCATAGGAAAAGTTTCGTTTGTAACACCATATCGTGTGTTGCTTTTACACTTTACATGCATATGAAATTTTTAAGCCCATATTCCAAAAGTGTAGTTAAAATAGAAAAGAATATATGGTTTTGATAGTGCCCAAATGTACAAATGATTCGAGCTATTTTTCCCTTATTTAGAAACGTTTAAATATTTTTCTCTGATTGGACTACAAATTAAGGGGAAAACAACTTACTAGCTAGAGTAAAGTGCAGGAAATGCATTTTTTATTAGTTTTAATTAATCACGGTGCTAGAGAAATTTATTTTCGCTAGAAAAATCTGTTTTCAACATAGAGGAAGATTAAAACTTTGTAACTATCAAGAGTCTTATAATAGTTTATACGCCATTAAGGTCACCTTTACCTGAGTGTTTAATAATTTTTTAATGAATTCTTATGTACTATCATTCCCTATATAATAATAGCCTAAGTTATCTGTCCGTGTGTCCTCGAATTTATGAAGCTGTTGGACCTGGAATGGATAGAGGCATCCACATTGGATTCTTGATGTGTTAGGGTTAGCAAAATTCAAAGCGAGTTGAAAAACGTTCGAAATTCCCCCCCTTTCCGAGTATTTAATGCCCTTGTTTCAAGCTCTATTGTTCTCTTAAGATTAAATGTATCAATTTATCACATAATAAATAGGTAAAAATAACATGTTTTTAGGCATTATGAAGTCATTACTTTAACCATACCATTTAATCCTTTCTTATTTTAAATTATTTAAATACGTCTGCATTATTTTCACACGTTTTATCACTGAACTTGGATATTACGTAAATAATTTTCTTTTATATTTGTTTTAAATAATAGATTAGATACGTATATGATAATTTTAAATTTAATCATCGATTACTTTCTGTTTCAATGAAAATTTTATCACTGGTATTAACATCAAGGTCTAGCAGTCTATTTCACTAGCTAATATATATATCTAGCTTTTAAGTTATATCTTTGAAAATTAAGAAGATTGTTCGTTTGTGTGTTTGTTTTTTATACATAACCACACGGTTTGCGATCGATTCACTAAATTTTGGACATCATTCATATATACCACCAAATAATCACTATCAATATTAAAACCTGTGCTGTCCATCCTATCACGTAATATGACACGATAAATTTAAATTGGTAATTAACATGCAGTCAGTATAGATAAACAAATTATTCAGATAATTTTCAATGAAAAAACAAATCCTTTTTACCTGCCTTATAGAGTACTTTACAATACTAGAAAATAAAAATTTTATTGATCCCATCATATGACTGGCTATATGCTAGTACTGTATAACCACCTAATTTTATTTGCATTTTATCCTAAATTGTTGATCACCTATTAATATCTAAACTTTTCAAAAGCTATTTTTAACACTAAGAATTTCTTTAAAAATATTTTTATTAAATCTCGATTATAGTCCTAACTTGCTACTATATTTTTATTGGGCTAATATACTATAAGAGTTAGTGTTTCATTGTATTCTAAATCCATTAAAAATAAATAATCTAAATTTTTGTATGAATGAGTTGTATTAGATATATCTGAATAAGCGGACTTTCAATGAAAAAATAAATTAAGAAAATGTCATTAATTTAAAATTTATTTTATTCAGGTATTTCAAGAGTATAACAGAGTTATTAAAGTTTACTCCTTTAAAACCTTATTGAAAGTCACTGATTATAATAAGAATTTTATCGATAGACTGATGAAAACTTCTGCCAAAAAACTCTCTCTGGTTAATATACACACCGAAGTTTTGAGTACTTGGATCATTCAGTTTCTACTAAGTTCGTTTTCAAGCATATGAGATTATTGATTCTTAAGAATAATAAAGTATAGATAAAATGCATTAGATGTCTTTGACTAAAGGGTATTTCCACCGAAGGTAATATGCATTTTTTCGTTTGTGTCACTTGCGTTCCATTCACATATTTAAAAAAGTATAGTAAATAGAATTGTTTGAGTTCATGAATTTTAAATTATTCAGAGGTACTTAGTGAGTTTAGAATCACTAAGTAACTGTCTTAGTGGATTTCATAAGGAAAAAATATTTTGAATTTTTTCTAGCTAATTTACACTGGGTCAAAAATATAAACTATATATCTTATATGTAATGAGATAGCATAATAATTTTGAAGAGTAACGAGATTCAATTAAACATCCTGAATGTTGTAAATAAATAAAATAATTTAAAATAACAAAAATCTGTTCACCAATTTTATAAAAATTCAGTGTATCAAACACTTTGTGAATTTAATAGATTATACATTACGCAAATTAAAAAATAGGGAGACAGTTCTATTAAGAGTATAAATTTGCACTAATTATAATTTTGAATGCATTTAGATCAAGATTATATTTATAATGACATATTACTAACTGTGAAACATATGTCTGTAGGAGAATAATTAAAGATGAATTCCAAAAGCGTTTTTTATGCGTTTTACCCTTTAATCTCATTGCATAATTTAAAAAAAAAACCATTATTAGGATTTCAAAGTACAAAAACTCTATAAATATTTGTCGCCATAAGTTTCCTTGTAAGATTGCTTTTCATTGGACCGTGGCACTTTCAAAGATAAAAATTGTTTGACACAAGACTACGATTTGACTTCATGAGGTTTACCTCACGAAGCTCCGCTTTTAAGTGGAAGAACCCGTTATCATCAGCCCTATTTGTAAATACATTCCGCCTCGGAAAAATATCCTTTCTCATTGCCCTAACTGAAAAAAAAATCATGTTTTAATTTTCAGTTTTGTAGCATAAAGGATTTCCTCAGCTTTAAGACTAATTGAAGAATTTTTAATATCTTAAAAAACTATGATTTTTATAATCATATTTAGCTTTTATTATTTAATAGTTTTATGCTGTACATATGTTTCATCGTTGTTTGCAAACTTTTATCCATTTACAGGTTTCTTTATATATATTTTTTTACATAACTTTTACCTTTTCGTTATAAGTCTGTATTGTAACATAATCTCCGTTGTTCTCTTTCTTGTTCACTTGGTTTTATGTGGGTTTAAACCTATTTTTTCTTCACCTTACCTTGTGTCTGTTACAATTAGTCCCATGTAAAAATAGTGCGATAAAACACCAACTAACCACCTTGTAAGATTTCATTATCGTTGTTAACAAAGATCAATGCAATGTAAGAAGATGCTCCACTGGGCTAAGTAAAAAAGTAAACGAAAAAATGTAATATAGAATTTCTTTTTTAAAACAACTTCCCAAAAAGAAATAAATACCCATTATCAGGAAAATAAATGAATTCTGAAAATGACTTTTAAAATTAGTTTAATGTGATGTGTAAAGAACTTTTGTAAGAATTCTAATAAATAATCAATAATCAATACCGCTTTTATTCGTACATATCTATAATATTTCGTGTAAAGATATTCTTTTAATTAGCTGGCTATTAATTTTATTCATGCTGCTTCACTGAATCAGTAGATACTACTACGCTTTAGCGCTTGCATTATTCATAGATTTATTTGACAATATCGTTTTTTGATAAGACTAACGTATGTTATTTAATGATCGGATAGAAAAAGAAAAAAATATTTTTGCTTGAGAGAAATATTTTATTTCTGGAAACTCAGGCATATTCGTGTGTGAAGACGAGTTTACAAGATTCGCCATCAGATTTTTATTCGGAGAATAAAAGTTTATGTATGTATGTCAATTTTTTCGATTACCAATAAATATTAATGCTTCAATAAATAAGATAGTAATATCTAGAAATGAAATAAAGCTTGCTGTTAAAAGGTTTACTATAGATGTTCGGATGTAAATTACTTGTAATGAGAATCGCAGAAAAATGAAGTTTTTATGAGATTCTTCATAGGAACGAATTTTTTTGAAAGTTTCAGACTGTAAAACTTGTTTGCCTATTATGTTAGAATTAAACATAAAAATAAAATATTATCTGTACGTTGGATTTCGTAGGCTTTCTACATGAAAGGCAAGTGGATTTAATCCCATTGTGTTATTCAATACTTTAATTATAATACACAATATTTATCAAAATGAATACAGAATGAGATTTTTGGAGTAAAAAAGTAAGTAAGGTTTTTGGAGTAAGGATTTAATCCCTTTAGATCCGGAGCATAAGATAATGTACACAATATAATTGCTTTAATATATATTTCATATAAGAGAGACCAGGTATAGTTGGTACAAAAATATTTACTATTGTTTAAAAAATTAGTTTTTTTCAACGCGAACTTTAAAATATGCTTTAGTTACTGAAAATGCTAAATATATTTTAAAAGTAATCATATAAACGATAATTCAAGTTATTGGGAGTTATGTAAATGCATCTACACTCTAACAACTTGTTCATTTAATATTTCTGGTGTTACAGCGGATGAGGTTATTTGTTATATAAACGGTATTGAATAATAAATACCAATATAAGATCTTATGTTTTTATTATATTTGGAGATTTCTACTGAAAGAATTCAGTAATAAATATTCACTGATAAACTATTCTTAGTTATAATAATTGTTTAAATTACAGTTTTTAAAAATATACACTTTGTCATAGGTAGAGTGATTGTCAGTCCGTTTGAAACGATAAGGGCTTTGAAGCCGTATTGTCCATAGTCTAGATTTGGAGTAGGTTGTTCAGCATATTCCAGTGAGAAACCGACTTTGTCGTCATTATTTTAAGAAACTGGTATAGAAGAATTTTTTTTTAATATGTGTATATGGAGGGTTTTTTTCATTAAGAGAAATTTTGCTATTTCTTTCTAATAGTTTTTCGTTTTTATATGCGAGATTGAGAAGATGACATTTACCATAATTTTCTATTGCAGACCGAAATCCTTTCATCAGTTCTAAGATATGGCCTTATTTATTAAAGCTGATATAAGGATGTGGCACCTTTAATGTAGAATTATCTACTTTCAATATAGAAACATATGTCTCGATGCAGAGAGTCTGCTTAAGATTTAGAACGTTTGCCTACCGCCATTGTATCAGTGTTGTGTACTTTATACAACATTTTATCCTAATAGTTGGATCCCAATATAACTATACATCCTATATATCCCAACATATCCTAATAGTTCCCAATGAGAATATTTCCCTCACCAAACATGTATTAATTGAATAGCCAAAATTCTCATTTCAATGCAGGAATATTTGAAGTGCCAAATTTATTTCCTATTTATTAACAGCCCTTTCCTCTCATTACTTCTTTTCTACCGAAGTAAAAATAATAATAATAATAACGTATATATATATATATATATATATATATATATATATATATATATTGTGTGTGTGTGTGTGCGCGTGCGCGCTAGTTAGTTATACGAAAAAATTCAATTTTTTTTGCATAGTGTAAAATAAATTTTCAAATCACCTGGAAATACCAATAAAATAAAATTTTATTCATTCACAATTTTTTTGTAAGAATTTAACCAAATATTTCTTTGTTGCCGTGTGTAACAAAAGTATTAATAACAGTAACACCTATTGCAGTATCTAGAAATAGAAGCAACGAAGAACACATCATTGAGTTTGTGTTTAAGTAACAAAGGCCGCAAATGAGTTATTCTTGTCTTATCTCCAAAGAGAATAGAAAATTGTGTTAAAGGTTGTTAAAAATAGAGAAGATTGTTTATTTATTATGTAAATAAAGACGGGGATTTTACGTAGAAAGCTGAAACATTTTTGATCAATTTTGTTAGAGACAGAGAGGTGTTGCTATAATTTTTCCCTCAGATTAGTTACAAGTTGAATATTGGTTACAGTTTCTTTATAAATGTTCAATTATTTTTTCATCATACAACACAGCTATGCTACGAGGACAGCAGGTAAACGTGTTTTTCAGCATGACTGATACATGTCGCTTAGGGAAATCCACATCTTTCATATGACTAAATAAACTATAACTTAAAATTTCTCAATTATTGTAGTTAATACACAACACGCCAATGTTTCTGAACTCCCCGAACAGGGAAAGATATTCTCATAATGCTACACTAGTACTTTTTGCATTCTTGATGTACATTATAAAATAGAGGGTTTAATGTGCTAGAGTTTTCTAGAAATGCATATTCGACCATCAGTATAAAAAACAGATGCTCTTTCACTGTCTACTGCTTTAGATATCAGATGGTAAGTTTATTTAGAGATAAGAAAAAGAACAAGGGAAGGCATGTTCGATTTCGTCACGCATACACACACAGAAAAAAAACTATTATTTACAGGAAATATACAGTTTTTTTTTAAATCTTTATTTGTTGTATCAAATTATTAAATTTTAAATTTCTCTTTTGGATCACCTCGTAATTTCTACATACAGTTCAGGATCTTAGAAAAGAGACTGATTTTCTCCTAGGTTACTTCGGATATTTATTTTACTACATTAATATACTAGTTTCCTTGTTTTCAACCTTTTTACTTTAAAATAATTCTAACACATCTGGCTGAATGATGACCGAATGATTAGTGTGCTGGGCTTCGGCACCAGAGTTCCAGGGTTCGAATGTAACATGAATGTTCGTAGCCTTTTGGAATCGGCTGTAAACTGTAGGTCTCGGTCTCATTAGCCCTATTGTCATAAAAAGTAGATCGTAGCACTCCAAACTAAACCTAACACATCTGTTCTATAGTCTGTAGAGCTTATCAGCTTTAAATATTTTAATATAAGTCTGTGGAGTAGGATATTATGTCTAGTTAAAATTTAAAAAAAAAAGAATTTTTCTAATGAAAGTTTTAGTTTTTTTTTACGCGAGTAAAGATATCGGTTTGTTTTCACTTGCTTAATATTTCACCTTTTCATAAAATACTTGCTTCTTTTGCTAAAATTATGTGTATTTAAATATTCCAAAAATGTTTTTTAACGACTGTTATTCAACGCCTTCTCTCCAGATCAGTTTTCCAGGAAAATGTCAATTTAATTTTAAACTGACTATTTCTTTGCACTTTAATTGAAAATTAGCATAAATTATTGTATTACGTGGGCAGGTCTGACTGTCGATTTTATCTTATGTAGTCGATTTAAAACATATCTACTAAAAATGTAGCCTGAAAATTCTGTTAAATGTTATTTGTTTGATGGGCATTCATAGATAAAATCCATCTTAATTTTAATTTTCTTTCCTGAAACAGTGTTTTTTTGTTATAAATGCCAAGAAATTAGTAGTAGTTGTCCCATACAGATAATTTAAACATATATAAGAAAGGGATATTTTTTATGAACCAAGGGAATAATTACGATTTATGTCACATATGTCGACTTAAGTCATGTTGTATTCATGTCGATAGTATACATTTTCTGCAAAGGTACCTTTCAATGATGAGAATCAAAGTTTTGAATAAAAAAAACCTTTTAATTTTTCTCTTTTTTAGGCTAGGCCTGAATTCTTAGTACCTCATCTTACAACCCAGTATCCAGATGGATGGTCTTCAGTGAAACAAGGTTTAAAATTTACAGTAATGGATGAACATTTGAAAACGGATGAAATAAAACTGAAATGCACCGCAATATTTTCTAGGACGATAAAACAAACATCAGAAGCCATTGTGATCTTGGGTGATAATCATAGAAGTTCAAGCTTTCATATATCCCATCATTCAGGGACAGGTATGTAAAAATTTCAGCACAAAAATAAAAAAATCTCGATTAGGCTCTTAAAGGATCTGATTAATTTGTTAGCTGTTTCTTGACTTTATTCATAAAATTCATAAGCATGTAATATTTTGTATTTTGAAAAAAAAATAGTGTAAAACCTTCGAATTATCTCAAATTTAAAATGAGAGTGAGTGACTGACTGAGACTGATTTCATCACGGTGTAAAATCAGAATCGAAGAAAATAATTTAGTTTTTCTTTAAAATAATTTTAAATATATGTGAGTCGGTGTGTAATCTCTCAAATATTAAGATTTCTATCTCCTAATTTTTAACTTCTATCTGTGTTAGTTCATAACGTCAACCCGTTTCTACGAAGTCCCATAAACGATCCCTTTTTCTGTAATAACGAAACTGTTAAACTTGCATCTTGTCCTATATTTATTTTAACTTGTGTTATTTAAAATTTCACATAATATATCAAATTCTATTATCCCTCGTTTTCAAAAAAAGTAGACCGTAGTGCTCCCAACCAACCAACCAACCATATCAAATTCTGTTAATAAAGATAACTTCAAGAACCCCAAATTTTCGCTAAGAACGTAAGCATCTTGCCCCGATAACATTTTTTAAACCTATATTTCTCTTCGATTAGTTCTAAGTAGGTGATCAAGAATATATTTACGCCATTTGTGTTGCTAAAGTGTTTGTAAGAATACTGTTTACAAAGCAAAACAGAACACTCTCTGAACCTAACTTTTCGTATATTTTGATGAAAGCTGACCGTCAGGCTTTAACATAAAAATAATATGTGTAATGTGTAATATTTGCGAGTACAAGTACTCGCTAAACTAAACACTTTCTTAAGTTTTAACTTTATGGTATAATAACCATTAAAAAAGTCTTGAATAAGATCCAAATTCTAATAACTATGATAAACAAAAAGACACGACTTCGGGGCAGGAAGTAATTAACAAGTGTTTTACATCAATTAGTAAACAATAAACGTGCTCAATGTTAACAAGAAGTATATGTGCTTTATGTTACTTTTATACAGACAACTATTTTCACTTATGCATTCATTTGTAATTAAACTTTTGTGTATGGTACTGATGCGAAAAGACAGAATGTCCCAAATCAAAATTCAAAATACAAATAGCATAATTGAATTAATTTAGTTTAACGATCAACCATTATTTAGCAAAAATAGTAGTAAGTAAAAATTATCCCTGCGGTCCCCCTATCAGATTTTAACATTCGGGAAGTGCATTGATATTGTTGTGTGTATGTTTTAAATAGAAGTAGAAAAAGGAAAAAGAAAAAATATATTAAACCAGTGATAGCAGTCTCTTGCATAGAAATGAGCTCTTACACTGGATAAAAGTGTGGGACAGCATGAAATACTTAGTCGAAAAACCCTCCTTTGATGACATATCCTTGATGACCAAGAATCAACTTTTACTTCATTAGTCCTATATTCGGAACACTGAACAAACAATCTGGCTTTATTCATCATGTAGTCGAAATTTTATTGTTTTTATAAGATCTACGAAAACTGTTATTGCCAATGCCACTTGGACTGACCAAGAACGTGCATCAGAGACCACACATATTAAGACGAAGTTTTTTTTTACCTTTGGGCGTATTTCGTTTGACGAGCACGCTAGGTTAAAAGAAAGTCTTAACTGAAGTGCTTCCTCGTAATTGAGAAGCAGGGGCCAAGCAGAAGACCCTCAGACTTGGCCTACCCCACCCCAGAGGTATCATTCGAGAACTTGTAGAACATTAACTTGTGGCCACGAACATATTTCATGAACCTCAGTCACCTTTAATGAACATGGCGGAATTTAGATCAGCTCAAGCCGAAACTCACAACCCTCCTTTTATGAGATTTACTAGATAGTATGCTTTAAGAGTAAAACATTGATTCTAATTTTTTTACATTTCTATTGAAGAGGAATACTGTAGCTGATCGAAAGTAAACGCCAAATGTAACACCACTAATAATAGTAACGAGAGAAACATAAATGACATCACGGCGGTTACAATACTCGCAGCTTGCAAGTGACGAATTATCCGGCGAAAAGTTCCTTCTGCCCAGCACTCTCGATTCCACAGCCGAGATTAAAGTTGTTGAACTATGCCTATCACTTTCTATGCTGTGCATGCCCGCGCGCACAGCAGAGAGTGAAATTTGCATTCCACGCTAATTTGCATTTGTCGGGATGTTCTTGGAAGCGGTCAAACGTCAGAACGCCACACTGTGCTTACTTTAGAGAACGGTCTTTTGAGGCATCCAAAAAAACGCTCCAGTTTTGAGTAGGACTTCATAATTTGTGCGAAATCTCTTTTTACAATATCTTTTTGAGACTTGCAGGCCTAATCTGAATCAATGAAAGGGCCTCGAACGCTTTATGGGTTCGTTTTATTCTTGATTTCAAATTTTCCTAATTTTAGATTTTCAAGTACTAGATGAATTCCCTGCTCATCCCATAAACACTGCCTAGAAACTTTACAGCCGACTGTCGTGTCTTTGGCCTCTTTGGAAGACTTTTATCCGTTGCAATCCTGACTAACGAATTGAATCTTTAGCGTAATGATGTAGCCATGTTTTGTCTTTTTCCCCAAAAGCAAAAATCCAAGTTATTTCAGCCTAAACAGATCCAGAAAGCCCTCTCAGTCATCTGCACACTGTTATTTTGGTTTTACTATGACCAAACATGGCACCCATTTCGAAAGCATTTTTCTCATGATCAAATCTTTATGCAAAACTGTGCACACTTCTTTTAGATATGTCGAAGATTGCATTTAAGTTCACTTACTAGAAGTCCAACTCATTTTTTCTGTTGTAGCTACATCATTTGGATGTCCTGAACATTCAATATCACTGGTGCTTTTACGACCCAGTGGAGCTAAAGAAAATACATCAAATCTTTGTTTTCGATAGAGCATATTCCTCATAACAATTATAATTTCAAATTTTTATTATGAGTTGAAATATTGTCTATTATATGTAGACAATACTGATTAAATGTGGTAGATTTGCACTCTTTCAAAAGGCATTGTTAATATATATTTTTAAAGAAATATGGATGATCTCAAAATATATTTTCAATTGAATTATTTTAATTGGTACAATATTCCCATTTCTGATTTGCCTTGATATTTTGCTGGTTTTTCAAAGTCATTTTTACTAAAACTGACAAATTTAAAATTTTGTATTTTATTTTATAAAACAGTATTTGTTCTTTAGAAAGGAAAATTTAAAATAAATTTGAACTTACACGCTTAAATATTTTATTCCCTTCATAATTACACGAGTATTTAGATTCAGTTACTATGTTTTATAATGAATATAGTCTTAAATGTTTTTTTAAAAAATACAATTGGAATTTTATAATTATTAAATTGTATTTTAATGAGATTGGAAAGCGCAATCGTACCTCGACTTACGACTACAGTAACTTACGAATTTTTCGAGTAACGAGTCATTATTATATTAAAGATTTCCCTTTAAAACAACAAAAAATGGTAGGAGGTACACATCTGAAAAAGTTTAAAATACTAGTGAAAAATGAAATTAAGAGAAAGTTAAATGTAAAAGAAATATTTTTTTAAATGTGACTTATAAACCAATTTTTATGAATTATTTATCACTTTATTATATTTTATTACTCTTGTATGCAATATTTATTCTTTATAAATGTACCTGTCTTATGCTAACATGGGTAACAAAAACGTCTAGAGTGTTTTTTTTAGGAAATTAATTTCACTTAGCTTAAATGAAGGAAATTTATTTGTCTGCTAGTTATTAAGTTCACTCGTTTTTCTTCACCACGAGCAGGAATTTCATGTTTTCTGATCCCCAAGGTAAAATACCTTACATAAATTTTTTGGTGTGCTTCCTGTTGTGATGGGATTTTATACATTGACCGTTATTTATATTAACTTTATCATCTTTAAAAATATGTAGGAAAAATTGTAATCCTTGAATTTTTCCTTAAATACGGGGTTAGTGGGCTCCAGAAATGAATTTAATTGAATTTTAAGTCATTTTAATGAAAAAATTAAAATTTAATTCGAGATCAAAGTGTAAAAATATAGCCCAGTTGTTTTTGGTGGCTAAAAATCCGTTGCCCGGGAGCATTGAGTGTTTTCTGTGTTCTATATAAATATATGTATTTCATATTCTTCTATACAGTTACTTATAGGTTCAATTTCTTTACATTTTCTTTACAGCTATTACTAAACTTAACACTTAATAACTGTATACCTCTAATGTCGTTTATATTTGATGCCCGGACAAGGTTACTTTCTATTTCTATCATAAATCTATTTCGATTTCTTTTCTTTACAGTGAGTATGGTTCTATCCACTTCTCTTCAGTGGTTATTGATTTTCGTCTGTATAAGTAAAAGTGCTGGAAGCTGACCTCAAGCAATAAACGTTGGAAAGATTCAAAATTCTTAAATGCATTCATTTTCGAATGTCTGAATACAAAACGCGACTGTGTTGAAGACTGTAATTTGTAAATATTATTGGTGGTAGTTATTTCCTCGGGGTCTTGTTCACGTTAGCGTTGAACAAGGCTATGAATGATAAGTAATCATACTTGAAAGCAGTGGTGCTCAAATATAATAAAGTATTTACTGCAGAATTAAATGCGCTTAATTTATAGGAAGTTTGCTTCTAAACTACCGAATCATTGCAAGAAATATGTATTCCCGAATGGTAATATTTTGTACCTTCAGCTGCTCTTGTGAAGTGCATTTAACCAAATAACTAAATTTTCATGTTAGTGCTCTGTTGTAAAGAACTTTTATAAATGTTTATTCATTCAGTATTATTTATCATGATAAAAAATAGACAATTTTTCCAAGACTTTAAATATAGATATTGACTACAGAAGCGACGAAAGAACAATGGCTTTAACAGAGATAAAAATAATAGTTAGAGTTGAATGGAAATTTACAAAAGAAATTCTTTTGTATGTTATGTGCTTGAAATAGTACTTGGAAGTAGATATTTCGTTCAAAATATAAAAGGGTGTATTGAAGATTTATTTTTGCATAAAATACAATAAGTATGAACTGAATTAGCAATACTGATTTCTTTGAAAAATTTTAAAACTCCCTAAGAATTATAGATTGTCTGTGCATGGGAATAAGTTAATACACCTTCAATATAACTTAATATTCACTTTTAAAAAATTAAAAGGGATTATTTTTGTCGTAACTGAAAGAAAACTCGTAAGATAATTTTAAAATATTTAGTTTCAAAAGTTATTTTAGTAATTTACTAGAAATAATTATGAGCGTAATCTGATGGTACCATATCGTGATGTCTTAAAGAAAGTGATAAAATTTTTTAGCCTTTTAAAGTAATTTTTGTAAAGAATAAAAATTCCGATATCCTGAGAGATGTATCAAAGTATCAGAGAAGCCAAAGAGTTCTTAAATTATAACCGAAGACTTTATTTTAACATTTGTAATGCAGCATATTATTATTTTTATCACTATGCAGCAGTTTTCTATGGATTTAGCTCTATTATAGTTAAGTTTGTGAGGCTTTTATACCTAGCCATATGGATAACGAAAAATTAATGTGTAGATTAAATAAAACTTATATGTTAATGCACCGAGCCCAAATATATATGCTAACGTGAACATGGCCTACACCGATTTTCAACCAAACATCAGGTAACAGAGAATTGTGCATCAGCTTTACCTAAAGGATCTATTTACGGATTTTGCTTAAATCAGTTCTCTGATATATTTATAAGAAAATAAATCTTAAAGTAATTTTTGGCTGAAAACATTGGTTTAAATAATAGTTACAATATTTAAATTTTAAAAAAGTGTCAAAATATAAATATATCTTTTGTTGAAGTAATGATTTTGTTTGCATTAAATATTCATGCTTCATATGTATTTAAAATCCTTTTTGAGCTTCATGAATCTTTTCGGAAATGAAATAATTATCCACTGATTATAGTGAAGGATTAAAAATATTGCTCCTAAATAGCTTTCTCAAGGAATACTTACTATGTTTAACATTTAAAATTGCAGTTATTCTTTTGAGAGAAGTGTATATTTTGTTCCAATGCTTTAACCCCTTTGTGACCAACGTCTCGTATACGCGATGCAGCGATTTCACTCTTATCAGTCGAGCATCGCCTCCACGCGATGGTTCCCGGTTGATATTGAGAGACCGTAATAGATCTGAACGTTTTATTTTAATTGCTAGATGGCTTTAAATGGCAACGGTTTTCACAACGGTCAACTCGTATAGAACTTACGTGTGGTTGGTTCTCAAGGGGTTGAATCTATTTAAAAACATTTTTTTGGCTCTAAAGTATTTGAAACAGATGTTTAGTCCACTTGACGTTTTTAAGCCACTTCTGTTACGATTGATTAAATAAATCAAAATATTGAATTCTAATACTATACAAATTACTTAAAAAAGAATTATGATTAAATATTTGACAAGATTTATTTATATATCATACTAAAATATAGTTAATACAATTCCATTGATGTTTTTGAGAAAAACTAAAAATACTGATTTATGCAGTATATATAATAGCATGCATTTTTTTAAATAATTGATGCAGGTATGTATATGAACTACGGAATTACTGATATCACTGTGCTCTACATTATTTTATATACAAAATGTGAAAAAAACTCCTCAAATTTTTTATGTCTAGCCTCTGAGATTATTTTATGTGGTATTTCAAGCATCTTATATAAGAAACAGAAGCATCAGTGGCCATTATGAAATTTCTGTCATTGATATGTATAATATTGATGTCTGTCATAAATATATTTGAATTTTTATTGAATTTTCTTCTAAATTTTTAAAGTATGAATTTCAATATTGCACTGAATGAAAATATGTACTTTCGTTAACCAAACCAATGTAATATATTTAACATGGTTTCAGTGTTTGACAATTGTGATACACTGAAAAGTGCAATTGAAATATAATTTTTCCTGTTAAGTATTTTTGAATAGAACCAATATATTTGGAAATTTTTTTCATTGAGTATAAAATTAAGTTTTTATTTTAAAATAAATGTTTTGTAGTGCTGTTTCATGATTGGATATATCACGGGAATTAAACATTTATTTCTATTTGTTATTAATAAGGTGTTTGAGTGGACCTAATATGATATAGATTTGGAGAAATGAAGAGTAATTTTTCACGATATTCTCCTTAAGCTGTTGCTGTTGTATTCATACGATTCTCTACCTAAGATGAGAGGTTACGTTTTCTCAAATTTGCACAATCAATCATAATTTAAAAATAATTAAAAATATGCACAGTTACTTTATAATTTATTTCAAAGATTAATGTTGTCTGTACAGGCTGAGGAACGGTAAGTGTGTTCACAAATAGAAGTTAATGATTTACGTAGACTTGCATTTCTCTTCGAAAATGCTTCAGTTTTATGTATATGATTTTGAAGCTTCTATTATTGCCTATGTAATGTGAAATATTGCTTTTATAATAAAATGTTTGAAATTAGAAAAGTTTATAGTTTTATTTATTTCATTCACATATTAATGTAACAAACCAGCCCTGTTTTACTGTATGCAATGAGAACTAAGACGTCATACAGAACGGATCTCTGTTGATTAGATCTCTGTTGGAGTAAATAATGTTTAAATAATGATAAGAACAAAAATATGAACGGTGTCCTTTTTTTACAACTTATCGATTATTAAAACTGTAAATTATCTCGTTAGGAGAATATAAATTATAATTAAAGTTGTCCTGTGAGCTTAGGGTTAGTTTCACTTGGGAATTTGTATCATAGAATACTTGATAAATATGTAATTGTTCTTCATCTACGTGGTACTAGATTAAATTATTTTTTATACATTGACGGCTTTATTTTATGGTTATATTTAAGCATATATTTAATCTTTAAAAATTATAGATTTCTATAAAAAATTGAAATATTCCTCACAAATTTTATACAGTTTAGAACTTTTGAAAAAATTAAATTTTTCTATAAAATTTTCTCCTTTTATATTATTTTTATGATAAAGTTCTGACTTGAAATATAAAAAAAAATGTTTATTCTCTAAATTTGAAGTATAAATGTGCTTTATTGAATTTCGGCTATAAATATATTTCGTTAAATTTAGAAAAGTTTTTTTTTATAATGGTATTATTTTCAGAAAACGTGATAGAATAGCATCGTTTTATTTTAGCATGTATTGCAAATTAAAATAAGAAAGTCAAAAATAACATACAATTTTCATTTTCATTCTTTATTGCTTTAAACAGAATAGAAACTTAAGTATGTAAACAAATATTCTCCCTTTGCTATATCACACCGTTCATTAAAACTACAACTTATTTTCTGAGTATATATCAAACATAAATTAGTTCGGTGAAACTTTCTGACATTTTCTTGATGGGAATAGTATAAGATTGCTACATTAATCCATAACTTTTTTAGCTGTAAATTATTGTATTGTCTGAAAATGTGTTTGCTCTTTAACTGCTTACATTTAATGGAAATTAGTTTGAATACATACTTTTTAATATTATCATAAAGCATCACTCTAAAACATCTAAATATTCCATTTTTTATTAAATTTGAAATCTTAAAATGAAATATTTTTTATCTAAGAACTCGTCACCAATTATATTATCTTTCATGATAAAATTTTGGTTTTAAATATGCTTCAAAATATTATCAACTATTTTTCTAAAATTATTTAATAAATGTACTTTATTAAAGTTAAGTTGTAAATATTTTTTTGTCAAATTTACTTCTTGGATAGATTTTAATAAATTCAGTTTTTAATATAGCCTACTAAATTCAATTTTTGAGTGTAGTTATTTAAGTCAATTTAAGTGAATATTTTTCATTCTACTTAGGTCAAATGTACAGAAAGCAAATACTCATCGTAAAATTTGGTCTATAAATGTATTTAAGATATTTTAAATAAAATAAAATTAGCGAATGTTGTTCTCTTGAAATTATTGAGGTATTTTCATTTAAAATATTTTCTAAGATAAAAGCAGCCTATCTGTACAAATGTTTTGAAAAGTAATCATCTGTCGACCATATTGGTGCAAATGTTTACATTATCCTGCAAACTTGATTCCATTAGACAGAAATGATTTAAACTCTAAAGCATGTGATGCGCTTTACACCAAGTAGTTAGAGCTAATAAATTATACTTGTAAAGTTTTACATACCGTAAAGGAAGGATTTGGTAAATAAGGACAAATAGCGTTTGTGGATAGGTATGCAAATAGATTTCGTCACTTTATTAAAACTTTAATTCAGCAAATATATTCTCATAAGATATGCTGTAGTGACCAGGACACGATCCCTTTTCAACCTCTCCCACAGAATGGTGTAAAAATGTGACGGACATACGCAGATTAAAATATATACATCCATTTGTGTGCTAATTAAAAGACGTGACATGAGCAACACACATTACACGTGTGATAAAAACGCGGGGTACAGGCAGTTTCCGTTCTGCAACTGAGCAACTCTTCGTGACACTGTTGCTAAACTACAAGAAAATGGTGAACAGCAAATGGAAAATTTCTTCAGTAATTCAAGAAACAGTTAGATACACAATTAGTTTTTTTTTCCGATGTGAACCTGAGTGCCAATTTTGGACAGGTTTTGAAAAATATATAACACAAAAGACCATTTGCATTTAATTTTCATTTCAGTTGTTTTGATTTTTATTCACTGAATTTCTTAGCGAAACAGTTTGGAACATCAAACAGTACAATCACATTAACCTGGGAATCATTGCAATTTGACTTGTGTACAAGGTTATGTAACTGCATCACTGTCAGTAAATGACTGTCTATCGACAACCTTCTTAATTGTTTTTCTTTTGAAAGTCGAATTGGCACTACGTCACGTATATTAGTCAAATTTCAGATGTTTATGAAAAAGCGAATATAAAAAAGTGTATTTTTGAAGTCTTCTCACACCAAATTTAATTATCACCATGTACATATAGAAAACTACATATCATAAAATACTAATTTAGTATTTGTGGATATGGATGCAAATAATTTGAATTTTTCTGTTATACCACTAACATAATATTCTTTATTGGATTTTAAAATAGAAAAAAATGATAAACTGGTATCTATCAATTAATGAAAATCCATAAGTTTTATTTGACACACAATAATATATTATGTAATATTTTGAAATATACAAGTGTTCTATTAATTCACTAAAAGATTAAAAGCCTAAAATATATAATAAGATATTCCTCCATTCTTAATTCTTGTGTACGGAGTAAAACCTTTCAACATTCAAACTTAAAAATACTTTAAAAAGCATTTTTAAGTTTGAATGTTAAAAGGTTAAAATTTCCTTAATTATAATAACAGTATCAAAATAAATTAATGTATATAACCTGAGCAATGATTTCGTCGTAGATTTTGTTAAGTTTATATAAACCTGATAAAAATCTTTTGCTAGACAGATTAAGCTTGATCATATCAATGAATTATTTACAGATTTACTCCATTACTTCTACACGAATGAATTAATGTTGATGGTATTACGTCATTCTTGAAGTCATCTATCACGTACGGAAAAACCACATTTTTTCATATTTATTACGGAATGGTTTTTGACAGGAAAAGTTTTCATTTGCACAAATATACTGACAAGGAATAAAGTATTTTTTTCTAAAGGTAGGCATCGCTTTTATACGTGATTATGTTGCTATATCTTTATCAGCTTCTTGTTTATTAATAAAACGTACATAAAAGTTAGAAAATATATAGAAAGTTTTAAATAGTTTGTTTTAAATATAGCAATTTTTAAGAAATAAGAATAAAATATTTTAAATAAAAAACATGACAGACGAAAAATCCTATTATTTAAAAGATCATTTGACCACAGAAAAAATACTTAACAACTAAAAATATATATTAATATTCCCTACACCTATAATTTTGTTCATATATTTTCAAGTAATGACTAAAGGGATCACTGTTTCATAGAGGTTTGAAGCTAAAAATTAATGAATAAGGGTTTTTAAATAAAGATTAAAGCTAATAATTCTGTAGTTCTTTTATTTTAATCTGATTAGTTTAAAACTTCTATTAGCTTAACTGAAATTATGTGGCTAAAAATTTTAGCTAAATAATTTCATCCGAAACAATCATAAAGAAATATCTATGAGAAAATACATTTTATTTATTTTTTATTTTCAAGTATAATGAAAGCTAAACTAATTGAATATTCTAATACCGCTATTAAAAATATTTTATCCTAACATATTAATAACTACGTTTATACAACCTTTCTTACAGCAGCTTTATACTCGGACATACATCATCTCTGTTTCCTATTTCTTGCCTTCGATAGATACAAAATATTTTCTTTACTCTTCGTTTTCTAAAGAAGAAATACCTTTTTGTATAAAAACAATAACAATGAAAAGTTTAAATTTTGTTTTCGTCCTTTTTATGCTATTTCAGATTCATGTCTCATGGGGTGTAAGTATATTTGAATGCATTCGGAATTGACGTTAAAACGTAGACCTAAGGCCTTTTTTGTCTTAAAATGGGCTATGGGTTTCCTGTGCCTTAAAATAAACATCAAACAATAACTTCTTAGTTGGGTGTTTCTTTAACTAAAAGTTTCAGTTCAGTATAAAATATACAAGAAACCTATGAGTAAAATACTAAATAAATACAAAATATCACTAAGTTTAAACCTCTGAATATAAAATTAGGCTTTTATACCTATTAAAGTTCAGTGTATGAGGAAACTATATCTTTTTTCCTTGAGCAATACCTCGCATATATTTACTGACAGAAGAAAATAAGTTGGATTAAACCCTATAGATGAAAATACTGTAATATCTAATAATGTTTTACAAACGTTAGTTCTAGCATAATAAATATAACCCTGATTATTTTTTTCTGTTTATCCTGATTTGATATAAACGATATAAATAAATAAATAGTATGAAATACTATTTATTTATTTATATCGTTGTAGAAAATATGAATTTATTTTCTGCATATATCTGTTTATATGATATAATATTGGTA
Organism: Pardosa pseudoannulata; assembly: GCA_032207245.1. NCBI lineage: Eukaryota > Metazoa > Arthropoda > Arachnida > Araneae > Lycosidae > Pardosa > Pardosa pseudoannulata. The sequence continues at coordinate 115,845,888 of CM063503.1, forward strand.
AACATTTTGTGCTTCAAGTGATAAATTCTGACTTTATAAATAAAAAAGATAAATTGCTATGTAATAAGATATTACATTCTTAACAAATAACTGTCATAAGTTTTAAATGGAGCAAACAAATCTTTTAATAAAAAGAAATTTATCAAGCATATGCTTCAAATTAAAAATTGCAAATGAAATATACCAAAAGGACACCCACAACTTTCAAAGGATTTAAATACTAATTTTGAGTATTATATAGTATTGAATAAATTTTTATTCCGAACAGAGTGATACTAAAATGGGCAGAATAAAATAACTACAGAGATAGGAAGATTCTGGGGTTCCCAGAATGTCAGCCGATTTTGGTAAATCATACACACATGATCACAAAATAACACATAATCAAGTACTAAATTTTCATAAATGATAAAATAATAAAACGAAGGACATTTAATAAATAGGTGAAACAGTATGGAATAAAATACATTAATATTTTATTTTAAAACTGAATTTTGAATAAAATGACAATAGTATAAAATTGAATATTATATTAAAAGAAATAAATTTGCACAAAAACATTGCAAGTATGTTTTGTAGATTTTGATTACACTAGTTTTCCTTCTTGCAAAATGTAAGATAACACGCTTTTGTTTTATTTGTTTATTGATATTTTACAATAATATAGTATCTATTAGTTGCATAAATAAAACAGATACACTTTGTTACGTTTGCAAGTAATACATTCAGAGAAAAGACAACTTCAAAGTAAAGATTTTGTTAAAATGGCATGTAAATAGCTAATTATGTATAAAGTTTGGAAACAAAGAAAAGGAAAGGGCTCCCATAGGTTGTATTCTACATCCGTGGAGAGTTTGAATAAGGTAAAATAAAATCTCTCTTATTTGATGTACCAGTAAGTGAGATCTAGAGAGTCTTGAAAGTTAAAATGTTTCTTTTCCTAAAGCTACTTATACAAAGGCTACTATAGAGGAAACAAAAAAATGCTGTCAATTCAGAATAATATCAATTGTTAGACCTGTCAAATACATTTGTGGCCAATTGCTAAGGATGGATTTCAAATGGCTATATAGAACGAAAAATGTAATTGGATGCCAAATGATATAAAATAGTACTAAAATGCTGCGACGTTACAATAGAAATAATGCATTGTGCTCTTAAAGGCTTCGGAAAATGTTCAAGTGACAAAATGGTCATTTTGAGCTGAATCCATAGAAGAGTACAAATTCTATTACAGTCTGCAGGTATTCTGGAGTAAAATGTCAATACGGTATACGGTCAATATGGAGAGCAATGCAAGATTCATGATTTGCACAATATTATTCAGCAACTGTGGGAGTAATTTATCTTATTTCTTGATAAGTGTATGTATGAGAGTGTCCTTGTTTATTGGTGAACATCTTCGACTACCAAAACTATTCTCCAAAGCATTCGCAAACATTTTCAATGTTATCAAGGCCTGGATATGTCATGATCCTACGAGATGTTGAATATCATCGCTCTCTAGACAATCCTAGACAGTGACTGTAGAATGATTTATTGATTTGTCATCCCTTAAAATATATTTTTCATCGACAGCACCATGGAGCATGCGAACTTGAAGTAACAAAAAATCATTAATGTATTGTTGAGCAAGCAAACCCCAGACGAAAGTACATAGAGTGACGTACACCCACTGACCATGATCGAAACCCATACCATAACACTACATATTGTATATCTGTTCATTTCTTCTAGTTTCAATGGACCATTCTCACGTCCGAATAATTGTCGTATACAATATCTTATTAAAGAGACTGAACCTACTTTCATTTGAGTCTAGTACACAAGAACAGTCTTCTTCCCTTCAATTGCGCTCCTGAATACACTATTGTAAATGGGCAGAATGGTGATTTCTAGACAATAGGATACACACATAGGGGAAGCAGGTGTATAGTCCTCATTGATGCAAACGTCTAGCTACAGCTTTTCGAGAGATTCGCTTGCTGCTAGCAGAAAGAAACTGATGTGCTACCTCATTAGTTTGGTCGCACCAGTTCCTTTTTGTCAATAACACTATGTAACTATCATCCACAGGACCGTACTGTGAAAAAAACCTCCTTTTAATTTTTTTTACTTAATAATATTGCATTGTCACATAAATATATATACAACTGTGCATTGAATTTTACGTTATAGGAGACATCATAGAAACATTTACTTTTTCCGTTTCGAGACTTTTTCATTTAATTAGACCCTGATACCATAGTCAAGAAAGCCATACATAGTTAAAAGTAAATGTATATTATGCTTTTAATAAACTATACAATAGAAGGGATTTTCGTAGATATAAGTACTAAAGTTGAAATTACTTTGATATATTTAAAAAATAGAATTTATAACTAAGGAAATAGTTTCAATGCTTAAGTTTTACTGAAGTAACTAAGTTTCTATGTTAAAAACTTACATGTGAGGCGAGGGATTCTCCAAATAGTAGAATTTGAATAAAAATAAGAGATGATTTAGCTCGAAAAATTCAAGTGTGGCTTATATTGTAATCGGCTGAAATCTATAGAGCAGAATATTATATTTCATTAAAATAAGCTATTTCCACTTTATTTTTTTTTTGTTGTTGTAAAACTTTAAATTGTTTTTACAGTGATATTTTTCTTTACTTTACATGTAAAAAAAATTAAAGGTGCATTAAAGAGTTTCTGTAAGTTCCAAGATAATTGTAATAAAACTATGTATTTTTTTATAAAATTAGGTATTTTGTGAAGATACAAATTAGGTATTACAATGAATCGAATCAACGAAAAATTGTTATAACCTTGTAGATAAAAAATAACTTTATAAAACTTTTTATTAAAAATTATACCTAATATTTTTATTATAAAACAAAAATATTTTTTTGAGTATGAGGGATCAATTTTTAAAATTACTTGCTGAGGTGTTAAGAGAATTCCATATGCTCTTGTGTCTTCTGCAATGCAACGGATTTAATAGGTAACTCTTTGCATTTACAAGAGAAATGTATTACAAGCGAAAATACTAGCACTGCTGCTTAAGATATAAATAACTCGCTTGTACAGTCATTTAAATATAAATTTATCTTGTGAAACTTTTATAAGAGATGGAAAGAATACGTAAAATAATGTTTTTCTCATATGCATTGCAATATCTTTAAAATTTGGTGCTCATTTAAAAATATTTCAGAATCATAAATTACTCTAGACAGTAATCGGAATTTAAGATGGAAAATATTCCATTTCTCGGAAGTTTGTTATCCATTAAACAATTCTAACTTACTTATTTGCTTCAAAAGCAAGTGCAGTTAGTTGGATGATTCCCCAGGAGGTATAAAGTGTAACGCTCCATTAGAATGAACCATTATTCAAAAGGGAATTCCTTTTCATATAACTGAGCATAAAAATTAATATAGTGTGATATGTGGGCTGCGTTTATGTTATGTACAAGTAAAACTGGAGTTCCTTTGCAGGTAATTTGGCATAAAAAGTAAATGGGGGATTAAAATAACATGTAATTGGCAACATGATAATAGCAACACGCATTAATCTACGAAATTATAAAGTAAGACTTTTTAATATTGCATTTTTTCTAGTAAATTGCTTGAAAATATAATTCTTAAGCATTTTAAGGTATGATTCTATTAAATACATGTATATTACCCACTTAAAAATTAGGTTTCAATAAGCATAATCTTAATATATATTGTAAATTATTATGAATTATACATTTTTGGTTTGGAGTGCTACGGTCTGCTTTTTGCAACACGAAGGCTAATGAGACCGGGACCTACTGCTTAAAGCCGAATCCGAACGACTACGAGCATAAATGCCATAGTGTGATTCGAACCCACGAACACCGGTACCGAAGGCCAGCTCCCTAACCATTCGGCCAGCAATCGGCGAATTATACATTGTAAGAATATAGTCTCCCATTAAAGCGATATTTGCAGTATATTAACAGAGTTAGTAAGAAACAAGTTCCCTACTTATGAGGACACGAGTATGTTCTATTTGCCCAAATGAGATACAATTGGAACTACAGATACGTCAAATCATGCGCTTCACATTTATTACATAAAAACATTAGTACAAAAATCCGCCTATAGTTGTCGCTGTGATATATATATATATATATATATATATATATATATATATAATATATATATATATATATATATATATATATATATATATATAAACAAATTTAATATGCATTAAGAAATGCTAAATAATATTAAAAAGTAGCATTAAAAGTGTTCAATATGTCCACCTTCATCTTCAACAATATGCTGCAATCGCAGAACCATATTTTCCACAGCTTATTTTCCACCGGAATGAATCTGCCGGGATATCAAGAACATGACGGCGAATACTGTCATTCAGATCTGGCACAGATGCTTGCTGTAGATCTTCTTCTTCAAGAAACCCCACAACCAAAAGTCGCCAGGATGATATCTGGCGAACGATCAGCTTCCCTAAGGCACGTGCAGACATTAGACCTTCTTACACGCTTCTTACGACGGAATTCTTTTAGAGCTGCAACGGAGTTCTGGTGGTTCTGGTAAAACAGTTTTACTGTAGCAATTTTACGTGCAGTGGATTGAATGAAGATCAGACCAGAAACCAATACTTGATTGTGCTTAATGAAACTAAATAAATACCATATGTGTTACAGCGACATCTTTAGGCGAATTTTTGCTCTAAAATTCTGTATTTCTAATTGTTTATACTAATTTTCTCATTTAGATCAATAGAACGTATTCTAGAGTCCCCAAAAGTGTGGAACTTATATCTTGCTAAACCTGTATATTAAAAACCTGCATATTTCGAAGTCTACGGATACAGGTGTTCGTATTCATTAAAATTACTTTTTAGTGGTAGATACCTGTATAAAGAATGTCGCATATAAAAAAGTTGACCTAATCACTCCAAACTAAATCATATTAAAATGATTGAGCTTTAAGAGTATAATGATTATCGTGTGTCATAAAGCAAAATTAGTAAAATAATAATTTTATCAGAATCCTACAGAAGCTTAGTAATATTCTTAACTTGGGCTCCTTTTTCAATGACAGAAAGTAAGAGATTATCGCACACAAGTGTTCACTTATCATTTGTCTGTTAACCGTAGAATTCATATTCAATAAATCAGAGACAGAATGAATAATGCCTAAATGTAAAACAGGTAAGGATAGACATGAATGATTTTTTTTCATTCACGAAGAACTTTATTTACATCACTGAGAATGTAAAAGAAATTTGGTTACCTGCCAGTAATGTTGTTCATAACTACAGCTGCATAAAAACTGTTTGTTGAATATAGTTTTGGTAATAACTATATTGTTGGATTTGCATCTCCACACTGGAGTCACATAAAAGTAAATGTATTATTATGTATTGTATGTTGTAGAACTATTCGAATTTAAAAATAAAAATAAAATCATGTTATTTTTAACTAGCATATAGCCCGTCATATGACGGGGTCAGTAAAATTTTTAGTTTTCTAGAATTGTAAAGTACTCTATAAGGCAGGTAAAAATATGGTTTGTTTTTTTGCTGAGAACTATCTGGTACACGCTCAATAATTTGTTTATATTCATACTTCTCTAAAGTCTCCCAATACTGTGAATGCAATTTAGAATCACCTTGAATTTATTTAGTCGAACCGTGTGATTATGTATAAAAACAAACACACAAACGAATAAAATTCTTAATTTTCAAAGATATATAACTTAAACTCTAGATATTTATTAGTCGGTGAAATAGACTCTTAGACTTTTATGAAAAGAATTTGTTGTTATTACCGGCGATAAAAATTTCATTGCAACAAAAAATAATCGATGGTTAAATTTAAAATTATCACATATGTACGTGATCTATTATTTAATTCAAATATAAAAGAAAATTCTTTACGTAATGTCTAAGTTCAGTGATAAAACGTATGAAAACAATGCAGACGATGATTAAATAATTTAAAATAAGAAATGATTAAATGAGATGGTTAAAGGAATGACGTCATAATTCTAGAAATAGATGTTATTTTCACCTATTTATTATGTGATAAACTAATAAATTAAATCGTCATCTCTAATCTGGGAAAAATAGGGCTTGAAATAATGACAATCCTTTCTAACTCATGTTAGAAAGCTATGCAACTTTTCATTTATGAGGGTGTTTTTAAATTTGGAGATTGAAGTCAAAGCTCGAGCTTATTTCATTACTATTTTCCATGGTAATAGGAATAAGAAATTTCAATTTTTCTGTTTCTTCGTCTAAGGCTGTTAAGTCCGAATTGATGCCGAAAATTCAGTAAGCTTCATGGTACCACACTTACCTCAGATAAGAAAATCTTACGTAGTTTGAAAAGGGCATTACGTCGTCTTTGTGAGATCATATACGCAGTTCTTAGGACAAAAAGAACAATAAGATGACAAGAACGGTATCAGAAACACAAACAAGATACCAATCACCAAATAAAGTAACATAAATAGTTTACACAGCACATCAAATTTCCGCACCAAAGAAAGAGGTGAGCGAGAGTCACCTCTCAAGTTGCGGCATTAAATCATGTGGTGAGCGAGATTCACCTCTGGAGTGCACAGGGTTAAATATTGTATATATAAACTACTTTGTTATGATCCCAGTAATTTTCTGTAACATGACTGACAGATATGAATTACACCAAAAATTAACTGACAAACGTGCACGATAAAACCATCAGTCCATTGGTAAATTCAATCAGACATGAAAAGACATATCAATATGCTTTTGATGTGGCAAAAATAAACTTTCTGGGGTAAAGTTTAAAACGCATTCTTAAATATTGTGTAAATAAACTAGTTTGTTAAGATCCCAGTAATTTTCTATAACAGGACTGACAGATATAACTAACAACTGATAAGCCAGGTTGAAGAGGTTTCCTTAAACATGGCTCAAACACATGTAAAATATTGTGAAACAACGTTTGCTTTTAAAATATATAGAAGGTGTTCACACATTTTTGTAATTGGACTTACTCCATGAATTTAAATTTAAATGCTAAAATAAAATAGGGATTGACATTGTAGCAAACAGATTCCTCTATCTACCTAATCTTACCTAGACTCACCGTTAAATCTAGTTAACCGCCGTTCATTTATTCAATTAACCCATTAAGGCCCAGCGTCCTCATTTGAGGACAGTCAAAAAATGGTTTGTAGAGTTTTTGTTTTCTTGAAACGCTTCTTCCTTTTTAATAAAAATAGATATTAATCTTATGAATAATCTCCCAAGTTTTCAAATATGATCTTATCTATAATTTTGTCATTTCTATCGGCATTTTATGATTTTCAAGCTTAGAATAGGAACGTATTATGACCGGTATTCTGAATGTATACCGGTCAAAATCATTGCGAATAGCCATATCTGTAATAAGTCATCACTTTTCAGTACTTATCTCATACATGATAGCAAATAAATCTCTTATCACGAAGTTTTCCTTTTTTCAAAGACATCCTATTATGTTTTAAAATGACACCTCCTCACTAATGGTAACATGATGTCATATTTAAAAGTGTTTAAATTTCATATTTTGTTTTACTTCCAGTTGTCTATAATAGCTTCTATGTTAGGTATTTACTAATATATAGTCATCAGAAATATCCGGGTGTTAATGGCTAATATTCCTGCACGAGTCTGTATTTGTTTCTGGTACTACCATTTCGTGGAAGGTTCATTGAAACAGACCTTCTTCAGTCATGAAAGCGGGACACCAGAAGACTGTGGATGCAAACTTCCAGTAATGTGGTACGAAATGCAGGAATTATTTGGTTTTTAAATATTTTTGTTATTGTTAGTTAACCTTCTCCTCATATTGGAATGTCAGGACCGTCTACACGCAACCTCTCAACAGTGAACTACATTCAACTACACTAATAACTCCTCAACATCAAATTGAATTGTTAAAACATCGTCTACAGGTTTACAAATATTCTGTCCTTTTTAAATGTCGTTAGAAAAAAAAACCAATGGATCCAAAGCTATAGTTTTACGCTTTACAAAGAAATACACTCTTATTCGATAATTAATAAAAGGAAAAAAATATGGCTTTAACACCTTTACAAGTAAAATATCATAATTAAAAAAAATGAATATCAAAGTTTACATTTGATTGAGGAAAAGGTACAAAATGCGTACCCAACCCAGTTAAGTATACCTGTTATTAAATCTGAAGGTATACCTCATGTTACAGGACTATTAAAACTTTTTCAGTTTTTATATATTAAACTGCAATTTTTTCTGTGCACTTTGGTACCATTCTGTTTTGAAAATCCAAATAGAACTCGAATAATTATTGAATAAATAATTACTCCTTCACAGTTTAAGGAAATCCTCTGATTTAAAGGAAAGATAAACCACTATGTTTTAATTGTTTAATTTTGTTTTGAAAATTCTTCTAATAAAGTTCATTAGCTATTATTTTTCTGTTGTTATCGGAGAAGGTAACCAGAGAAGAAGCTTATCTACAGCATGCTGCGTTCTAGTGTAAAGGCAATGGTTTACAATTGACTATTCTAAACATGTGACCTATATTTTACATGTGCACTGGATTCTGCAGACACTGTGTTCTTTTTTTCTTCAAGTTTCTTTTATTTTACTGCCTATTTCCATTAAAATGGATGTGACAAATAGACTATGTGTAGAAAAAGACCTTGAAAAAGAAATTTCAGATGTGGCAATCTGACGTTTGACCGCCCTTAAAAAGTTCTCGTCGAAAGCGAATTTCTATTACTACTGCGCTAGCGGGAGTTTTAGCACATATTAAGTCAGAAGTCAGCAGAGCTATTCTTTACTCTCTCTTGTGGAATACAGCGTGCTTTGACCCAGATGACCCTTCTACGTGATTGTCATCACCTGCAAGGCTGATGTTATCCGCCATAATGTGTTTCAGATTTTACTTTGATACTCTGTTTAGTTACGCTTTAATTAAGGTTTCTAACACAAAAGCTTCTTCTGATGAACTTTACTACGTTGATCCGCTACAGTGGACCTCCATAGCTAGTGACCTCTACACAGGGAAATCAACATTCAAAGAAAGCCAATAAAGTGAAATTTGATGCAAGTGCTAACAATTTGTTAGCTCGAAAAATTTTAACTTCAAATACTTTCTTTCCCGTGACTTCATTTAGACTGAATGATTCATTATAGACTGATGAATATTTAAGTATTATTCAGAAATATTAAAAAAAATATACCTTGTGTTGTGAACATGCTATAGGGAAGTGAGAATGAAAAATAATTCTGTGCGAGTTGATCTTCTGTAATTACCAGCAAAAACTTTGATTTAAACAAGTTAGAAAGTAGCAGAATGATTGGCTCAAAAACTAACAATGCCATTTATGAATACATTATGATTTGTTCTTTTTGCCTTGTAAACAAAACTATGTGGGTCTAATGTTATCGAATCGTAAACTTCTGACAATCGTTATGGTTATTATAAGTCTTAAGAAATAACCTTAAATTAAAAATAATTCAGTTATGTATTTTTAACGGTAAGTTTTTTATTTCATATTATAAAAATTATTTATATTGGTTTATTTGACAATTAACAACCATTTTTACCTTAAACTGCATTTTTATTATGTTTAATATAATATTCTTCCTAACATTGTATTTTAAAAACTATGAAATATTTTGATAAAATTTGGTGGATTATATTCAATTTGTGATCTGAAATAACTTATACCTCGAATTAATTGATACTTTAAATAATTGTATTTTATATTGACATATATTTACATAAATACTTTTTAAAATATCATAATCTAATACGATAAAAAAGTTATTTTGATAAAATGATTCTGTTTGAAGTTCAAGACACACCATATGTTTTTCCGTAACAAGTGAAATTTTGTTTCTAACACCAATATCTTTATTAGAATCTTTCAGGAGGTATAAGTAAATCATTGCCTTTTTCACAAATTATGACCTCTTAAAAGAAAATCTTATTGACTAGACTTTATAAAATCTTATTTGAAGCTACTCAAAAGAACAACATCCCAAACTTTGTTTTTCAGCTTAAGACTATATGCAGAGTGTTGTATAAACATTATTTATCAGGTGAATATGGAAATTTGTAATTACAATTAATGTAGTTTAGATTTACTAATTTTATTGCAATAGGAAAAAGTCTATTTACTAACTAAAAGGGAGTAAGACTTCCGTTGTTTAATTTAAACCAAAATTTTTTCCATGTTTTTTGGTTATTGTTGGATTCTCTTGTATCGAAAAATTTAAAATAAGAACAGTTGAAAATCAGAATTAACTCTGATTGCTGTCAGAAATGATTAATAAATTTTCTAAGACTATATTCCATATCTTTACCCTAACAATCTTCACCGCATTTAAGCTGCATCAGAATAAGAATACAATCTGTGCATCTAAATATGCTTTCGCTATTTAAAAAAAATGAGGAGTGGAACCGGAATTGAAGTTATTCTCTTTATGTAGCCTCCACACTATGGCCAATTGTTCACCACTTCCTGATGGTGAACTTCAACGATGGTTCACGGGTTACATCCACACGCTGGGCCACTAAGTGACTCCAGTACGCGGATTCGTCCATAGGGTCTACCGCGCACTTTAGTTGCGCATCTGGCTGCCTTTGATCTTTGGAGAAAATCCATCGTCCGCCAAGGCTATTTTATCGTCTGCTAACATCGGCCACGATAAACCATGCAGACGGTGGTGATGGTTTGCAATGGACCATAGTATGGAGGGGCCTTTAAATGCACCTCAACCATGTCTCCTAACACATCTTGTATGTATAGCTAGCTCTTTATGAGCGCTATCCCAAAGCACTGGATGGAATCTGGAATATGCTGAAAGAGGAGTTGAAGGTCAAACATAGCTGCTTAAGAAATGTTCCATTATTTTAGTAATCAAGATGTAACAGAATGTTTCAACAAAATGGATATAGACTGAGTATGTAGAAAATAAAAGCCTTATATATCGAACGCTGGCCGATTGGTTAGGGCGGTGATCGTCGGTACCAGAGTTCGTGGGTTCGAATCCCACTATGGTATGGATGTTCGTAGCCTTTGGGAATCGGCTTTAATCTGTAGGTCCCAGTCTCATTGGTCCTCGTGTGCAAAACAGTAGACCTTAGCGCTCCAAACCAAAACCAAAATACCTTATATATATTCATTCTTTGTAAAATCGTTACAAAAAAGGTGTGCGCATACACTCTATTTTTACATACTTATTTTATCAAACTTTTTGTTATTCTTTTCATTGTGTGATTAATTTTATTATAGATTGAGCATTACAAAATCCTCCAACAGCATAGCTAAATAAACATAAAAAATTTATTTTCTAAAGAGTTGAGTAGTGTTTCAAATCAAAATAAATTATGTGATCAATATTTTGGTAATTTAAACATGTCACTTATCTTTTAAAGTGTATAACTAAGCGCCCTTCCGAAAGTGATTTCTAAATTACTCCATTAGTGAACTCTTAAGGAATTTCGACGTGCAATTGAATAAACTCGAGACCGATAAAATCAAAGAATTCATTGCTTTAATTCAATTCACAGAGAAAATGAAGTAGTTAAAAATAGTAAGACTGATTTTATTTCAAATTACAGGATATATAAAATTAGAAAATATTTTAGATTTTTTTCGAATAGTACCTCTTATAAAAGAAATCAGTGTGTTTTATAGTGAATTTATAGTGAAATAAAGTATTAGCTCTTGTAAATATAGAATTAATACTGCTGCTCTTAAGATAGGATTTTAAAATAGTCATCACTTGTTTCAACAAAAATTACTTTAATAGTAACTATTTTGGTATATTTTAAAGAAATGCTATTTAACAGTATTTAGAATGAGTATGTATGATAACTATAAAAAAATCTTTATACTAAATAATATTTTATTTTTTTATAGTAATTTAAATTCGCTACTTAACGGAATTGTAGTTGACCAATTTCCTTTCAGAACTTTAACTAAAATGTTTAGGTGTCTTCTTGATTTCTATAACCTAATATAAATCATTCTCATATTATTTATTATGTTTTGGTCTTTTTTTGTAAGCTTTTATTTTAGTAAATACTATCCATATTTTAAATACGTCATTTACGTTCATTACATGCAGTATTGCGAGACCGTGAGAGTACCCATTGGATCTTGGGCTTTACTTCAGTCCGTCATCATCTTTTTCAAAATGTTTGAGTTCTTTCTAATTATATCTATAAATTTTCAACTCCTAAGTAATTTATTGTAATTATTTTTGTTTAAAAAATTAAATTATACTGTTTTAATTTGAACTTTAACCAGACACTTATTCCGCACTCACTACTTCCATTCACAAATCTTTTTTAAAAGGCCCTTTATATTCACTTTTATTATTGTGTTATAGACGTTATTTTTATGTTGCTGTTTTATTTTACGATCTGCTTCACTTGAGAACCTGAATTACTCAGACGGAAGTCTGGGCCTAGTACCTTGTATAAAATTCATTAGAAAAATAGCAATATTATTAAGAATATACAAACAAAAGACTAAAAATTAAATTCAGCACAACTCAATTTACCAGTAATACTGCACTAATATTGCAAAAATTATCAAATAATCCTGGGGATCATCAATATTATAATTGTATAAATATTAACTATGTTTCAATGTATGACTCTTTCTCATTTTGAATAACAAATGATTATAATTTTAAAACAATTTATTTTTTATAGTCCTTTGACATTTAAGGGCCAAGAACTTTTTCCTGTCAGTCTATATGTAGATTCTATTAAGAAATAAGGAGGCTAATTCTATCTCGGACATTTCAATGAATCCGATTTTTTTTATTTTTCTGGCTGTGTCAAGGTTTTGACCTCTCGGACTTATAGCTTGTGGGATCTCGGGTTGATGATTCGGATCTAATCTCGTCTTCTCAAACATAGTAACTTCTGTTCTTGACCTGTAAATGCACAAGACCTTGTCTGACAATGTTTAATATAAACACTTAGTGGCTTTGATCGTCATTTCGGGCCTTAGTATCCAAATTATTTTATATACTTGCCAATTGTAAGAATTTCCTGAACATTATTTGATAGAAGTAATCCGAACCTCCCACAGCTGTACAACCTTCATACAAGGGACACCATCCGAATTACCTGAGAGAGACATCTTTCTTCCAATTCCTACTAAATTCAGCACCTTCGGAGAGTCATTTTTTAGCTGCCATTTTCTACATTCTACCCCCCCCTATACTCTATGACATACTTTCCGCTAATATTATTCTCTCTTTTGCCGTAACGTTGTTCTACAGTTGGATTTATTCTAATAACTCAGCTGATTTCAGTTTCATGCTGCACAGAATAGTTAGATATTTAGAACAGATTCTAGTTAAGTCATACTGAACCCATCATATTTCTAAGTTTATTCAACTATACCTCCTTACAAAATACTTTTAAATAATATAAGATAGTTTCCTAATTTAATTAAAAATTACTTAAATAAAAATAAATCGTATGTGATAATTATTTGGATTATTTTTTAACATAAAATTCACTTTTGAAGTAAGTCAAAGCATCCTTATAGAAATTAATTCTGAATGACTGCATGAGTGACCATGAAGTGAATTTCGATGTTTGCAGTGAATAAACTGGGGACCAATAGCATGACTGAGTTACTTTTAAAAAGGTAGTGGTAAAATGATGCACATAATAAAAAAGAACATTTTTACTTTTTTCGAATTCGAATATATATATAGAATCGGAGTTATATTTTGAAAATTCTGGAAAGAAGTTAACATGGTATGTGTTCCAGAACACATACCATGTTATATACTTATTGAAATTGATAAATGTTACTTTAAAGATACGTTTTAAATTTCTTTTCCACACGTTCTTACAAAATATTTTAAGATTCTTTCAACATTTTGTACGGTTTACAAATACTCTTATGCAATTCTTCTCCCCATGTTAATAAAAAACGTATTTTAATGTAACAACTATATACTTTTAAAGTATTAAAGAATAATTTAAATCAAAATTAACAAAATTGTGTGAATTAGAATTGATAATTTTATCACGACCTTTATCTATCAAGTAAATGAAGTAGTTCTGTAAAAATGAATCTTGGATTACTCCATAAGTGATTTCCAAATGTGTTTTACTTTATGTAGTATGATAAACAAAATGTGGATAAAATTATAGAATTCATAAAAATTGGGGTTATGGAAAGGAACATATTGACATACCTTACTACAACTCTTTCTAGTTGTAATACATGCAAAATCAGAAATTTGCACATGTTCCAAGGAAACTGTCGGCTTAACCCTTAATTTGGCAAAGTACGCTACAACGAACAATCAAATAAATAAAATCTTTATAATCAATATATATTTTTATCGATAATATATAATATATTAAATATATTATGTTATTATTATTAATTATTATTATTATTTAAATTATTATTATTGTTATTATTTATTTAAATGTATTTTTAATCGATATTTGAAAAAACATCTTGTCAAATTAAGGGTTAAGGAGGGAATAGAAAGCGTGTTTCCTTATCTCAGTTTCTGCATTATAATTTGGCTTTCGTGTAAGCTCCTAGCCATTCAAGATTGACGAACGATGGCCGAATGGTTAGTGTGCTGGCCTTCGGTACCGGAGTTCATGGGTTCGAATCCCACTGTGGCATGGACGTTCGTAGCCGTTCGGAATCGGCTTTAAACTGTAGGTCCCGGTCTCATTAGCACTCGTGCTGCAAAAAAGTAGACCGTAGCACTTCGAACCAGACCAAACAGTTCAAGATTACTTTAAGGTTGGTTTGAAGTGCTACGGTCTACTTTCTGCAACACGAGGACTAATGCAGCCGGGGCCTACAGCTTACAGCCCATTCCGAACGGCTACGAACATCCATGCCACAGTGAGATTCGAACCCACGAACTCCGGTACCGAAGGCCAGCACACTAACCATTCGGCCATCGTTCGGCTCAAGATTATTTTAAGAATTAGGTCTGTAAATCTCTGTAAAAATTGTATCATAGTAGCTACCCGCAAGAGTTGTCATGCACATGTTGATTTTTATAAAGAATAGAGCTCTGTAATCTCCCCGATTTACCAAGAAGCAGTGCTATAGCTGCCTTTCGTCTCGCGACTAAGCACGATTGCTTATTACATGCTCATCTTTCTAGTTTCCGGGTAGTGGATAGTCCTGCCTTCCCCTTCTGCGGTACTGGTACGGCTGATCATCTCCTTGATTGTTTAGCTCTCACTAAAAACTGCGTCTACTTCCAATACTGGTAGACCAGAGACTCTATGAACACGTTAATATCATAATTTAATGTGCTTCCCATGTTCTATTTTTATACATTTCTTGTGCTTGTTCTCTTGTATGTGTCCTTGTTTATTTTTATTCTTTTGATCTCTGTCTGGCGTTAGGATAATGTCTGTATCGCCTGCTGCATTGGAATAATAATAATACAAAAAGAATAGAGCTGTTGCTTTTAATATTTTTTTTAATATCTTTTCATGTTTTCACATAGATTACTATCATATGTTTTTTAAACATTTTTTATCATTCGGTAATGCTCATATGTAATGATTTGAGAAACTCCCTAAAGAACACAGATAAATGTAAATATATTTTACTACGGAGATTTTTAGAATCCATTTTACTTTCTTCTCAGCAAATAAAACATCTTTGTGAAAATAAGTTTCAAATGACTTCCTTTGTGTTGTGAACTTCACTTTTTGTAGTTGAAATTAAGGCATAAAATTAAAATTTTTTATTAAATAAAACTATCGGGAAAGTAAAACTATTAAAAAGATATCCTGATTTTTGTTTCTAATTAAAATGTGCAAAAAAATAACTCGAAGTTGTTTTAATTTTATAAAAAGCAATGTCTTACACATGCTGCCTTTTAACAGAGCAGAAACTATTTCTTTCTAATATAATTTTTTATTCATTCTTCTAACTTTATTTTATAAAAATTTTTTCCAACATATTTTTTAATCATTCACCCAAATTGCATAAGTCTGAAAAATCTTTTAAACACTTACTTACGTATATGTATAAAGAAACATTTTATTTAAATATTCAAAAATAATTAAAATTAAAATGAATCATTTGTGGTCATTATTTGGGTAATTTTAATATGCCAATCACCTTCAAAAATATCAAACCACTCTTGTGAAAATGGTTTCTAAATGACTCCGTTATTGAGCGTGTAGTGAATTTAGCTTTATGCAGTTGAATAAACACAATAACGATAAAATATTTCATTGCATTAAAACAATCTGGGAATAGAATACTGTGAAAAAAAGATTTTTGATCTTTTTTCCCGCTTGCAATATTTATGGAATCAGTTTTACTATTTTCTTTATCTTTTCCTAGTTCGTAATTATTTAGCCTAAGTCATAAGTAGGGAATATTTTTATCTATGGAGACACAATATAATAAAAGGAGTTGCTTTAAGAAATGCAGAAAATATAATTTTAAATAACTAATAACAGATAAGTTGAATATATTTTAAAAATAATTTAAGGTATGTCAAGTTATGCTAAAAGAACACTTAATATTTAATTACTGCTTTAACACTTACCAAACAGTATATTAAAAACCTAAATTGTAAATAAAAAATTTTTGAATTTTAAATTTTCCGTATACTGAGGCTACGACTTATATTCCAGTTTTTAAAATGTACTATTACTCAAGAGGTTAGTGATGTGGTTTCAACTATTTAAATATATCTACCCTTATATGAAACAACGTGTTTTCTTAAGTTGAGTATTTATTTCTACTTATTTTTAAATCATTTTTATGAAAAATCAAAATTTCGTTAATTATAAATGCTTAGCTGAACTCCATGTTTATGTAATACCTAATTTAAATGCTTATTGCACCTAAACAATTCTGAATATTAAATGATATTAACTAATTAACAGAGAATAAAGAACATAAAAATTCTCTTTTAGGACTATTTTTTAATGAACGATACAATATTATGTTAAATTCAAATTTGTTAATTTCTTATTTTTCATTATCTAAATAAACTGTAAAGAATTTTGTATTCTAGTTTTTCCTATTGTACATTTAAATAGTTTTTCAGCTTTAAGTAGTAGATATTTACTATATAAAATTAAATATTTCTCATTAGCTTTCAAAGAAAATTTTGAAAAAAAAAATCTTCAATAATAAAGCTCTTTTCGACTAAACTTCTGAATATTTTTCTTTAAAAATTTTCAATCATCCAACAAGTATTAGTAAACTATATTTTTGTTTGTTTAATATAACGTGGAGCCTTAACAATGTACACTACTAGAAAAAACATTATACTAAAATTATAAAGCAAACAAGTAGAATAACAAAACATTTAAATTGCTAAAAAGTCAACAATAACTGGTTATTATATTCTTAAAATAACATTTTCATAAAACATATCAAAGTAATGGAAAACTAACGAAATAAATCGTAAATATTTGTCATTTTTCTTAATATTTAAACAATTAAAGAATACATTATAGCTTACAAATAAAAACTTAATTTGCCATTAGTAGTAGTAGTACTAAAGAATATGAATAGAATATTTAACTTTTGCTTTATTTCCGTGTAATCGTGGACAAAATAAAGATGCAAAATTTTTGTAAATATATTACGGAAAATAAGGCAGACAAAATTATATAGTATAGACAGAAAACTGATTTAAATAAAGCAACGAATAGATGCACATATTGCAGATTATAAAAAGAAAGAAAATCCAAAAACTAGAGAATTTCAATATATCGTATATGCATAATGTGGGGCATAATTTTATAGTTAACCAAAAATTTTGGTATCTTGTGTTTAGGATAATATCTCGATAGAGTCCGTATTCTATGTATCAAAAAATATCATGGCTATTATCGGTACCGATCTGCAACAATGCAACTAGGGCATGGCAAAGGTGGAATTTGTTACGAGCATATTAATCATAGGGGTTCCACACCACGATGAAAATGGGGTCCGAAAGAGGACAATTCACTCCGACTACTAATGCGGAAACCCCCTTATGTCCCTATTATACCTTCCACAGGACATTGCAATTAATATCCATATTTCTTTTAAAATGGATGAGGATATTTAAGAACAATGGGAATTGAAATAATCAAAGGAAAGAACATTTTTTATAAAGTAAAAGGGCACTTTGGGATTATTTATCAACAAAGTATATATATATATATATATATGTGTGTGTGTGTGTGTGTGTAAAAATATCTTCTGCCATATATTTCTGAAAAAAATACAAGGCGCAATGTAAATGTATTCGGGAAAAGGCAGGACATAGTGCGGCGCTTTTTCTACCACGTTTACCTCAAATCGCTGTACATTATTAGCAATGCTGTCAACGTAACAGGTTCAGGGCTCTCACACGATCCCCTTACTCCTCTAAATCCGTCTTGGTCTCAATAATCTGTTTTTTCCTTTTTTTAAAAGAAAAGACATTTAAAAAGTGGAATAGTAACTGTGGAAAATTGCCAATTCCTTGTTAAATGGATTTGACATTGATCGATGGGAGTGATGATTTGCAGGTGAATGAAGAATGGGAGAGGGGTAAATAGAGTATTCTACTAGGAATGTAGATTAATATAGAAAAGATGAAATTCACAGCTAAGAAAGATTATGGGTTGTTGTGCGCATAGGAACAAAACTGATTAAAGAGCCATTTACCCAATCTTGTCTTGAAACCATTCTCTTTCACATTTGGTCGGCATAAAAGTCGTAAACTAAAACTCTATTATTTTTGGAGTGGAAAAGGTTTTTTAACTAGGTGTTTAAATAAGCGTCATATAATCTTAAACGGAGAAGGCAAAATTTAAAAGTCTTAAGATTAGAGAATTCATACAAATTTCCAAGCGCCTTACAGCTGTTGTTAATTATCAGGCTAATGAAGGATTTATATAATAAAATTTTAAGTGACAGATTTAACTAGAGATAACGACGGTACCGGTCCAGCTAAAACATCATTAGTATAAATGAGATTGAAAAGAAACCAACAGCCTTCGACTGTTTGTTTCCCAAATTAGATGCTCATTTAAAATTGTTACATTGAGTGCCGTTCAACTGGCAAATATCGAGCGAAAACATCACAACTTTTTCCTTTAGTTTTAATATATTTAATTTTAATTTTGTGCATGTCTATATTCGTATAAAATGTATACTTTTGGAGATAAAAGATTCAAATTTATAATAATAATTTAAAATAATTTTGGGTAATTACTCCGTGGGTTCTCGGTGGACTTAAGAACAAAATAAATTTCCCTGCCCCTCTGAAAAGTTTAAAAGGCCATCCAAGCCTTGGGAGAAATGGATTTTCCTGAAACCCGTTTCGTATTAACAAACAGAAAAATATTCACAAAGAGCATCGCTACTAAAACATCAGTCGCCTTAAACTGAATATCAACTACATGTTTTACAATTTCTTTCTTTTACCATCTATTCTGCTGTGACAACACTACAAATATCATCTAGAATAATAAAGGCAAATCTCAAACATTCCTTTTTTATACTCTTTTTTTTAGTTTTGAAATATTGAGGCTAAAATAAAATGTTTCTTTCTTTAACCCTTAATTTTTTCAAATATTTTTTAATTTTAATTTCTGTTATTTTCCCATGTCTGTATAGACATTAGGATCTCTGTAAAATAAACAAAAAAATATATCATTTTCCATTTTTGAGACAATTAATGTCCGCTGTGTCGAACACTGACAATTATGTTATATAGTAGTTATAAATATACATGTCCGGTGTAATGGACTTAGCCAAATAAATGGTTAATCCAAATACTTTGGAAGGGATCGGTGCAAAATATTTGGTGCTAGATACATATACCCCTATATGTTATCTATACAATAATGTTATATATATTTTCAAAAAAATATATAACATCTCCTTTAAATTATATCTCTATTTAAATATATTATTAGTCTCTGTTGAGCACGTACTTAAAATTTTTATTATAGATATAAGAAACAATACTTTACATATATAAAAATGTTAGATTCTTATTCCGTTTGCGAGTGCTATATTTTACTACAGGACCAGCAGCTTCTGCTTCACGATATAATCAATACATACACTTCTTTAAAATTTTAGCTTATAAAAAAATCCCCCATAAGCAATTTTCATCAATTTTCTGTCAGATATAACAGGTTTAGTTTCTTAAAATCCCTAAACTTCACTCGTCAAAGTTAGTGAACAAATCATTTTTAGGAACATATTTGGCCTCTTCTGTAAATTAAAATGTATAACTTAGAAGTATAAGCCCCCCTTGTACCTCATTAATTTCGTGTTTACGTTAATGTGTTTGAGTGTTTGAGCATCGTGTTAATCTATGCCGAACGATAGCTGAATGGTAGGGAGCTGATATTCGGTATCAGAGTTCGCAGGTTCGAATCTCGCTTATGGCATGGATGTTCGAAATTGACTCCGAGCAGTAGGTGCCGGTCTCATATATCAAAACAGTAGACCATCGCGTCCCAAACCAACGGGTTAATCTAAGAGACCAACGTGTTATTCTAAGAGGGAAATGGATGTACATCTGGGAGGTTTGTACTAAAAGGTTTATTTAAATACTTTCCATGCAGCGGAAAATTCAGCAAGTTATGCGTGACACAATTTTTAATTATAGCACGAAAAAGTTAATTTTTAATTTTGGGTGAAAGTCTTTCATGTAAATGTCACATTTTTTTTTTTATTTTTACTAGCGAATGTATTAACAAACATGTATTTTTTAGAGAACTTTAAACGCGAAAATGTTTCTACAAAATAAACTCTGAATTTATTTTTATCCAAAAATTGTTACCATTTTAAACTAAAAAAATGCAAAGCAAGGATGCATTGCATAACAGTTGATTAAAAATAACCGTAGATTAAAAGTGATGCAGTTGAACTCCGTTGGACCATAACATTGATTTTACGATTAACTTTAATTCGCTATAATTAAATGAGTAGTTAATCTCGCTAAGATCAAGCCTTAGTTCTATCTTTTATAAGATGAAAATAGTTTTTTAAGGGCTTTGCATTTTTGTTTATATTGGTTATCTGTTAATTTTGTTGAAAAGAAGAGTATAATTGCAAGCTCTAAACAGATCAATGTTTACCTTACCTCTCAGATTTGTTCTCGACCCAGCAGTGAACTGAAACTGGTGCAGGAATATACATTATTGGTATCCTTAAAGTTTGAAAAAAAGATTGAAATTGATGCTTAATTCTTTAATGGTTGAATGAGTAAGTGTTTCTTGATAGTATGACGTCATAGTTTTGTACTGCAATCAATTATTAGGGTCCTTACTCTGGACGTTGCGGTTCGGTTCGAATCTTCGTTGTGAAGTCATTTTGACGTCAGCTTGCGGACATAATTCGAGCAAACTATTTAGATAACGTCAAAGTGACGTCACAACGAATACTCTAACTGAACCTAACCGAACTGAACTGAAAAGTGCAGAGTAAGACCCTAGATCGTCGATAGCTCGTTCAGACTCATAGCTACGGGGTTCTCTTTACTACGTGCGAAACATGAGGTTTTCAATGGCCAGCTACCAGACGGACACTTAAGGTAAACAGGTTTATTTTATAAAGTTTATGAATTCTTATACTGCTTAACAATTTAATATGGTGAAGTCAATTGAATGGGCCTTTAGAATATCGAATTCTTTCAACCGTGTCATAGCGTTCTCATGTCTACAGACACATATGAAAAAAAAAATTGATATCTGTATTTTCACTATTTTTAAAGTTACTTGTGTGCATATAATTCATAGCATTTCTTGGCAAATGAAAACTGTAAATTTCTTTTTTCAGTTTCCCTTAACATTTTATGCTTAATAAATTGTGTCCAACTCTTATTCTGTGTTGAGCAAGTTATATATACGAATTTTCTGTAATGTATAAAATGAAATTGTGAACAGAATAAGTAAAAATTTGGCTCATTATTTTGTTATACACACACACACACACACACACACACACACACATATATATATATATATATATATATATATATATATATATATATATATATATATATATATATATGTAAGCAAAGTTATCAAAATGCATCGTATTTTTAAATTTCATTATTATTAATAATATTTAAGTGGTTTTTTATATAATTCTAGAGGTATCTAAAAATTCCCGCATAGAATTACGTGAGAAGTATTTATAGCATTCGGAGTACATTTTAAATGCAAATTTCATAAAAACATTTTAAAGGTAAAAAATTAAATGACTTTTTATTACTTTATTCTCCTAAACTGCCTTAAATTGGATTCTAAATTACAGAACAAACAAAACATTTTTAATATTTACTGTGGTAGTGGTTTTCTTTCAAATTAGTGTCATGTCCCTCTAAAATTGAACTGTGTTTAGGTCTATTTTTCTGTTTTTCAAACGAGTTTACTTAAACAATTATATATTAAATTAGTACATGCATTCTAGTATGATTACAATTGTATTATTTACATAAATTTATATTAATACGTTTACAGTCTGAATTTTTCAAGTATTATAAGAGTATAAATGCATTACATCTTAACAAGATTTTTATCTTGTCTATTTAGAGATTTAAGATTGTTTTATATCTCAGTTAAACGATCTGTGAGTCTCATTACATTTTAGACACTTTTTCAGTGATCATTAATCTATAAACCAATAGCCATTAAAAAATGGAAGAACATTCAAGATTTTGTCAGCATATTACCATTTCAGAATTTTTAAGAAATGCTTTAAGTTTAGAGAGCACATTAAAACTGCGATCTAACAGACTTAGTTGTTTACGCTTTTATCAGTGTTTTACTGATCAGATGACAGCGGGAATAAAGCTATTCATCCTCATAAAAATTAGTTATAAATTAATTCCTCAATTTTTCTTAAATTTTCTTCATATACATTACGTTTTATTTGATTTATCTTTTTACTTGGGTGATTTGTAGCGCGTTTGTAAATAGGTAGCTATAGAAATATTAATGATCAGTGAATTTCCTTCATCAACTGATTGATTCTTGATTCCAATATATCGTTATTCATCTATTTGCTTACTGTTTGAGTTTTAGAATTGATTGGATATCCTTCCATATCCTTAACAAATGGTCGTCAATTTTTAATACAAATTTCTATAACTTTTTAGTGTATTTCACTCGTTTGGACAATCCTAACTTTTTATAAATTTATGAATTTGAGATTGTTTGTCAATTTCATGATCTAACATTAAAAAATTAGATCTATAGTTTCCTTTTATATAAATTTAGTATGAAGTGCTCTGCTTTCATCATATTTTTTAGAAGCTATTTATTACTATTTAAAATGTGTGCTGAACTTTTTCTATCGACTGTATTTTATTAACCCCTTCCGGTATGATTTAATAATGAAAAACTGTGCATGAAATAACCATTTAATTTTTATTTAAAAAACTTGTTTCATTTTACAATTCTTACATATTCTTAATTAAAATCCACTTTTTACATGGTGTTAAATAATATCAGAAACAGTAAAATTAAGAAAATATCAAAGCAAAACATTAATAAAGTATACAGATAATAGTCTTCAAGCTAGTGGTACTTTTCAAAACAAAGTGCAAAGGAATTCTTAATTGTTTACACCGCCAAGTAGTCTCACTTTTAATTTGATTCTTGTAACACACACGGTATTTCTTAGTAGCTTTTCTTTTATTCCGACTCATTAATTTGGCAATGACTTGTACCAAGAAATTCTAAGTAAACAATATGCAATAGTGACTTGTGATTTTCACCAGTGATAAGTGTTGCCAAATTCAGTACACTAGAAAATTTAAACTAAATTATCATATTTAATAGTAACTTTAATCGCATGACGAGTGTAGCTCGTCATTGTGGGGTATGAAATGAAAAACTAATGACGAGCTAGACTCGTCATTTTACCGGAAGGGGTTAATGGGTGAATTAATCGTTAGAAATTTCCCATAGTCATAATTGTTATTGAATTCGTTGTATCTGAGCTAATGTTTATTTCCTGTCCAGTTGTACCTAATGGAGATTTATTTAGTATATGTGTCTGCCTTAAATGCACATATCTAACAAATCTCTTTTCGGTTGGATCAATTTTCTATATTTCTCTAAAGGTAAGTAAGAAACATTTTAAACTTGATCTCTTCACTAAATTCTTAATTATATTTAGCCCACTTATTATTAAAGTTATTTTATAAGCTTTTAAGATGAATATACTTAAGAATATTTGAAAACTTTGGTATATTGGAAACTGGTTTGTGGATAAATTTCTATATCAAAAGGAAATGCTCTTCATTTTTACCTTCTAAAAACTAAAAAAAAACTTCTACGATTAAGAAAACTTACAGTAATTAAGAGAATGCTTCCGAATTTTGGTACTTTAAAAACATTTTTAGACAAAGTATGTGATGTGACACTTGTTATTCATCACTTCTTGTTATTTGAAATTCAACTCCTTATTTTTTCCCTAATGTGAATCAATGGTTTTTTCCAGTTAGTAGAGCTCCATAGAAAATGACTGGGTCGGTTATGAGTTCTACAGTCTGCCTTTGAGCTATTAAGACTGAAAGGTTTCCAAACCGGCAGCGGGATTCAAACCCACAAAAAGCCATCATAGTATATAAAATAAAGGTAATGTGTCGTGTTATTAACCTTTGTTAATTCTTAGATTCTGATTCAAAACCTAGAAATCAAGAATTGTGTTTGATCTCTAGAACTGGAGTAAATCTATAGCTATTATACTCGGAAATAACTCTGTAGTACTTTTGAAATAATTTCTAAGGAAAGTTTGTATTTCAATACATATTTCATTGTATTCATTGCTTTTATTCTTTCCTGATTTCTGAAGTGACTGCCATAGTGGAATTCTTTCGTGCAAATAGGGCTAATATTCTATCGTATTCATAGGTTGCCATCTTAAGACCTAATAAGAATAATTACCAATATTGACAACCGTTAAATCGTTCACCCTATTAAGAGGTAGGAAGTAGTCCCTCCCTTAGTAAGCCCCTAGTGGTTAGGTTTCTTTTATTGATTTTTCTCTGTTACGAGCCCTCTAGCGGCCACCAAATGAAGAAGGTTGGATTAAAATATGTAGGATCATGAAAAGTATCAATGCAACATTATAGGGTAGAAAGTTCCCAACCCACCCTCCCTTCTAGGTGCAGTTTCTTTTATTGATTTTCTCTGTTACGAGCCCTCTAGCGGCCGCCAAAAGAACTAGTAACAGCGCCACCTGTCGGTGTCATTACAAACTAGACTATGAAGGAACATTGAAACGAATCAGTACAACATTTGAGCTAGAAAGTTCCCAACCCGCCCTCCCTTCTAGGTGCAGTTTCTTTTATTGATTTTCTCTGTTACGAGCCCTCTAGCGGCCGCCAAAAGAACTGTAACAGCGCCACCTGTCGGTGTCATTACAAACTAGACTCTATGAAGGAACATTGAAACGAATCAGTACAACATTTGAGCTAGAAAGTTCCCAACCCGCCCTCCCTTCTAGGTGCAGTTTCTTTTATTGATTTTTCTCTGTTACGAGCCCTCTAGCGGCCACAAAAAAACTAACCGAAACAGCGCTATCTATCGGTGTCATTACAAACTAGACTCTGGGAAGGAACAAGAAAACGAATCCGTGCAACATTTCAGCTAGAAAGTTCCCAACCAGCCCTCCCTTCTAGGTGTGGTTTCTTTTATAGATTTTTCTCTGTTACGAGCCCTCTAGCGGCCACCAAAAGAACTGTAACAGCGCCACCTGTCGGTATCATTGCAAACTAGACTCTGGAAAGAAACATTCACAGGACAGATGGAAAAAAAATTCAGTGCAACATTTAAGCTAGAAAGTTCCCAACCTTCTAGGTGTAGTTATTTTTATATATTTTCTCTGTTATAAACCCTCTAGCAGTCAATAAAAAAAACGAAACAACGCCACCTATTGGTATCATTACAAACTAGACTCTAGGAATGATTATTCATAGAAGAATGAGAAAAGTTCCCCACCCTTCCAGGTGTAGCCCTTTTACACATTTTTTACATCAAAAGCCCTCTAGTGGACACGAAGAACTTCCACAGCAGCGCCACATAGTGATATTACGAAATTCATTTGGTAGCAGTCCTGTCACATGTAATTCTAGAAAGTAGAATAGGTATGACTCTTCCCACCCCCCTCCTGGGTGCAGTTTCTTCTATACTTTTTCGTCGAACGCTGGCCGATTGGTTAGGGCGCTGAGCTTCGGTACCAGAGTTCGTGGGTTCGAGTCCCACTATGGCATGGATGTTCGTAGCCGTTCGGAATCGTCTTTAAGCAGTAGGCCCCGGTCTCATTAGCCCTCGTGTGCAAAACAGCAGACCGTAGCGCTCAAAAACCAATCTATACTTTTTCGGTGCTAAAAGCCATCTAACGGCTGAACAAATCGGATGACAATGCCATCTATCGGTTTTATATTAAAACATTTGTAGGAATTATTGCATTTAAGAAGTAGGTGAACTAAGCAGTGTATTTTTTTCACACTATAGAAGAACGAATTTTTATCAAGACCCCTTAGAAAACCTATAAACGTGTTAATGTCCCAAACTTCCTTTTTATAGTTTTTTCTCCTAGCGTTGGACAGCGAAACTCAATAGTAATGCGATTTGTTAGTTTTCAAATTAGTTAAATGGATAGCGGAGCTCAGAACCAGAGGAATGCGAGTTCGAACTAAAAATCCGCCGGGTTCATTAATGGAACTTAAAGTAATTTCTTGTTACCGATGTCCTCTGGAGTTAGGGGTCATTCCTGAAGTTAACGTGCTCACACCGGGGGGTGCTAAATGAATAACAGCTCTCCAGCAGCCTTTAGTCTTAATATATGTCTGCATTACCAACTTCAGTGGATAAAACGTGATAAATACAATAGTAGTCACCAGAAAAGTATAAAATTTTATTTGCAATTTAGAATTTTTTGAGCACAGTTCTCTACAAAGCCGAAGATTTTGTAAACATTTTATTATGGGTGCAGCCAACGTTGTTTCCTACCAAGGGACAGCAAAAATATGAAAACCGTACTAGGAAATCGGACCCGAGCACAATATGCTAACCACTACATAATCTGGGCCGTACAAAGTATAAAATAAGTATCCTACAAAGGGCAACATTCTTTCATTAATTTTTCTGGATATTTCAGTTTGGATTTGAATCATACTCTGCTATGTTGGAACAATTGTCGAAGTTTTCAAAAGATATCGCTAATAGATGAATATTAGCTGAAGGATGGCATTTTATTGTGGTCGACAGTTTACGCCGACTGCGTAAGATATGAAGCTTATACATACAGGAGTTCGGTAGTATATTCCAAAAATGGTCGACCCTTTCTTGATCAGATTTGTAATATGGCGTATATAAAACCAATCACATGTTACTGAAGAAATCAATATTACAATATCTAATACTTACCTTTTGAAATATAGAACAGTTCTTAAAGTGATCCAACCGAAAAGAGATTTGTTAGATATGTGCATTTGAATTAGACACATATACTTATAAATCTCCATTGGGTACAATTGAAAGCTTAATG
The DNA here is from genome assembly GCA_032207245.1 of Pardosa pseudoannulata. Classification (NCBI taxonomy): domain Eukaryota; kingdom Metazoa; phylum Arthropoda; class Arachnida; order Araneae; family Lycosidae; genus Pardosa; species Pardosa pseudoannulata. The sequence goes on from CM063503.1 coordinate 115,873,450, forward strand.
TTTTCAAAAGCATCTAAATAAATCACACAATAGCTCAGTTATCAAAGAAAATTTTTTTAGTATTAGTTCTTCTAAACATGAAATCGACAGACATATCGAATTTCTAAACGTATAAAAACTTTAAGGGTTATCCCAACAAGTGAAATACGCCAGAAAGTTATTGAAATTTGAATTCTATTAAAAACATTTTGGCTCACATGTTAAGGATATGGAAGATTTCAGATAGTAATCAGTTTTAAAAACATAAAATAAGCAAAAAGATCACCATTACTAATAAACAAAAATGATTTTTTTAAATAACGATACAATGGATTCAACCAAATCCATTGTATGGTTGACTAAGGAAATCCAATGATTATTATTATTTGTACAGATACGTTTTTCAAAACATGCAAGAAATTTAGTTAAAGTTAAAAATTGTGCAGTTCGTAATATATTACCGAATTCTATGAGGATATATATGATACTAGACACTGTCGAGATGTCATCTGTTGCTTTAAGAAGCAGGTGTCGATCAGATTAATGAAAAAATTATCAAAGCGCTACTAATTGTTCTTACTAAATTTGTTGATCGTAGTTTTAAAGTGTTCTCGTGCCTTAAAAACTTTCAAATCTTCATATTTGGTTGCATGCTGATAATAAAATCTGGAGTGGTCTTTAAATTTTGAATGGCTACTGTTTTATAGATTAATGATCAATGAAAAAATATCTAAAATACACAATCATTCACTCAGACCACATTTGTTAACACAAGTATAAACCTATCAAGTCTTGAATTTGTTAATAGATTCAAATCTTAAGTAATAATATTTTTGCTCCAAAATTTTTTTGAAATCTTAAAATTTCCTACATAAGTCTGTAAATTAATTTTAAGATATCTCTAGATTTATATTTTATAAAAACATTACTGATAGAGCGACACCAAGCATTTAGACAGTTTTTTTCTTTATATTAGTGTATAACATAATAAAACCACTTTTTGTTTATTCACAATGTTATCTTATATATTATAGAAAAGCTCTATACAAAACGTAACGCTTGTATTTCCAATTCAAAATAGAACAGAATAACTTTGGAATTATGAACGTATGGAAAAAAAACCATTTTAGTGCTCATTAGTTAAAAAAGACCCCTATAAATAAAATTATATTCATAAATTTAAAATCCTCGAAGATGCAGATTCAAATTCGTGATCCATGCTTATCATATGAGGCAACTGTAAAGAATTCGTTATTCTTAATGTTAACATCCTCTTAAATTCACTCACTGATGTAAAACCGGGAAAAACAGTGCAAGACTTCAATAAGTTTTCAAAAGAATTGGTGTTATTTACCTGAATTGCCAGTTTGATAGACAGCCATACGAAACCTCGTGTAGCAAAGAAGGAGACCCCGTAGCTCTGAATGACACTCGATGAACTGTAGAGTACAGAAAAAATATGATGCCACAGACTATCTACAAATCGCATTACCACTTAATCATTACATCATAAAATGTCAATCTTCTTACAACTATTAAAAATTGACAAAAGTGTAAAGCACTTTATAAAAAAATATTTTCATGTCATAAAAAATAAAACAAATGCATGAACTCACAGTTATAGCAAATCAGAGATTAACTAAGCTTTAATCCTAGCGAATTACAGGTAATTGTAAAGTCAATGTTGTCTCACGAAGATTAAAGGCCAGTTTCATTAAAGTCGTTTAATGGCTAACCGCTATTAACCAATGGGGCCAACCAATGGTAGGACGCAATTCTTAGTTTAAACAGAGATTAATCGTAGTTAGTCGTTAAACAAAATTGGTAAGACCGGCCATAACTCTCTAGTTCATAATCTTGGATTAGCTCTAATCGTTAATTAAGTAAGGCAGCATTGGTTTGCCACCCGCACTTTGAGGTGTAATCTTTAGGTCTAAACTTTAAATAAGAATAAATTAAGAAGATAATTTTTAATATATGGTGCCATAAAACATTTCTTTTGATTCTCAAGTTCAAAGTCCTCTAAAAAGTCTCACGTTTCCTTTTTGGTTTACAATTCTTACTTTTGGTAAATTCCCGAATTATGAATTGAAACTATTCTTCATCGATAAAATATGTGATGGTTTCTGTAAATTAATAGGAGCGTTTCTAAAAGACAATAAATTAGAAGTTTCAAAAATGATTAAGTGTAGAACTAAGGAACACAGTACTTTTGAAATTTATTCTGACTTCAGTTTTTCGAACACCTACGAACTTTGATATATTTAAACCTCCATGTCTGGGCTCTACCCTTTTCTTTCAGCCTATCTCTACTATACTCCTTCATGTAGGAATTTGAAACTTTCTTCGACTTCATTTTTTAACTAGAAGAGGAAGAAAAAGTTTCTGAATTTTTTACTGGATTTTTTACTGGATTACCGAAATTTTTATTTAAATGGTTATAATAGTTGTACTTGTAATACAAGATTTTTTTATATGGATCTAGATCATCTCATAACACGTGACCATGCTGTTGAAGACATCGTCTGCTTTGCAGAAAATTATGTGTGTAACGCTTAGAGGGTTAAACAAAATTAATTTCCTGTCAATAGAATATGGAAAGGTGTTGCCAGAAAAAGCAGTTTTGTCATTATAACTGAAATTTAAAGTGGCTACTAAATTGAAATTTATTTATATATATTTTTTAACATTCACCTTGTCCCATCAATCCGTGGCCAAATTATATTTCCTCTCATACTAAAAGTGTAGTCGGATTTTAATCACTTTATTAGTGTTTTCAAGTCATTCAATTATACATTTCAATAAAAAACTAATTTACATGTACTGAATCTATGCTTTGTTATGCCTGCGATCATGATTTAACTTTTAAATATAATCCTACATTTTTTTTATTTTTAGTTATTTTGAATACCAGTTAAATATTCATATTTTATTTTGAAATATAATGAATAGCATAATGCATATTAGGTGTATTAAATGTATTATTATTTGGTATCATTAGTAAAAACATATTCATACCAGATATAACTTACTTTAAAGAATTAAAAACTAATGTTGATCGAGAGAAATATTTGATTATATTAATATCAAATTAATATCAAAAATAATTGATAGCATTTGAATGCAGACTCAAAAACAGAATAATTCGTTAAACAGGTTCATATATTTTAATAAAGTTTATATTTTCATGATTGTTTTAGAGAATTTAATTTTTACTCCAAATGTAAGACCTAATATAAGAAATACCAGCAATGTATCTTTTTTTATACATTTTTTAAATATAAACAAGGATGATAAGATAGTATATATATATATATATATATATATATATATATATATATATATATAATATATATATATATATATATATATATATATATATATATATATATATATATATATATATAATAGGGTAATTTATTTAGATATCTTTAATTTTCTATTTTGTAAATGAGAATTTTGAGTATTTTTACACAGGTATGTTTTCAATTATTATTTCTAAAGTATCACTCTTGTTGTCCAACCATTTTAGTTATACATAAAAAAACTATGTATAAGACATTGAAGTTATCTCAAATTAATATTCTATAAAATTATACGGTAATTACGACATTTGATTGATTAAATTAAGCAAAAGTAAGGTCATTACCTACATAGCCCCAAATCTCCACAGAATGTCGAATGGATATCTCTTTTGAGCAGACGAAATGTCTAGAACAGTGATTCTCAACCTTTTTCTTTTGTCGATTGACATTTTTAATGATTTTAGAATTTAGCTGCACACAAAGAAAAAAAATGTTTATAAGTTGTTTACTTACCTATAGTATACTGTGCAAAACAGTTTATAATATTAATTTTCAATGTAAAATAAAATAATAACAAAAACAACAGTACGTTTATTAAGCAATTAATTACAAGTTAATAATATTTTTAATGAGAAATAGGAGCTAGATTTTTTTGATAATATTAATTTATATTTGGTCGCTAAAATGACAATGCTACTCTCATATCATCTTCTACATTTAACAGTCTACGCAACTTGTTGGGAATTCCCACTATCATCAACCAACCTCGTTTTGTACGTACTAGTGAGGCTAAATAAAAAAATATATATTTCTAAAATTTGGCAGCACACAAAAGTGCCACCACACAGTTGTTGAGAATCAGTAATCTAGAACTTAGCCTTCGGACATGTATTCCCCGGTTGGAAGGAGTGAGATAGCTGTTTCCATTTCGGGTCATCATGACATCAGACATAATCTGTAGAGGAATAGCATTAACAGCATTATGAAGCAGGGAAATTCGCAATTTGGAGCGATTGGAGCAGATGTGATCAGGGTTTCGAGCAATTAGAGGAAGCATTATTAATTTTTTATCATTATGTAATAAATAAAATATAAATATCATTTTGAGTAACATAAACCTTTATCTCAGGAGGCTATTAAAATAAAGAAATAGGTATAAAAGTATTAATAATATTTGTATTCATATTCTTGTAATATTACTACATAACTTTATATATACATGTGTGTGTTTTAATGTACTTATGTTTTAATGTACTTACAACACAAACACCAGTGTTTGTTCTCAAAGGGGAAACACAGAAAAATATAGAATTAAAGGAAAATACCTAATATTCAAACTAAAACATTTATTATGTATAATATTTACAAATTAATACATCACTTTCTTAGTTTTAAACATATTTACTATTACTATTCATCAAATAGTCTTGAAATAGTATTCCTTATCAAAAGATGAGACCAAGTAATAATTATGAATATTATAATTTTACCTCCAGTAATTACATGGGAGTCGGCTGGGGCTGTCAACAGGCTGGACGTCGGTGTGGGCGTAAAGAACGTCGGTACTGGCGTAGTGGGAAAATTTCACTAACAAGGGATTGGAAAAGAGAAAAAAGGGGCGTTGAATCGAGTTGTAATATTGTTAAAAAGAGTTGAAAGACGAGTCAAGGTCGGAAGCTAGAGGGAATGGGTTCATCCAGATCCCGTGAACAAGCCAAAGAGCCCGGGCCAGCAACATTTGCCCGATCCTGCATCCGACAAAATGACGATCGTGAGGCCAGCAACGATATTCAGCAAAGTAACGACCTTTACTCCAGCACCGATGTGCAACCTGCCTACCGTTACACTTGTTCCACTCCGTCAGCTATAACTCCTCCGCAGGGGTACCCATTAAAACTCGAAGTCAACAGCTGCGTCTATATTCTTCTTAAAAATTTAGTCCACAGCTGTGTGTGCAAGAGCTGACCATCGTAGGAAAATACATCTGTACAATTATTATTAAAATGCTTCGGAAAATAAAATTGTTATAAGTTTATATATATAAAACAGATTTAAGGTCCCTTATTCCATTAAAAGATTTGAAATATAAAATACAAATCAAATACGATATATAATGAGAAAAGAAAATTAACAAATAATATTGAAGTTAGGAAATCTTCTATCTTTCGACACTTTATTTGTCAAAATTGCTTGATAGGATTCCAATGAAAAATATACTACAGAAATATTATATATATATATATATATATATATATATATATATATATATATATATATATATATATATATATATATATATATATATATATGATTTCTTTTACCGTTAAATCCCCCAAACTCATTTAAGTGTTAAATAAGATAACATAATTAATGATATTTATTTAAAAGCTGTAATCATAATATATTTATATAATTAAACTATATATAAAAGTATATATAAAAGAAGAAAAAATATTATTCCTTAAAAAAATCTAAGGGGTTTATAATGTATATAAAGATTTTGTTTAATAGAATAAGTTACAAGATTTTATAAATTTCAAAATATTAGATAACATTCCTAGTTTTCGTTAACAGAATAAAGAATATAGTGAACTTTAAGTTGAAATAAAATTTTAATTCCTAGTATTACTGTGTGTGTAAAGCATAGAAATAAGTTTGACTAAATCAGAAACACAAATTAAAAACAAAAAGGACATACAACAATGAAAAAATAAAATAATGTATTCTATGTTTGCTAATTTCGTTAAAAACTCGGTCTCCAATTTGGACTAAAAAAGTTTTTATGAGCACACAATCCTCACCTATGCTACAACCATAGAATTAATGGGTTAATTAAACCTAAATTTCTAACAAGATTAAAAAAAAATAAGTCTAAATAAATACTTGAGCGTACGAGTTAGAAATAATATATACCTGCAGCACTGCAGTGAGCAGCTATAGAATGCAAGTCATCCACCGAAATAGGTGTTGTCATGCTGATAGTACCAAATACATTTACTTCATGAAAAATAACATACTGTAATTAAAATTCAATTATTATAATCAACAGTTTCGTAATTAAAAAATTTGTAGTAAAAACCACCCAAAATATTAATATAGAAATGAAGTTACACTTATAAAAAATTACATTAAAGTAAATATAGCTCGATATGATATAAAAATTAGTGGTGCCATCTACATTTAAGGATTCAAAAAATTTTAAGTAAGTAAAATAATTCAAAAAGTTAAAACTTATTCATAAATAAAACTAGAAATACATTAATTATTTATTGTCATTTCTATTAATTAAATATAAAATATAATTAAGTTACATAGAAAATTTATATATAACACAAAAGTTATATTGGCAACATGAGCTTTATTTTTTTACATTTGGAATATGTATGCTCTTTTTTAGGCAAAATAAATATTTTGAATTACAAAATCAATTATTTTTTATGTTTGAAACGACCCCTTTCTCAATAAATGATGGAAACTAAAATGATACATATTTTCAATATTTTCCAACTGTAATTCTTTTTCAGAATAAATTTGCTTTTGAAAACAATTTATATTTCTATAACACAAATACACTGAAATTTTATATGTTAATATATAAATTCATATCTAAAGGAACAGAACAACATTTCAATATACTTCAATTAATATGCGCGTATCAATAATTTAACAATTTTTAAGCACTGTTTTTATTATTTTAGTATATATTCTATTAACTATACGGTCAAATTTCACTGGAGGAGATTAAATTATTTAATATTTAAGCGATATATTGATATATATTTGATATCAATAATTTCTATTTTTTCTGGAAAAAATATTGCCTCAATAATTGAAATCTCTTTCCACAATGAATGACAAAGGCTTGTTTTTAAGTCATGAATTAGTTATGAAAATTTGGATTATTCAGTAAGATAATAGGACAAGAAGTTTGCAGTCAAATTTTATTAATGAAAAGAACTGAATACGTCCGATATTTTATTGTAGATAAAAACATTAGCTCTGCGCAAAACTAGCCTAGTTAAAAATGACAAAAATGTATTATAAATCAGGTACAATATGAATATTTTCAGATGCAATACTTTTACAATATTTAAAATAGTTTCCTAAAAGAAATATTTTGAAAAAAATATGTAAATATGTGAAATATTTAAGAAATAAGATGAATGAAAAAAAGCTTCTTTGATAATTATTGTTTCAATATCACTAAGCAGTTTTAATGTTCTTAAATAATTTAGCTATACTTTATAAAATAGTTAAAAAAGATTAAATGCTTATTGAAGACATATAAAAAAAAGACATGTGATTTAGCTTACAATAAAATTGCCATATGTTGGCCAATATACAATGTCCACTAAAAAAATTAAACTGCTTTACGTTTCTACATGACTTAAACGTTTGTTTAGAGAACACAAAACTTCAGCTATTGTTGTGTGGTTGCCTCTCTTTTGATGGCTGTCTTTGAAACGTTATATGGCTCCGAGTCGACACATCACCAATTTTTGGATGTCAAAAGGATGTCCTAATAGCGTCTATGTCAAAATATCTACAATTTAGATGTCGACGGGATTTTTTATGGATCTTGTGTGTTCTGTGGTTATAGATAAGGGCTTTACTAAATTAAGAATCTTAAATTCATGGGAACTAAAAGTAAGGAATCTTTAATAGTGTCATAACGATATTTAAACCTCGATTCTTACTTTTTAATTATCTCTTAATGAATTATAGGATAATTATACATACTCTTTTTTACACCCATTTTAAGAAAGAAAAATTTTGTTTTTAATTTTATAAAAGTTTGTAACGATCTTTAAGATTCTGGCTATATAAAAAGACTTAAATCTGTGTTTTTAAAATATTCAAATTTATTCTTAAAGAAGAAAAAAATAATACAGTAACTTATTTTTGACAGTAAATTTACAATAAAACAATTTTGGATTAAAACAGATTCCTCTCCAATTTTGAATCTCCTTTAAATTTTCTATAAAATACTATATTTAAATATTCCCACTGCAATAAACAGCCTGAACATTTTATTGCATTTTTATCATTAATTTGAAAGATAACTGAGCACTGGGTTTCTGTGCTAAATGCACACACAAAATGTACACACAAAAAATGTACACACAAAAAAGTACTTTATTATTTTAGTGTGTGTAATACGTTATAATTATTATTTTTTTGTTTTTATATCTCTCCACAGTATTTCATGTTTAAAATAAACATGTAAATTTCAATACAAACATTTTTATAAACACATAGAAATATCTGGAATAAATTTAGAAAAAAATAATGCAATCGAAATATTTTTAATTCCTAATAATGTGAAAACAAAAGACTTAGAAAACATTATTTTTAATTTCCAAATCATGTAGGTACAACAAAAAGACATTTAGTGAATAAAATAATAAATGGGCTGCAAACATTTGACATGTGAAAGTAAGTAATAGTTGACATTTTCCCCACAAAAAGAAAAAAAAAGTATTTAGTATTTTGGGTTACATTTCGCCGTTTGATAGTCGTTTCTTAATTTAAATATAAAAAATTAATATACTGTAATTATGTTCTTTCCTTACTTTAACTAATTAGAAATTTTTCAGTTAATGGTTGTTTGGAGACTTTATACTAATTTTGCTTAGATTATGTTTTTAGTTATAACTATTTTTTAAACTTTAAATAAAAAATCAAAGTCGATTTTCAAAAAGATAATACACAGTACAGAAATTTAGAATCAAAATAAAATTTGAGTAGAAGAATTTTAAATGTATTTGATCTAATCTTGAATCTTCTCAAATTAGTAAAATGTGCATTTTCCTGTTTGCAAATCTACGTAGAAATATATAAGATTTAAGGCAAGAAAAGTGAAAAGTAAGATGGACTTTAACCAATAATGTATTTTACTGAGGATATAACTCTTAAACTTAACCATATAACAAAGTACTATATTATATAATAATGCTAATTGCTTCTGAAGTTTGTACAATACTCAGATTATAAAACATATTAGGATATTAAGAACAATTAGAAATTATGTAAAACTAATGCACAAACATTATTATATTTTTATATTTGCCAAGTTACAGAAAATAAGCTATAGACATGAAATTTTAAAATGTAATATAAAATAATATTTATTCAAACAAAAAAGAACAGTTTTTTAACGTTTCAGCGTTTGAAATATAAAAAAATTGGATTAAGATCTCTATTATGGGAAACATTAAGCACTCTAGTAAGAGAGTATAATTAATATTTTCAAGTGATAAATAATCAAATGAAATGTCATATTTCACTTACCAAACTGTATAATAACTTTAATATTTTCGTAAAAACTAAGAAAGAGACCAACTACAATGTTTAACATTTGTAGTTCTTGGAATATAAAGATGAAAATATTTTATTATGTCTGCTTCATCAAATAGATAAACTGCAAAATAAGTTTCAAACAAATATTACAATGTTAATGCAGTTTTCTGAATTATTTCATCTCTTTATATAATTTTAACAGTAGAATGTTCTTATAAAATAATTTTATCAAAGCATTAAGGATTCAATTACACTTCATATCGTTTGTTTTACGCATAAAACAACCGTTATACACAGAAACTATTCCTTTATTAGTATTGGTTCATCGTACTTGCTTAACTTATCACGGTCTAATGTTTGGTATTTAAACCATTATCTTTGAAATTCCATTCTGATTACATAATAACGAAACTAGTATACAGCCTTAAATGAATTTTGCACATTTAAATATACGTGAAGAGAGTCATCCAAACCATGATAGCTATAGTAATTATACATAGTGAAGTTCATCTAAACGTATATCGTTTCCTGTAACTCCGAATAAGTTTCATGCCGGTTTTTAGGTTTATTATATATAAGTCCTGTTAACGTTTCCCAATAGAACTGTCTTAAACGATTATTGCTGTTACCGCTCGCCATTTTTGTTTATATGATTTATAAAATTGTTTGCATATATTCAAAATGGGTGTTTTATACCCAACAGAAATGAAACACAATTTCCATACTGGTAGTTGCAGTCCAGAGGCCATCAAAGAATAGTTCAAAATATGAAAGTAAAAATAATATAGTTTATTTAGAGACCTCGTCTACGGCACTTTTGTCCACTAAAACGTGTATATGGGGTTATATAGTGATGTGAATGCTAGTGAACCAGCCAATGAAAATATTAATATTAATCCCATTATGATAAGTAAGAAGGAATCAATAAAACATATTTTTGGTATTTTATTCCTATTTTAAAACAACGTAGTGTTATTATAAAAAGATACAATTAAAATTCATATGGAAAGGTAATAAATTATTAAATCATAACACGCATTAAATACTTCAGTTTTTAAATTTTATAGCTGTAAAATTAAAATAAATTGTAATGGAACAATATCAAGGCAAAGTTTAGTTTAATTTTCACTTGAAATAGCTACAACACTTAGTAGAATGTTGTTGGCGCCATCTGTGGATAAGAAAAAGAAATAAAATAATTTTCATTTCACTACTACATCTTATTTATACAAGATAAAGCAAATATTTTATGAGCTCATTTGCCTTCTAAAATGCATTTTATAAAAGCCTGACTTTCAAAGTATGATAAAATGTTTAGAATTTCCTTTAAAACAATCTCTGAAAACATTGAAAAAGACAAAAACCGGTAGCTAAGTTTTATAAAGATGCTAATATCCTATCCATTAAAATCCTATTCTTCTTCCAAAAACATTAGATATTATTTTATAAAAAAAAGTCTCAGATTTGAGTAAACTTTAAACAAATCTTTGTTTCGAAAATGTTATATGAAAACAGAGTTTCTACGAGTAAACACATTTTATGATTACATCGAAAAAAATAATAAATTTCTGTTCCTGAAAACCTATGTTTATAAAGTTAGCATATCTGTTAAACACAATAAATATTCATGAAGTTCCTGAGAAAAATGGCTTACTGTTTACTATAAGTGAAAGCTGGTATTGTTAAAATTATATGTATGTGTGTGTATATATATATATATATATATATATATAAGAAAGAGAGAGAGATATATTAGCGTCACGTGTTTTGATAAACATTTTTATTTATTAATAGATATGAGAATTTTCATTTAATAATTTCTTTTTCATATAGATACACATATGAGCATTATATAAGTAAATATACTTACGGTAAAATGTATGAAAAATATAATTTTCCTGGTATTTTGGCTGAAAATATCGATAATTGTGTGTTATATTACTTTTCTCAAATGATAGAATTTAAATGGAATTTTTTTTGTTCGAGTTCCAATAATGATATTCTTCTTTTGTATTCCAACCACATTTGCGTTTTTAATAAAATAAAGGGTCTAAAAATTTGAACTTGCAGATTAGCGAGAATAACATTTATATAAAAATTCTTAGTTTTCTGAGCTGTAAACCTTCGAATCAGATCCATGTTGTGTTAGATAAATATTTCTTTTAATATTTTAGACATTAATATGTAATTCTTTATAAGTCTTACATTATTTAAATCGTACTATCTGGAAGGGAATCAGATTCAACTTCGAATTTTATCACTTTATCTTTTAAATGATCTCTGACTGAAGGAAAAATATTTCGAATTTAAATTTCTCGTGTTACGGTTCGTAAAAAGGAGTCTCAATTTTTACTAATCAGAACAATAACAGGGAAGGGGAACATATAAAAATTTAGATTTTGCAATTTTAACAAAATTTAAATTTTAAAATTAACAGTGTCATAATACGAATGCTTACTTTATTTAAAAATTTAGTTATTGGAAATATATGTCTACATCTAACAGTTAGAGTTTGTGTGTTTCTAGATTATTCTTTCTGCTTCTCATAGAATGTATACTTCCACATTATAGGAGTAAAACAGTCTATAAACTGAGTATAGCATGTATAATAAAAGTGTAGACCATATATTTTCAAACCAAACCCAGGAATAAGGCAATACATTCAATTTCTATATTTGTTTACGTTAATCACCATTTATTATATTTTAGCTCATCCATTCGTATATGAATTATGCAAAACTTTTTAAAGTATTAATTCAAAGGTTTTAAGATGAATATATATTCAGTTTAATATTTTTTTACATTAGATTAAAGAAGTTTAATATTAAAACATAAAGCTCAGCAGTCTTTTGCTATACAATGTGTTTCGTCAATTGAAATGCTTGTAAATTTTAGATCTAAAGCATGATTTTAATTTATTTTTTCTTTAGCCCTTTAACGCATTTACCCGTGTCTGACACGGGCGAAATTCAAAATAAAAATGTAATCAAATCGTTTACACTTTATCTGTATAGAAATTTTTTTAACTTTTACCCCATTTCCCGCTCCCTAGTCACCCCCACAACTAAATTGCAGAAAAAAAGACTTACACTGTACCTGTATGTTCTTTTTCTGTAAAAAAAACTTAAAAAATAACATTAATAATTAAAATAAAAAAACTAGTAAACAATTTAATTAGTAAACAATTTTCAAACCAGAAAAAAATAATTTTGATTACTGCATGTATATTTCTTTTAATTGCATGGGTTCAACACCAGTGTAACGTGAGTTACACTGTTGACCGAGGGACGATTGCGATGTCAGTGACCCCCCCCCTTCAACCCCATTGGACAGGATGGGTGGCTGACGCGGGTCAGTCGTCTTTGGCCTTGGCAACAAGAGTTTTTTGGTTGCTTCACTCACAGATTTGGAGACCTCTTCGTCTACTTTGGCAGAGGCAGAAAAATCTCAGTTCTTTGTTCATCTTAGGAAAGCGGAGTTTCTTCCACAGTCCAACTACTCCATATTGAGATTGGATATATTGGCATCTATACTCCAACAGCTCTATATTGCGATTAAATCTTTTTATATACTTCACCAAATTGTAGAAAAAAGAATGAAAATATAAATTTTAAAAAAGTCTACAGAACAGTAAGTCTCATTTGTATCTGGTATCTTAACTCTGTATTATATCAACATGGCCTGGTATAAGTCATTGGTACGTAATAATCACAAAATAAAAAAAAATTAATTTTAATACTATAGTAATTTTATCCATTGTCTCAGCTAGAAAATCAAAATGATTTCGAAAAAAAAATGTTTCTGGAACTTATGTTTGTAAATTTGATATTTATGTACGAAATACCCACTTAATCATGATCCCTTCATGGTAATATTTTATTGTTCCTACCTACTAGCCCATCACATTTTTGAAATAAAATTTTATTTCAATACTGTTTGTGGATAATATTTCTACCATATTCAAATATGAAGAAAAACGAAAACATTACAGAATAAATTTAGAAAGTTATCTTATTTGTTCCCCGACTTTTTATTTTATTTTTTAAGTTAACATATTGAAAACTATAGTGATTAATAGTGGGTTAATGTACTTAACTACTTTCGGAGATAAAATATTCTTTAAGAAATTGAAATCTTAAGCGATTGTAAAATTAAGTTTTGAGGGATTTGATTATATAGATTTAAATATTTAGATATATGTACATGTTTTTCTTTTGTTAGAGTTCTGCATAGGTGGAAAAATGTTAGCATTTTTTCAATTCACGGAAGCACTTTAAAAGGTAATTTAAGATATCACATTGACTGCCTTAAACATAGCTTCATTTGAACTGAACATTGGTGTATTCTAAATCAAACTGGAGTTACAGTCAATAAAATGAAATAAATTTAAAATCTAAACTTTAAAACGAAAGTTTAAATAACTGGATTATTCATATTAAAAACTATTAGATAAATATGTACATGACATCATTAAAAAAAATGGTCAAAATTTCATTAAATTATGAAAGTTTAAATTAGAAAAGTATCATGGTGGTGGTATATGAAAAAGTAGTTTTTTTATTTTTAATTTACAGTTCTTGATGCATTCATTCATTACCTGAACACATTAAAAATCAACATTTAGAGCATATGCTTTCATTCATTTCAGTAAGAGGGATTTTTTTTATTATTTTCGAGATCTTCGACTTCTCTTTCACAATATTTTTAATCGGGGTTTGAACTTGATTGGTTATCTTAAATATGTAAAGTAACATTTATATAAAAAAGCAAAACATGGCCCAAGAGATTAAGATTTCTCAATACATTAGTATATTTCTCTAGTTTAAAAGTTTAATTATGAGATAGAATATACCTCATGAGGAAGATTATATTCAAATTATAAAATTCAATACGAAGTGTTCTACGAATAAAAAGTCAAAAAGGTTAAAGTCTGTCATATTCCAAAGATAGGATTTTCCTCTGTCACCTCAGTTAATTCACCAACTCACCTAATTCTATAACACTAAACATACTTATACTTAATACATACCTATTTCTTTTCTTCTATTTACTTTCTTATTTTATTCACTTAATACATACCTATTTCTATTATTTCTATTTTAATTCATTACCCATCACATTTTTTGCTCATAAATTACCGGTCATTTTAACTATTATGGTATGTTTGGTGTTAAAAAAAGATGAACAATAAACGATTACAGATTCAATGTGTTTAAATCTGTCTGTTAAATAAAACAAATGCGCTGTTTCTTCACTCTCTTCCTTCCTTATCTCATTTGTATGTTTTTTAAAACTTTTCTTCTCCTGCCTCTATAACTTATTAACATTGGTTTAACCTTTATTTCATTGGTTGATTACATCACCAGATTTTATTATTTTATGTTCTCTACTCGTTTAATCATTATGATTTCTCAACCTCCGATTAGATGATATTTGCCAAGATTTTATTAGTGCAGTTCTTATAAAAAAAAACCTTACGTTGTTTTTAATTATAAGTTAAATAAATAGTTAAATTGCCTCCGCATTTATTTTGAAGGCTCCATGGTGTTTTCTACTTTTCTTACATGAATCGTGAGCGGGCCATGCATTAAAACCCTCCAATGATTTAAAACTATTTCCTAAACAGGTGCTAATATGAATAACTTCCACTGTGGTGATTAAGGTAGAAAGGCATGACTGGAAAGTAGGCCGCAATCCTAATAATTAATTACACCAGCTTGGCTATGAACAACTAGTCAGAGCACTGCGTTTTATTATTTTTCTCAGTGGGTTCGAATTCTCCATGGAACGCCATGGATTTTCATAGCTGTGCTGAATCGGTTTTAAACTATAGGTTATTCTCTCATTATCCCTCGTTTAGAAACCACAGAGCTACAAATCAAACAAAATCACACCTAACATTTCATATAGAACAAGACACTGAAGTCTAGTCACACGTAAACACAAAAATATATCTATTAAATCCCACATATAGCTCAAATAAATGAAAAAAATCCAATTATGCTTTAATGCTACATTTTTGGGAACATTTTGAGATAACTACATTATTACATAGTTATTTTTGGGAGTTTTTTATAGCACTTGTTAATGACCAAGGGAGTAATTAAATGTTAAGCTTATGATACAAAGCTTAAGTAGGAAATCAGTCAACAGTTAGTTCTATCATTTGTACATTTATTATGCTGTTCTCTTATGTATAATTCTATCATAATAATATATAATCTACATATTCATTATATCATTATATGGAACCATCATATGCATCATGATATCAGATACGAGTGTGATAAAGTGATGTTTAACTTTCCCAGTATTCTAAGCCAAAATTTATCAGCATATTTATAAAGGCATATTTTAAGATACTGATAGTATTTTGACAATTGGGAAAATTATTACAAGGACTTATAACACTAACTACGCCTAAGAATCACAAAAAAATTATCAGCTTAAAACATTCTTCTGTACGAGTTTTATTCTTTGTACATTTGATTGTATGGATTCCATGGGGTTTTCTACTTTCTCTTATTGTCCCATAAATATGAATTCCCTATCCAAATTCGCCAATAAGTCTGAAACTTTCTCCAAACAATTTTAATTATCCTCATTATAAGTATAATTCTTAACATTAAATTTCAGATTGATATCAAAGGGTAAGTTTAAAGTATTTGAGAAAGAAATAGTGTATTACTTAATCTTTCACATCCTTTGACAACGTGAAATTCAATTTTGTTTTGTACACAAACTGTTCAGGTGAAAAATTAAAAAAAAAATGTTACAATTTAAATAAAGTTTCAAGAGAAAATAAAATCATAAAATCAGAGAAAAGAAGCACTTCAAGATAATTATGGTAAAAAATGAAAAAAAAAGGAAAATGCGTTTAAAAATCTTTAAAAAAAAGATCTTCTACATAGTATCAGTAAAATACACTAATTTTTTTAATACTTATAGCATCAGTTCGCTCTGAAAGTTCTAAGGATATGAATGAATAACATATATATCAAATTACAGTGCATAAACAATAACTTTTGTGCATGATGTAGTTGTTAAAACTGAAAAAAATATATATTTATCAACATGCACTATATTAAGATATAGAAAATCAGTTTGAACTCATAGTATTAAAAATTAGAGCAATGATCAGCAACGATATGTTTCTGTATATGCATGTATTGCAGTATATTTTGATGCTGTTATACATGATATTTGATGATTAGCTCTCCAAAGAAAAATATCTTCAGATTATGGTATTATTTCCATTAAACACACAAATATTACTGATAAAAATTCCCTTTTAATTAATACTTTTCTCTTTAAAAGATATTTTAATGAGAAACTATTCAAATTAAGATTTATTTGCAACTCTTCTGAAATAGCTGATTATATACTCGATATATTTGCTTGCAAAATTTTGTTAGGGATAAATGGATTTTCAATTTCTGCGGGTGGAGTAGCTATTGAATTGCTTCCCTTATACAATGACGTTGTAATTAAGTTTGGAGAATTTTCCAACGTATTTTTACTATGTGGAAATTAACTTTCTCTTAAACTATTGAAAATGGTTAAGTGAGTCCTTAATATACAGTTTTCGAGGAATGTTACCATACAGTTAATATTTGAAAATATTTTCCAACTAAACCATAAAAATTTTACTTGTTGTTTATACTATAAAGCATTATATTTGGAACAAAGTGATTGTATGTAAATCAGCATCATATTTTGGCTTTAGAATGTAATGGTCAACATTTGTATTTGCAAATGGAGGACATTTGTTATCCTTTTGTTTCTCAGCAATGTTAAACATTGGGAAATAATATTTCTAATGTGAGAAAAAGAGTGGAAACATCAAGAAACCGCAGACCATGTATTTTTATTTTGACTGTGTTACTTGTAAAAGAATATTCGTGATTGTAGTTCATAATGTGATAACTGTAAAATATTCTCACTGAAATTTTGATTTTTTAATTATGTTCCATTAAATTTAGAAAAGTTTTAAATGCACATAAACCAAATATTCTGATGTACGCACTTCATGACTTCGTTGTACTCTTATTCATTTATGCATATATTTGTTGCACTATTTTGATTGTATGATGCATTGACAAAGTTATCATTTCCCCATTCTCTCTAAGGTGTAGATTATTTTTTGTTCTGAAGCTAATGTCTGAGTGGAATTCAAGTACAACAATCTGTCGCGTACCAGTAGTGTTAATGTCCTTTATATAGAGATTGATATTATACATAAATATATATGAGATATTGAGATTCAGAACAGAGTTACGCATACAGTAGTTATACTGAAATGGTTTATTGGTAATTTATTAATAGTAGCCTACTATAAACATTTTGCTTTTTGAGATTTACACAGGTTAATTCATACTGCTTAAACCTGATTTCGAACTGCTACAAGCATCCATGTTACGAGTTGCATTTAATTCTATAAAACCCTGTTTTAAATGGTGTACAAATATCCATATGTGTAGTAGAAATCTGTTTCAAGGTGACTTTAACATTTAAAGTATGATTAAGTTACTCAATATAACACGCATCACAGCAATGAATTTACCAATGGTACAAATACTATGTAAAAACCTCTATTGTAATTTATTTTATCATCGCAAATTTAAGAAACATTTTTCTAGTACTTGTAATTCAAACTTTTTCTCATATTTTCTCATTACTTTTTAGGGATCTCATATTTTTTTGACATTTTCAAAAGTAGGTAATATATTTAACTGCTTCTAACTGGAATAAAAATTTATTTAGAAAAAGGAAGCTTTTCATGAATATTTAGCTCACTTTTTAACTTTTCTACCGAGTACAAGATCTTATGTAATGGAGAAGGATTTCAGAATCGAGAAGGACAACAGGCTGTAAAGGAAATATCCATTTTTACCATAACTGTATTAATTAGGAAATAAAAAAAGGACTTAAAAAATCAGTAATTTAGAATTTTACATAGTTTTCCATTGAAATAAAAATTTTAGTAGTATGATACCATAAAACACTAAATTGTTTCTTGTAGCAATAAGATTCATTCTAAGCTGGATTTTTTTTGTTTTAGACAATAAAATAATTTTTTTAAGATTTTGCTAACAAATACTTCTGAATTATGACACATTCACTAAATTTTACAAGTAAGAAAGAAAATGAGAATATATTTGATTTTCAATTCACTACAAAAAATTTCTCAGCAGTGGGAAATGTAATTTTAAAACTTTAACATATTTTTCCATTACACATTTTAATTTTATTTTCGTTTTAGGTAAAAATAGGATGAAAATAGACATGTAAGTGTAATATCTCACAGTTTGAAATACAATAAAGAATAATAGCATGTAGTTAATAATACAAAAATTTGATTTTGAAGTACCAGCCTTTTGTTCAAATGCTTTCCGTACATTTAAATACTTTAATTTTGATTTGATATTACAACCTTATTTAATCTTATGTTAAAAAAGTAATAGAGGTAAAATATCTTTTAAAAATATTGTGAATGATGTATTAAGTAAATATCAAATCATTTAGTATGTAATAAATAAGGTAGGAAAAATATGAATGAAAATATTTAAAACAAATACGTTTTCTTAAAAACATCTGTTATTCTGTAGTTTTACATATACATTATATTAAAACTTTCTATTTGTTAACTTTTCTTTAAAACATGGAGCTAAAGTTAAGTCTTTAGCTAGTAATTCAAATTTCGATTTTATGTACACAGTATTAATAGTTAAATTTACCAATACATGCATAGCTAGCTTTAACAATACAAATACCTAGTCAAAAGCTCTTAGTAGTCTATTTAATGTTTCTTTGAATTCAAATACATGAAAGCATGGCTTAAAATTCATCTTTATCTTAGACGCAAAACAGAGATATCTAATATAAAAGGGTAATTTGACATACTAGATTTTTGTATGAATTTTATTAGCATTTAATGCAAGATTAAGTTACCAATATACTTTGTACAAAACATCATTGTGTATTTACCAAAAGGCACATTCAGAGGATAAAGTAAATTTTAATGTATAACCTGAAAAAATCAAGCACTTACAAAAGTGTTTTTGTAGTACTTCAAGCTCAAACTATTTAAACAAATATATATATATATATATATATATATATATATATATATATATATATATATATATATATATATATATATATATATATATATATATATATATATAAATTTTAGATTTTTCGCTTCTCATTTCATAGTGTCTAGATTTAGAGAGTGAATAGAGGTTATAACTCAAAGTGGTTGTAATTTAAAGTTCCTTTTGTAAGATTTGACTTTAGGATTGTAAACATGTCACTATCGTGGGTAAAAGGAGACTGTAAAAATCTCTCGTTTAGATAGGAATAGCCCAACAGCATTCAACTGCAGAATGTGCTAATCAACATTATCATCTTTCAAGAGATATCTAGGCTATGAATACCGCATGCTACAGATCTCTTAACTATGCAAGACGTTGTTCAGCGCATGGAGCTGGATCTATGACGTACCCCAAAGTATGTCAACAGCACGCGGCATTCCCACATGCTCACACTTCCGATGCTGCTTGACTTCAATGATCGGAAGATAATCGGTATTTTCAACATGATATAGCCGTTGAAAATGTCATAAATTCCAGAGGGCTGTCATCCTCTCCTATTCCAAATGTGCTAATCCATGCAATGACGTAACTCACGACCCACCCTACTGGAATGTATTAGAATACTAATTCTTCATCCGTAAGTTGAAATAAATAAATAAAATATAGTTCTATAGGCAAATGTAGACTCACTGGCAACGTGCAGGTTAATGCACTGGCGAAGGTTGCAATGTTCTACAACTTACTCAAGTCCATGTCAGATTTAATACAATAAAACGCGAATCATATTCTTCAGACACAACAAAAAATTAAAAACTCGAACTGCTTTTAAGAATTGCAGAGTTCAGGATAAAATTACTATACCTGAGTGGGTTCACATTTTAGGCTCTACACACTACACTAGCTGGTCAACTTTTAAAAATTGGTGTATCCCAAAGCCCTTTTTGTACCCACTGCGATTATGAATGGTGGCCACATTCTGTATTATAGAGCTCTTCATGGAACAACCATGGTTGACAGGTATTGGAAGGGAGGAAGCCGAATGAGAATACGACTTATTTCAATAGTTCTTTGCTTTTGAAAATAAAACATTTGATAGTGTCATGACTCTTAGAAGTTGAGAAATAATAAAATATTTTCATGCTAACAATAAAATTAATTGAGTTTCGAAATTTTTTTATTAAATATAAAATTATCTTCTAAAATGTATAACATCTTCCTTACATCCCCCTCTAAGCACGTCATTGAACTTTAATATAGAGAACATCGTGGCTGATTTCTCCTTTGCACCCATAATATATCAATACATTGTATAACGGTAAAAATAACAATAATAATAACACAGTTTAATAAAAGTACATATTGGTTTACATTTTTCCTTAAGATCTTATTAACCTAATTCTGTTATATTCCTTACTAATGGCAAGAATCTCCTGCACACTACCTCTTGAGAAGTAATCCTTGACTGCAGTGAAGGGTTACACACACAACTTTGATACGATAAATGGTTACAATTCCCCAGCTAGACATGATGATCCTGCACCACGGCACCCTATATTCTTCACTGTCATCCTTTTTCTTCCCTACTACTATTTTATTCCCCTTTGGTTCTAACTTTGAGTTCATATAAGGTACTTCTAATTCTTATTTGATGACAATTTTCAGTCTCATGCTACAATGGAAAGTGAACAATGTAGAAAAGATTATAATTAAGGTATACTTAACTTATATGTCCTTTATTGATCTTCCAATTCTCACCACACAAGTCAGATACAACAACTAGCGCAATATATTAATTAACAGGATAAATGAAATTAGAATTTGATAATTGATTGCCTTAACTTTTGTTCTCTCTCTCTATATATATATGAACACAAATTAATTTAAAACATACATTACAATGCATATTTATGATATATGTAGAATTTACAGAATTAAAAATAAATTTAAGCTGGAAAATGTTAGTATCTATTAACAAAATAATCCTCTTAAAATTTGTATAAACAGTTTCTGGAAAATATAACAAAATATTCTATGTCTTAAAAACATAAGCTTTCATACATTGTAGATTTAATAACGAACTCCATATAATCTTAAGTACATCCTTAATAACACTACTATATTTTATATTTGTTGAGAAAAAAGAAAACAAACATTCTCCCGAAAACATAGGTGAAATGACTATTTATCAAAATAAGTAAAAGCAAACGCGATTGTAAAATAAAAAATTTATTTTTAATGAAATCTATTGGGCATAAGAAAAATCAATTCCTTCGTCGATATTCATATCAACAGAATGTCTTTCTTGAACGTAAAGCCATTCACTAAGTTTTCAGATTTTCGCTGCTATTCTTATTTGTTATTTTTCCTGACAAAGTTAGTTCTTTTGAGAGCTTTTTCTTACACAGGTTGATTGTCGTTCTTTGCATATGTGAGCCTTTCTATTCCTTTCTCTGACCATTCATCGATAAAAATGTTTTGGCAAAAATAAATTTGGTAAAATTCAAGAAGTTTTATACAATAAAGGAAGTGATAAAAATACTACTAGGGTTGCTATGCTTTAATTTCTATAAAATAAATACAGTTTTTCATCAATATATAATTTGATATATTTTATTTTTATCAACATTTATTATATGTAACAAAAGTAATAAATAAAACAATATGGTTAGCAGGTTTGATGAAAATCTGGAATTTTGATAAAAAATTATAACTATTGAATATTTTTCATTAAATATTTTTTTTAGAAACTGAACATTTTAAATGAAATTATTTAAGTTAAGATATTTATGTCAATATTTATAAATTTATTTATATAATTAGGAGAGTGAAAGCATAATCATTAATCACAAAATTAAGATTAATCAGAATGATTGTTTTCTTCATCCTATTTATTTTGTTATTAATAATATGTGTAATATTATTAACATATGATAAAATATATATTAAACTCATGATGTATGACTTTTTATCCGTCCTTAACAAACTCATTCAACATATTTTTATTGTATATTAACATAAAACTATTTATTTATCATATGAGTTTATAATAAATGGTATTTAAAATGGTATTAAAATGGTTTATAATAAATGGTATTTAAAAAAACACAAAGTAGTAATAAGTGAAATATTGATTTTATGTCAGATTTAGGAAATAAGTCTTAAAAGGATCAAATTAGCGAGTAAAAATTTCTTTTTAAAGATAGGATGTTTAAACTTTATTTATTTATTTTTTTTACAATTCCTAAGTTATAGAGCCAAAATAATGAGTCAATGTACGTTATCATTCTGGAGGTGGTGAACACTATTAAAACATGAAAATTACTTCTTAAAACATTCATGAAAGAAAGCATTATTGATTTAATTAATTTATTTCTTACAATACTTCAGTAATTTAAATCAAGATTTAATCAACTGTTTATATCAGATTGAAGTTATCGAACCTATCTAATTATATGGAGTGAAAATAAATACTTCCATAGATTTAAACGTCTATAGTACAAAATTTCAATAACTGATTTAAAAAGGACTCTTTTTTTTTACCAAAGTAATATAGATATTTAGCATTTTAGATACTGTCATAATAACGTGGAATATATTAGAAAAAATAACCTAAACAGTGCGGTCAAAGTACCAGCAGTTTTAAGTAGCTATGTATGAGAGTTCACTATTTGTAAGGTAGAGAAAGCTAAGTGTTTCGTTTAAGCCACTAAAGTAAACTAGGGGTCAAATTCAAGCTAAACGCTTATCTCTCGTGTCTCACCCTGAGTCTGCAAATTTGCGGAGATAAGCAAGTTTCGGGATTGGCTGGGTTTGATTTGGAGCACTACTGACAATTCTGAATGTCTAAGAACATATATACCACAGTAGAATTCGAACGAACGAATTCCAATAGGTTCGAATCAGGCAGATAAGTTCGTTCAATTCGGAATCGGCTTTAAGCAGTAGGTTGCAGTCTCATTAACTCTCGTGTTGCAAAAAGATACCATAGCTTTCCAAACCAAACCAAACCCGAAACAAGCTTCCCTTAGCAAGTTTGCGGACGGAGGGTGAGATACGAGAGATACGCGTTTGACTTGAAACTGGCCCTAGATCTAGAAAACCACTTGCATTAGTACAATGTGATATTTAGGACCTTTCTCTAACATTACCTATGGTGGTAAAAAGTATTTTTATCACTAATCGTTGATTATTTAATATTTTTGCCTTTCTATTTTTCGAGGAGGAAAGATCAAGTTTTTAACCAGTTTTGTCAGTTTCAAACATAGGCAGAAAGACATACTCCATTAAAAACCAAAAAATATCTATGCTGATCAAGGTAAATAATTTGTTAACGATTATTCCACAAAACATTTTGTAAAATATTGTATGAAATCTAAACGGACAAATACATACACCAAAATGGTGTAGCCAAAAGTTTCAATTTTACATCTCCAGATGGGATACGGTCTTTACCGTAAAGATAGTGGTATATCAGAAGGATTTTAGGCTAAAAACCTCAACTTGTTTTGTTTATGTACAGAACACTGTGTCATAAGTTGAATGACAAAAAAATTTAAGAATTATTTAATAATGTAATACCAACGGTAAAGAATTTAACGAAATGTTGGTGTATTGAATTTATTATATTTTGAAACAGAAGAGAACTAAGCTAAACCACAGGTCAAGATAGTTATTTTAGTGTGTTACTCAATGAACACTAGATGTTTTCGTGTTTGGAATCCTACAAAAAATAAATTCAGAGAAACAAGGTTAAGTTTGACTCCACTGAGGTATTAATGTAATCCGTGGGGAGAAAGAACAAGTGCAGCCTTATACTTACTTTAGACTGGGACCTATAGGAGAAATCGATAAAACCACAGATTTTTCGATGGAAATTGAAAACGGAGGCTGTAGTGAAAGATCCACATTAACTCTTTTAAAATACCTTCCGTGAATTCATCGCTAGACGAAAAAACGGTAGAACAGAATACTATGGCGTTGAAGGAGAAAAATGCTGTTTTCATTAAATGATGTGACAAAATATTTTGAAAACAGACAAGTAAAATTTAAATGAGGGTATTTTTATTATAGTGGAAAAATCCTTATTATGTTAAACAAATCAATTCGAAGAAAGTAGAAGCTACAGTAACTGAAATCGGAATAACCTATTTTTTAAATAAAAGATTGAGCATTCCACAATCTGGAGAATGGCAAAATACCATGAAAACTGTAATGGACACATTTTATAAGCAAAAAGATTGGTAATTGGTGGAAATCTCAGAGAGGTTAAAAGTAATTAGAAATCGTTCGGTTTACAGCTTAAAATACAATGGCAAAAATTAAATAATCGCTCAAAAGTCTAGGTTAATGACAAAAGGTTTCAATCTATAGAAAGGTATTTCATATGACGAAGTTATAACCTAGTTGTCTGTTTATTAAAAGGCGATCATGTATAGCTTGATGCAAATCATATGCAGACTTAAATGGAAACAATTATATGAGCCATATTGAAGGTTTTGTAAATAAAGATAAATCAATCCATGCTCACTAAATACGCTTCTTGCTCTAGAGGACTGTTTTAGTAGATGGCATAACACATTGATTCTGAGCGATCCCTTTAGAAAAAGAGTACATGTAAAAAGTAGAAACCGATGATATTTAGAATCCTAAGATCAATATCACGTTTACCCCACATAGTTTTTAAAATAAATTACTATATTTACAGTTTTACAATTACTTTATCCAGATCATTTTTATAATCATAAAACTATTTATATTTTTATGACTCATAAAAAGTTATTAACTTAAATTTAAATTTTTCCCCTTAGACAACTACTATACAGGTGATATGTTTTTTACTCGGAAAACGTTCTCCAGTATAGAATTTAGATACTTCACAAAAACTTAAATCCCTAAGATAAACATATCCAAATAATTATTCAATATGCATACGTTTTTATATATTAAATAATATATGAAATTCAATTCAATTATACCTTCAATACTATTTAACATTCAATTATAATTTAAATGTAAATATATGCGAATTTACTTATTTTTTCTATAATTATGCAAATTTTTGTTTTCTGAAAAGGCCCTGTTTAGTCCTTAATTGTTAGACCCTGATTGGTTTCTAGGTTGTATATCTACTGCTCTTTTTCGAATCATCAGGCAGTCTGACTTAAACTCCTGTAAGATTTGGCCACTTGCTGGCTTGCGAATAATGTTTGAAATCCCAAATCTTAGTGCTGACTGAATTCTTCGTGACAATATATATATATTTATACCTGGTACTTATGATCTAACTTACCATATACACAGCATTCTACAGCGCAAACGAGTGAACGGAATGCAAACAAAGTTATCAGCTAAGCTCTTCCAAAAGTAAGTTCCAAAATGTAGCCTTTTTGGGAGAAACATGATATTTAACAAAATAAAGGAAAAAAACGGAACACAGAAACAATATTAGTAATCCAGAATATGAATTATGAGTAACAAAATGCAAAAGGGGGAAAATATGTCAGTTGTAAGAGAAAAATATTAAGATTTGCAGGCTTGGGAAGAAGGGGAAGCTTTATGCAAAAGAGATTAGGGTATGAAACGTTTGCAGAAGTTGTCATGTTTAATCCAATGTTTTCAGCTGTACTAATGACAGTATCTTTAGTTGAACGTGCTTTATTGGTGATTCTGTTTTACGAAAAGAAGGGAAATGCTTGTGCTGCAGTTCAGGAATTTCGTCGTAGAAAGTACCTACGACGTGGAGTAATGTCTTATAAAGGTACCCGGGCCATGATTAAGTGATTTGAAGGGGCAGGGATATTAAGAGTTCAACCTGGAAGAGGTTACAAACGAATCACTCCATTTCTTCTTGGTGCTTGAAGACAGCTGTTAACGCACAGTCAGACATCACAGTTTTGGGAGCGCGCCTGCAGTTTATCGACAGATAGGCTATTCTTACAGCAACATCCGAAAAGTACTCAGAAATATAATTCACTACTTCCCATACAAGATCCACCATACCCAAAAGCTTTTTGATTAAGACGAGCCACAATGTCTCTCATTTGCAATTTGTTTTCTCAACAGAATGACTGTTTATCTGTCATGGCCTTGGTATATTCTCTGGAACTACGAGGCTCATTTCTACCTCTATGGGATAGTCAACACACAGAATTGCAAAATTTGGGCTAAGGAAAATATGCAGATCCACACTGAAATTCATCTAAAGTCTCCAAAGGTCACTGTCTGGTATGAATTCACGGTGACATTTATCCTTGGGCCATTTTTCTGTGGGTGAATCGGCGAATGTGGGTCTGTCACATGTTCCGTTACGGGCAGTCAGTACCATGACACGCTGCAGAAGTTTGTTGTACCGCCCCTACACAAAACGTGGATCCTTAAATTGACGATTTTCATGCAGGATGATGCGCCCTCACATATCCATGGATCTATGGAGGCGCTATTGCCTCAACACTTCATAGAGAAATGTATTATTATTCGCTTCTTTCTCAATATATGGCCAACATGTTCGCTGGATCTAACTTCATACCATTTCCGGTTATGAGGATATTTAAAAAGTCTAGTATATCGTGGAAATGTAGTGACATTGAATGAATTAAATAACTCGATAAACGCTTCTTGCTCGAAGCCTCACAACTGATAAGTTACTATCTGCTGTTGAAAACACTGTCCATCGACTTTGTGCAGGTGAATAAGAGTATTCACGTGGAATACCTCTACCTGCATCGTCCTTGATACGATTAACAACTGATACTCTTGTGCAATTTCGGCATAATCTGTTCTTGTTTCTGCAAATTCAAATGTTTTTGTTTCTTCATTACTTTTAATTCATGTGGTTTGATGACAAGGTGATCAGAAACTAGTTCATAAATGTTAATATTGTTTCTGTATTTTGTTTTGGTTATTTATTGCGTTAAATTTCATATTTTTTAGGAAAACACGCCATCTGGTGGACATTTTGAAACTAATTCTTTTTTTTTTCGAAATTCCGTGAGAACATCTCGTGTATAGCCCATACATAAAACTTGCTTGGATTCCATTCACCATTAGTGCTGTAGGAGGCCATTTATAGGGGAAGTTTAATTATACCTACACGGGATATACTGGAGAACAGTGGACACGGATGTTGACGAACGTGTCCACTGTTCTCCAGTAGCATCAAATAGTAAAACTTCAAACATGTAACGTACTAAATTAGTGGTCACCTGTAATATGCTACATTAATCCTAACTCTACCTAGATCTTAACGT
Source organism: Pardosa pseudoannulata (assembly GCA_032207245.1). NCBI lineage: Eukaryota > Metazoa > Arthropoda > Arachnida > Araneae > Lycosidae > Pardosa > Pardosa pseudoannulata. The sequence continues at coordinate 115,901,377 of CM063503.1, forward strand.
TTTACAGGTCGAATTCAGATCATGTGAATCTTAACTTATTTGCACATCCTGCATTGCTACTCATTCAAAATTACTCAAAATTACAATAATTCATTTATTCAAAATTACAATAATTATTAAAAAGTGGATTTCTGCTGGCCTGCCACTACGGGATTCTTCCAAAATATAATGTCATTCTTGGATGGAAGTAAGCAATGTCTGGTTATGGGAAGTTTTTATAGGTAGATAAAAAAATTTATATATTCAAGGTAATGTACTGAAATCAATATGTTCAATAGATCATAATTTTATTCTATTGTCTAGTGTATTATATATTACTGTAAGGTAAATTAGTTATTTGAGGGAAATTATTATTTTCTCAGTGTTAATCAATTGTTAATCAAATATTATTTTCTTCTGAATAATTTTTAAGGGTGAATACATGATCGGAGTAAAAATTAGTAGCCATTTTGTACGGATTTAAATCTCTAACAGATGAACAGTCTCTCTGATTACCAAAAATCATTATACATTGAACGCTATTATGTTTAAATGATTAATTATATTAATAAATTAGTCGTTGTGTAGTTATAATTACATTTACTTTGTCACGAGAGGGTTATTTACACTTACATCCATGCAGGGACTTTAATCAATATTACTAATGTCGAAGAAGAACACGATTACAGTAAAGCGTAAATAAACTTCAGTTTTAAAGTTAATCTAATAATTCAGTACCAAAGTAATTATGCTCCTAATTGCGAGTAATAATGTAGCTATTTTGCAGCCACTTCAATTAAATATTATCTATAATGTTTTACGGGAACAGTTGGATTTTAGTTTATTACACGTAGTCATATACATCTGGAAGCTAATGACATGAACATATTAGAAAAGATTCAAAGACAATCTTGTTTGGGCTCTTAAAATTACTTCAACAGATTTTTCTTTTTAGTGTAGCAAAGGACTATTTTTATTTATATGCCACTGCTTCAATGAAAATATGTTAAAAAGTAGTATTCATTACTCGAAATGTCTTCAAAAGAATGGTTATTTTTTTAAAAAGTGTGTCAGTGTTAAGCCAAAAATAAGCGCCAGCAATTTGCACATTCTAATTTCATTCTATTTTTCTCTAAGGTATATATAAAATTATTTAGGGTCATAGAGATAAAGCGACAACATTCCAAAATACTTTAAATAAACTTTTGATTTGGAGCTTTATATATGAAAATATAATAAATGTAATGTGTATTGGAGCACGATATGAAATTGCTGAGCCAGCAATGCTAGTTTATTTATGTTTGTTCGTGAGACGAGACCTTCTCCGCGCACTTTGTTCTCGACTTGCTATGTACTATGTTATCGCACTTTGTCTGCATGTATAAAAACTACAAGTGGGTATATTTTTTATGCTAATAAATACTTCAGGCGGGTTAATCTTAGAATGAAACAATATTTTTGTTCTCGTCCCTGACTGCGTGTCGCCAATACTCGAATTTATTATCGCCAATATTCGATTAATTATTTGTAATCTCTTATATACGGGGTAAATACAAATTGTTCTTACACAATGAGAGGGTTGATAGCCTCCATTCAGACGAGCAATAACTACTAGACATTTCACTATGAGAGATAGAAAAGATTAAAATTAGAATTCCAAACTGAACTGGCTGAACGATGGTCATATGGCCATCGTTCAGGTGGCCAAATGGCTATTGTTCTTCGGTACCGGAGTTAGTAAGTTCGAATTTTGCTGCTGGTATGGTATGGTTGTTCAGACGTTCAAAATCGATTTTTAGCAGCATGTCCCACTTTATTAGCCCTCTTTAAGCTAACATTTAGACAAAACGCTGCAAGCCAAACCAACCCGAAATTAAAACAGCCCTGGGATAGACAAAGAATGAAAGCAAAATGTGTACAATCTGATTTACTGTTTAGAGAACTCAAACCAATAGCTCAAAATGTCAGCTACGTATATTGTTGCACTGAAATACACGTTCACTCAGTAAACCAAGGGTTTATGACTCTGCATCAAATAGGCGGAGGCACAACACCGACCTTTGGAGGACAAATTCAAATTTCGTTACAAATAAGTCACAATTATAAAGCATACATTAAGTGTATATTATATCCCAATAAAAATACATGATAATAAACAGAAGGATTTTTGTTACATCTAAATTCAACAGCAAAATTTTTGTAAGTGTAACAATTCCATTATTGTGCAGTAATAACATAAAATATTGTTTACTATAAATCTGTTTTATTTGATATAATTAAAACAATATACATTCATAAAATTAAAATTATTAATTAAAAACAAGTCTCAGTATTTCAAATACATAAATTAATTCTTTATTCATCCACATTACTTCAATAATAATTATTTACAATTTTCATAAACAATAAATTTTAAAATTTTATCAAATGCATTAATATAATGAATGAACAAAAGAACATTGTTCATTAATTCACTGTAAATTTTGTTCGGATTTTTGAAATTATGTTTATTGGTATCAGTATGTTAATAGTATTGTAAATGAGACTCATTTTAGCCTCTTTTCATATAATTAAGGGAAAGGAACAGGAACAAAGGCTATAATGATGTGTATCCCCTTGAGCACCATACATACAATTTAAATTATACAATGTTTCCTATTTTATACATAAAACTAGAAAACCTACCTACATAATTATAACATATATCACTACGTTTTCAAACTTTTAATCTTAAGAGTTATTTATTTTAAGAATATATCTTCCTTTGTCAATATTATACCAGGGTTCCTTCCAGATTGTCAGTATATTTTTATAGGATTTTTAGGCTTAAAGCAAGATATTCTATTGTCTTCATTTCCATGTTTAACGACGAATGTATGATAAAATTGATTTTTTTTTATTTATCTACATAGTGAAAACCGTTTTTTTAACCACGCAAAGGTGCAGACATTATATGAAAATTTCATTAGTATGATAGAGAAAAAAAAAATTATTCTAATTTCTACAATTAGAGTCACTTCCTCCAGATGCACAGATACATGTAATTTTGTATACAATAAAAATTATATTTAATAATTTTTTCATATTATTACTTGAGAACACATAGGATTGAATTTGAATGTTTATCCTTTTCTATTTCCTGCTTCTTCTAAAACTTTATTGTAAAATTTTTAAAAGTATTTTATAAAATATTTTAATCTTTATCGAAGTAAAAAAGTTTTAAAAAACAAATTTTCAAGTCTGCGTCCAATATGTTTTACCGTAAACAAAAATTTTGTTTATTTTCTCGGATGTTTTGGGTTTGCGATATCTAAAATTGTAGAAGGTAAGTCTTTGTGAAACTGTAAAAAACTTCATATTGAAACTCTTTGTGTTGTTTCTGGTCGTATGGACCTGAAAATGTTTGTCGCACTATTACAAACTTTTCCCCCAATTTTGCCGCTGTTATGGCCCGTTTTTACAAATTTGCGTTAAATATCCACTCTAGTACTATCATTTTGGGACTGGCTTGTGTTAGTTTGTAATCGCAGATCCCCATGGTCCAACTTGCTTTCCAGCTGAGATTTATTCAAATGGTTTTCTTTAAGGTGCTTCGGCACCAAAAATACCTACAGACTGTAAAGTTTTAGTCTCTCTGTATATTTCCTAACTATGTTCTTGTGATTTCATAGAATAAGTTATTGATATGTTAATTAAAGTTATTTGCTTATTAAGAAATGTTTCCATTTTGTTTCTTCATGCGTAATCACTTTTCAATGAATATACAGAATTTCTTAAGTGGAGTATCACAAAACTGCCTGGTTCTCTTAATTCTGTCCATTTTCTTTGATTTTTTTGGGTTTGTGATATTTAAAATTATAGAAGTTAAGTCTTTTTAAAATTGTAAAAAACTTCATATTTTAACTCTTTGTGTTGTTTCGAGTCATATGGACCGGAAAATGTTTGTCGCACTATTACAAACGTTTCCCCCGATTTTGCCTTGTTATGCCCCGTTTTTACAAATTTACGTAAAATGTCCATTCTAATACATTTTGGGGCTGACTTATGTTAGTTCGAAATCGCAGATCCTGATGGTCGAACTTGCCTTCCAGCTCAGATTTAAGCAAATGGTTTTCCTTAAGGTGCTTCGGCACCAAAAATACATACAGACTGTAAAGTTTCAGTCTCTCTGTATATTTCCCAACTATGTTCATCTGATGGCATGGAATAAGTTATTGATTTATTAATTAAAGTTATTTGCTTGTTAAGAAATGTTTCTATTTTGTTTCTTCATGCTCAGTCATTTTTTAACGAATATGCAGAATTTTTTAAGTGGAATATCACATAACTGCCCGGTCCCCTTAACACGAACAGTAGACTTTATTTATACGTCCTTAGTTCGATATTGTAATGGAGTAAAGAACAATTACCTTCTATGTAAACAAAAATTAGTTTCTAAAAGTTATTTTATAATTATAAAGGATTCGCAGTACTATATTGAGGAGACGATCAATCCAGATCATATTAAATACTTTGAATAATTTGCAGTTTAATATTCAGTAACGTAAGATTTTGGAATCTAGTCATTCTATTATAAGGGTTTGATATCAGAGAGTTAACACAAGAAGTTTGAACGGATGCCAAATTTGTGATTTCTAGTACGAAACTGTTAAAAAAGTTCACTTTATGTTTTATAAAAAGTGAAATGTATTTTCTTAAAATCACCCAACCTTTCATGTTATGAATTGCGTTACTTAGTTATTCAGAAGTTTCGCCATGATGCTGAATTTTGAACGTTAACCCCTTTGACAGTTTCATTTTTTTCCAGAATTCGGTCAAAAAAAATGGCACATTTTTTTACTGCATTTTTTTTGTTCATTTTACATTTTAAAGTAAAGATATGTTATTAAAATTAACATTTCTAATATTTTTAAGCATTTATTACAACTTTTTTCTTTCTATGAAAGCATCATAGAACTGAAGTTTACCTTTAATCTCATAGATATCCAAGTTAATTTTTTGAATTCCAGTGAAAGCAAATCTAGGACGCAGATCCGAAGGATTATCACAATTAATTTAAAAAAATTGTCTTGCTTGACTGATTCTATTTGTACCACTATCAGAGTCACTACTGTCCAGGTCACCTAGTAAACTTTCTCTACTATCATTTACAGATAATTCAGTTTCTTATTACGAGTCACAGTTCGAATCACAAGAAATTAGCTCCCTACTCTCTGAATTATCCATTATTTAAAAGTAAAAATATATTATTCAACTCTTACACCAATAAAATTATCAGGTGGTTAGTAAAATATAACCAGAAAGCTATACACTGAAAGATAACAATTCGTCTTCTGATACAAAACATGCGAAAAATCCCGCGCTTTTGAACCAATCAAAGTAGAAAATACAATAAACTGCAAACTATCATTTACTGGACATCTATACGAATCTATACGAATAATTTGTTACTAAAATTGGAAAAAATACGGCCGAAACAGTGCAAGTGAAATAGAAATCAGATTGTTCGTACGGCGTAACAGGGAAGGGGTTAAACTATTCATAAATTTTTTTTTTAATGGAATGATTCATTGATCAGTTTTAATATCTCATATTTTAAACTGTATTTTTTCAAACTTTTTCAACAATATTTATATGGAAATTCTAAATTTCGTTAAAAGAATTTTTAGAATATTTAATTATTTTATTTTGATAAAGGTTGAAGTATGGAATTGTTCATTTTCTAATATAAATTATTGAAGGAATAACAGTATTTAAAAAATGTAATAACTTATATTTTTTTATAAATTTTATTTTATTTTCGCATTAAGATTTATTTTTTCGCATATTTATTTTTTCGAATACTTTACTTTGTAGCATTATTCTTATACTCTGATACCATACTTAAATCTTTTCCAGTAATTCTTTTGATGTTGCAAGAAGCGGGGAAATTTGGTTTTTCTTCCCATTATAGTTTTTTACAATATCATATGTATATAAAAAATTATTTGTTGCTTACAAAACATCTAGAACAGCTTATAATCATCTTCGTTAACTTCTACTTTTAATAAAAAAAACTATTTTAAATTAAATAATTTTTTTTTTCATAAAAGCAAATGATTAAAGAAAGGGTTTCGATTAGGTCGACAATTTTGTTGATGATTTTGCAGAAAAAAAATTTAAAATTATTTTTTACTCAATGCATTTTTATGTCCTAAATATAACTATCATAGCAGTGCGTTCAATATTTTTAAAGATTTACTTTTATTGTTTTTCTTTATACCTATGTCTAATAATATTTAAACTCTATTTTTTAAAACTTTTTCATTTGTATTTGTATTTTGTATTTTTAAAATTTTTTAAACTCTTAGGGTATTGTCAAATATTTAAAAATAAAAAGGAAAAAACATATTTTGTTTTCTATTCCTAAAACCTTTAAATAAGTAATAATATAAACTGTCTAAGAGAATTTTAAAATAGATGGACTGAGAAATGATGGTAGATTTGGATCGTTACAGATAACACTTCGCTAATCGAAGGCTAATTTAACATGGATCTACTGTTTAATCCTCTAAGCGGTTCACACGTACAATTCTGCCAAACCGATGATGTCATCAAAGCGGTTGTCAAGTACAATTTTCGACCTCCAAAAACGTTTCAAAAATGGATGTAATGTACATTTTTGCCAGTGTTTGAAGTAGGGGGTCAGATAGATTGCTTAAAAACTGCATTCCTCTTTGACTGACATTTATTGAGGGATGCCCCCCTACGCCCAGAGGCACAAAGACGCTGAAAGCTTTTCACTGCTTTGTAAATCTCTATTTCGAAGTATTTCGTTTGCGGTATCAGATGTATCTCCAATTGCACCATTTAAATATCTTGAATAACTTTCGTAAAAAATATAAATAATTTTCTTAAAGAATATTTTTATTGGTACTTTTAGATTCCATTATTTCTTATGGGGTGATCTTCGAGACTTAACGAGCATTATGTGTAATAAAAATTAACAATCTATAATATCTATTTATATATCTATTTATAACGGGGAGTAAAGGGACAGTAACGAGGGTGGGTTTCCCGTATTCCATTCTAGTCGACAAAGGGTGAGGTAAAAAATCATAGAACGCTTTGGCCATTGACCCAATAAACCTTTAGCGAACTTTTTAGAGACTTTTTTTAATCGGTGTGTTCCAGTCGGAGGGTTAAACTTAATCGGATACGGAATTGCATGTTCGATAGGATCGAAACTGATACCAAAAGAAAATGCATTCCGATTCGATCATTGCATGTTGGAATGATATTAGGAATTTTGTACATCTATCGGTATAATATCAGTGGGATATCGACTTCGTAAAACTTCTATCCCAGATTATTTCTGAATGCGTTCTAAAGGCATAAATTATGCAAGCAAATGTAAACTGTGTTGGAAATCGTAGAAAAAATGATTTTAGAAAGATTTGTCACTTCTTTTCGCATAATACATTTTTAAAATATCCAGCAGTTATGCACCGATGGATCTATATGGCTGCTACTCTTTTCAGGTTAGTTCCTTTGATACGTGTGTGGGGAAGAGGAAGTAGACCCCAGGTAAGGATCAGACGCTCGCGGCAGACTTCCTTCGAAGTACCCGGCGTCTAAACGAAGCGCTCCTAGGCGACCACAACAAAAATGCATCAGGCAGAAAGTCGAAGATATCTGGATGTTCATGCTTATTATGGGCCCATGACTGCGGAATTATCAAGGGTGGCGTGAATCACGTGGGCATAAAAAAGTGCTTACAATTAAAAGCAGAAAATATATTTGCTAAATCTTCCGAATTGTCAGCCAGCAGTCAAAAGCGAGAGTGAGGAATATTGAGTTGTAACATTGGATTGTAGTCGTAGCTCTCATAAGTCAATGCGAAAGGTCGCTAACCCACTCTGCGATATCCCGAGACTTGAAGGACTCTATAAAGTGAGCTCTAGAACTTCGCTTAAAATCATGTGGGAATAAAAAAATCCTAAATTAAAAATTAAAGAATGAAATCATGTATATAGAGAGGGCATCATATATACTTTAACCGGAATTTTTCTCTGCAACCGTTGGCCGTAGACATATATTTATAAGTACGAAAATTCTTCAAATAGAAGTATTCGTCTTGGTATTTATACATTTAAAAATTTAGTTTTCCCAAATTTCCAAAATCTATTTCATTACGTTCTCCTGTTCTCAATCTTTATATTTAAAATGAAACCCGTCCAAAGAACGTGAGATGAAACATTACGTTTAACGCGCTATTTAAAATCAGTTTTTTGAAAATTTAAATCTTTTTTCTCCTATTCGGGAAGTTTGGTTAAAAGGTTATAGTTAATTGAGATTAAATTAAATTTGCAAAATCCCTTCCACAGCAAATTTGGGGGCTTGCATTAAAACTCTACTTTTGTGGAAAATATAGTGTATACCCACTTTCCTAACAATACAAGTTTATAATAAAGGAACCCTCCCTCCGTTTCAATGTAAAATAGAACCAACCCATTTCAACCCCATATTACTGTACTTAATCTTTGAAATGGTTCCTCAATGAAAGAGAAGAGTCTTGAAATTTTGAATTTAAATTTCTCCGTTAAGTTTTGTCAGAGGGAAGTGAAATTTTATAGGTTACAGTTCTTTGGACAAGATTCAATTATTACTAAACATAATAAGGGGACAAATATAAAAATTTAGATTTTGTAACATTTGTTAAATTCATAAATATCTTTTAAATGGATGGTTATCTTTTTTGAAACATAATTGTAAGTAGAATCATATATGTACTACCAACGTTTACGAAGAAAATAGCCGATCAAATACTTTACTACACATACTATATGTAATAAAATAGGTGAAGACAATATAAGAAATAAATATGAGCTGCTAACACCGGGGGGGGGGTACAAAACCGCCCAGCAAGGCTACATTAATCAGGTCAGAATCTGAAGTAATAAGGTCATTTTTCTGGCTCACTGAAATTACTTTTCCAATTCAATTAGCATATAAAGGGGAAATAGACACGCATTTCATCTTTATCGGTGATAACACTATTCCTCATCATGTAAATTTTGCAAACGAATACTTCGAAGTACGGGATATTACGTGTTTAGTATAACCGAGGGTCTATCCCGACTGAAATCCGAATGATTATGTAGGGTATGTGCTCGGTTGGCACGATTCAGACCGTAATCCTCCTTCCAGGTCAATTCCGGATCTACAGATATGAGGGATTGAATAATTAGTTGATGAATACTAGGCTCTTTCCACAAGAACAGCTAGAATATTGGGTGGACAGCATTCTATCAAATTATACAAACGCTGTATTCAGTGTCTAGAGCATGTGGCAAACATATAGCCTATTAACCGTCCTATAAATAGTACGTTATCTTTTCTAAGTTAGATTTTTATTATTATGCTTTTCCAAGGGATACTCGTTTTATTGGTAATATTGTGGATATACTCTAGCTGAAGGATGATTTTATCACCAGAGCGGTACCGGTGTCTTATGGTTCGAAAAACCTGCTGATATGTATGATGTTAGCCATTCTAACTGGTATTTAAGTCATACTTCCTAGTTTAAATTATCCTTATGTAACAAAATATTGACCTTACACTACAAACCATACCACCTACATTCTTTGATTTTTACCTTTGTTTTTAAACATATTTTATATATACCTAGCGTTTTTTTCTTTGTATTTTTTAATATTTATTTGAACAAACTGTCATTATCCTTAATTTATGAACATAAATATACATAGTTGATACCCCACATACATGAATTTTTTAAACACGTCTACACGAATATTACGGAACATTTTATGCAAACAATTTACTTTGCTATTTTTATTTTTTATAACAGTATTTTGAAAATGAATACTTTTTTTTATTAGGGATTACTTTAAGCTTTTGGTACACTTGTTTAAGGACTCCTTTTTTTTAACCTTGAATGTACATATGAGGATTTGTTGTTGAAATTTAAATTTTTGTTGTTCTCTTTAAAAAAAGCATGAAATATGCAGTTTCGTCATATTCATTTACTTTTTCAAACACTTTTCCCTTATACACAAACAATGTCTTATGCAGGAACAAACATATAACGTCTTTGAATCATATGGAAATAGTAGAGTTTCAAAATTTAAATTACGGTAATGTTTTTTTAATATATATTTGATGCAATCATTTTAAGCTGTTCAAATATAATTTTAAAGTTATTTTGAATACCATAGTCTTTATATGGAAGACAACAAGAACGGAAATTCTTTTGCGTTGTCACCTACAAGCATGTAAAGTGCAGCTTTCGGTGAACATAAAATAGTGGTATGTAGGGCATTTCAATTTCTCACTACAGTTAGTGCCTTCGGCATGAGAAAAATGCGGGGGATTGTAAATGTAATGCTGCATCATATCTCTTTCAATGCGCTAACTACATCCCTAGATTTTTGCTTTCTTGAATTCTTGAAATTTCTCACATTCTTAATCTTGAGGCTTTTACATACAATAAGGATTTGTTTTATATACAGCTTTTACTTGCATATTTTTACTTTCGTATCAGAATGCATGACAAATATTTTCTTACATTAAAATTTTCTTTTACATTCATTCAATGCCTATATTTTTAAGTTTGAATATTTTCATAGAAAACTTTAAAACTTTTCAAGACACACTAAAGTTTTTAAGATATAAAATGCCATTTTTATCAGAGGAATACTTTTATGCAGTAAACCGTTAATGATAGAAAAACTTTCTAAAATGTAGTTGAAAATAGTGAAAGAATGCTTTATGACTCTATTGTGCATTCACACTGAATTTCCAGAAATATCGATCGACAGGTAAACATTTTTTTCGTGAAATGATAATTTTATTCTGAAAAAATGTTAACTTATTTTGAAAGTATTCGAAAATAATATATATACAATATATATATATATATATATATATATATATATATATATATATATATATATATATATATATATATACATATTTACTCCTACACGCAACAGCCCCTTGGGGGCCAGGTTCTACGGTGCCAATCTCCGTTTCCGAGACCAAGGGCCCTGGGGTGCGGAGCATATGATCCGGTTAGGTGGTCAACCTTACGCGGAATCCCCAGTGTTTAGTTCTCAAGCTCGCTTGATCCTCAGTTTGTCTACCCACTGATGGAATGAAAGGTTGAGTCAACCTTGCCCAGTCCGGGGATCGAACCTTGGATCTGCATTGGGGGAGCGCGAAGCGAGGCCCTATATATATATATATATATATATATATATATATATATATATATATATATATATATATATATATATATATATATATACACTCAAGAGCCAAAACACTATGAACACCAGTCAATAACGATTTGGCCCAATTTTGGCGAGTAACACAGCTTCAACCCGCCTTTGCATGGATGCCACAAGTCCTTGGTAGATTGTACCAGATGTTTTAGCAACGGTTACGCAAATCCGAGATATTGCGAATTGGTGGTCTTTGAAGGGTGGTCTTTGAAGGTGGTCTCTGAGCTGCCATCCCATGACATCCCAAATGTGTTCTATCGGATTGAGATCCGGTGAGTTAGGAGTCCAGGACATTAACTGGAATTCAGCATCATGCTCCTAGAACCATTCCATCACAACTTTAGCCTTGTGACCCTGGTCGTTGTCCTGTTGCAACATTCCATTTCCAGGTGGAAAAACAGGGGCCATGTAAGGGTACAACTGGTCCTCAATGATGTTCAGATACCCTGTAACATTCATGGTCTGCTCTACTACAAGCAAGTGTCGTTGAGACGGCCAAGAGAACGTCCCCCAAAGCATAATACCACGACCACCGGCTTGTGCATGACCTACTGTACATTGAGGGAGCAACTGTTCTCCTCGAAGACGGAGTATCCTGACACGGCCATTGGTTGGATGAATGACAAACCGTGATTCATCTGACCAGGCAACTCTATCCCACTGATCCTATGACGAGTCGAGATGTTCCCGGGACCAGGGGAGGCGCAGTTGGAGATGACGCTTGGTTAGCAAAGGCACACGAGTGGGATGTTTGCTGCGTAGCCAACAGTGTCCGTTGAACAGTGTGCACCGAAACTATTCTACTTGGCCCTGCATTGCATTGGGTTGTAAGCTGAGCCACTATCTGGCTCCGGTTTTGCTTCACCATCCGAGACAGTCTCCGACGAACTTTTTCTTTGATAGCTTGTGGACGTCCAACACCATGTCGTCTACTGCTGGTTTCATCGTTATTCATCCACTTTTCATAAGCACTAACAACTGTAGATCTCAAACAACCCACGAGTCATGCAGTTTCGGAAATACTTATTCTGAGTCTTCAAGCCATTACAATGTGCCCTCAAGCAGAATCACTTAGATCCGCAGCTTTTCCCATGATACACAGAAGAAAATGAAAGAATGATTCTTCAAACTCTCCTGCACAGTTAAATACCACTTCCACCTCATCACGTGCCATCCCCGTCATCTAGGCGAGTATATAATGTAATATATATATATATATATATATATATATATATATATATATATATATATATATATATATATATATATATATATATATATATATATATATATATATATATATATATATATATATATATATAATATCATTTAGAAATAAAGCATGAGAAACTAATGACAGAATTTCAAATGGCTAATTTGCAGGATAAAGTGCTATGAGAGCTGTGCTAGTCGTATTGATGAGATATTGATGTGGTAAATGAGTAATATTCAAAAATACAATCGTAAACTAACTAAGGAAAACTGAGAATTACGAACAAAAATTAGGAGTAATAAAATTAAAATTATCTTTGGGAGTAACTAATTGGAAAATAAAATATAACAAATAACGCAAATATTAAAAATGGGAAGAACATTTAATCCAAATTTAGAAAACAAATAAAGATGAAGCCAGTTGCTATAACAATCGGTGTATAAAATGCATATGCTGCTGAAAATTTACAGAATCATACGAAAATCAAATCTTATTTTAAGTAAAAAGCACATGAATGAAAAACATCAAACATTTCACCATGAGTAAAACAAATAAGCTAATAATAAGAATTCAAGACTATCATGAACTTGTAAATTTAAAGAGCAACTTTGAGATAAACCCAGCATTATCGAAACTGGTTAATATAGACAGAGCAAAAATTTAATCAATTTTCTTAGGAGTCGCTGAAAAGATAAAGCTAAATGGATTAAAAGACGTAATTGAATTCATTAAGAAACTAAAATGTCATAAAACTGAGATAATTAAAATGTTCAAGAGAAAATCATGTTTTAAAAAATACACTCACTGCTGAAAGTTAAGCACGTAAAGGAAACGTTAACTTTCGGGAGGCAATATAAATTGAAGATGCTGCCATTCGCTGCGGAGTAGATGGAAGTATGCAAATAACCATGGTTTTATGTAAATAAATATTAAAAACAATAGTATATAAATACAAAATTTAGAAGGATTCCATATGCATGAATCTGCTGATAAAAAGTGTTTGGAACTTTTGTAGAATTTGTTTTCAAACCAGACTTGGCTTCAAGGTTTCGAGAAGATCAACAATGTTCTTAATAAAAATACTACATACATAGAAAACTATCGTAAATTATACTTAAAATATAATATCATTCCTCTGATCTTAATCACTGCTAAATATTTCACAAAATATTTTAAATTATACTAACTAACTATTTTCTATCTAGCCATGAAAATTTCCCATCATATTTTTAAAAAATAGGTAAACTAAATAGATGTTATCCTAGATTTAAAAAGAATTTAGAGTAATTATTTAGGCAAACATAACTTAAGCAACCTTTTCAGAAAAGCATTTACATTTTATAATAGCGTGTCAGCAACAATAGAAATTTTTCTTTCAATACCGATGCATAAAGATTAGGAAACAAAATTTTTTACATTTTTATTCCTTTCATTGAGACGTTACAATATGTTCTCTAGCTCAAAGTTTGATATATGCAAATTGACTCAAATAATTTACTACTTTCACACTTGATAATAAGTTTTGGTAATAAGTTCTGATAATAAGAAAACAATAATTAAGTCCTGAAATTTTGATTTATACATCACATTGTAATTCTGTTTATATAAAAATATAACTGAAAAATATTCATTTCGAAGTGCAGTCAAAGTAGGCTTCGTAGAGCCACACTTTTAAAATGATTAAAACTTTTTACAGAATTTTATTTCATTGAATGAAACATTTGGTTCTGAAAATATACCTAGTAGCAAAAACTTCAGGCTGGATTAACACTCTTCAGTTGTTTGTAACACTTATCAATTGTTTTCAATGTAAAACCAAAAAAGTGGCCAGGAAAATAATTTTAATAGTTTTCTAACATAATTAGAAAAACGTTCTTTGAAATTCTATGTGATGTTAGATTTGTATACAAAAAACAAAATAAGAAATTGTAAAAGACACAATTTTCAACTTTATTTATGTATGACAAATTTCTTATATGTGAAAATCTGGAATGGAAGAATGATACTAATGTGCAATATGAACTTAAACTCATTTATAAACATATATCCGTATTTTAAACATTCACCAGTTGAATTTTCTTAACAATTCCTTCTTTTCTTTTATTTGTTGTTCTGTCATATAGTATCTTTTCAACGTAAAAGAACATTAGCCCACATATGTACAGTGAAATTAGGATTAAATTGTAAAAATAGTTCTTAGTGACCACTGCTTCCGAATTCAATGTTCTATCCCTGCTCTAGATTCCTAATGACAGATAATATGCGGACATATTGTGCAACATCTTATTGGTAGAGAAATATGCCAAAACCTTTGAAGTGACCGCACACAGACTATTCCTGGAGCTTGCGTTGCAGATATTTCAACATAAATTTAAAGCCCCTTGGAAAATCACATGTGGTGTAATTGGAATGTATGGATAAGGTTGATATTCTGTAATAAAACATCATTTAAACTGGATTTGCTAGCATCAATAAACTACCTCCCCGATTCTTTACAGTGATTAATGTTGATAACTTTTAAGAGCATCTTAATGAAATCTAATGCGGGTTCCTCAAATGAAAAGCAGAATCAATCATACTTCTCAATGTATATACCATATATCGTATTAGGTGACAATGAATTTTCTTTATATTCTATTATATTAAATATTCTTTATATTTTGAAATATTCTCTATATTCTATTATATTAAATATACTTTATATTTTGAAATACTGTCTATATTCTATTATATTAAATATTCTTTATATTTTATTATAGTAAATATTCTTTATATTTTTTTTATTTCGAAAGCTATGTATGTAACAGCTTTACTGAGTCTTAAGTAAATCCACATCACGGAATAAACCATTCAGTTCATGATGGGTAAGGAATACTCAAATATCATATTCCATCCTGTATTGTTGATAATACCAACATTGATATAACTTCTTTAACCAATGTCGTTTGGTTGTTTATATCAGGTGCCATGGCAGATGGATGGATACAAAATATTACGATATTCATTGATTGACATGGCCAATGACCATTACACTGCAGAAGTAGCAGTCATTGCCGTGGTTTGTTGGATTACGCCACACCAGTCATACATACCAGTAAATGTTACTAATTCCCTTATCCAATTTTCCCAGTTCTCAATCCCTTCAGACATTTACTGTATATATTCTGCGAAATCTGTTATTTGTGTTAATCTCGTAGTCCCATTCCAACTATTAGAAACAAACATTTTTTTCGGAATCTGAAAAATATTGCATTTGTTTTCCTATCGTGTATCAGCCACACTTATAACAAAATACATTAGGATCATGTATTTGTATTTACACTCATGTCCATAAATTAAGGATAATGAAGTTCAGGCAATGAAAGAGACAAAAGCAAAACAAATTTGACTTATTTTTAAAGTCTATTTATTAAACAAAAGGTAAAGAGCAAAAAAGATGCTATATGTTTGACATAATTAATAAAAATTGCGATTTTTACTCCCTGGTGCAAATTTAAAAAAAGAACCTATTTACAGAAAACAGTATAACATGGTTAGTATGATGGTTAATACGGAGTATGTCTCCCGGACGATGCAATACAAGCGTTACAACGCCTACGCATGCTGAGTATCAGATTATCAATCTGATCTAGGGAAAAATTACACCACTCATCAAGCAATGCCCTCCGAAGTTCCGATAGACAGTTGGGGGGGGGGGGTTGACGGGCTGTAATTCGTCGGCCAAGCATGTCCCACACATGCTCTATTGGATTCGAGTCCGGTGAGTATGATGGCCAATCCATACGGGTGATACTCTCCGATTGAAGGCATTCGTCTAAAATGTTTGCACGGTGAGGTCGGGCGTTGTCATCCCTATACAGAAATTCAGGACCCATGGCGCCCCGAAACAAACGTACATGTTGTTCCAGAATGACATCCCGATAGATGTGGCCTATCATCGTTACACTCTGAACATGCTGGTCAGTTCTGGAACCAAGAATAATTCCTCCCCAAACGAGCCATCCTGCACCACCGTAACGGTGTCGTTCAATTTCGTTCTCTTGGTGGTAACGGGTACCTGGCGATCTCCATATGAAAGTCCGGCGAGAATCAGAATGTAAACGGAACCTGGTCTCGTCGGAAAACATCACACAAGACCACTGTTGCGGTGTCCACAATGCATGCTCTCTAGCCCAGCATAATGGCAGGCGACAGTAAGTTGCGGTAAGGGGAACACATCTGACAGGCCTACGAGCATATAGACCAATATTCCCTAAGCGTCTGTACATGGTCTGCCTTGAAACTGTCGTACCGGTAGCTGAAGAGAGCTGAAGAGACAGGTCTGATGCTGTGCTCCGTCTGTTTCTTTTGGCAGTAACTGCCAAATACCGGTCATCATTCGGCTTAGTAACTCGGGGGCGACCTGTGCTGTAACATCTACTCACATTACCACCATGTTTGAATCATTGCCAAAGCCTGAAAATGACACTCTGGGCGATTCCAAGTTCCTCGGATACTTCCAGCTGGGTACGTCCACATTCCAGTCGTCCGATAATTCTACCACGTAAAACATCATCCAAATGCTTCCTTTGTGCCATAACTATGCGGTTATTGCACTGAAAGGCTTTTAAAACGCTTGTGAACAATTTTACTTCTTTGCTACCATTCCTTATATACCCTTTCATACACTCTCGTCATTGTGACGTACTATCCGCGCCATCTGGTGGTTTTCTGCAATTTGCATATTCTTCTTCAAGATGTGTGTGATAATTCTACAGGTGAAATTTTTATTTTAGAGCTCAATTTCTGTGTGATTCTGAATTATCCTTAATTTATGGACATGAGTGTATATATTCATTACACATTTATGTATTTTTAACAGAACATATTTCTACACTCAGCTAATGGGCTATGCATGAATCTCATTAATGTTCTTTTTTACATTTTCTCATTCTCATATTTTCTTAAAGAAACCTAAGGTAGTACTAAATTTTAAAGACAATTTTCGAAAACTGAATAACAATTCTGTTATCATATAGTTCTTTTTAGCACAAAAAAAAATCCAGATCAATCCAGAAAAAAGAATCACTTACCGATTTTCTGTTTATATACCTAGTTAAAAGTTGCAAACTGTTTAGGTACAATAAGCTTTGACGACGTATTTTTCTATGCTTTTATAAGATATTTAACGAAACCTTTTTTGAACTGCAATTCTTTTTTGTATTTTAGAGAATATTTATTACAGATAAAATTATTGTGCATTTTGAAAGAAAATAGTAATGGAAAATTCTGATTTTAAATTTAAAGGGATTTGTATCGAAACGCGAACACGAATAATATCAATTTAATAAAAATGCAGCTGTAAAACCTTATGAACTCATACATATTTGAATTACTGAAAACACAAAATAGAATTATTGAGTAATGATGAATGATGCTAAGATTTTACAATAATGTTATGAGCAAAATTAGGTATTTAAATTATAAATGTCCGATTGTATTTACCTAAATTGAAAAATTAACTGAAACAATTTAATTTAAAATAAAACTTCTTTTGCTCTTCAGTTGTGAAAGCCTGTGAAAAAGTTCCCTGAGTAATGAAGTATAATTGTAAGATTGAATGAAATAATTAAGTCATTTTTTGAAGTTTTATATTACATTTTTAAATTAGGAAGTCTTTTAAGGAAAAATGTTTTACAGACCACCAATTTCGAATTTATGCAATTATTACTTCTGGTTTGGAAGAAACTCTCATTTTTATCAAATGATTTTCACGTAGTGTTTGTTTAATGCGTACTATGACCTTAAATGTAGGTAAAATTATGTATGGTTTTGGTGCGCTACGGTCTACTTTTTGCAACACGAGGGCTAATGAGACCGGGGCCTACAGCTTAAAGCCGATTCCGAAACGCTACGAACATACATGTCGTAGTGAGGTTCGAACCCACGAACCCTAGTTCCGAAGGCCAGCACAAATTATGTATGATATTGCTTTATAAAACGCTATAAAACTCCCTCCAATATAATATATCTAACAGAATAAAATTATAGGAGAATATATCGTCTTTTTAAAGATCACTTACAATATGTTAGTACTTTAACTAATATATAAACTCTAAGTTCTTTTACAAATTTTTTGCCGCATCCTATTCTCTACATATCATTTAGTTATAGAGGATTTGAAATTAGGATAATATAATAGCTTTAAGTTTATATATATATATATATATATATATATATATATATATATATATATATATATATATATATATATATATATATCATTAAATAACATTTTTTAGTAAAAGTACATTTTCATTACGCAGAGGATTCATTATGCATTATATCATTTTTATTCGATTGTACATAAATTAGATGAAAAAAATTATGACAGCATAGAATGATAGAAAAGAATATCCTCATATTAAATGCAGTGTGAATCGTAATTCTATTGAAACTGATATGTAAATTATAAAAATTCTTTTATACATTTTCATTCATATCCCATTCTATTAATGTCATCAGATTAAGAAATGCAGTTGATTTGAAATTAAGATAATACAGTAATTTTAATTGTACTTAAACTTTCTTTAAAAATAAACAGGTAACTAAATAAAAAGGAACGAATGAAACATTGTAAATAAATAAAGAAATATATAATTTTCAACGAGAATTGGAAAGCATGAGAGCAAACATTCGAAACGAAAAATATGCTTTTTAAAGAGAAAGTACATCGTATATTTTCGAGTCTTGAACCCAATGTAAATATCTAGGCAAAAGGAAATATCATTGTTAGATATAATAGCGCTGTATTATAAATGGATTCCATCCAGACTTTACGCTTGAAAGGTTAAAGTAATTACGACGAGTCAAATCCAATTTTTGATTATTTTTCTGTCGTAGTCATTGCTCACGTTTTGCTTGAAGCAGTGCAATTTATATTCTCTGCCTTTTGCGTATTATTTACTAATTCTGAGAACCAACGACAATCTTCTTGTTACGGCTTAAATCCTAGACGGCAACAATATTAGGATATTTTCATTTTCCGTGCCACTGCTTTTCCTGGGCATGCATTTGTATGAATACGGGTTCCTTTCAGATTTACTGTTTCACACATTAATATTACATTTTCTTTTTAAATTGGTTCAGCAGAGTCTGACAGAACAATATTCGAGAAATTTTAAATCAAGTCTTCATCTTGTAACTGCTGTACCGTGATTTGTCTATTGCTCTCATAGATGACAGAAGTCTGTTTCCATTATTTATCCCCAAACAATTTTATATTTTTAAAGCATTGGCAGTATGATTTCTGGTAAAGGGAATAACTTAATATTAAATAAAAATATGATGTAATTAAACGTACAAACCTAATATTTCTGTACCTATAAAATATATACTGATATATTTAATGCAATCGTGTAGAATACATATCATGAATTATTGATTTAATAGTACTTCTGGATTATATCTGATATAAGCAAACATATGCATTGTATATAAAAAAATCTATGACACTACAAGGGGGAAAACACGTCTATGAGCTTAACAATGGTTAACCCTTAATTTGACAAGATGTTTTTTCAAATACTATTTAATTTCTGTTATTTTCCCATGTCTGCATAGATATTACAGACGCAGTGTTGCCAAATAAGAATTTTATTTTTTTACTGTAATAAAAATATATTTTAAAGTTTTTGTTAGATATTTAGCCAGAATAGAAGTTTTCATAAACCCGCCAGATTTTATTTATTTGATTGTTCGTTGTAGCGGACTTAGCCAAATTAAGGGTTAACGGAAAAATTAGTTTTGTAAAAATACTATAATGTAGCTTTTAAAAAGTGACTACAGATTTGAAATAAAAACAATTCTATTAGAATAATAAACGTCATCAGATCTCAAAACTAGTTGTCATTTAATAAATTTCTATTTTAAGAAGAAACATTTCAGAACAATTTAAGGTAGTATAAATTCTGCATATCAACAAGTAAAGAATGCAAGGATGTTATACCATTTAAGTGTAAATTAGTCAAAACAACTATATTTATAGATAGTTCCATAGGTAATGAGCATAGTTTCATCTTTTAAATACTGTCTCACCACTTTGAGGTTTATATTATTTGTTTTATGAGATGTGACCAAATAAAGAACAGACTTTTGCTATAACATCTTTATTACTAATTTTACAAAATTTTAAGTATTGTTGCATTCAAAATAGTCTTCTTTATTTGTAAAAACATTGATATAAACTTTCCTACTTTTAAAAAACCTCTCGGACCTTATTTTCTGCTATGTCATGCAGGTCTCTTATCATATTCTGAAATACCTCTGTGGTTTGCAAATGGCGTCATTTCAAAGGTGCGATTTGCAAAGGTGGTTTTAATTTTTTCAAATAAAAAGTCTGCTGAGGTCGTGAAATTAAGTTTTATGGGGTTCAGGGGGGTATTTTAGCGACTTATGCCGGAGTAACAACTAAATCTCCTTTTTCTACAATTCAGGTATTTTTCTGAACAAAAAATCCTAGAAAGGAGCTAAAATTATCTGTTATAACTTTTTTTTTACCACATAGCCACGTGGTACATACTCATGGACAATGTGTTTAGACGAATAAAAAAAATCAACATCACCTTGACTTTCAAATGGGATCCTCACCGATTGACATTCTGTTCTTTTCAAAACTTTTAAATTAGTTGCAAAGCGGTATTTGACTAAGTCCTCTCTGGTATTCCTGATTATGCAATTGAAAGAACTCTCTAAATGATTTACAAAATTTCACAACGATAATTACATTGTTCTTTAAGCTTTCTCCTTGTCACTTTGTAATTTTCTGACGAACATCTTGTGAAAGTGTTCACTGCACCTGCTGGAGCTCGGAGTGTAACAAGCATAGGGAAAAGAGATTAATGGCAGTTTGTTATGTATATTGCTGTTATGTCAATAGCCACTAATTGATCCTAGTGCTAATTCATAAGTTCAATCTACTGTTTCTAAATCCCTTTTAAAGATAGATAAATATATCATTTTTAGTAAATTCTTAAGAATTATAGGTTACAAATACATAGGAATATTTATGCATGATATTTTGACTACTCACCTATCGGTATACTCGTTGTTAGAAATATGTATGAAATATAGTTATTTCTTGCATAAAATGAAAATTAGTTTTTTTAGTATGTATCATTACACACTTTATAACACTTTCAAAGCCAAATGAATTTTAAAATCAAAATCTTAGGAAATACTTCCATAGTCATTTACATTAAGAACATCAGTTTTTCGAGCGTTCTAAACGAAATAATTTTAAATATTACATATTATTACCAGTATGAAATAATATTTTAACCCTTTTTCTTAAAACATCGTATGGGAGACGTGATCGTACTGCTGTGCCTAAAATGGGAACTTCGAATCACACATGTGATGATTCTGTCTGGCCAAAAGTATAAAGCTCGTTTCAGACACGTGATGATTCTTTCTGGCCAAAAGTGAAAAGCTCGTATTAGTAATAAAACAATACCCCTTACAAAATTTTGACTAATATTATATATTATTCACTTATGGGTTATTCACGCAATAAATTCTACATAGAAAATATTTAAACGACTGAAACTTTTTACTTTTGTTATATAACCAAAAACATAGAAATAATATTATGTGAAATAAAAACATTAATAAATTTTTTTAATAAAAATGAAATGAAATATAATTATTAAATTATGTTGATTTATTAAATAGTAAATGCAGTACTATTAATGTCCACTGGTTTACTCACAATTTAGCCCGTGATGAAACTGCTTCTGGTCACGACGCATGAGAAAGTGGCACACACAATCGTCGATTGATTCATAAGGCAAGGGGTTAATATACTTTCTCTATATTAAAACATTAATGTTTGACGTCGTTTGATATATCGAAACGGACCACACACACTAATTTAGGTAAGATATTAGCAATTAAACGCTACAGATTTACCTCAATTTTGATCATCCACTAAAGGGAGAAATTTTTTTTTCTCTTGATATTGTACCTCTCTCAAACCTGTAAACTACCCAGCGTGACAACATCTAGATTCCTGAAACTTTTCTGCTCTTTATCTGGATGTACAGGAAAATATTATGTGCACCTGCCAAGATTAGAATTAGGCTTCTTGATGCATCCCCATTAGGCCGTCTAAGTTACATATTTGAGGTCAAAATAACAAAAAAGTGTGGAAAATATTTGTATTTTTTTAGAATGCATACAGAAAGCATCTAAATAAATAACCCAATTTTTAAACTAATTGCTAACATTTAATGTTTCATTATCATGATCAACATTTTACAGTTTTCAAGACTTACAGGTAAATATTATTTAAACGCAAATAAATCAAATCAAATAAAAATATAATATTATAATACTTAATATTAGACCTATGTGTAAATACTTAATATTACTTAAATGTCTCCTCATTTTTTAATTCTCAAAATTTCATAATAACTTAGATTTAAGATAATGATCAATAGAATGAATAGAAATTTTTCTAGTATTAAATGGTAATCTGATTTTATGAAATTGCATCTTTCCCATCAAAGTTGTATAGAAAATGGTAAAGATATTTCAACCCACAAATAAGATATTTGCCCCGATTTGTATCAAGATATGGCATGAAGACTGAGGATAAGTTTTATATAACTTTGTAGATTTAAATGCTCTCTTAAAGTGAAGAAATACATGTTCATTTACAGGTTTTTAATGTCTTCCTAAGTTTTAATAACAAATCACATGTTACTTTTTGTATTTTTTAAAATATTTTATGATGTAATTTTACAATTACTTAAAAACACAGTTCCTTAAAAACTTATTTAAAATTTTCCTTCCAAATGTGGTATGTTTCTTTAACTCATTTATAAAAAAATTTAGCTCTTTGTTTATGGTGATGTTATGTATGAGTAAAACTAAAAGATTTTAACTATATATTTTTTACGAGATGAGTTGCTAGTCTTTTTGCTAGAAAAGTTCTGTACTTTTGCTCTTAATTATGTGATTGGCTATAACTAAGGTCTAATTGAAAATATTATTATTATTTTAGTTCAATACATATGCGCTGTATTAATACTTAGCGTGCTAGGAGTTATTTAAACTCCTGTGAATATGAATCTCGCTTCTAGCATGTACTGCATGATATTGTATATTTTCCTACCAGATCTAACTTTGTCCCATGCAATGTTGGATTTCAGTTGTCTCTCCGAATTGCATCCATTGAAGTGATCTTTAAAAATATTTGCTATATAAAAGACTATTCATCCAATTACAAAATGGTAATAACTCAATACAGGTTATTTTTTACTTATACCCACTTTAGAAAAGCATGTTTGATATGGTGTACTATATATACTTAAGTAATTGAAGTAAGTGGGAAAAATAGCTGTTCTGGAGGATATAAGTTAATCTTTTACGCAAGAAAAAGACAGAAATTTTATATTGAATAACATCATTTCATTTAAAAATTTTGAACAATATGAAGTCAAACACAGTTATTCTCCAAATATCTTTGTTTTTTGGCGGATATTATTATTTCTTCTCAATATAAAGTTCAGGAGCGTATAATTTAAGATTATGTGTCATAAATTTTTGTGATTTATTCTGTGTAATCCTTATGTACCAGTACCCATCTGCTGTTTAATGTCTAATCTAAAGATAATCTCAAATGAAATATTAACACTGAAACTGTGATTGATAGTTATTCTCACGTCAAAGCAATTCATTACCGTCTCATAATCCTAAAGCTAACACCCAGATTCGCCAAAAATCGGTCTACTATATACATCAATAAAGACTGCTTTTAACAGGAACAGTAAATATTTTTATTTAACCGATTTTAAGATTAATATACTTCTAACAGTTTTCGATAGTTATTTGCATGTTTTATGTATTAATAAAAGAGCCAAAGATATAGAGTATAAATAATATAGTAATTAGAGTACCGAGTAAGCGGATTACAAACAAGTTATGTTAAATTGTATAAAAAGCAGTGAAGTTAAGATAACTATCCAATTTTTGAACTCCCAAAATTACTTTTATCCTCTTTAGAATCTCTCTATTGTTGGTAACAGTGATATGAATGTTTAATATTACCAAAACTATCCTTTCATTAGAGTAAATAAAAAAAATAAAGAAAAATAATTATAAAATATTTAGCATCTTATTTATACAAATTTTAAGAAAGTCAGTCTTGTAACAATTTTATTCTGTCCACCCCTTATCTATTTAAGCCTATATTAGACTTTCAGATGGGTGAAAATTTGATGGTCGAATGGTTAGGGTGCTGGCCTTCGGAACCGGAGTTCGTGGGTTCGAATCCCATTGTAGCATGGATGTCCGTAGCCGTTCGGAATCGGCTTTAAGCAGTAGGTCCCGTTCTCATTAGCCCTCATGTTGCAAAAAGTAGACCGTAGCGCTCCAAACCAAACCAAAATGGGAAATATTTATCTCATTGAATTATGCAACATCTGAGATGTAAAAAGAAGTTTTTAACATGCATCATGAATCTTAACAATACGAGTATAACCACATAATATAATGCGAATTATAATTTTTACAATTTTTTAAACGAAATATTTTGTATTTATAAATATTTGATACATTCCATATAACTTTAAATTGTCATATTTTTTTTAAATTACAAATTATTTAACTTATTGTAAAATAATAGTTAATTATAATTAATAAAATGATTAACATATAATGTCTTCTTATTGAACATATTTCTTCTTGAGGTCACATAAAAGCAGTTATAAATGTTTGGTATGAAAATATTTCTGAATTAATTTTAGTATCTTTTTCCTTAATACATTCGAAAATTACTTATGAACTTAACGTAATCGAAAACCATAAGTAGAGCCACGGTAGCTCAGTCGGCAAAGGAAACATTCTCGAAACTGGAGGGTTGCGGGTTCGAAGCCCGAGCCGTTCTAAGAACCACTGTGTTCGTTAAAGGTGACTGAGGAACGAAAAATATCTTCATGGTCACAATGTCCTCCAAGTTCTCAAACAGCACCTTGGGGGTAGGTCAATCCTATGGGTTTTCTGCTTAGTTCCTGCTTCAAAATTACGAGGGACTACTGGACCATAATTCGTACTTTCACCCTTGAGGTGCTCGTTAAAACTGAAGGCGCACTTGTTTGCCTTAATAAGAGTAGTCTCAGGCTCGATCGTACTTGGTTTTACCAAGTGGCAACAACAACAATAAGCAACAACAAAAACAAAAATTATAAGTAATATGTAAAGTTATCCCGCAAAAAAAACTTAGCCATATTATATATAAAAAGATTGCGTATGTAGCATTTGAACTAATACTTTTCTTTAAATATCAATACCACTTTAGAACTGGACATTAGTTTACTATTTTTTAATGGTAAAATTTAACCTCGTTTGCATAAATACAATTTTTAATGCTCATTAAATTTGTCGACATATAAAAGAAAAAATACAGTTTTAGAAGTCCAGTGTTGGTTAATTATGTGATTCAAATGTAAAGTATATTTACAGAATGTTTACGTTGTTGTTTACGGGAAGATTTGAAAAAATCGAAATCGAATTCTCCAGAACGTGCTTTGCGGAAGGGTAATATGAATAATTCATAAATGGGTACTTTATAACTTGGAGAAAATAATTAAATTCATAGATTATTTTTCATTTGAATAGGGTTAATGGACATCTGTTACATATTATTAAACTCGAAAATCTTGTTTTTATTTAACTTAAATTAATACTGCATTTTTATTGGATTGTCTTATTTGTATTTATGATTATTAATAAATTAGATGTAGAATGGAAATTTATTTAAGTCTTCGTTTTTTTATTGCTTTCCAAATCATCCCTACGTTGAAGTAAAACTACTGGACACGTTTAGAAGATTTTCTCCATATATATAGTGCTCCATGATACATACAATAGCTGTGACATCCTACACACTGGATAAAATATTAAAAATTTGGATTTTGTAGATTTATTTCAACCTTCCTTTTTACAAAAATTTAAATTCTGGAACAGAAGATTTTAAATAGTTCTCAGTTATACAAGAAACAACATAATTAACGTGTTAAGATAAAGACAAAATAGTCTTTTCTGTCGTTAATTACATATTAAATAAAAAATATATTGAAATAATGCAATTTTTACATGGGCCCAGACAACTTTATATGTAAATGAAGTATCAGTTTTATGGAAAATATTTATATGATGCAGTTTTGTAGTTGTATCCAAGCCTTATGAGGTCCTATAGATGAGAACAAAGCTATCGTTTGGGAAAAAGTACTATCTATAGTTTTCGGTTCTCTTGAATAAAGTTCGTGATATTTTTTAAGAATACTCTTTCAAAACTCCTCCAAAGAAAAAGACTAGAAAAAAAAAAGGCAAAAAGCCATTTCATAGAACCTATTGTGTTGAATTCATTAATTGAATATCCGTCAATACTTCTACATCTGCTAACGAGCAGTCCACGCGCTTTTATGGGTTTTCCCGGAATCTACCTGAATCCTTTCAGTATGGAATTTTTCGACACAAACCCCACAACGGACGAGCGAAATGTAAAAATAACAAAGTAATTTCATCGATTTCCTTTAGACGAAGAAACCACAATGACAGACGTTTTGAAAACGATACAATAGAATATTCAACTACCTCAAAGAAAACTTAAAGAAAGGCTGAAAATGCGAAAAGATCTTCACGTGTAAAAAGCGTGAGAAAATTACAGAGGCCTCACAGCTGGTTTAGGCATAAAAGTATCTGATATCATGAATAAGAAATTCACGTAAATAAAAAAGTATTTTTACTTAGGTTCTTTCATTTGGGAAGAGGGATTTTCCCGTTTCAAAATTCGAAGATTTTAACCTGCAGTAGTGGAAAATCAGATTTTAGTTGCTGTGAAAGGCATCGAGTTTCAGAAAACAATATTTCAGACTTTGTTTGCTAGTCTTTGAAAATAGTACAGTAAGACTGCTTATGTACTTGAAATATAGTATATTCAAGTCTCCATAGCTAAACAAAAATATGCTTAACAGTTCTAATACTAAAACTGACTGTCT
Source organism: Pardosa pseudoannulata (assembly GCA_032207245.1). Lineage (NCBI taxonomy): Eukaryota > Metazoa > Arthropoda > Arachnida > Araneae > Lycosidae > Pardosa > Pardosa pseudoannulata. The sequence goes on from CM063503.1 coordinate 115,928,895, forward strand.
TAAAATGACTGTTTGTTGTAGTTTAAAAAACAAATATTCTACTGTAATAGACGGCATATCTACAGTAAATTTTGATACCTAAAAACTAAAATACCTTAATTTTTTATATGAAATGACTGTGTTTAAAACAATTTTATTTAAAGTTACATTTTTAGTACTGCTTCTTCCATAAATGCACGAGTGATTTTATGCGATAAAAATGATTCATATAACTATTCTTAATTATTTTTCTAGCTATATTTTTGTGTTTGATTAACAGTTTAACAATTCATACAATATATTTTGCAATATAGATGTTTATTGTTCTCTAAATTATATCTCTAAATACACGTATGTGTTAAACTTTATTTTTTTTTTCTGGGGGAAAAAGACACTGCAACTCCTCTCTTTTGTGTATCATTATTATCAGTTTTTTAGAAATTTCATAGAAAATATTTTCAAAAGATCTGTTTCTAGAATAAAAGACTAATTTAATGAAAATAAATCACTATCAGATGTTAAATTTAAAAGAATGTGAAACATTCTTTCAGCTCATCAGAGACTAAAAGCTGATTAAATAAATGAAATGCGTTTCATATTTCCACTAAGTACTCACAAAAAATATTTTTCTTAATTAAAAGGACAATGAAGAAACAAAGAACTTACAAATACATCTCAGCACCAATAGATATTATACCATATTGAGTTAAGCATAAGAAGAATGCATAATATGAGTAATTAAGATGAAGTGATGACAAAGAATGCAAGAACTCCTGAATACATTATAGATTATTTGGGTAATAAAGGTTCATGATAAATTGAAACTGTATTGAAGAGTTAATTGTATCCTGGCTTTTACTACTTTTATCGATTTCTATCTAACAGTATTTGATAAGATATTAGATAACTCTAATACTATTACATTAAAAATGTATTAATTATTCTACTCTTTTCTTTATATGTGGTATTGATTTAGTAATATATTTTGTTTGATTTTGTTTAAGATATTTGAGAAATAGGGGATTTATAGCTCTGTTAATGAGTTATTTCTTTTTGCTTTATCTTATCCTGATGTTTGTGGGACTGTACACCTGAAGTACTTTTAGCAATAATCTATAGACCTCAGATAAGAATATAAAACTATTAATAATTCAGGTAATTTTTTACAGAATCTGAAGAAAATTTTAGAGAAAGAAAAAACTGCAAAACAATTATTGTTATATATCGTAAACTTTTTCTGTACAAAACTATTTGTATAAAACATATAAATACACAAATTACAGTCAAATTTAAAGATTCACATTTCAAGCAAAATAAATTCAAATTTTGTGTAGAGCTGCTTAAACAAAAGTGACAATTGAGATATATATTCAAAATATTTATAAAATTTCATTATAGTATTATGTATCCATTTCGATTCGTTTCATTATAGTATTCATTTCAATTAATAATAAACATAATTTTTTTACTATACAAGCGTCTGGATTTGCTGTCTAAATATTGCTAACTAAATGAGAGTGTCTTTGATTGTGTTTGTGCATGAACAGTTATCCTTTAACCTTTCCCTTCAATCCATATTCGTACTGTTTGTACGATTGAACAAATTTTTAACTGCTCTTTAATTTGGTTTGCAGTGCTACGGTCTACTATTTTTCTACAAGAGAGCTAATGAGATCGAGACCTACTGCTTGAATTCTATTCCAAACGGCAAAAACATCCATGCCATCAGCTTGATTCCAACCCGTGAACTCCGGTAAAGGACAACAGCGGTTTACCATTCGGCCGTCGTTCGTCATTAACTAATCTTTGAAAAAAATTGCTGTTGAAATTACAGTGTCCTTTGCAGATTGTTTAAATTAAATAAACACTAAAGAAAATAGGAATTTATCTGAGTTATATATTTAAAGTACGGGTGATAGCGTTCAAGTAATGTTATTCATAGTATATATGTTTCATCGTAAGTAAACAATGTCTATGCAGAATTTAGTACAGTAGTAATTTTCATTTAAGAGAAATAACACAAATTTTCATCGTAAGTAAATGCAAAAGTAGAGCTAATTTAATGAAAAATATGTCTGTCGGGGGAGACGCGCTTTTACAAAATAAATGAGAGTAGAGTATATTTAAATACATATTAGTAAATATTGATCAGATCTTATGATCTTTAAAATTTCAGATTTTTATTTTAAAATATATATTATAGACTGAACATTTATTCTCATTTCTTTTAAAAAAAAAACGAGAAAGTTACTTTTAGTTTTAGAGTTATAATTAAAAATATAAAAGATATGCGTGTGATTTATATGTCGGATAAGGGACTTAACTCAGATAAGGTTTAAATGGACACGATACAGTCTATGTGAACGTTAGCAATTTTAACTAAATGATAATCATATTTAATTATAAATGGTTATTTAAAATGTGTTGAAACGTTTTTTTTATCTTATAATACAGACCTACCCCCAAAATATTCTTTTCGAAAATACTAAATATTTAAATTATTGCAATTTCTAATAAAAAATAAATACAATAGTAACAGCAAACTCGCTAAAATTTTTCCTTACTATATAAATATATTTTTGAGAACATCCATGCCAGCAAAGGAATTCAAAACCGCGAACTCCGGTACCGAAGAACAGCGCTGTACAATTCGGCCATAGTTAGTCATTTGGTCACAAATTGATGCTATCTTTGTTATATAAATAATTATGTGATTCTTGCTGACTGTAGCAGAATATAGTTTGATGAATAGGCTTCACCAACACAACAACGGAATATTAGAGGAGAGAATGGAAAAGATCGAAAGGTATAGACTGTCTATTAAAAAATGTTTTAGAATACAATTTTAACTACATTAGTTAATTTGGTTTAAATATCATTGCATATATCTTTATATATAAAATTCTTCTGTCCGTGTGTTTGTAATAGAACTTCTCCTAAACGGCTGGACAGATTTTGATGAAATTTTGTGTATGTAATTAAGTTGATTCGAGAATAGTTTAGATTCACAATTTTACCCGATAGAAAATTCTTTTTTATTAAGAATCCAAAATAGCGACCTTATTGAGATTATTATAATGCCCCTCGAAACCTTTCACTCCCAACATATCTGTGGTTCAGTGGTCGGCTCAACTGGCTTCAGTACGAGAAGGCCCTGCATCGAATTCCCGTAAAGGGGTTTTAATCTAATTACGATCTTGATGACTGGGAGCGTGAAGGCGTCAAGTGTTTTTAAATAATTTTTTTACTCATTTTTCTATCAAAACGGTCGAATTTATTTAAGAACATTTTACAATTTTTGGATTTACAGTGTTAATACACACACACACACACACACACACACACACACATATATATATATATATATATATATATATATATATATATATATATATGTCAGGATTTAAAATGTAGATTAATTTTAAGAGATTTTAATTAGGGATTCTTTTACTGAGAGTGACGCGGCGTGAGGAGTTAGCCACATAAATACGGCTCACGCGCAGTGATCTGGGCAGAGAGCAGTGTGCACATTCCACGGTCAGAGCTGCGGTTACCCGTGCCTTTGTTAGAAGTTGGGAGCCAATGTGAGACGCCATTAAAGATGATTGTCGAGTAGTGTGGTTTGAGATTTAAATAAAGATATGAAGATGATGTTATGATTCAAGTGTCGTTTACTGGAACGTGTCACGTATATATATATATATATATATATATATATATATATATATATATATATATATATATATATATATATATATATATATATGTATATATATATATATATATGTATATGTATATATATATATATATATATATATATATATATATATATATATATATATATATATATATATATATATATATATATATATATATATATATATATATATATATATAAAGGACAAGAATTTTTAACATTTATAAACAATTACGTTATTATATCATACACTTAGTTTATTATAGTCTCAAAATTTTGTTTTTATGAAAATTTATACGTTAAAGTACCTATAAAATATTCAACTTGAAGTGGTTATGCAAAAGGCACCCGAGTGATTTAATTAGTTAAGAAAAAGGTAAATTTTCATTTTATATCAAAATTCGTTCTTCAAGGAGAAAAAAATAAAGTTCACTTGGAAACTGACAAAATTTCTTTTCATAAATTGCATTTTTAAAATTATAAAAATAGAGAAACTATAATATCTTAAATGATATAAAATTGAAAAAATATGATGAAACTTATTTACTAGAGAATGCTGTTCATAAAGATTAAATCGAGTTCAGATTTTTAAAACTAAAGTTTGGTTAAATTGAAAAGGCTTTTAAGGTTTTTAAAGTAAAACTTTCATATAACAGCACATATTCTTTAAAAATTTTTGACTTATGCAAATTTTTACATTAACCGAATTTTTATATTCTTTTTTTCCTAAAATTAACAAAGTTGGAACAAAACAGTTATTTTTATCTAAAAAGTCATATCTAGTCATGTCCATAAAAAATAAATAAAAAAATTTGCAAATTCTTCAAAGTAAAAAAATAAAAAATAGTAACAAGAAAACTAAATTCTATTTGTTTTTTTAATAAAATTACGAGGAACGAACTCTGTAAAAAATATCTCTAGTTTTTTATCTCTAAAACGGTTTCCATGCTATCGTAGAACAGTCATAAAATATCTTGATAGCAACCCGCATATCTCAGTATAAAGTGGCTCAAAAGTGGGGAAGGGTAAATATAAAAACATACGTCTTTATACGTAACATTCATGAAAAAATAAGTTATTGCGAGGAATAAAATTGGAAAAATGAACGGGTGGTTCATTCTAACTTATTTTTTTAGTTTGAATACAAAAAAGGCTATTCTTATACTTTTTGCTTTGAGATGATCATGTTTGCTTCGCTAAATATTCAGAGATAATTTATTAAAATTCAAAATAAGCCAAAAAAGTCCTATAAACATGCATTAAAAAGATGATAACACATATCTTGAATTTTTTTCAACAGTGTTTCAAACTGGGGTTATGTTTAAATTATGTTTACTCGATGTTTTTAAATCTTCAGCATTTTTTGTACGCATGTATATTTTGTTAGCATGTATATTAGAGTTTACTGTTATGCAGTTAACGGATATGATAATTTATGTTTAGACTGACCATTGTTTTTGCATGCTAAGCATCCTTATTTGAAGACAAATTATTACATAGAATGCAAAACTTTTTTCATAAGAAGGGTTTTGAATAAAAAAAGTAAAGATTTAGGCACATTGTAAGTTTATAAAAATTTCTTAAATTTTAAATTATCTGCTGTGACCATAATTTTATAATCTCGATCATAGTTTGTAGGTTTTCAAACCTCGCATATGAATTTGCTTTTTATTTTGTGCATTTTGTACCATATCTAATATCAGTAATAATAATTATGTATTATAAAACTTGTTTATATATAATAGTAAATAAACCGGTTCCCTTAAATTTTATAAATGTTATCCTTTGTTGTTTAAAATCAAAACCCGCCCAGAAATATAGATGAACAGGAAATTTAAAACCAACTTCAATTGATAGTTACTTGAATTCTTCACTTTTTAAATACTGGGAGTTCATAACTTAATTTAAGATAATTATCAATATATAATTCATAAAATTTATTCAGGAGATAACCTTCAAATATCAAGTGATTAAACAAAGAAATATTAGCATTTAAATCAGTTTTAAATTAAAAAGAAAAGTTATATATATATATATAAGCAATACTGGTTTTTCCTTTAAATCATAAAAAACGTAATAGTTGAAAAAGGATTCATTCTGAAAATAATTCGATGCAAATTTGTAATTTGATGTATTAGTGTTTAGAATTAAATTTGGGGGGGGGGGTTAGGTTACAAAAAGCTTTTAAAATATCAAATTTTTATTATATTCTATGAAACGGAAGAATTTGTTTGTGATATCCGAAAAAATACTGAAACAACTGTAAAGAATTTTTACAGAATTTTATTGGTATATCCGCGAGTGACAACATGCATATTGCATGTTCAAAATATTTAATTTACATTGAAAAACATCAGATATTCTGCCTTCGAGCTATGATGCGAACAGTTCTTGTATTTCTTAGATCATTTATTTGCAAGGTGGGGGCTTAGCTGTTAAATACACCCCTTCTAACTAAATGCATTACCTGGGTTCAATTCATAGTAGAGTGTTTAAGTTTCTCTGCATTTATATTTAATATTTGTTGTAGCAGTAATACGAATATGTACTATAATAATTACCTACGATTAATTAGAAAAATGTATTCAACTACATTAATTGAGAAATATTGTTTTTATATTTGTTCGGTAATCTTAATGTAATGAATACGAAAAGTAAGATTTTTAAAATTAGTTAATAAAAAAAATTGATTTTAAAACATTAGAAGTAATTAAGTCATCTATGGTATTGCGGAGATATAAAAAGAGTTTTATATTTGTCCAGGTTTACCGAAAAGACTAGTTAACCACATTTAATCAAATTTTTACAAAAAAAATTATTTATCTGAGAGTATTTCTTTTCTAGCGTTGAACACTTATATCATTAATATACACTCACCACACAATGCTTCTTTTTTTTTCCTTTTTATTGTGGGAGTACTAGAGCTGTTGAGTAACTTTCCTTTCAATGACGCAAATACATCCAAGCCTTACTCGGGAACTAAATTCAAGCCCTGTAAAAAGAAATACTTTTATAAATTGATATCTCAAATATAAGTATTTAAAGGAATTGATTTTCAGTAACTAATTACTCCTTTTACAACAGTTCAAATACACAGATGTCATCTAAAGAAATTTAATTTTTTTCCATACTCTAATGTAAATATTTTAAAGTATAGGTTGCGTGACATTTTCGAAAAGTAATTTTGCTGTTTCTAATTTGGTTTAATTAGTCCTGGTTTTGCAAACAATTCACCAGCAATCTGAAAACCATACTTGTGATTTTTTTATAATCTATAATTATTAAAGTTATTTTTATTTTTTAATGTATTTATAAAAAAACAATATATATAATTCAAAGTAAAACTATAATTTCCCTGTGAAGGTAAAACACCAAAACAAACTTTTCATGATACTTAAAATCTAAACTATTAGACATTGAAAAGTAATTTTTTTAAACTTTCATTGATGTAATTTATATTTATTTAAATACACCGCATTTAACAACTTAAAAATTTATTATATCCAGTGTAGATGTCTTAATGGTTAGTGACGCCAAACAGTTTCGAAATTTAATTTTTATGCTTTCATTTTTTCAAAAGTGTAATCATATATTTTTATTGTCTATATTTATGTTGCAATGGCCTAATTTTATAAACACTTTAGCTATTTTAAAGTTAAAATTTTACTTTAAAAATGTATGTTTGACTTAGAATATGTTTAGTGATGATGTTAATATTATTTCAATAAAAAGGGGTGAGAATATTTAAAGAATACTTGTAAAAAACATGCAATGCTATTTGGAATGAAATTAATATAGAAAATGTTTTTAATCCACTAATAATATACATGTTCATATAACCACCCCATGTTCTAATAAAAATAACTGTATTCGAACATGAACCATATTTCTATACGTTGGTTTCCTTATTCTTAATTATAAAGGTAGAAAATGCTAATTTGGTTAAGTAGATATCATTCACTACTTATTAATATTTTTTCAGTTAACTATTTCTTATAATTCCAAAACTACAATGCACAGTACCAGTTAATATACATAGACTTAGTATAAACCGATTATTCATTTATATTATTAATATTAATGAAAAACACTTAATTTTGTTAACCTGACTAAGTAACTAATACTTTTTATGCAATAGTTGTTTTCTCTTTACTTTCAATACCTGCTATAGCATATTGCTGTGTACATTTATACTCTACAACGGAGTTCATGAAGTCCAAATATGAGGCAGTTGTCTAATCCTCATTTCGTAGAATTGATGTAAAGAGATTTAATAAATGTTAAAGATTTGACCAAACCATTTAGTTAAATGATGAGCTTTTTATCAGAGCAGTTTATTATATTTTTATTAACATTTAAACGTGTTATATTTTATATGTATTAAATAATTTTTGTATACATACTTTACATAATAATTGGCATGTAACCATACCAATGAATTTTAATTTGGACATACCCTACTGTTTAACTATTGTGTACATTTTTAGAACATAAACTAAAATTATGCTTTGATTCACTTCATGCGTGTCCACCTTTTTATATATGTCAACAATATAATCTGCTATATAGAGTTATAACTACTAACTGTTATAACAACTAAAACGATATGTGTTTCCAAAATTACCGACAATCTGTTCTCTTGGCCATAAACACATCTTCAGCAGTTATAAGTGGTCAAATTAAAAATTTGATTTTATTGACAATGGAAATGATTTTCTAAAAATTTTATCTTACACTGTGAGTCTTACTTATAGCTCAATCCGATTACATATGAAAAATTTTGCTTTGCGTTACTTATAGCAGGCTAGTCGGAAAGCAACAGTAAGCTATCTTCAAATTGTAGCCTAGGTGTCCGGCAGAGGATTTATTAAGCCATTAGAGTCGGTGTTAAGCTCGTTAGACAGGACAGAAAATCGGAACATAAATCTGACTGGAACATAGTCAGGCAATTTCTTTTGTTTAAGATTAGCCCACCTTTCTAGGAATTGGAGAAATCTTTTTGGTTAGGAGGCACTGAATTGCTTTAACTTCAACACTTTAACGAATATTGTTTCTCTGAATGTTTTCATTTTATATAGTATTCTAGTATCCAAACAAAGGAAATCAATATTTTTGTCCAATGACAAGTATTGCAAGCAGTTATGATTCAACAAATTTGAGAAATACTTTTACATTTATCAAAAATAAATTTACAAGTATTTAAAGCAGAAAGATTTGAAAGCGAATGCTCTGTGATTTGAAAATATGAACTTTTTAATGTTTAATTTTTTATAGAGCGAAATTATTTCTTATTGACAGATTTAAAGAGTGTCTAGTTCTGTTTTTCTTTATTGCAAATATACGGCATCGTTTACAATTACCCCCTTATAGTTAAACCCTCCCTTATAGTTAAAACTTTATCTTAGCTTCAATTATCAACCATTTATTTATAAAGGTTTAAAAATAAAAGTCAGTTAAATTAATATAATTCAAAGCATATATATTAATCCAATTCTAAAAAGAAGTACTTTAGACACTTTACATCGTAGAAATGATTAAATTAATTATTATTTTTCTTAAGAGACTCCACTAGTACTTATAACAATCTAGATTCATTTTAAGATTTTTTAGGTTTCTTATAAATAAATATAGTTCGATTATACACTAGAAGAATTTATATTGAGCATTTGTTCTGAATGACTGAGACCGGAACGGAGTGATAATATAGTTAAATAAAGCATTTTTAGTGATACCACTTTTTAAAATATGTAAGAATTTAAAATATTTAAATTCATGTTTTCCCTTGAAATTTTAACTGCTCTTATATAAATGTGACTCATGACATTAAGATTTGAAACAGGATAATTAAAAAGCATAATAACGTATAGATACTCCTCTTCAATACTAATAGGCAATTCAAATAAAAAAAATGTAACTTCTCTTAAAATTTCCATTATAACTCACATTTTCCGATCTATCATAAAATTCTGCTCCTTTTATAATAAATATTTTATTTTATAATAGTCTAACATTTAAAAAATTAGTTATTTTTCTTATTTAAAGTACTGTGTTTTTAAAATGTAAAAAAATACAAGAAATGAAATGATAGAAATTTATTTACCCAATTTATAAATTTTGAAATATTTTTATTATTAACTATATTTTTGTAACAAATTGAAGATAAATATCTTTTTCATTCGAAAATTTTAAAAGATGTCTGCCATTTTAATAAAAAAAATTAAAAGCTCTTAAAATATTGAAAGCTTTAAAAATATTTATATTTATCATACTTTAAAATAAAATATATTGCTCGCATTAATGTAACTGAGGATAATAAAATAAGAAATAAATAAAAAACGAATAACATGTCTGTTGCTTTCCGACTAGACTTCTATAAGTAAAGCCAAACAAAAAAAAATTCTTATGTGAGAAGAGATGAGATAAATATAAATTTAATTCATACAGTAGTATAAAATATAATCATTTTCATTGTCAATAAAAAACTCATTTTTAATCAGACCACTTGTAACAGTTGAAAATGTGTTTATGGTCAAAATAACAAATTATATGTAATATTTTTAACACTTAGTATTTTTGTAGTTTATTTTTTGCTCTAGATAGCAGATCAAATTCCTAATTTATGTCAAAAGATGAATGCACATAAGATAAATCCAATCATAATTCCATTTTATGAAAATTATTAAAATCTATAGAATAGTTTAGCAGTAGGGCTTGTACATACTCAAATTAACACGGTTGCTTTTTCTACTTGCAACTGTTACGTAAATTACGTACATATTACAAAAAGTATTTAATACATGTTAAATATAACACTGCAAAATGATAAAAAAATGATTTGTTTCAAATTAAGAAACATTAGCTTCTATTTAATATAAAGAATAAATTGTTAATTTACATACATGACAATTTCTTTAGCAGGTGAATGAATGGATTTCTGAAATATTCACTATGTGTACGTTTTGCTTCATACAATAGAACTAAATTTTTATTGAGTTAGATAAATGATCTAGGCAAAAATATTTTATGCAAAGCAAAACTTTATTACGAAAATACGAGGGAGGTTAAAATGATTTTTCAGCTCGAAAGGTAATATGTATACTTAAATAAATAGCTGCGTGTAAACCCAAGTTGATCAATAAAATAAAACTAGTGTGTTGTATTAGTGATTTTTCTATAACAAAGAAGGTGATTTATCGTGTTAATAGTGTTTTGTATCAAGGTAAAGAAACTATTCGAAATTGATGTTAAAGCATAATGAAATCTTTTTTTTAACTTAAAGATTTCATTGTATGCAATGCTCTCTGGAAAGAAAAAAGGCCTTTCTTTTACTTTCACCCAATTTGGAATAATTCGTGTCTCTAAAAGTTAACTGACAGATAAAGACACTAATTACTTCCTGAAAGTAATTGGGGTAACAGCGAAAGCTTGAATATAACACGTTAAGGAGTTACATGGTTAATCTGAAAACAAGTCTTTGTGTAAAACAAGATCTTCCTTTAATGTTTATTTTTGTATTCTAAGGTAACTTCTGTGTAACTCAATATAGGGTCTGCGCGAATGCTTAATCCATTAGTTTTATCCTAAGCAATTATTCTTGCCATTACGAGTAGTATTTTCGTGACTAAAATTTCCTCCTAATGTCATTGTCCAACATTCGTTTGCTTCAAATGGGCGTAACTGTGGTTAAAATGTGGCAGAAACTCCATTAGTGTAATAATTACTTTACTTATGCGGTATGAATATGTAATTGAAAGGTTTTTACAGTTTCCTTTCGAATGTGTCTTAATTATTTATGTCTTTTAAAGACTTTTTTGTCAGCTTAATCAAATATTTCAAATAACTTGCTTAGAAATATTAATATACTTATGGAAACAAATAGCACTGTAGCGCACACGCAGCCAAATTTGCAAATGTCATTCATAAATGTTTCCTAAGATTTAATTTATTGTTCAGGATTTAAAAAGTAAAATATTTATTCATTTGTATATATAATCAGTTTTGGCTTTGATAAGCTCATTTTATTTCATTGATTCTGTGTGATAACTTTGGTAAAAAGAAACTTATAAGTTTGTCATGAATACAGATTTTAAGAGCATTTAAAATTTCATCTCAATAGATCTCTTTTTCGAAATGTTTGTAAAAAAAAATCTCAAAAGTTTTCTTAATTTTTTTTGAGTTTCGTAAGAGTGCATACTTATCTCTATTTTTTAGAATAACATACGCATTAAATTTAACCTTAATGAACATTCAAAATTTGGAAATTACTAATGTGACCAAAAAATTCTTATTTTATGTTTTGATCATTCTTTAATAATTTAATATAAGTTTAATATTTGTTGTAGATATATGTATATTTATTGTTCTAAATATGTATATTTTAATCTGCTTTTAAAATATTTTAAGACGGTTTTATAAATGCATCAAAAATATTGTTTTCAAAACACGAGATTATTCTCGGAATATCTGGAATGCCATTATTGAAAGTTATAAAACCTGAAATATCAAATCAAAGTAAAATAAAGCAATATATATATATATATATATATATATATATATATATATATATATATATATATATATATATATATATATATATATATATATATGTATATATATAGGCTTCTATATCAAGATAGAAGATACTCGAACACTGAAGTACACCAATTTTCACCAAATAGAATTTTACTAACAATATTTTTAAAATTAACAACTAAATTTTATTGTGATTTGTAGATAATGCGGAGATCTTTTATAATTTCATGGGCTATTGTTTGACGTAAAATAAAAATACAGTTTTTTTTTATCAAACATACATGGTTGCAGAAAATGTAAGATTAGGAACTAACAAGCTTCGAGCAAAATGTAAATAAATATAGCAAAATGTCAGCTGAAATTATCAGATTTAAATAACCATAATTGAGTGAAGTGAAAAGTACAACAGTATCATAACCATAAAAGTGTATGCAAGTTGTTAACCCCTCCCAATGCTAGATACATAGATATTCAATTACTTATTTAAAGAATGTTGTATTTTTTGTAAGATACGCATTATCTTTCTTCTATGACTAATAATAAGAAATAAACTTGCACACAAAATTAAGAGTATATTTAATATATTATTTTCTAAATTAATGTGATGTAAGAAAAACCTTCATCATAATGTGACAGTAAAAATCACTTATTTAATTAAAATATTTTCACTCAGTTGTAGTTTTAAACAAACTATAGATACATTTTTATATTAACACACACACTTTTCTATCTATTTATCTATCTATCTATATACCTGTCTCTCTCTCTCTCTCTCTCTCTATATATATATATATATATATATATATATATATATATATATATATATATATATATAGAGATAGAGAGAGAGAGAGAGAGAGAGAGACACACACACACTTTTCTATCTATTTATCTATCTATCTATATACCTATCTATCTCTCTCTCTCTCTCTATATATATATATATATATATATATATATATATATACATACATACATACATACAGAGAGAGACAGAGAGACAGAGAGAGATAAGTAGGTAGATAGATAGATACATATTCTGAATAAAAAGTAAAATATCAAAATTAATAACTCAGAATTACTCAGAATTACTTTTTTAACTGTACATTTTTAATTGAGATTTAGAGCATTTTATAATAAAATGTTATTTTTGAATCCTCTATTAATAAAAATTAGGGGATATTGTTTTAAACATTAACGATAATTTCATAATTTTGAACCACAGTTAAAATATTAAAAATAAATGCTGCAAATTTATTCCAGCGTTTGAATATAAATTGGAATTAATGGAAATATGATTTCTTTTAGTATTTAAATATATATACATTTTTTTGTCAGACATCACAGAAAAATATTTTCCTAGCACAAAATTTTATCACCATGAAAGGTCACAAAACTATATATTTTTGTAAGTTATGAATATACAAGCATTCGGGTGAACGAAATTTCGAATGAACCACAGTATTTAGACGCTTTTTTCGTATAAATATATCTTTCGTTATAAAATATGACCTAAACCTTTTAGCGGAACATCAAAAGACCATATTCTTACAATGAGGACAAGGTGACTTCGCTGCGTTCGAGTACATTAAGTAAAATGATAAATTATCTTAAAACATCGTAGTACATACCGAGATGATATCAAAATAGCTTCAAATCAGACTACTCTTTATTAAGGTATTTGGTGGGGGACATTAAATTTCTTATACTATATCCTCAAGATTATATATATATATATATATATATATATATATATATATATATATATATATATATATATAAACTCGTATAAACATTAAATAAAATCAAGGACTCTAGAAAAGAGATATAATGAAAATAATTATGTATTAGCCAATACCTATACTGCATTTTATATTTTATAGAAGACTGATATCAATCATTTAATTTAAACTAAATTTCTAATAATTTTCAATATTAAAAGGGTATTAAATTTCTATTAGGTACATTTTAAGAATTGGATTTAGATATATTTTGTAGTTCAGTGTAATGATTAAACTATATGAGATTTGTTTGTTATAAATTGGATCCATTCGTTTAACAGTGTCATTATAAATGAAAAAAGCATTTTTTATCGCATTTATATAGTTTTAATTCCTAGAAGGGATGCACACACTTTGCAATTTATTATGGATAGGATTTTCTTCAATTTGGGAAAGAAAAGTTAAGGTGTATATATATATATATAAATATATATATGTGTGTGTGTGTATATATTTATATGTATATATATATGATAATTTTCTAAATCAATTATTAATTATTAAAAATAACTCTTAGATTTGTTTACATACTACGCCATGTTCACCGACTCCGTTTTCCTTGTATATTCTTCAAGTTTTTAGTAAAGGAATATCTTGATTCTTCCATGGCCCTAGCAGTTTATTTAATGATATCCTGTATTTTACTTTTTTTTGTATTTTACACTATTTCTAACACATAACTATGATTTTCAGTTCAGTTTTTGTGTGTGGAACAAATAGGGTTTATTTTATTCCATTCACTTTTTTTAGTTAGGGATATTTCTTATACATGACTGTAGTAGTCTAGTAAAAATTATAATGCAAAACAAGTTCACAGATATTTACAAGGCATGTTTTAGTGTTTTTCCTATGCTATGAAAAAGTTTGCTGAGAAGTTTCACTTTATGAGAAAATTATATCCTGCCATTTTTTAATAATATAAGTCTCTAAAAATATTAGAAAATTACATGTTCTTTGAAACATCTATTTTGATTAATAAACATCTTTAAACATCTATTTTGGTTTTTTTTTTCATTTCATTCACTTTTTTTTAGCTAGGAATGCTTCTTATACATGACTGTAGTAGTCTAGTAAAAATTATGTTGCAAAACAAGTGCACACTGATTTACAAGGTAGGTATTAGTGGTTTTCTTATATGATGAAAGAATTTGTTCAGAAGTTTCACTTTATGCGAAAACTATATCCTGCCATTATTTAATAATATAATTCTCTAAACATTTCATGTTCTTTCAAACATCTATTTTGTAAAGTGTATTCTCTTATTTAGTTAAAAAAGCTAAATTTAAGTAAGGCAGCTATTTTCATTAAGTTGCAAATAAGAGTAGGCACTCATTAATAAACTCATAATTTGAGATGTTATTCCAATGTGTATTATGGAATTGAACATACAATTATTTGTTGTAGGTGTATAACAGGTTGGTCGGTTTTATGAATCTTTATGGAACTGGATCCTGGAAAGATATAATGTGCCAAACATGACGTGCACAACATTAACAAGGATTTCAAGATAGTACATTAAAATTATAAAACTGCCTATTTATTCTTTCTATCAGTATATATATATATATATATATATATATATATATATATATATATATATATATATATATATATATATATATATATATATAACTGGTTGGTTGGTTTTATGAAGCTTTATATCACTGGATCCTGGAAGGAAATAATGAGCCAAACATGACGTGCACAACAGTAACTCAAACTCAAGATATTACATTAAAGTTATAAAACTGCATATTTATTCCTCCTATCAGTATATATATATATGCAACAGAATATTATTCTGGATATCCAAAACATTTAATTTTCGTATTTTTAAAGCATTGTGTTGTAAATCTTAGAGAAAATCCTCTATATCTAATAAAGTTTTCTATTTTAAGGAATAAAATATTAAAAATGATATATTTATACATTGAGGCTTCATTTTTACATATTATTGTCTGAAAGTATTTCTAGAGTTCGACTGTTAAAAAAATAAAATTTAAAATCTACTTCTAATAGTTTCAAATGTCTCTTTAATTTACGAATATATTATTTCAAGTTTAAATGTGTACTGGTTACGTAAAAATAAGAGTATTATCAATTTAGTTCCTGTAATGTAACATATGCAATTTCCTCCTGGATATTCAGATCCCAGTTAATTTTTACGTGATTAAAAGCATGGTGCTTTAAGTCTTAGGGAATTTTCTCTCCAACTTGTAAGTTTAATATTATGAAGGATATAAATCGCTCTGCATTCAATGAAGAAATGAAATTAGATGCAGTCTCCCGAGACTAGAGAAAACCTATGTGCGGTAGTTTCTTTTAATTGTAAGAATAAAAAGACATTCTTTATGCGAGTTTACACTCAGATAGCAGCGAACATTAATTCCCGAAAACTTCTCGAAATTCTCTTGCCCGCAAATAGAATAGAGTTCCGTTCTTTAGGATCATATTTTAAAAGCATTGTCTTAAAGTTTACTCTCCTCTTTGTAATAATTCAAGCAAAGAATTTGGCCCCAAGAAAGCAGCAGTGCATGTGCTAATTTCCGCTTTAAGTGAGGATATTACATATTTCTGTATTGTTACAGAGATTTAAATTACAGCTGTACTTTAATAAAGAAATTTCATATGCTTACAATAGCTCATTCTTATTTTTAAAAATTTTAAGACTTGTTATAACTGCATATTTAAGCAGAACTTTCACCCTTCTTACCTGCATTGTTTAAGATTGATATAGTCATTACATTTTATATATTGTTATTCTGGTTCTGAATAGTGCATACATCCACAATAATTTTAATTTTTTTCTATCGTTTTATCTCCATTTTTAATCTGTATTTATGAATATTAATTTTTATACAATCATATTACGAATCACCTTTCTCAATTTATCTTTTGCTTGTTATATATTTTCTATTCTAACTTCGAGAATATCTTTTCTTAAACTAGTTTTATTCTTATCAAAATTTTGTTATTTAGACGTTTTACTACTTATGTGTTGTAATTTCTATTATCAAAGTTAGACTTTGAATGAAGTACATTTTTTAACTAGACTCAAACTGGGGTTTTGACTCTTTGATTGTGTATTAAAGAGTTATTCAGTTAAAAAAACATTTTGGAAATAATTAATAGGACAAAAATATATACAGGTCTGGATACATTTGCTGCAACAGCATCCTAAACAATTTTTATGCATTGTTGACGTTTGGAAAAACTTATTTGATTTTACATAGATTTTACCGAAAATTGTAAAGTCTTTTGCCTATCTAAAACTAAACTTATTTGAACCGAAAAGATTACATTACTCCATTTTAGATCCAGAGATTTTTAATTTTAAGTTCAGTTTAAATTGTATGCCCTTGTTTCCTAAGAAATAACTAATCAAGTATGGAAGAATATGAACTCGGTAAAGATTGCGTTCTCTCTTTAAATCAATAAAGAGAAGACGACGTTATCTCCTATTTATTTTACTGCAGTCAGTTACTATTGATAAAAATTACTGTAACGTCGGCAGAGAGAATTACTGTAATTTTTTATCTCTCACTTACTCTAAATTTTTGAGCAGTTCATCTCGAGGCCACAATTTGGTGGGTTGCCATTAATTACCTAAGATTGCCATTAATCCTCATTTTCAATTCTGATTGGATGATAGTTTTACTTTTGAATCTCGAATACGTTCATCTAATGTTCGTGCTTATGCTCTGCATATTATATATATGTTCCTTATTGCACTTTAATTCCTTGTCCATACTCAAGCATTCTTAAACCCATTTTAAGCTTCCCAACTCAATTCTCAACGGCATCAATTTCAGTAGTTTTTTTTTTTTTACAAATTTTCCATATATCGTAGAACTAGAGAGCATGGCCTAGGGAGTTCTATGAGCAATTCATCTTGTGACCATCTCAATGGTGGCAACCGAACATCTCCCTCCACCTTCTCAATCCTGATTGTTGTGTTCTTTTGAATGCTACATTTATACAATTCGGGGAACTGTGGGAAGTATAGAAACGTGTACTATCCCAGATAATTAGCAAATAGGTAAACTATGGTGATTGCGCAAATTCTAAAATCACTGCAGATCGAAGCGTGACGCCACATTATCTTGCATTTTTTAAAATCAGTTTTTACATTATCTTGGGTATGACTTAATGGTATTACTGAAAATTATACTTAAATTTCTCATTCAAGCTATTCTTGAGATTTTTGTCATCCATAAAATTTATTTCTAAACAAAATTTCAAAAATAGTACAGATAATAGAATTTTAAGACGAAGAATTAGATTGTTGTTATACTTGATTTGTATATTTGTATATTTTGTTGAATCACTGATAGATAATTTTGCAATCATATTTAATTATTTGTTTCAATGTGCCCCTTTTCTTTTAGTAGACCAGTTGCTATGATAATAGTAACCGTCATTCACCTTTGAAAAACTTTAGCATCTTTTGTCAGTTAACTCTACTGTAAAAAAGACTTACGTGATCTTTTAAAAAGTTTAGAATGCTTTTTTGTCCCTTTTTGCAGTTTTGTAATAATTTTTGTATTAGCCTATGTGTAAACAGTGGGAAATAACACATTTTTACTTATGTATGTTTAATATTAACCCTTTCCGGTATGATTTAATAATGAAAAACTGTGCATAACCATTTAATTTTTATTTAAAAACTTGTTTCATTTTACAATTCTTACATATTCTTAATTACTTAGTCCTCGTGTTGCAAAAAAGTAGACCGTAGTGCTCCCAACCAACCAACCAACCAACTTAATTAAAATCCACTATGCATAGTGTTAAATAATATCAGAAACAGTAAAATTAAGAAAATACCAAAGCAAAACATTAATAAGGTATACAGATAATAGTGTTCAAGCTAGTGGTACTTTTCAAAACAAAGTGCAAAGGAATTCTTAATTGTTTACACCGCCAAGTAGTCTCACTTTTAATTTGATTCTTGTAACACACACGGCATTTCTTAGTAGGTTTTCTTTTATTCTGACTCATTAATTTGGCAATGACTTGTACCAAGTAAACAATATGCAATAGTGACTTGTGATTTTCACAAGTGATAAAAGTGTTGCCAAATTCAGTACACTAGAAATTTTAAACTAAATTAATTATCATATTTAACAGTAACTTTAATCGCATGACGAGTGTAGCTCGTCATTGTGCGGAATGGAATGAAAAACTAATGACGAGTTAGACTCGTCATTTTACCGGAAGGGGTTAGGGGTTTTAGACTGTATATCCTTTTCATTACTGTTCATTCAAAAACAGTGAGGAATCGAAAAGACTATCCAACTTAATTCTAGGGTAAAATGGGTAAATGGTAGCGGGTGTTTTAGGTTAATTCCCATTGCCTCAAATGCATTTCTAGATTTGAAAATACAATTTTTATGTTATATTTTAAGTTCTATGTGATGTTTAATAAGTAATATAGAAATAATAAATAAAACACTCAAACTTATTTGCCCAATTTAAATATAATTAATATGATTCGTGATTTTGTCAATTTCTTATAAATGGTTTCATATCATTGTAAATGAAAAACAAAAGTTTGTATACTCTTAATCTTAAATTCGCATGTTTATATTCACGTAGCACTAAAGTATTATGTCTACATGGTTTTAGTTTATTTATAAGTATACTTTGTTCCTTTGTAAATCATAGAAAATCTTAGTTGTTATCATATAAGTATTTATAAGAAATATAAAAAGGATATCAATAGCTAATGTATACATTTTTTTCTGTTTAAAATAAACATATTCAGAATTCCCAGTTTTTAGTTCCACATTATTGAAGCATACATGTTTTAATTAATATACTCCCAAAACAACACTTTGTTGAAACACTATTGTCTGCAGTTTGGTACATGGCAGCTAATGAAAATTGGGACTACTGCTTAATGCCAATTCTAAACTTTTGTGAACATACATGCCGAAAGTACAAATTTCGGTTCAGAAGAGCAGGTTTCTAATCATTCATTAAATAATAAAATAAATGATTAGGACAATGAGACTCTAAGTGATTATAAAATACAAAAATATTTTTTGAAATATATTTAAAATGCTGTTAAATTATAGATGTATTGCTTGTTGTAGTTATATCAAAATATGTCTAATAATATAATAATTATTTACTTGGGATTTTGCTGTCAGTCATAAGAAAACATAAAACTTTTAGCCATTTTATACCGCTAAATACTAGCTAAAGTAAATCGACCAGATATATATAAAGAAATGGGGAGTAGACGGTTGTTTCAAAAACTGACAATCACTTTATATAGGACAAAGCCAAATCAATTACACAGTTACCGTTACACACACACACACACACACACACACACACTAGTATAGCATAAATGGTAGTTTATAACTGTGAAAAACTGTAAAGCAACATGAAATTGCAATATTGGGGAACAGATAAAAAAAATTAATTTCTAAATTTTAAAAAACTCGTAAGTGTTATTAATGTTACTAATTAACGAATGAGACTTTTCTTTTAAGATGGATCTAGAAGATAATGTCACTTCTGAATACTAGTAACAGGGGAAATCTAAACAGTGATTACATTTCCAGGAATGTTGATAGAGAAAATACTTTAAAATTTGATTTCAAATATAACTTTCACTCACTTTCAAGTGAAATTTAAAAACACTTTTGGTTTACCCAATATAAGAAAAGGTGGTACTATAACCACATTTGTCTAACAATCTCGATAAGAACTAATACAAGCAATAAAGGCAAAAAAGTTGTAACAATTTGTGACCAGATTAAAATATACTATTTAAGCACTATTCTGTATTATTTAAACAAGGTAAATTAAGTCTTACGTGTTGATGAAAAAAAGATATATGAGTTATATATATGAGACTATAAAAGATAAATATGGTTAAATGTGTTATCCTGAAAGAACAATTTCAGGTGATTGTAGACTTTCGACTAAACAAAATGTGGCCATAAATCCGATATTTATATCTCTTTGAATTATAAAATATGACTTCAAGGGAGAAGGAAAAAAATTTTTGTATGCACCTTATACATTAGTGAATATAATTACTACAGTGTAAATTACTGTTATTACTAATAATATATTTTAATGATTTTTTCAAATAAAAATCTTTAAATTTTTAAAATATTTGAAACATTCTTTGCGCATTTATAACTGTTATATTCTTTGCACTACTTTGCATTAATCAGAAGAAGATTAGCCAAAATTAATGTTCCTCTAATAACATAATTAACCATTCCTGTATTTAAAAAGTTTTAAGAATGTTGTGTGCTGGAAAAGAAATAGTTCCACTGTCAATATTTTTTCTCTAAATATTTAATATTTTTTATAAATGTGTATGATAACATTAAGTATTATTTTAAAAATTATTCGGAATCGTAGAAATAAAAAAATTCCATATTATGGATTAAAAGAAAGCTAGTGGAACATATGCATGAAATTATTTTTTTAATTAACTAGTAATTAGTATCTTGGAAAAATATTTTGAGATTTCAACCATTTTAAGACAAATTTATAGTCCTAAAAGCATCTTTTCAACCAAACTGTTTATGAAACAAAAGAGTTCAATTTTGAAAGTTCGCCTTCACTATAAAATATCTTGAAATGCTTCAATTATCTTGCATGTATAACGTTTAATTTCTAAGTTGGCGTAAGATATAAAGATAGAAAACAACTTAAAAATCCCTGAATTTAATAATGGAATCAAATTGTTTTGTAAGTGTTTAAAACACGATGGGAAATAATTCACTGGAAGAAATTGCGAACGAATGATATAAATAATTTCCGTGGTTATACAAAATTGTATTAACAGCTATTATAAATTCTAAAATATAAAACTCCCTAAAAATCATTAACAAACCAATCATGCACAGTCGATCTCAAAATTGAGTACGACTAAAATTCAACCAAATTTTTAAGCTTTGGTTAGTAATTTTATGTTTTAAATCTAATATGTTTAATAACGTTAAATAAAGACATTAATTTAAATTTATAGCAATTTTTCTAATAAAGACGTACATTTTTTATTTTGTGTAAGTAGTAGATTTTTTTTGAGTGATTGTGGCCCTTGCCGGTATATTAGTTTCTTATACCTTAGCTAGAGTATTTAAATAGAAGAATATGTTTAGAAACTAGTTGTATTAGATATTTTTATTAACATGTGTTTCGATCGTCTGTTCAAGAACATCACTTTAGAAATCCCAGTCATGATGTGTAAATATAAATCTTTATAAAATAGAAAAGTAAAAAATAGTTGTAAACATAAACAAGAATTATTCCCAAAACCTTTACAGTAAAGCTTATAACCATACTTCTACGTACCCAGCATCTTATATAGCAAGAGAATAAAACATGCAAGGAAAGACGAACAGACCTTTGTTTCTGTTTCCGAAGAACTATTTCGTAATATATGAGAATGTTATCAAAGGCGCCTTGAAAGAAACCATTCGTACCAAAAAGTACCCTATTCCCAATAAAACAGCTATAAATTTCATTCCACGATACAAGCATACGTAAAAATTTGCAGGATATGCGAGTTATAGGTATTGCTGAGGTTTCATAAGATATGAGGGATGCCAAATAAAACCTCTTTCCTTTTCTATATATGTTATTGGAAACATATAAAATGTTTTTTTTTTCAAAATCCCAGATCAGTCGTAGAAAAATATTTTCAAACAGCAAGGAACGAGGGATATTTATGTTTTTAAGATAAACGTTTTGACGGAAACGCATTGTATTACCCGAACGGCATATTTCGACATTTTGTTTGATGATTTTCCCTCTTTACATATGCGTATTTTTAAAGCCTTTTTATACAGAGATTGAGCGATAAACGTTATTCATTTATGTAAACAAAAGTGTTACTGAACGATTATTTTATAGTTAAGTCGGGAAATCTCAGATTTTACTTTTATTCTTTAGAGTTCAAAAATTAGCCGATAGAGTGAAATTGATTTCTTGTCTAATAATGTAGAATTCATCTCGTTTATTGTATTTAATACTAATACTTTGCAATCACAAATTAATTTATTTAAAAAAATTAAAATGTTTAAATTTTGTTATTCATATGTTGGTATTATGACACTAATGTTACTCTGATTCGTTTATGAGACATAAAATTCATAAATTGCAAACCATATGTGCTTAAACACGGCAGGGGATAGTATGTGCTTAGATTGTGCATGCACGCAGGTGGCCAAATTTCTAAGTCAGTCAATGCAAAAGATAACTGTAAAAAAACTAACTACAGATTTTGTGAAAAGGAAAACGTTTCAGAAAATATTTAGTGAGAAAAACCACTTTTATTACTTATTTTGCATCTGAGAAAAATTGTTCTCACGAACCTGGGTTAATTTTTAATGAATACTACTTCCAAAATGTTGTCATTCAAAAGTAATGGATAATTCGTAGCATGTTAAGTCATTTTTAAAGGAATTATTATTAAATAAATTTCAGAAATAACTGAAAAAACTAATTTGAAAAATAATAGCATTAGGGGTAGCATCTCCCAAAACTAGTAAGATGAAAGAAGAAATAGGAAATTATTTGATTACTAGAGGAAATCCATATTTAATGAATTTTTTAAAGCTTTATTCATCTGTTATTCCCAAGCCATGACCTCATAATCAGTATTTCCTCATTTAAAAAATTATAAAATGCAAGAAAATATTCCAGTTTCAGTATTATTTTGACCATTCCGTAAATGGTAGAAGAAAATTTTAAGATAACATACTAATCTCTCGGATGTTTTCAACATCTTCTACTACGTTGCAGAAATGCACACAGAAGTGGGTTTTTGTCAGAATTATCAAAAATTGTCCAACTTCTAACATGTGTCGAACGTGACAAATAGCGGGATATATGGTGAATAACTCAAGATCGTTTGTACACAATCGTTTTTCGGAAGGATATAGCTTGCCAAAATAAACCTCGACAGTTTGGACAACACCATTTCGAGTTCGTTTAATACCATATGTAATTCATTATCACTAGTAATAGTCAGAAGTAAAAGAGGTACATCCAAAGAGGGGCATTCTAATAAAATTAAGGAAGCAATTAACGTTTTAAACTCTTGAAACGAAGACTTTGATTCAGTAGACACTTGAAGAGTTTTTGAGTCTTTCTTCTCAGCACCTAGGATTAGCTGATGTTATATATAATGTATGCGTGTGTGTGTGTGTGTGTGTGTATGTATGTATGTCTGTAGGATATGAAAATTATTACCCTTAAAATAGATAACCAATAGATCTCCTTTTTCTCCCTCCTCATTATTATAACCTCATTTATCAGCAATGAAATATCATATAAAGGAGTGTTTTACGATTTGGATTAAAATAATACATCTCTGAAAAATAACGTTGGAATAAATGCTAATTTTCTGTCCACGAGCCATCTTTTTCAGCTGTCACAGGTTAGGTTTGGTTTGATTTGGTTTGGAGTGCTACGGTCTAGTTTTTGCAACACGAGGGCTAATGAAACCAGGACCTACAGCTGAAAACCAATTCCGAACGGCTGCGAATATCCATGCCACAGTGGGATTCGAACCCATGAACTGCGGTAACGAAGTCCAGCACCCTAATCAATCGGCCATCGTTGCGCTCAGCTGTCCCAGGAAACTGGTATCTCTTTTGCAATACTTGCGTTGCATGTATGGTTTTCATAGAGCTAATTTAAGTTATCAAGGTTCACTCTTATCCCTCAAAAAGTGCTGAACTACCTTAAATCTACTTGAAATACGTGATTTGCATGCTGTGGCGCTGCGTCAAATGTGTACACTATTTAAGAATTCTATAGAGATATATAGCATTGTAAAGACGTCCGTAGACCAATGCGTTTTGATTCTCAATAAATATGAGGTTCTTCAATGCTGGACTTTGTTTTCTATGCTGGCTTCACGAGTGCAATTTGATTCGTGCAATCAAATTCAATTCGTTTGATTTGCAGCTCTTTTTGCCCAGCATGCTCAAGTAACAAATAATGAAGGCTAATCTCCGAATAAAGAATGTGTGTTTATGTGTATTTGTAATATATATAAGAACGCTTTTCTCTCTCTCTCTCTCTTCCTCTCTCTGAGTGAGAGATAGATATATAGATAGATAGATAGAGAGAGAGAGTGAAAAGCGTTCTTATAATTAATTCTGATATGAAAGTCTCATATTTACATATGCAAGCTGGGGATATATACAAGAAAGTTACGCACATTTTAACAAACCTTCTCTGTTTTGAAAAAAAAGTATTATCCTCTTTATTCTGTTTAAAATAAAACCAAAATATATCAGAAACTAAATTTTAACTACGATATAAACTCTAAAAGAAATGATTATATCTGTTCGTTTCAATAAGAGGTTTGTAGTTAGTCATTCAGAATCTCATCTTACAAGACCATTCTTATCAAAAATAAATTGGAGTTCGTTCCTCTTTTATTCGTAAAATAATTTTTAAAAATTATGTATTAGTTCTTAAACGATAAAAATGTCCGCCAAGAATAATTTTCATTTATCTGAAAAATTTTGTTTCCTTTTATTTCAATTCATACAACCATTGTTCATTTAAAATATTCTTCTTGTTGAATCTTTTGAATTTACTCTTCCCATTTCCTCTCCATTATCAGTATCTTTTATCATTTAAAGGAAAATTATTTTTTAAATTAAACACTTTTAAAAGAGGTTCAGATTTGGCGTTTAATCAAAACTTCATACTTTGGAATGTAAAAATCTTATTAAATATCATCCCAATTTTACAGTTAAACTTTCTAATTTTCAACTTTTATAGATGTAGTATATTAAAGGCGATAGGAGAGTGAAATTAAATTTAAAAATATTGAATATATATTAAAATAAAATGGATAGGAATATTTAAGTCCGCATTACAATGAAATATTTAAATATTCAGAAGTTTGTGTTTCATTGTGATGAAAATTATTTCGTAATGTTAGTATTTTGTAAAATTTCTAACTCTTTAATGCAAGCGTGATGTTTAATACTAACGGCAGGTAAAACAACTTTAAAAACACAAGCTAAGCTACTAAAAGGAAAACAACTAGATAAAGCACAACTTTATTTTTGGTTTTTTTAACTTTATTTCACTTAAAGTGTAACACGTTTTTCATGTTTTATAAACTTGATAGTTTAGTTAATTAGCACCTCAAACTTTAACGAAAAACTTTATTTGTAGATTTGAACAACATTCCATCAGTATTTAAATAAAAGTATTAGTCTTTTTCCAACGGTTTGCTTTTAGTGACATTTTTTGGCAATCACCAAATCATAAGATAAAATAAGGAATATCTTTCAAAGGCATCAATGGAAATCTGATGGTAAAGATTTTTACAAAATTGTATTTCTTGTAAATTTTTTTTTCTTGAGATATTAATTAGTTGTGTAGTATTTTAGCCTTTCGATAAAGAAAGTGTATAATAGTTGGTTGTTATCGTGTCAATTTAGAGGTAGTACGACTTCTCATGGAAAGATGGTTACTGTTGCCACGATAGTTTCGTCTTCTAAGAGTGGGTCCTCATTAATTAAAAGAAGGTTCCAAAAAGAATACCCCCAAACGTGGATTGTCATTCCCAAATATCTAGTTTGGGCACTTAGAGGAGATTGCGATTACAAACTTATTTTATGTGTCTCAGCAACTATGAATGAACACTCTGGATTTCATTCCGGCTATCCCGTTATCCACCAGTTACCAAATTTCTGCTTTTGCCGATTGAATAACCGCGAAATATGTGTGATAGTAAAATCACATTTTAAAATTCAATATCACGCCCGTTTATAGTTTTCTCTATACTTGGCAAATAAAATCAACTCCATTTCTACTTCTTGTTAGCTAGTCTTGGCGGTTTTTTTGAGGTAACACCTAAAAAGTCCAGCCAGCCCTGTTTTGAAAAAACAGAAAATTTTGAATGTAAAGGCAGAGTTGTCAATACTAACGGATGATTAGCAATATAAAAAGCTGATGTTAAAAATTTATTTTAATTTTTTTATGGAGGAACTGACCTTAGCATAAGCCATTCGTACAAAGGGGGGACCAGATTTAAGATTTGAGTAAAATTGTTTAGTGTCGTCGAATCTAATAGTTGAATTTTTAAATGATATTTACGGCTTGATTTCATAAGGTAACCGGAGAAGATACCTCCCTTTCTACTTTTATTACAAAGGGATTATATATATACAATATTAAAGAATTAATCAATCTTTAAAAATTTTAGGATCATCATGAGGATATTTCTTAGTTCCAATCATATTCTTATATTTCATAAGGACAAAATATTTGTTATCTCGAAT
Source organism: Pardosa pseudoannulata (assembly GCA_032207245.1). NCBI lineage: Eukaryota > Metazoa > Arthropoda > Arachnida > Araneae > Lycosidae > Pardosa > Pardosa pseudoannulata. The sequence goes on from CM063503.1 coordinate 115,956,176, forward strand.
TTCAAGAAATAAAATTTTTAAGTGAATGCTTAAGAGTAACGTAAATAAAACTATTATGTAAAATAAAGTGAAAACTATGGCATTTTTTCCACAGTTCGAAATAAAACAAACCTTAATAAGATATAAACCTTAGAAATTTAATAGCTGTGAATCATCCTTTAAAAATGATCTTAGTACATTGCACATTATTCGCTTTCGTATTTTACTCTATATTTAGAGTGCATATAGAAAAATAACTGGATAGTGAATTTCGCTTACTTTAAATACAATTTATATAAAAAAAAGTTATTTGAATTCCTACAATCTTTTTACAATTTTCCCCGTTTCTTCGTATTCCATACTCTAAAACATCACAGTTTCATTATAATCAATAAAATAAATAAAGTCCAGAAATTTAGAAGAATGTTAGTTTATAAGAAATATGTTCCTGAGAGAACTGTGGCAAAACCATCAACTGGAAGAAATTAATTTTTGCTTTAAAACAAGTAATTTGAACAATAAGATAACTTTATTCAGCTAAAATAATCCTGAATTGCGAAATTTGTATGGATTATATAAAAGTATATGCATATTTTCATACTATAGGGGGCAAAGAGTGTTTTTTAGTTTTGTTGAATTATGTCATTGTTATAAGAAATTGAATTATGTAATTGTAATTTTTAATGTTGATGTGGAATGATATTTCGCTTTCATTGAAGTTAAGATACATTCCTATTAACAATTCCCAAAATTATTAATTTTCTACTATTATCTATAATTTTGTAGCTTGAATCACCATTTTATGATGTTTTGAGCAGCACGCAGGAATTCATTTTCTCAGAAGGAACATCATGACAAATAACTTTATCATAGAACGTTCTTTTAGAGGTCTATGATAACAAGTATCTTATCACGACATAATTATTTTTTATAATTGATCACCTATGATGTTTATATTGACAGCTCAACACTAGTAAGGGTATGTTACATTATTCAAATTTGTTTATATGTTACTCAGAGGAATCAATAACAACTTTCATCAAATTTCATCCAGCAGAAATCATTCTATTTTAATGGATTATACCTACATACCATTCCAATATTTGTAGCCCTATTCTACATAAAAGTAAGACTATGTAAAGTAGGTTTGGAGTGTGTCCGTTTAACTGAAAGCGATAAAGATAGAAGTTTTCATTCTATAGCAGAATTTAAACATAAAAAGTAAATCAAGATATTATTGAAATCTATATCTTACTATTCGACATTAAAAGGATACGAGATATACCATATTTCAACTCCAGAAGGCAAAATAGTGTAACATAGAACAGACGAGTAGAAACACTTTAAAATATCCTCAATTTAGAGATCGTAAGAGAAAAAATGTTCACCCATACCTCTAAATGCTATATAATATAACTTAATGTAAATTTACATTTCGTGTAAACTAGTTTCATGCCACACCTAGGGGCTATATAGTTTTAAAGACTCACTTCAATCTTCATACTACATTTTCAAGTTCAATATTCATACTACCTTTCAATAGAATTAGTATCAAATAACCTAAAACTAGAAAACCCATATAGTTGAAATAATATCTTACTTTTTTACACAAAACTTTATGCGTTTCTTAGAATAAGTTCACAGCGGGATTCTAATTGAAACCAGTAGGGGTAATAGTTTTCATTTCACAACATAATTTAAATAACTGAAATGTAAAATCAATCTTATCAGAATCTATACTATTTTCATTAGACAGAAAAAAAGTGAGTTATAACGCATCATATCTCCAACTGGTAGAGATTAAATACTATACTCTAATGGCAACAGAAAATAGAAAAATTGAAAATGAAATAGAATGACAGAAAAAAAAATTTCTGTGGTAATAGCCATAAAATCTTCTGATCTTAAAGTATTATTTATGTTAATTAAAAGTAAGAATCAAATTAAAAATATACTCTGAAATTCTATCAAATCGAAAATATTTCTTATCAGTTTTTCACACTTTGTATGAACTGACACATGAAGTGTAGTTCTGGGGATAAATTTAAGTGATAGAACAGACATGAAACCTCCTTTAGTTTTGCATGCAATACCAAATAAAAATATTTGGTATATAAGGTATAAAATGTTTTCAGCGATATTTCCTCGTGTTTTGGCAAGAAACAAAATTTTTAGAATATTTTTCTGTAGCAAAGAATTTGTTATCTGGATATATTTAACCCTTGAGATATAAACACCTTCATTATAAGGCAACACTGAAGTACTAAGACAATATTAAAAATTTATAATATTGTAGAAATATGGAATATGGTAAAATAAGAATAAATATAGTGTGTATATACATACATATGCGCTTGTATGTATGTGCTTATGGAGACAACCATATCCTTTAGCATAACTGTACAACTAACTAATGAAATAAGCATAAAATACGAAAGATTTTAGCAACTTTCAAGCATCTTTTTCTTTCAGTTTCAGTAATCGATTATTGTTTTGTTTGAGTAAAACTAATTGGTATTTTCTAAAAAATCTAACTAACAGTATTAGAATAGCTTTCCATCTATAGCCCTGTGTAAGGCTTCAATAAATTCTCTTTTCGTCGAAACAGAATCTTAAAACTCAAAAAGAAACCAATTAAGTCTGCAACAGAAAGTAGAATATTATAAAGAGAACCTTTCAAGAAGGGAAAAGAAAAGATTTACCTTTTCCTTTCGAAAATTTTTCTTCAACAATGCTTAAGTTTCATCTCTTAATTAAACATAAGTTAGCCATTGCAATTTGTCTTTCTCTAACTCAAAACTTGGCAAACTCTTCATTTCTGACAGAAGTGCTCATAATTGGACAAAAGAAGTACTTTTTCATCCTTCCTTCTTTTTAGTGACAGTTGTTTAATTATCCACATTCGTGTATTGATTAAAGTCGTGTAGCATACTTTGCTTCAGAATCACTGAATAAGTTGAATGTAAACAAGAATATATTCAAATATATTCAAGCAGATATAAATTGTTAGTATTGTTTACTATCGAAATATAACATTATTCGTATTAAGTTCTTTTATTTTATTCTATTTTATCTATTCAATTTGTATATGATTGATTTTTGTTAAATGAATATTTATTTAGTTTAGTTTTTATAAAAATATCAAGTTTATAAAATCTAAGTCAATAATCAGAATTTACCAAAAGCTTTTTGTAGAAGATCACAACTTACGGGGAAAATTCCAAAGTAGTTTTTGTATAATAATCATTTGAGAAATAGGAAAACTGTATTAGGGGGAAATGACTTAAAATTGAGTAATCTAACACAATGAATTAATTATTATTGCTTAAAAAACACTAGTCTAAGATTTCTGTTTCATAAATTATGTTTTCAATTGAAAAAAAAACCGGAGTCTGATCCATAATCAGTAAATACGATATCGATATCAACACTTAATGCACTTTAATTATCAGAACTATTTGCAACATTTTTATAGTCTAACATCTACATCTTCACTTATGCCTATGTGAAGGCAGAAAATGACGGTGTACGGCAGGTTCTCCATCCCCTTATATGAAACTCAACATCGACTTTAGATGGACAAACTAGCATGCGATGAATCTTCTTCCATACATCAACATTTCCTTACTAACTGATGTTATCATGGCCATAAATGCCCCAGTACCCTCTGCCAGTTCTAACAAAATGGGAATCTCACAGGAAGCTTGCTCTTACAACCAGATCGTGTGGAGGACATAGATTGGTTTGACTGAGTCCTTCCTGATGAATAAGTTGTTACATATGCATAAACCCAATGAAACAAAAACTTGGAAATTAGAATAAAACCTTGTTGATCTCGGTCTTAATATTCGCATGTTTGTAAAATACATAAACATTCTGGAGCATTTAAATCCAATTTTGTCTGAATCTTAGCAGAAAGTCATTAACTATCTCAGCAATAGTAGATTGCAATTCTTCTTGAAAACAGAACGAAGTTTTATTAGCTACTTTTCACTTCAGTTATTTTTATTCTCCAGCAAGACAAATTATTCGATATCTTCGTCTGAAACAGAGAATACAGTTTGTGCTTCTGATGGCAAACGTTTCAACCAAAGTCTTTAAAATCCGTATCCAATTTTACGGTGGCTTTAAGGTATTTCATTGTACAAAGCAAATGTGACAGCTTATTAACTTAAATACCAAAATTAAATTTTAAATATTTACTTCCTGTGAATCTGCATAATATGCAATCAATAGATCATTTAAGTCTTCGTACTTCCCATTTGCTGTTATGTAAATTATGTTATATGTACTATGAAATTACATCACTAACAAAGCTCAACACTTCAGCGGGTAAATATGAAACAACGTAGAATTATTTTGTATTATCATCTACTATTCCAGTTACATGAAATTGGGACTCTAAACTGAAACCATAAACCTGTGTTTATCTCCCAGAATGGGGTCAGTTTTATCAGCCTTGACTAAAGATTCTGTCATTCCGTTTTCAGTGTTGCAACTAACACAATCTTAAAATTTCACATCATTCGTTTGAATTGCAAGAGTTAATTTTTCCTCAAATTTCTAAACATCGTTTATTAGAATACTTTTCATTAAAAGAGGGACTTAAAAATTTTAAAACTTTAATTTTTTTAAAGTTATAGCATACAATACAGCAAAGCAACGAAGAATATAGTTAAAGCACCGTAAAAATATAAATATACATTTTATATAAATTTCATTTTACCTAATTTAACCTCAGCACCCAGTTATATTTGTTTTCAAATGCTAAATGTACACGAATATTTATGGTAAATAGATAATGTTCAGAAAATAAATTTAATAAATGTTGTGAAACGACTAAATATTTAATGAAAATTTTCTTATATTTAAACAATATTTTGTTGCCGATTTTAGTGTCTTATATATTTCATATGCCATTAGAATACAGTAAAATTTAGACATAATATCAATATTCAAAGCATATTATATCTTTAAGTAGGTATGTAGTTTAAAATCAAGTAATAGAGGAACATGTGTCCGAATTGCAAAAAATTGAGACGAATAACGGAAGTATTTCTTTGCATTTACAGCATATTTATATTGTTAACGTTATAGCTATACAATATTTACGGTAATTATCAGTATTGTAAGGGTACTCTAAATATTATTGGATAATGTTTTTCAGTTTTTAAAGCTTGGTATCTGTCATCGTAAAGTGGCTCATAATTTCTCCTGAGCAACTATCGTGTGTTTTATACAGTAAATGTGTTGTTTAAAAATGGATCAGAAAATTGAAAGTGACACTAAAGAAATTGAAAGTCTAAACTTTTCGAATTCCAATACTTTCATACTACTGGTATTACTGTTCCAAACGAAGTAGTAAGATTTTTTTGACAGCTATAAAATGCAAAGTTTTGATTTCCGGTGTCTCCCTTTCAGTTCAGAAAGTACCTTATCTGCTTGGTCCGGAGCAAAAATAATCTGAATATCACTAAAGATTGCGTAGAATTTGGCATGATGAATTTGGAAATATGTTGCACAAAATAGTTTTGTGTATACTACCTGGATGAAATATTTTAATCAATAATTGTCATAAAGATTTTACTCGTGTCTGTGTATTTTATGAAACATTTGATATAAGCATTAATCATAAAATTTATACTTCCATATCTTCTTTAATTTTGGTTCCTTGGCAAAAAAGATGCAACACCGAATATTTAATCTAAAAAATATATTGTTTAATTTAAGCACTCGACACTGTGACTCGGTTGTCGTACCCGCGGATACGAATACCAAAGTACAATGCCCTAAGTATGTGATCATTATCCGTCCACGGAAAATATTTGAATATTGGACTTTGATTAACTATGATACAACATTCATAAACTATGCCTGCATATTTGTTATGCAATTTAGTTTTTGTGTACAACCAGCCCAATAAAAAGACTCAAACAAATGTTGATTTTAATATTTATAACCATTTACTCGCTCTTTAATAATTACAGTCCTTTGACAAAAATGATGCAACTCTGAAAAACTGATCCGGAAGTATTTTCTTTTATTTATCGGAATTTAACTCGCCGCAGGGCTGGTAAAATAATTTCAAGATGCAGGTCAAACATTTATTTAAAGCTCACACGACAGAAACCTAAAAAATATCTGCTTACAGAGCGTTTATATCGACTGTGCTTTTAACCAGAAACACTTATTTGTTCTGATACTTGATGGAAACTTGACTTCAACGCTTTTAACTCCTTTGAAGACATATATTGAATTTCTTTTTTAAGTTCAGAATTCCGTTTACGACGAGAAAAGACTGACTTAAAGCCATACAGTAAAAGATACTAGCCTAAGGCCAGTTACTTAAGTTCTGGATGGTCACGCTTCAGTTATTTCTACTTTCAAGCTATAATCACGATCTTTTGCAGCTCTTTTGTAAGTAAAACATCCATAACTCCGAAGATGATTACTGAATAAAGGAATTTCGAGGTTCAGTTAAAAGTATTACGCATTTTATTTGCTTTCGTAGACGTTTTTGAAGAATGGTTTAAATAAATTTATTATCCAGAAAAATGAAAATACGGATTTTAATTAAACACGAATATTTGAAAATCATAAAAAGAACAGTTCTATTGATTTTTCTCTTTAAATAATTGGGAAGGAAAATATTTTGTAAAAAATTTAAAAGATATAATAAGTAAAAGATGATATTCATTCGTTTAATTATCTTCATATATTTAATCACATGCTATTGTTATTGGATTAAAATTCAGACAGAAAAATAAAAAGCGAAAGTTTTATTTAGATAAAGCTAATATTAAATTCAAAATAACTAATTATTCTTTTTTAACTATTTGATGAAATTATATCTTAGTCCTTATTAAAAGTTAAAGTACAAGTAATACACCATTAATATTTTTTGTTAGTTTTGAACTGGTAACATCTAATTGCATCAGAAGAAATTAGTTAATTAACAATATAAATAAGAAATAATAATAGAGTTTTAGCTTGCTTTTGAAAAGCAAAATTCTAAATAGTAAAGTATAGGTTTGTATTTAATTACTTTAAAGGAAAGTTACATTTAAAGAAAAAAAACATTTCCTTTAATACATTGTTGCCGTTATACTTAAATTTTAAGCTTTACGGCTGAAACTGTACTGTCTTATGGTATTTTCTGTATAAATTAGAAAAAAATATTAGTTTTGACTTGTTAACTTAAGCCTCTTAAGATAAAAATTCAAAATAGTAAAAGATTATTTAACATTCAATTAATTTATAGCATATAAAAGTATTACCTTTGAAAGAAAAAATGCTTTACATAACAGTATTAACAGCATGAATGGCGTTATTTTTTTTAAAGATTAAATAACATTTAAAGTTTTACTCGTATGATTTAAATATTACGATTTCAGAAACTTTTTGTCTTGTATTTCTTGTGTACAAGAAAGTAATAGACTACTAGATATGTACGACAAGAATTTTGAAAATTCATTTTTAAACAGTGTGTGATTTCATGAAAATGTTTCTCATAATCTGCCAGTTTCTCTTCCAAATCAACGTTTTTTTTTATTTAAAAAAAAAGTTTCAGTTTGCAAGCGTACTAGAAGTGAATCACAGAAATTGATATAGTTATTTTATTGGTAATTTGTAATCTTTAAAGTGTAAGTATGGAATGTTAAAAATATAGAACGTCACTACTGACTTTTATGTTAAATATTTACAATACAGGAGAATGGAGATTTTAATAGCTAGTATTGCTGTTTATAATTTATAGCTACCAAGTTAGTTTTATCATCAGAGCTCTGGCATGTTTGCATGACGAGGCAAAACTAAAACGACTTAAAGTTTACAAGCATCACACAGCAACCTTGATATAGTCTGAGTATAGTAATTACTTGTGGGAGAGATTTTTAGAACAATAATTCGTGTCTATTTTTATTAACATACTTTATAAATTTTATCATCTATCCTAAACATGACAATGGTAATGCTATGTGTATTTAAAAAGAGAAATATGAAAAATTTATTTGAACGTATTAATTCAAACACTCATGAACAGCAAAATGCTTGAAAAACTAAAAGGTTGTGTAAGTAATTTGCCTAAATTTAAACGTGTGTGAAAGTACAGGTGAATAATGAATTATTAAAACTAAAAGAGCTGTGCAAAGTACTGATAAGTTATCAGTTGATGATAGCACATGCAATTTAATATTACAAGATACTGCCTTTTCCATATTAATGACATGTACAAGAAAAGTTTTTAAGATTACTAACGGCTTTATTACAAACTTGATACCATAATCTTTACAGTTAATTATGGTAAACCTGTTTTGTCTAGCTGAATAAGTACTAATCTGATATCTTTTAATAGTCCATTTCGTTTAGTTTAGAAATTACTGCTTATTTCTACTACTAATGACATTAACAGTCGTAGTTTTAAAGACATAGCTCCGTCTTTTATGTGACTTTATATCTACATCTAAAATAAAATATTTTGTCAAAAATTTACTGCCTACTGTATTGATATTATATTATCTGACAAACATATATTCAGGTATCTCAATTTATTAAATACTGCTATTTTACAGTGTTACTGATTGTCAAACCGAAGTTTGAATGACTAAATCTCAGCAAAACTTGTCAAATTTTCTGCCTAAAGTACTAATCTAATTTTACGTTATAGAAATAAACAGTTTTTCTTTAATTTATAAAATTCTATTAATTTCTTTTATTCAAGACATTAAAAGAACAGTTTTAAAAAACTAGCTCTGTCATTATTTACTGTACAGTATTGACTTTTAAATCACTATTATGAATGAAAAATTTTGCTGAATTTTGAGTAGAAAATTTTCGAGTTAATACTATCAAAAAGATTTATATTGATAAAAGAAAATAAAAACAATAGCAGACTGTATATATATATATATATATATATATATATATATATATATATATATATATATATATATATATATATATTTATATATATATATATATATATATATATATATATATATATATATATATATATATATATATATATATATATATATATATATATATATATATATATATATATATATATATATATTTATATATATATAATATATATATTATAATATAATATATATAGATTATATATTATAAAAATTTTATATATATATATTTTTTTTAATTATATATATTTTTAATTTTTATCTTTATAAAAAAAATATACATAATTTATTATATTTATATTTTTTTATTATATAACATGATTATTAGAGTAAAAAATCATTATGATTAAAGTAATATATCAAAATATATAATCATATTAAAATATAATACATTGTGATAGTAATATAATTTTATAGTACTCTAATAAATAACATCTTATTCTATAAAATTAGTCGTAATGACATTTAATATATTTTAAATATACTACATATTTGAAAAATAGTGTTTTTTTTTCTAGTGTACTAGCTATCAAAATGCATAAACATATTAATATTCTTCGGATAAGTAGTGTATTTAGTGTTAATTGTGTATGCAGTATATACTAAACACTCCATCTATACTTTAAATCATAGTGTTCTTTTTTCTATTAAAAATTGCTCGAAACCCAGTTTAATTCATTTTAAGGTAAAAATATATTACACGGAAAAGGACTACAAAAATAAAATAGAAAGTTTTCTTTTCTTTTTTTTATTTATTTTTAGAAAGGTATAATTGAACCATAGTTCGAGCTACCAAATTATAAAAATATATTTGTCGTCTATTAAACAGGCAGAGGAAGACAACATAATTTTTAAATAAGACATGTTAAGGAGGATAAAGAGGTGCCAACTCCTTCATTTTTAGAAACATTTTCTCATTTACGGGAATTTCGGCGGTAAAATGAATGACAAATCAACGTAAGTGAAGAAGCATTTTGGTTACTCGAAACATGCTTCTTCATATTCAACTTTTGAGGCCGGCAAAATAATATGATTTTGCACAAAATTATAATCCTCTGTACTAAATGTAATACATACAGTAATTTATGTATAGTAATTGTTTTTTTACATACATGTAATATTTAAGTTACTAATACAATGATTTTTCTAAATAATTACTTAAATATTGGCCGAATATTTTTAAGCATTATGTGCACTGGAGATTAAAGTTTACAGATGTATCTTTTTTTAACTCAAAGTTTTAGTTAATTTTGAAAATTTTGTAGTGTTTCCTTTATCTTCAAGCTGCATTGTATTAACATTTTGGTATTATGACGACTGTAGAAAAACCAGCACGTTTTATACGACTAATTTAGATTTATATCTTTTCCAGCAAAACAGAATATAAGGGTACAGGTTTGTTAAAATTAGTTCAAAATTTGTGCCCAAGTTGAGGCTATTGTTTATATTTATTTTCTATTATTCCTAGGCTTTTTTTTAGTAGAAATGCTTGACCATTAAAAGAAAAGTTTTATTAGACAAGGAAAAGTCACCCTCCGAAGATAATTTCACAGGTTACATTGAGATTTTGAAAGAAATCTATACCAGCCAGAAATATTCATCTAAACATATGTATAAAGGAACAAGAAATGTGATTTTAAAATCAGATTTATGTGAAAATTATTTCATGCAAATCATTGTGGTATCTCGTCTTTTTAACATACATGTTTCTTTTAATTCCTTGTCGTTTTTTCATAATTTTTAAAAATGGAGATATAAATTAAAAGAAATCCTACTCAAATATATTTAAATTTATTTACTTTTCCTCTTTTCTAAATGTGTTATAGAATAATCAATAATTTAGTTATATTAAATTTGCTTTAACTTTCTTAATAAGTTCATTTATTTAAGACTGTGAAATATCTCATTGAAGGTTTAAAATAACTATTTTAAAAAATTGTACAAAAGAATAAATAGAAAAATAAAAGTTTAATTTTGTAGTTATTTAAATTTCTTTTATTATTATTTTTTGTTTATAGGCATTATAAATAGCTAAATGAAATATTTAGTTATTTATACTTTACATATTCACATAGCAAACCTATAAAGTAATATATTTTTAGAGCGAAAATTCTTAAACTTGAAAATGTATTTTATAAACATAATTTGGTTGAATGTTTATTAAGCATGAAAATGAGGAATATTTTTAAAACAGTCAAAATTCAACATAACATACTCCGTTAAATCAAACTGTTCCAAGAATCCCCCATGAAATTCTATATGAATATCATACTTAGTTACTGATAATAAAAATTTTGGGTAACATCAGTAATCACTGTAATTCACTTAGAGGAGCTAAAATTAATGAAGTATGATTGCATTAAAAAATCAAAAAGCAGCTTTAATTTAAGTATACAACATGATAACCAGGTAAATTATTTATGAAAAAAGCACTTAAACTAGATTACAAATTCAGACTTTTAGGCATAAATATTCTTATTGTTTAAAACTCTCATATTGGTTTTGAATAAAATAAAACTGAAATTCATAATTAAATTTAAAATAAGAAAATTTAAGTTTAGGAAAGCATTGCAATAAATTTTTTTTACGTATTTTTACAAATGCAACAAATTATTCATCAGCACGAAATAATAACGGTACAAGATAGAAATCAGTTTGAAGTTATTTCTGTAACATGGTTTCTGCTCTAAATGCAATTATAAATTTGTTATACATGATTGCCTTCTTTAACACAAAATAGTCGATTAAAGATCTCCAATCTCAACATCATTTTTTAAAACAACTTTGTTTTCAATTTTGTGACAAGGAAAATTACCTCATCATTAGAAATAATTATTTTAATAATTTCTACAAAATGAATTTTTGGAGTATAAACATAAACTATAGAATCTACTCTATTCAATTGCGCAGTATATTCTTTAGTAGTGAATAAATTTTTTTTTATGCAAATCTCTTTTAAGTGTAAGCACTGTACATTTATTTAATGATGCATTTTAAATACTCTCTATAGTTTCTTTTTGAAAGCATTTCATTTTTGAAAAACCTAAAAAGTATAATATTTTTTATTCCAAGAGTTTTTTTTTGTTGTTGTTGTTGCTTTTTAACGAATAAAACGTTGCTTAAAAACGAATATCTTTAATAAATTTTATCACTACATTTGATGTTTTGTTGTAACAGTTTTTGCACTAATGCTTTTTTTTTTAAAGTAAGCAAATGAAATTTGTACTGGCACTCCTTTTGTCCCCTGATGGAAAATTTTCAATTTCTCAATAGCATCCTCATAGGAAAAACAAGAAGAGGTTTAAGATGAATCCAATGATTTTACTTTGCCAGGGAAATGTAAAAGTAAATGGGCATTACAAGTGAGCACCCTCTTATCATAAATTTGACCCACACCCTACACAAACTTTTTAAGGTCGTACTTCGCTATTTCTAAATCTATAGAACTGATGTTTGAGCCCAAAAGAAGAGTGATATCATGCACAAGTAAAATCCAAATGCTGATATATGGTTGAATTTATAATATTTGCTAATAGCACATGTGACACAAGTAAAAATATTCTCCACACGGATGCTTTCCAATAAACAATTTATGAGAGACGACGGCTTGTCTTGGCTTGGTTTGGAGCGCTACGGTTTACTGTTTTGCACACTACGGCTAATGAGACCGGGACCTACTGCTTAAAGACGATTCTGAACGGCTCCGAACATCCATGCCAAAGTGGGATTCGAACCCACAAATGATCGATATAAATGATACCGATGATCAGCCTGAGATAGGATGGAGTTTCCTAGCCATCTCCTATATAATAATAGCCTAAGTTATCTGTCCATCCATCCTCATATTTATAAAGTGGCTGAACCTGGAATGGATAGAGGCATCCATATTGGATTTTTAATGATTTAAGGTTAGCAAAGTTCAAAGCAATTAAGAAGTTTGTTCGTTTGTTTTTTATACATAACCACACGGTTTGCAACCGATTCGCTAAATTTTGGATTTTATTTATACATACCGCCAAATAATCACTGTCAATATTAAAACCTCTGCTGTCCAATCTATCACGTAATATGACAAGATAAATTAAAGTTGGCAAACAATATACGGTCAGTAAAGAATGCATACTAATTTTATATTTTACCTTGCCGAAAACTTTTCGAGATTATTCTAAACTTTTAAGATAAATTCGATGAAGATAAAGTTACGGACGAATAAGCATGTATCTTATTACTTATTTAGGTATATCAAGAAAGCTTCTGGTTAATTTTCTATTATTTTAATGCAAATTGTCAGTCATAGTGTAAAAAAAAATTTGAGAGTATTTCTTAATACGGAGAAATAAAGTACAGTGTGAGATATACATGCCTGTCTCGCTAAACCATCGACTTTTTCATTACGACAAATACCAACGTGACTAGAACCCAAAAGAATAGAATGTTATAACCTCTACGAGAAAGTTTTTGGTGCAGCTGGATGGTCATAGAAACGTAACAGTGAGTATTAGAATCAGATTTGAGACTTTCTAAGGCACTCCTTGAGTCCAAGTATATTATAAAGAATATTTTATTGCTGGAAGAAAAATACCTTAAAGTTTCGTATATGGCAATTACTTCGGCTGTAAATATGGAGCAAATAGAATGAAGACTGTAGCTGAAAGCCCCAGAGTCGCTACAATATGCAGAACCACCATAATCTAGAGATTTTGAGCCGTCAGTATAAATGCCCTCATAGTTGGGATTTTTAGCCTTAAAGGAACTGAATAGCTGTTGGTAGATATAATAGACTGTACTTTCTTTTACAGAGCTCTTAAAGGGTTGAAGATATTGAATATTAAGGTTTTACCAGAGTGATGTTTCAAATAAGAGGCGAGGTGAAATTTCAACGTCAACAAACTGATTATCTTCAAGATTTCTCCGAATTTCAAAACCAAATGAAGGAATGGAGTGTGGGCGATTAGAATAAAGACGATTCAGATGACCATCTAAATTAATTTTTCTCAATGGGTTCGAATGATGGGAAAGGATAAAAAGTAGGTGTTAAGTGATATTTTAAGACGAATATAATGTAGAGATGGTTCATGACAAATTACAAGAAGGCTATGAATGGGTGAAGTTCTAAAAGCACCGGAGCAGATCCAAAGAGCGAAATGATGCACCGTGTGTACCTTTCTTAAAACAGATGCTCGAGCAGAGCCATAAACACAGCAAGCATAATCAATTCTTGACCGGATAACAGCACGGTATATTCGAAGCATGGCATCGCTGTCGGCTCCCCATGAAGTATTAGATAGAACTTTTAAAAAGATTTAAGCTCTTTTCACATTTTGTACGGGGATAAATGTGGTTAGCAAACGTAAGTTTATTGTAAAAGTAAACACCTAAAAATTTAACACAATCGTGAACGTCAATTTTAGAAGATCCTAAAAAGAGCTCAGAGTCTAGATGGAGTCCGCGTTTACGGCAGAAATGAACAGAAGTAGTTTTTTCCTCAGATATTTTAAAACCGTTTATATTGCACCATTCAACAATACGATTAATTGATGTTTGTAGTTGCCGTTCAGTAAAGTGAATGTCTTTCCCTTGTGCGGAGATTTGCAGGTCGTCGATATATAAACATCCATTCACATTTGGTGGTATTTGCTTTAGTACCGGGTGGCCATAATTAAACTGACAGTGCTCACAGTGTTCTGTAGCTCGATCTATTTGCGAGAATGATGCCACATTTTGTAGGAAGATTAAGCAAGTCGGGGGACGAAGGATTCCGCGAAAAAACAAATTAGTTCCAAAAGTCACCGATAGTGGAATATTTGGCGCTGTGTAATAGAAAATAGAGTGTTGACAAATGCAAATCAATACGGAAATTACCTTTTATTTTGCCTTTAAATGAGGTTCAATGTGGATGCCGTTGTTGTGGACCACATATTGCATTCTGTGCACAGTATGCAAAACAACAGAAAGTAACATGTCTGCAGGAATCTCCCGTACAGTCCGTGATATGATATCCTTCAAAGTAGACAGGTCCTGGACCATTCCTTGATAGACCTTGGAGTTAAGGTAGCCCCATAGCCAGAAGTTGCATGGAATAAGATCAGACGACCGAAGTGGCCATGCAATTGGAAAGTAGCTCTAATGACTCTTTCTGCTGTGAATTTCTGTCGTAGCAGCTGTTGCACCCGTACAGCAATGTGTGGAGGGACTCCATCTTGCATGAAAATGATTTCCCCCAGGCACTGTCTTTGCTAAAATGCCGGAATGACAAAGTAGTTCAACATGTGGTGATATTTCTCTCCGGTAACAGAACAGGTTTCCGGTCCTGTCAGTGTAATGTTCTCATAGAAGAATGGACCTACGATAAATTCCGCTGTGAACCCACACCAAACAGTTACCTTTGGTGAATGTAAATTACCTTTTATTTTGTATTAAATCAGGTTCTGTGGATTCACGTTCATTCAGGTAAAAGTGCCATTCATAGATTTTCTGGCCAAGTCATACCATGCAAGAACAGAGTAACCGACAAAAGTACAGTCCGCTTGATATGGTAGACAGTCCGACATGTTCTGCCATGATTGATTTACGTAGAAGGTTGCATTCCGAATCATGGCTAGAGGTGGCCGCAAGTGGCCGGAAAGTACCGTGCTGACTTTTCTGTGGTACAGGTTTTGTCCTCTAGCAGCTGTGAACCTTCAGAAATTGTTTCCCCGCCAAACATGCTTTGCTAATGCCAGGACCGTACCTTTACGCATTTGTGGTTCTAACAGAACAGGTTTGAATGTATTCAAATCGAGAATGGATTTCTACGATAAATTCGTCAACCACACCAAACAGTTATATATAAGGGAAGTTACTTCCATGGTGAATTTGTCAGGGAAATTTCTGGGTATTCATAGTTCCATTCAAAAGTTTTTCTTCATAAGATTTTTAATAAGAAAGTCAAAAATTTCCAATTAAAAAAAAACAAAAATAATTCAAAGTCAATCGCTTATCATGGTAGGGGAACAGTAACTCCTGTACATGTGATCTTGTACGGATAGAAGTTGATAATCTATCAGCTTTAATATATTTTTAAATATACTACTACAAAGCAATATTGTATATCTGTAAAAAGAACTTCAAAGAACGCATTTTTAAACTGATACTTTTTACATTTTTTACGCATTTTTTGTGCTTTTAAAAGCATTCATTTTTTTTTCTAAAAGCAGGAAGATTATTTGCAGGTAAAAGAATTTGACTGGTAACGCATGCTCGACTAAAGAAGGAGACATTGCACATAAACTTTCAATCCGATTGATTCGAAACGTAACACATTGTCTTTTAAAACCCAAGCAGCTGGCACTGTGAAAATGGATGTAACATGCAATTTGAATAAAGAACTTCTTCTTCTCAGCGTACGTGATATTGCAGATCACGAGGCTTTATCTGTGTTTATGTAGATTTTACGCTTTTTTAAATGTGTTGCCATATTGCACTTGAACTAAATCAGAAAATGTGCATAATAAAAGGTAATTTTATTCCGTATTAATTTGCATTTGTTAACACTCTATTTTCTATTACACAGTGCCAAATATTCAACTAGCCTTGACTTTAGGAACTAATTTGTTTTTCGCGGAATCCTTCTTCCCCCGTCTTGTTTAATCTTCCTACAAAATGTGGCTTCATTCTCGCAAATAGATCGCGATATAGAACACTGTGGGTACTGTCAGTTTAATTATGGCCACCCGGTATATCATTCTCTTTTATAGAGAAAAGAGGACACTTAGCACAGATCCTTGAGGAGCCCTGTGAAATTAGGATTAATGCTTGGTCTAAACTCTTGGTTCTCTAAGTGGGTGCATCGAGCGTATACTACTAGAGCTACGTCAAATCAGAAAATTCACTACCATTTCTGAAATTGTTAAAAAAGGCATGCAGATATTTAACATTTAGCATACCTTTTCTAATCTCTGCTCTACTGTCAAGACTTGCAATTAATTGTTGACAGGCAACCGATCTTCTACTTTCGTGGTTTTCAACCTCGGTTCCATAACATCTGTGGGTGTCCCTAATTTATTCAGTAGATGCCGCGGCAAAAATCTTGAGAATTAATGGTCTATGCAATTGTAAAATGCTAAGCATAATTAGGAGATCTATTGCATAAGTGTAAGTTTTGAAAGCTCAATGTGCTCTTAATGTTGGCAAGTTTGAATTACAATTAGGCATAAAAAAGGATGATCCTAAGTCACATTTCTTGATTTTGTCTTTCTATTTCAAAATTATCTAACCGGAATTTTTCTATCCATCTAGTAGTCTTTTTACAGACAGCTGGCGAGACAGTGTAATGAGGTATAACTGGGAACCAATGCATTAAATTATACTTTATTAATTATCCGTTTTAATAGGAAGTTATCCCAGATTTATTACTTACTTCCAAAAGTGGTGCAGGATCGAAAGCTGTCTTTGAATATGAATTAGGAGAAGGAGAGTATTACTAGAGAAGGAAGGAATAGGAAGGAAGTGATCGAAAACTGAGAAGTAATACAGTCGTCGGTAAAGCTCCAAGAAGTAGAAGGAAAATTGCCGTGTCTTACACGTGAGTTGTAGACGTTCATCGCTCAACGATGGGCACGTATCATTAGGTTCCGGCTCAGAAGTGGATTCCTTCACTCGGAGGAATTTAGCAGGGCATTATTGCCATTAAAACGTTGCATTTAGGATACTAAAGCCCAAAGTAACAAGCAAATCTGTAACTAATTATAGTACACATTTTTTTAATAGTGTCGTGAAGTTATGAGTGAAGCAAAGAAGTTAGTTACAATAATTTGAAGTCTTAGACCAAAGATAAGCTTAGAGCGGAATGCAGCGGACAGGTTACCACTACCAAGTGAAATTAACGCACAATATCAGGAAATATTTGTTTATTACATTTTTCTAATTTTTATAGTCAGAATTTCAAGTTTAATTGCTTGCAAGTATAATATTATTGCGAAAGGAATAATTACCACAAATAAGGCAATATTTATATTTACACTAAAACACATCTGTCGATTAGCAGTTCCGTTGCAGTTTTGGAATAGATAAAATTTTAAGCTTTCAACATAAGTTCTTCAACGTACCGAATTTTTATAAATACCCAAAACGGTGATAAAATACCATTGTTATTTACAACAACACTCATGTGAGAAAATAGTCACAAACTTAAAAGTAATAAAATATATTTAAAAAAAATAATTGAAAAAGGAGTTTAAGAAAAAGTGTTCGATTTTGACACAAAATTCTTGTGAGCTTTAACATGCATTCTTTACTCAATTAACTTATTTCTTATTTACTATTATACTCATTGAAAAATGTCTTAAATTCAAAAAATTCAATGGATCACCAGTTTAACTTCACGCTCCAAATAACTCAAAAGTCTTTTGAAGAAATAGGTTTGAAGGATTTATACTTTCTTTCCTTTTTCTGATTTATTTTCTAGAACTTTTACAAAACAATTCCTTCAAATTGGGCAAACACCTCCAACTCAAAACTGTATCCTTTTCATGTGACAATTTTACAATGTTTCTCTTATTAAACGTATTTCATTTGAAGTTTTCTATTTATTCTTTTGAATAAAGACACAAAAATGCCAAATATATGCATGTGTATGATTCTCCACAGATGTTTTACATTAAACTGTGTATTTTGAAAAAAATTACTTTGGTAAATTCATTAATAAAATAATTTTATCGCTTTATGACAACTAGTATGAAATTTACAAAACATTTCGTATATTTTTTCTGCACTTCATGAAACTTTATAGACTGGCAAATCTTATTTATCACCCAAGGATTTCAGTACTTAAAATGTTACTTAATTTTTCTTATTTTTAAATGGTCCTAGTCTTTCAATAAAAAAGCATTTCAGACTAAAAATGCAAGTATATTTTTTCATTTATTTAGAAAACCAAATTATTTAATTGTAAACTTACATAAAAGCTTACATCTTTAAATTAGGCAAATTAAAAGGTGTTTTTGTGTTTGAAGGAGAGGATAACTTATGTATATAATCTATATATTTTTTTTTTGATTCATCAGACATAATAGAAAATTCAAAACAACCTCCTAAGGGTTTTGAGCTTCTAAATGCAGTAAGTGTACAAGTATAAATATTTATTGTAGGAGACCCAAAGTTTTATATACGGAAACATTAAAAAATATATCTTTACTCAACGTATCGACTTAGCAAACATAGGTACGTTACGAACAAAAATATTTTAATGCATAAAATTAAGTGAAAAAAATAGAGCGATCGAATAAGTATTTTACTATCCAGGTTTAAATGGAATTTGTTTTCACACCCTAAAAATTTATGACAGAAACGAAAATAAACTTTGCATTTGGGTCCAAGATGCAAATATGAGCAGAAACGAAACACTGGATTTTTGTTACAACCATTGTCATAAAATATACATCTAAGGTATTTTCAGGTTTTAGTAATTTTGTTGTATAGTCTTACATTATGTTGCTTGGAATCAATCATAGATGGATAATTATGGAAAAATCGCGTTAACCTTTACTCTAAAGATTTTATTATTTTTCGATTTTTTTCAGTGAGTATTTACATGTATGCAGAATTCCTTCATTACTAGGTAAAACTATTAACTAGTAACAACAACAAAAAAAATACGATTGATTAATATGCTTGAAGATTGATGTTTCACAAAGTTCTTCCGTCCTCAGAAAGTATGGAAAGAAAATGCAGGCCAGTGTTTTTCTGTGTCAGGGGAAGTTAAAAGTAACTTTGTTTCCAAGAATATGGTTTCATTAGCATTACGAATAAGAATTCGAATTGTTACAATTTAATTACTATTTACAGAATTTACAATATATTTCGCACTAATACACCTATTCTCATTCATTCTTTCTCTCTCTGTCTCTCTCAGTATATATTTAGAGGTAGGTATATAGGTAGGTAAATCGATAGTTTTGATCAAAGGAAATATTATCACTTTAAAAGTTTAAAACAAAGTACTGTCTTACGGTATTAAAGATTTGTACCATGAAATGAGGTTATTACTGATGATAATCGTATGTCAGCAGTTTATGAAATTTCAAATTTAAAAAAGCTTAAAAATTTCTAATTCTAGCGGAATAATACATGTGATAAGGGAAGATTAGAATTATCTTAACTGTTCATATTTTTGTATATTTACCCAACTATTTAGTAGGTTTATGTGAAAAATGAAACCAAATTGTGTAATTTAAGATAAAATTTTAAAAAAAGTAATTCTTAAGTATTGAAATATTGTATTTAGTAGTTTTTTAAAAATTTTACTTCATTTATATTCAATAAAATTTTAAAAAAATGTATTGCTATTATAGCTATTTCTTAAAATTATATGCAGTTAAATGCGCAAGTACATATATGTATATAGCATTACATTTATGTGTGTGTGTGGAATTTAAAGAGAAAATATAAATTTATGTATAGATTGTTAAACATAACTGCCTGGCTTAGAAACATGAGCAACAAATAAACTCAAAATAATTATTTCGGCTGTATATAAAAATAGATTGATTGATTGGTTTTAAGGTTTTATGGCACAAAATAACTAAGGACTGCGCCAAACAAGAAAGTAAATCAGTACATGGATCAAAGAAAAGAAAACAAGAAGGTGAACAAGCAAAAATGTATGAATGAACTATCAAAATATTACAGTACAAAAGCAGATGACAAAAATAGCAACCACAGAAAAGTGGAAACAGGAATATTAAAATTCAAAATATAAACCGGTAACATGTAAAAATTCAAAAAGATTCAGATGGGGATCATCTCCAACAAGGTCAATTAAATTAGGTGATTTTGAATTAAAAAGTTTCAGATACAAATGGTAAAAACAGGAGCACGAAGTTAAAAGATGTATATAAAAATAGAACATAAGCAAGAAGTAATACATTTTACACTTTCCGTAAAATATATTAAATAAGGTATTTGTAAAACATGATAAATATTCAGAGATTTAGAGATTGGCAGATACAACATGCCTAGGAAATTTTAATAGGATAATTTTGAAATGATTGAGTCTTGTATGCAAATACACCAATAATTATCGATCCAGACTCGTTGATTGATGAGCATCCTATCTTAGAACTAACGAA
Organism: Pardosa pseudoannulata; assembly: GCA_032207245.1. Classification (NCBI taxonomy): domain Eukaryota; kingdom Metazoa; phylum Arthropoda; class Arachnida; order Araneae; family Lycosidae; genus Pardosa; species Pardosa pseudoannulata. Next base: position 115,977,180 of record CM063503.1, read on the forward strand.
CAAACATCTGGAATTCGATATTTAGGATTTAACCTCGAAGTAATAATGCATCTATTTTCATGCGCTTCAGAATTTATTGAGAAATACTTCCCTCCTTACGCATAGTAAATTAGTTTTTTAAATAGCTTTAAAAATGCCCAAACTATGCGCAAAATTGATGAATTTCGTAGGTTATCCCAGGAATAATCGAAATGCAATAGTTAACATTTTCAACAGACTAAAAAAGATGCTATGTTTTACATTAGAGGCAACACTTGGGAAGATGAAGTTTGTTCTGTATATTTTTATTGATAATAGATGTAATTTACGTTAACAAACTAAAATATTTTTAATAAAATACATTGGTCTTATTTAAAACTATTTTTCAAACTCCAAAAATAATCGAGACTCCCCGTGACTCATGTGTGCAATTTACTTCCTTTTAACACAGTAGAGCAGCTAAATTGAAATAGATTGAAAGATTTAACAATTCTCTTCATTACTATACTTTATGAAGAATAATTTAAAGTAACTGGTCGTTATAAAGAATTTATAGCAAAATTTATTTTGTTTTTACAAACACTAGGGCTTGTTTTCTTTACTTTAACATCGATGCACTTTTGTTCATAATATTTTTCATAGAAGTTCTCTTGCAACATCAATACTAAGTATCATTGTTCATTAAAACTGTAAAATCAGCAAGTAATGCTTATTAGAATATTGTCTAAATGTTTCATGTCTATTAATGAGATTAAAATTGAAGGGAAATAATGAACTTTTTCATCAATTTAAAAAATATGCATTAAAAATTTTCAACTAGTAATTTTTCTCTTATATGTATTCAGGTACTTAATTTTCATTATCTAAAAATATATTTACATAGTAAATTTATTGTGTACCCTCTATGATAGAGTGCTAAGTTATACAGATTGTCTTTTTTTTAACCAAAGAAGCCTTGGAAAGAGGTGCTAGAAAAGTATATTTTTAAAATTATGTTCTTTCTTTTTATTTTCGGCTACATTATAACCTATTCAAGCCATTCTATACCTTTGTGACGGGTTAAATTACCTTTCTTCTCTCTCTCACCTTCTCACTTACATATACTTGTGAGTCTAATGTCTCAAAACTAGAACGAAATAATCGCTAAAAATAGCTAAAAACGAATTTTATTATACACGAAAAAAAAAAAAAGATTTTGGTAGATGTCTGTAAATGGTCCTAGAGTTTAAGATGGTCCAGCTTGTGAAAAAAATAGTCGACAGATCTGTCCCGTACAAATTTATATAGTACAACCATGTAATCAAGATACTATAAGAATGTAATGCATAAAATAACTCTTTTTGATATTTTAAAAGGTCTCAAGAACACCCACTAGCGTATGATGTAAAAACAAATGGATATACCTTCATAGTATTACGAAGTGTATCAATGGATATATAACAAAAATGTTAAGGATATTTGCTCTGAGTTAAACGAATACATGCGGTGGATTAAATAAAAGAATAACCGCAAAGGATTGTAGGATTTAAAGACCCGTTTATTTATAATAATTGATATAACTACAACTTTTCCCACATACGTGCGGAAAATTTTAATAAAAAGATATGGAGAAATCGCGATATCTTCTACTAGCTCTGACAGATATATAAAAAAATTCTACTTTATGAAAGCAAAATTCATTAACAAACGAATAGTTAAGGTTCTTAGGTCTTGGAGTTTCCCCCCTTTTTGGAAAATGCTAACTTCAAAGTTAGTGTACTTTCTGTCGTCATCAATATTATTTAGAATCATTTCGTGGGAATATTTCTTTTTCTCTCTATATCTATGCCTATATTGTCAACTTCAAGTAGGTGTGAGAGGTAAATTAAGATGTAGATGATCTACTTGCATATTAATGATATCATGTTTATAATCACCATTAAAAATTTATTTTAAGGTTCATTATTTTAAGGTTTAAAGTTCATTAAGTGGTAATGAATAAATATAAACTATGAATGAATTCTTATATGCTTAATTTTCCGCGTTGTATAGAGCTATATTTATATATAGATTTATTCATATGTATGTATCAAAAGTTATTCTCATGTCAATTATATAGCAATATCTAAGGTGCAAGGTGCTAAGGTGTTTCTGTTATATGCGTTTCATTAACCAAATTCTTAACTTATAATAATCTGTAAAATCAAGATAGCTTTCGTACATTAAAATATTAAGTAATGTACCTGTAGAAATATATTTGTAACCTTGAAATAAAAGTGGCTTACTTTACTCTGTCATTTTAGTTTTAAAACTCGGGGATAGTTAGTGTCATCTTGCATTTTTTAAGCGTTCGTTCGAAAAATTTCAATACTAAAAATATAAAAACTAGATAAGCATTCACTGTGAAATTTTCAAGAAATTTCATTCCTATTTCCTGTCTACCCCACACTTTCCCACCCACATGAGCATTATGTAAGGATAGGGAAGGTAAAAAAGCTACTGGTAACAAGTGTAAATGGTAAGAAAACTTTCCAAAACTAACAACTTTCTCAACACAATGTGAGATGAAAAAACAAAAGGGGAATCACAGCGATAGGTTCCGGATTGGTAAAATTGGAGAACCCAATAAAGACGAATTGTAATAAAAAAAATGCTAAAAACTATAAAAAAGATCAATTGAGTGATGTTTATTCATGCATTTGGCAGAGACTCCTTCCAGGATTATCCTGGGGATGGTTGGCAAACCTAAACGAGTGACAATCACCTGCAATACAGGCATTATATTGGCGACGGAGTTAATAAGCACAATTTAAATATTTCTTTGTATTTAACGAACATTAGACACTATATCGTAATTCCCGGATCATCCTCCAGTAACTCCATGGGTTTATGAAATGAACTTATTTTCAGCTGTCTCCAGAGAAAAAAGTTCAATCGAGACAAACTGGAACATCTAGAAAGCCAAAAATCTTCACACTAATTAAATAAATGAGTTTTATTTGACTTTACTGAGTTTTATAGCATATCTAATTTTTAATGGAAATATAGATGTTATCCTAAAAATTCGTGGAAAAAAATGAAGAGAAAAAAGTAATAAAATTCAAACTATCAATTTTTTTTTCACCAATTAACTAGAAGAATTTTTTACTTTAGAATGGAAATATTATTTCAAAACCTTAATTTAACAAACTTTCATTTCATACTATAAAGTGAGTAGACAATAAATCTCAAATGGATATGATAGCTGAAAAAGCGTGAGTAGTTTTTTTAAAACAAAAATTCTTTTTCCGAAAATAGTATAGTGGTTTTCATTTTGCTAAGCAAGAAAAAGACGTATTTTTTAAACCGACAAATCTGCACTATGACAGCCTTTTTTGAATTCGCGAACTGGCCACAAAATAACAGTTTAAAAACAATTTTTTTATAAACTTTCATAAAACTGTAAATAAAAATATCTAGTTCTGCTATCTCAAGTTAAAAAATATACTATATAAATAAAACTAAAAAGCGAAACTCAGTTACGAACAGAATAATATTTTAAATAGTTATATTAGATATCAAGTTTTGTAGCAAATTGTTTCTAACTGATTCTGTTATTCTGTGAACCTTACTTATATTAATATTTATTGCTTTATAGCATAATTAATACTATATTTTAAATTTTTTTGTCCTCAATATTTTAAAACTTTTGATTTAAAATTTTGGATTTCTTTAAAGTTTTAACTTAAGAGAATTAGCTTCATTATTATATTAACATTTATTTTCTACTTCGGATTTTTCAAATTTTATCTTGTAACTTCGTTTTTTTAAAACTTATTATATATATATATATATTTATATATATATATATATATATATATATATATATTATATATATATATATATATATATATATATATATATATATATATATATATATATATATATATTATGTTTTAAATTTATATGCAATTAAAATGACAGAATTAAATAACCTTCTAGTTACAGTGTTGTTAGTGTTAAACTTAAAAACCCTAATCATAAAGAATATATCAAATTAATAAATACTGAAAAATATTTAAGACATACTTATAAGAAATCTGTAAGTGACAAATCATTAAATTGTGACTAATTGTGAACAAATAATTGTAACTTTATTTTTCATTTTTTGTGTTATTACTTTAAACGTTAGAGTTTGTGTAAAAAATCGTGTAGCAGCTGTTAAAGAAATATTTTTCATGTTGAGATAATTAATTGAGGGTATTTTTACACCTGACATACTCTCTAAAGAATTTAGGCACATCTCACTTTCTTTTACTTCATTTCTTTAAATTTTATTAATTAAAAATTAAATAGCTTGTTGAGATTGTTAGAAGCATATTATGATAACGAGAATAAATATTCTTGTATTTTAAATAAATGATGTAAAATTTTTTTCATAAAAAATTCTTTCCAGATGTCAAACGACTGTACTGAAAAGACGTGATACGGGAAGCTGTTGGACTTTCTCAGATGGTTCTACTTTTCGCTTTCTGGTAACCTCGAATTTCATTCTTTGATTGTATTTTTGCTTTCTCTTTACTTACCTGGTTATAGAATGAATTTGATTTATTATAGAATTATGGCTTCTGACTGTGTGTTATTTGACTATGATTTACTTATTTGTTTCTAATAAGTGTTTTACGATTAGATCCCTAGCAAATTAAATACGGTCAATTGCTCAGGAATATGAATTCATGAACTTTTTAATGACACCACACATAAACGTATTATGTATACATCACCATGAAAGAAAGCGAGAAAAGAAAGAGAGAAGGATAGAGAAATGAAGTAAGGAGAAAGGTAAAATATTTATGAGAGTGTTTATATTCCAGAAGATCTTAATTATTTTGAAGGTAGAAATATTTTTGATAAGCAAAGAAAGGCATTTGTAAAAATGTCAAGTCTTTAAATTAACTAAGAAATGGGGAGAACAAATTGTTAAATTCTTATAATTTCATTTCTACATTCTATTTACCGCAAATACAGCATCTGCGTTAAGTTAAACTCGTTGTCATACATTTTGAAAATTAATTCGCCCATTACACTCATTGTCTGTAATAATATCCCATTACACTCATTTTCTGTAACAATTTATACGCCTTTCTCTGTTATTTAGCATTCCCAAAAAGAGCTTGATTACATAGGAGGTGTCCGGAGTAGGATAATTTCCCTGCCAGACATAAGTGAAAGAATTTCATTTAAATTCTTTATAAAGTATTCTAGTTTCCTTATGTTTATAAAGACAGTCTCCAGTGGAACAAACAAAAGTTATTCGAATGTTACAAATTTATTTTCCTAATCAAATATCAAATTTGTTTAAACTATATACGTTACTTGATATCATTTGAGAATGTTTAGATTTGTTTTAATTTCCGAAGTCTATATAATCATTACTGCATTTGCGAAGTAAAATTTTGCTCTAAGTGGGTTATTTTACAAATAACATAAAGGAAAAATGTTTGTTAGCTATACTCTACAGATATATTAATGCTATAGCAAATAAAAATTTATTTTTTTTATGAACGCACTACAAATTCTATTTCAGCTCGTTACTAACTGAAAAAAATCTTTCCCAATTCTGTAGTATTAATATACGTTTCTTTAGAAGTCTTATGAGCATTAGAGGTTAAAATGCAATAAGTAAAAATGTATTAAAAATTATACTAAATTCTAAATAAAATTGTAAGTATTAAATACAAAAAAAAAAGAAACAGCTATGAATAAATAAAAAATTGAGTACTTAATAATATGCTCTATTTTCTAAAATTTTAAAATGGTTCAGACTATGAAACCATTATACTGAAGGTTAGTTCTACTGTTTCTGAATACTCAAAGCATTTTTTCTTGATTTAATAGAAGCTAATAAATTATTTTCTAATTTTCTTTTTCACATAATGCCTCTATCATATAGTACGAAATTTCTCGAATACACTGTTAATTAGTGTATTAGTTAACAATTAAAATTCTTTCTTGAGGTTAAAATACTTTCTTTGAAAAGACCCTTATAATAAAGATAAAAGCTATTGCTTTTAGCTAATGTGCTAAACGCATAAATATAATACAGTAGTAAATGTAGTTTACTAAAAAGTTATGCTTACTAAGCAGCTCTTGCGATTTGGCAAGTAAAAAATTTCTTTGGCGACATAATGAATATTAAGTTCTTAGATAAATTTATTAACTGCATTCTTCAGCTTTATTAAACAGTGTGTCATTAAATATGCTATTCTATGTATTTGAATATGTTTCATAAAATATGGAGACCTACTAAAATTGAACAAAAATGTTTCATTTAAATTATCTTCTCTGTAATTTCTTTTTTGTCACCCAACTGTGATATTGACAGAAGGGCTAGTTCTATGACTGATAAAACTTTTAGTTCAATTTATCCACGTAAAAAATTAATAATATTGGATGACTTTTTCTTTTGAATTTCTACAATTGTTTATAATAATACTTAATAGCTTGTTAAGCTTAATATACGGTATTTCATAAAGTATGCATTGTTTTGAATGCACACTATTTTTATAAGATTATTACTATCAATGATATCAATCTCTTTTTATATTACTCTGATTAAAAATTCTGTTATTAAATTTGTTAGCTATGACGAAATTTAGTAACGAGCAATGTTATTAGAAACTTTCATTATATAAATGGCGAGTAATATGCAAAGACATAAACTAATAGTATACTTCGCGGGATTGTAGAATGTATCAATGATTGTACCTCTAAAGATTCTGAGAATGGTATCAGAATTTAAAGAATCTTAATCATTTTCAATCAGAAAATTGATTAATTGACAGGCGTTTCTTGAAATCAACAGGGAGGTTTTCTACAAAGTTATTAATTTTAAAGACCAGATAACCGTGTACAGAGGATATGGTAGCAAGTATTTGTGAAAGTTATATTTTATTATTAAATTGAACTACACGTTAAATGAAAATAAATAAATTTTGGATTTTTCTGAGATATTTACTAATTTGTTAGATTCTTAAATATTTTCTAGTTTATGAAACATTCTTTAATATGCTATATTATCTTTATTATAGAGGCAATAGCTTTCTTGGTGGCATTTAATATCCCCATGATATTTAGTCATAGCACTTTGTATGACGTACTACCTTTAATATTGAACTGCTTTCTCAGAGAAATGTAATTAAACTAATTAGATTTCATTATTATACAATAAGTCTTATTTTAAACTCCTTATTCATGATTTTGTTACAACCACCGTCAATGAGGTGTATTTGGGTCAAACAAAAGGAGTTATTGTGTGTATTTGCTCTACATTTAGATAAAACATGTTCATTCATAAGAAATATACATCCCATCGAAAGAAATATTCCAAAATATTCCATAATCCAAAACCAAACTAAAGAACAGACTTCATCTGAAATAGAAAGAACAATTGGAATAAAGCAGGATATTTTATTTTCACTTATTTCGGTGCCTTTTATCTCTATATAGTTCACTAATTAAATTACAAAAACGCCTTTCACAAGACTAAGAAGGAAAACCTTGTTCTTTAGTTAATTTCCAAACTAACAGAAAACGTTCTTTTCAGAATTAATTAACATTCTAAAAGTGATAGAAGCATCGTAACAGAAAGCAAGACTCCTTAAGGTTTAATTTTGTCAATTATCTCACAAACTCTTAGAAATCTGCAATTGTAAAGCGAAAAAACAGTTTAAAGGATATTATTCCTTGTTTGTTTACAAAATGCAGTTTTCAGGAATGTTTTAAACTTTCAGAAATGAAGATATAAAATACTCATCACACTGCATTAATTTCAATATTATTATGCACTTAAATTGAAGCATAATATTGAAATTTATAATACGTGGTTTTTTAAATGACACTAATATTTTTTTTTATTTTATAAGATTTATTGTGCAATATATGAATGTAATAAAAAATCTAATATTTGACTCTATAACATTGCAACATTTAATTATAAGTAATTAATATTTAAATAAAAAATAAAATTGCAAAAACTATTCGTTACAGTAAGTAATACAGGCTAAATTCATGTAATTATGCTATCTTAAATATATTTATAGTAATGAATCAGACTACCTCCATGCCAGTTTCCTCTTTAGACTTTTGATCTACGAATTTTAAGGAGATAGGGTAAACTAAATTCATGTGATGGCTGTTTGCCAGTGTGAATAATTATCTATTTTAATTCCATACAGTAAAACTATTCGAGGGCTTGAAGATCATTGTTCAAAAAAGTATATTATGTTACCTATTTTTTCTATAAAAAATCACAAAATACTTGTTTTTAAAACATTAATTATTTTCATATTTAAATGCAATATTCTAATTACTTCTTGCATTTTATACAGAACATGTACTTGGATTTTCAGTGAAAAATAATTGTTTTTGCACAATAATTTGTATCTGTCTGTGTATCTAATTGATATATCAAATAACTTTATTTTGGGATATCTTTACACTATTCGTAAAAACTTGAAACAAAGCTTGCGTAGATTGTATTCAAAGTTTTGTACCAACAGTTCTGTAAGGGTATATTTTCTTTGACCTTTTTTACTAGAAACACATGCTTAGTTATTTAAAAGAATTATTACATATTTACACTTGTATTTACATGTTACGTGTAAACAAAAAATATTGTCATAATTTGTATACAAATATTCTCTTGAAATTTACATTGATGAATTTGTACCTTGGCGTTTAATTGTATTTATAATCTGTTAAACCAATTTACCACTTCTTTTTATAATACTACGCAAATAATTTGGAGTAAACAAGTATAATTTAACTTGAAATATAACAACTGGAATAACTTTTCAAATAACTATTTGTAGTGATGACCGATTTCATGAAATTATACTAATAACTTAAACATATTTAAGGAAATGCATAAGAGCTCCGTGTCAGATTGCACTGGAAAATTTTGTTGCATCAATTTGAAGGAAGCAAAGGTACATATAGCTAGGGATCACTTTACGATGCAAAAGCAATTATGTTAAATGGCTGCTTGCCAGACAGACTGAATCGTATTAGCTATTTAATTCAATTCAGACAAATCTCTGAGGGTTCGAAAATCATTCACCACGAAAATTATTAGATTTCCTATATTCCCTTATTTCTCTTGTAAAATAACATACTTAGCTCATTTTTAACATGTTGCTTTTTTTCCTCTTTATACGGGTTATTTTGATTTCAAATAAACGTTTTGGCGAAAAACTAAACAGCATGAGATGAAATTTCTATGCTGTATGAAACTAATTTCTTTTGTAAAGTAATTAAAATTTCTCTTGATTGTGTTATTCCAGAAAACAATTACTATGTATCTTCAGTTTATATACCATAGAACTTATTTGTTTTATAAAATCTTGTTACTAAAGGAAACATAGTATTAAAGTGTGTATGTTATATATATATATATATATATATATATATATATATATATATATATATATGCACATATATATTTATATATATATATGTGTGTGTGTGTGTGATAATTATTTTCTCTATCCACAATAATTATGTAGCCCCTATTCTTTTTACTTACCCGGGCTACTGAGCAAGGAGAAGCCTAATCAGCTAGCAGTAATAAAAATGGAGTTCGGCCATATTGAAGAGAACGGCACTAAGTCTAATTAGAACTTTATTTCATAGCTTCTAAAATGGACATCTTTACTTGTGAATGACAGACAAGAGAAAGACACAAAAATCACTCAGGTTCATTCAAGATCGAAGACAAAAAGAATTGTCCCACTTACTCAGCGAATTTAAGTGTAAGATCAGGAAAAACGAGGAGCCATTTGCCGGCGACAGCTGGGAAACGTGTTGAATAGACAGAAAATTTACATCTATAGGACAGAAAGCTTTGGGAAATGTATCGAAAGAATTTTAAATCGAGAATGCTTCTTTGATTAAGATATATATATGGCGACTCGCCCATACTATTTACATTCCAAGTTAAATATTTTATGCGAATTTATTTTTTGCTCAACAAACTTTTGTTTATAAATTTATATAAAACAACTTCACGCTTAACCGGCACCATTTTAAGGTAAGATAAAAACACAAGCAGAAGAAACCAACACTTTTGTTCTTATATCCAGTATCCTACTCACCTATTGTTCCCTATTTTTCTGACACCGTCCAGTGGAAGAGGGATTGGTGATGTCGCCAACAAACCAGTAATTTTGCTCCCTATCAAGAAGGAGTTGAGCTTCATAGCCTGACATTTTCTACTTTCTTCAAGGTCATCGTGAAATGCCTAATGGCTATAGAACAGATTGCGTATGCCGCGATTTGTAAAGAACCAATTGTATTTAATAAAAACAGTTGTAATTGAAACTTCGTTAAATATTAATTTTAGTTCAAATTTAACTTATCTATTTTATATTTAGAAGATTTTATAATTTGTTTATTAGCACTAATAAACATAGTTATTTGTTATCCTGTGTTATTCTGTAGAAGCAAAATAATGTTGTTCAGTAAGCAGTCAGGTACAATTCAATTTTTAATGATACCACTCTAGGGTGATATGTAACCTTCTAATTATTCTTTCAAGCTACCTTAGAGTGCTTGCTACATGATATATATACATTAAAAGGGAAATAAACTTAGTTTCATAATTACTGACATTAATTTCCGATCTGGGGGTACATACACATGTCATCAAAAATTAAAGCGAGTAATTATGAAACTAAGTTCATTTTTCTTTTTAATATTTATAAATAAGCAAAGAGATAAAGCACGAACATTTTCAGAATACTTTTACTAAGCTTTTCTTGTGCTGAGTGAACCTGGATGTGGTAATTATCGCATCTGCACTTTTATTATATATATGGTCCTGGACCAATTTAAAGTAGCTCTTTGCATACGTTTGTAGTGTAGTGCTCAATGCGGAGTATCTAAATATGGTTCATAGCCATTTTCAAATTGTAGGATTACGATCTCTGAAGCTAAATAAACGATTTCGATCTTGCTACTCAGTAGCACGAAAGAAATCGTTAAGCAAAGAAGAAAATTAGTATGGGAAAGATAATTTTTAATTTTAGCTGTGACCAAAAACAAAATAAAAAGATAATTATCACATAAAAACGATATATATATATATATATATATATATATATATATATATATATATATATATATATATATATATATATATATATATATATATATATATATATAAATCAAGGTTCTTTAAGATACCCAGATAAGTTAAAACATGTACAGAAATTTCAACAAAAAATACAATTTTTTTAATGGTGTCTACAATACTAAAAGTTGCTGTTCTGAGAAAACTGATATTGAAGAAATTAATACTATAAAAGAAAATATCTTATTTTCGTTGTCAAACTATATTAAAAGATGTATTTAGATCATTAAAATCTACCAGGTTCATATGTAACACCTTTTAAATGTTTTAAAACTAAACAAAACTTTACTTTCTCTTTTAGCTCGCCGATCTTCATTACTGCTTTTTTCTTTTCAGCATACTTTATCCTCATTACACGACTCTGATACAGAGAAAGAACAGCATTTATACCAGGAATGACGCCCATCATTTTCAATGTGCATAGTCTACCCATTCGGCCACCATTAAAACGTACAACGACTTAACACGTAGCAGTTTCTGATATCCATTTCCAGCAAACGGAAATCTTATGACAAATCTTCAAAATTACCGAGTTATAAGATTCATTAGAACTTTGTGTGTGTAAGCCGAGACATTTTTTCAAAAGATCTGGAACAGATAATGTATCTAATACTGGTTTAATAACATCCACAGCAAGAAGCAAAGCTTCAGTTTGATAAAACTTGCTCAACATACCTTTTGCTGCAGCCTGTTGATATTTTCACCAAGATTTAACTCCTGTTGGACAAAACCTGTGGATTGTTTCAGTGTCTGTGGACCGAGTGTGGAAATAGCCCAAACAGCACGTCTGGCAGAATCCGTTAAATACGCTTTACCAGACAAACCTTTTCCACCAGAAAGTTTTCATTTATAAACTATTTTTAATTTTCTCAGTCTTGAGCTCAATCTTTTCTGAACATGAGTAACAAGTTCAAACTTTGGAACTTTAGTTTCTTTGTAAGGCTTGCTTTGTAAAATTGACAAAAATGGTTTTGCATCATCATCTCCAATGTAATTTGTATCGTACTCTACGGTCAGACTGATAGATGAAATATGATGGTTTAACGGATGCACTTCTTTTGCTCTGCTCCATAGTACAAAAATACTTTTAAAGAAATTCAGCACAAAACCCAATGCAAAAAGAAAAATACCGCCAAAAACAAATTATAAAGTCTCAATTTGTAATAATTATAACAGTTGATAACAATAACAACGTTTTACAGTTGCATTCTACGTTGAAAATATAAACAGTAGAGATCACTTTAGCAATCTACCTCTTTACATCATTTGAGGTCAGAATTATTCTGTTTAAAATAGTGCGAACGGGCTTATTTAGCTAAGTCATGAATATATTAAACAAACACATCTGATGTCATGAGGACCTTCAAATCTTGTTTACATATTTACTAATGTACATTATCATAACTTGAGTAATTAAAGTATTCCCACCCCACGGGTTTGTTTTAAAATGTTCAAAACAGTGAAAAAAGGTAATTTTTCAAAAAAATCAAATTTTTTGAACATTTAAAGGTAACGAGACCACTTAAGTAACCAAGCTAATAAGTTACTTTAAAATAAATTAATCGTGAAGGATATCAAATGCATACAAACAAAACTGGGCTAGATAAAGTAGAAAAGATAAGGCTTAAATTCAGTTCCAGCATAGACAGAAGGTCTAACATAAACAGCAAATGTCAACGGAAAATGGACTGTCCGACTTTAGCTTTCGGTTTCACTTTATACCTCATCTTTCTCTCTTGAAAAAGAACTGTGAAGTTTATATCACAAAGCTTTCCACATATATTTTGCATTTTCGTTTCTTCTTTTTGTCGCAGACACACATTTAAAGGTAGGGCATAATCAAAATAAGATGGCAATGAACAAATACAAGTAATATATTGTAATTTATCATTTAATATTATTAAAAAAGCATTGAAAAGCACAAGTTTTTTTTATTTGTACTAAAAATTTCTGAATCCGTTATTTATTCTTGATATTTCTCAGAACATGATAATAAAGGATAATATAATTGAATGACAAAATTTGTAATAATGATAATTTTTAATTACACATTTTATTTTTATTTTACTTCCATATCAATTTCTTTTCTCTTATATTTTACTAATTTCAACCTAACAGTAAATTAGTTCCTTTTTTTATATTGATGCTTCAATAAAGAACTTAAAACAGAAAATTACGGAAATTTAGGTGATATTCCATATTGGCCTTATTTTCCATCTTAGATGTTGAGTAAAATTTGTATCATAAAATAAATGTTCATAAATGTATTTTCAGATTGCAATGTTAAAATTCTTATACATAATACTAAAATTTGTATTTAGAAACCTAAGATTGTGTTACTGAATCAATATAATGAAGAGATGGCAGTACTAAAAAATTCACTTATGTGTGGATGATTTGGTTTCATTGCTTAATTCTAGCTATTTTGGATAACTTTACTGAGCGTTTAAATACGCAATATATTAAGTAATGCTTATTAAATATTATGGATTAATTTTAATGGGTAGTGAGGGATTTAAAGACTTAGTTTCACTCCCCCAGAGGTAAAAAATTATTTCGAAAAGAGCCCCCAAATCAAAATTATTGAATTTTCAAATCAAGGATTCCTTCATTTATAAGGGTTAAAACATCAAATGAAGCTTAAAACTGTTCTGTTATTTTTGTCATTCAGAGATAATCGCCTCTCTTAAGGATGTTTTATTCCAAAATATAGTTTAAGAATAAAATTTATTAATATAATTAAGAAAATGGTTAAAGTTATATTTAAGATTACGTAAATTGGGGTCACAAAGTTACCGGATTAAAGGAGAGAGATTTTAGATAGTTCAGCATAACAGAATGTTTGGTGCATAACCTTTCATTATCAAGATGGTCGAAATCAAATCCTAGTTGATTTTATACTCATTTGATTTCGACGCTTATGCAGTGTTTCATAAAATATGTAATGGATATGAAACGAACATAATATAAGAAGATTATGGAATCAACACAATATTCAATATCAAAATATAATCATTTCAAAATTGATATTTATCTCCTCAAATATTGAAATCAGCTATACATTTATTTCAAATCTATTCTAAAAAGTTAAAAGTCAAACAGATTCATGCAAAAACAGATTTGGAAGCAAAGCAGGGAATCAATGTGGGAGAAGGAGAAAATCCTTATCTTTAACATTTTCTGTAAAAAATAAAAAAGAAATAGAAAAAATATTCACGAATCAAAACCATTTCTAAAAGTAGTTGAGCCTTTTTATTCTTTTTTCTCACTCTGTTTTTTCCTTTCGTGTCATAAAATGTGCGTTGTCAGCTGTCTAATTTTAGCCAGAATGGGTATTTTAAAATATTTAAAGGAATTTAAGCGTAACACTTTGAATCGTATTGGGTATATGGTAGATACAGATATACATATGCATAGATGTAAATGTGTGGTAGTTACGCGTATACAAATATATTTGTGCATATATAGATATATAAATATGTGAGTGTAAAATTTATGATACTTATAATTTAAAGTACATGAGTAAAATCTTTATTTCAAAACGTTTTAAAAAAGGACCAGTGCTTAGAATGACTTCAAAATTTAAAAGAATATTATTGAAGTGTAATCAGTATGAAAAGCAAAACATGGTTAAAATATTTTTAAGCTGTAAATGCTAATGTAAGTGATATATTCAAAATATAAGACCTTTCATGTGACCCACAAATTACATTTGTCATAAAAGCGCAAGGTACACGGCTGTATTTATTTTCTGTCGAAGAAAATCGGCAGGATTGTCTCAGTCAAGCATTACAACCTTCATCTTGTAAAACACTTTTAGAAGAACGGTAAATCTGCACCAGTAGATCTTGCAGATGTTCCAGACACTCAAGGTTGTGAAAAAGAGCGTTAGTTAAATGTCTGTCGAGAGTCTGAAGAAAGCTACTATATTCGAAAAGAGTGGCTTTTTTGAGGTGCAATCTAACAGAGAGAGGAAAACAATTGAATCGGCATCAGTTAAAGATGTTACCACATCATTGCAGGAGGAGAAAAGCGGGAAGGGGGTGCAAACCAGCACTGCACCCACTACTAGAGAAATCTCCTAAACTTTGGCTATACATGTGAACAAGTAACATAAAATTCTGTATACCATACTGCTTTGATATCTATACAAAATTATAGATATTTAGACGTTAATTGATTATGACCTAAGATAAATATTTGCTCTAGACTTTTTGTTCTCATGGAAGTTGACAAAGAGCGACCAAGAAACATTTTGTGAACACTCGAATGGCATTCCCATCTCTAAGGACATGTTAATACATAGATTAGCAGATTACATACAATGGTACATTCTTAACTGCTAGTACCGCTGCATTCTACGAAAGGTAACTGTGTGCTGCTGGTTGATGGCATAGTTTTATCGTTGGGTCATATTTTTTGAGTAGATGATTCCTGCGGATCCTATTACCTGTTGTACCACGATTGGTCACTTCTATTCTTTTGTCTAACGACGTCAATACAGCCCTCCAACATCATGGATGTGAGGGTAGGATCCCTTTTATGCATGGTATCGATCCTCCACACATCCCACAATCAGTGAATCATCTAAAGACAGTTCGAAATGCTAGAATCATCCGCTAATATTTCCCTATACCCTGGACGTACATATTACCTTAATTTAATAATTAGGAAGTTCAGGCTACGGCTTTATCAAGAAAAAAGCCTTGTTAAGTTCCAAATTGTATTTATTTTACTAATTATGTTTAGTACCAGCCGATTACAAACTTAGCTGAATTGAAGACACGCATTCTAAACGTGACTCCTGAAATAATCGCATATGTTGTGGGAGATGCTGTTTCTCGATTTAAACTTGTTGCATAAAACTGTGGACAGCATATCAAACATGTCTTGCTCGAATTATCGGGACAGTTAAAAACAGATATCATTGCTAATTTTTATAAGACTTGCCTAAAGACAATTTAAAACCAATTTTTTATTATTCCTTGTGGTATATCCTTGCAATGGTCGATGAGCTTATCAGACTAACAGTTTAACAACTATGATTACCACTTGTCTATTTGTACAAATAGACTAGTATTTTAATATAGATACCGTTTCTCATTTCTTCGATAATATTCCGTTCAAATTTGAAGTCATTCTAAACGCAGTGGTTTTTATTTTAAATCGCATTATAAAACTTTTAGTTTTAATCACCCTATACGTACAAGCAAAAAGAAACGTGTGTAAATTTAGCATATAATATTATATTTTCTCTCTGACATAATCAAGAGTAGTATTTTTTTCTATAACTTGTACAAGTTTAAATAAAGCTTTATACAAAAGTGTAAAAAAATATATTGAAAGATAGTAAAGAACAAATGTGGAAAAAATATTTATGCAAAGCTTAGCAGCTTGTTGAGACTTTCAAAAAGCAGTTTTCAGTGGTCACTAACATTGTGATTTTTTTATGAAAGAGGAGACTGCAGCTAGTTATGCGATGCAGGTTTTAATTTAAGAATCAGTAGAAATCTCTCTCTATGTTGTAGAACTAAAGTATATTATTTCTACATGTTTCACTAAAATTTCTTTCGTCTTCAACAAGGAGACTTTTTGTACTAATGTATATTTTAAGCAACTTAATTTTACTCGAATTGTATTTTGTTATATGAGACAAAATCTTTGAATATATAAGTAAGCTGCAGTAACACGAAAATTTATAAAGTAAATTAATTTTATCTCTGCGCTGCTCAGTGACATATATAGGAAAAAGGGAAAATGTAACCCTATACTATACCTACAAAAACTATTGACATCTATTTCACGTTGTCGATTTATATTCCACTTCTGGTATAGTTATATGTAGTTGTTCGCAATTGGCTTTAATAAGTAGATAACCGTCCGATTAGAACTCTGACAGTAAAAAATATAAATTGTAGCACTCTCCACAAAAAAACTTCCAATGAAATCAGTTTAGTTATAATGAAAACAATAACCATAGTACTTCAAACTAATCATACTTTAAAGAAATTTTCTGACACATTACATTTCTTTTAAAGTGTCGGAAGTCATAACTAAAACACTTATTTTTTGGTTATAGAATAAATCTATTTTCCAATACTTTAAACACATTGTTGTGTTTCTCTTTTATGACTAAAACCTATATCCAAAAATAGCATTTTGTTATTTCATCCAGTAAAGTTTATTTTAATAAATATTTATTTCAATAGTTATCTTAATTCCGTTACTCTACGATATAAACTCGAAATAAATTTTCAACCTAAGCAAGTGTTGCTCTAATGTTTTCTCACTTCTACTCGATATAAATATCGATAAAATTTTTCTGAAATAAACAAGAAAATTATCAGAATCTTTTCTAGGCAAAAGATCTCTATCGATCAGCTGACTCATAAACAATAGAACTTAATGTTCCGTAAAGTGCATGAAAAAAAATCTGAAAACATTATCGGCAAACCTATAAACTAAGCGACCAATTTTATCGCTAACAGTTGGGAATAAAATTATAATTTATTATGTTGTTACTAAACACAGCTTCAATTTATAAACCCTTTCTGAAGCTTACCCAATATGTGAAAGATCATAACAAAATTACTATAAAAAATAAACAAAACTTTGAGTGGCAATCAATACTTTTTGTTCGCTATTTAAATAAGTTCTTTAAACAGTTGTGATAGGATTTTCTTTTCTTTCTTCTGTTATATCAAAAGTTCTTTGCATTCTTGAAATATTAAGTACCGAGAGAAATAATAAGTGACTTATGATTAAGGATCCGTTAATGATTTATAAAGATCAAATAACATTATCGAAAGAAAGTTTTCTGTTCTGATTTTCTATTTGTGTGCATTTCTTTTTCTTTATCCCAACAAAATAAAGCCAATCGTGTAATAATTATTTATAAGGAAAGTTATTTGCTATATTTTTTTACGCATAAATTATGACTAACTTATTTTTACAATGTACCATTATTTGTTACTTAAAGATCCTTTTATCCATAAAATTGTTCGTTAATTAGTTTTTCGCAGATAACTGTATACATAATTACCCACATCTATTAATGCCTATGTTTAAATGTGTGATATCTCAAAAGTTTCAAATTACAAACCCCAAAATATATATTGTTTAACATTAAATTAGTAAATTAAAAATTGATTACGAAATTCAATTTTTTAAAACTATATTTTAATTAGCAGAAAATACGGTGTCTTTCCTACCAAAAAAGTATTTTTTCCAGCAAAAAAATTATATAACGAAAATTTCTTTATATCTAGTAACATTGAAAATAAAAATATTTTCTAAAGGTTGTAGAAAATTGTATAAACGAACTTCCTTAATATGTTTGCTTGTAGTAATAAAACTTTCAAGAAGCGCTTTTAAAAGTTTAATCCTTGTAAAATTCATTACAATGGGTTTTATATTTATATTTATTAATTTTATAGATATTAAATTAAACAAAAGAGTGTTTACAAACATAAATTGTTAATATATATTTTAATTTTTGTGTTTTTATTATTAATTTTATATGAATTAATGTTGCTGAATCATTCTAAAGGTTAGTTTCTAAACAGACTAAGTTGTTTATGCTTATTACCTGGAAAGTAATATTAGCATATTTACCTGTAAAAAGTTAATATAATTTAATAGTATAAATTTATACATTTCATAGTAAATATTAAAGCCGGTGACAGAATATTCAATCTTATATTAGAATGGAAACTATATAATATAATTATCTTTAAAAACTATATTGTGAATTTTAACTACTTTTGAAAAGATTGAATTAGAAAAGGGTTTCAGATAAATGTTTTTTTTTTTCAATATTCAGAGCTTACTGCAATATTCAGTACTATGTCATAATTTGATAATGAGCAGTATAAATTTCTCATCTTTAGAAATTGCAAATTTTTTTTTTATTTCGTACGCTTTGTAATGTATAATTCAACATATATTTGAAGTCAATACTCCTGTATAAACTACTAACTGTATTTCACTCAGAACCTTGAAATTGTCATCTGAATTTCTGCTGACAATCTTTTCTAATGATTTAATATAGAAATCTGAGATTATTTTATTCGAATGACTTTGTTAAAAAAAGGCTGAATTATAACACTAAGTCTGATTTTTCAGTATTTAAAATTGCTTTGCTTGGTTGGTTGGTTGGTTGGTTGGTTGCTGCTCTATGGCATTGAATCCACCGGTAATTTAGTGTGCCAAACACAAGATAAGAATGCTCATACAGTGTAAAGTCTGCAGATAAAGAGAAATAAAAACATTGGTAAAATACAACACGAATTAAACAATACCAACATTGGAAAAATGAGTAAAAAAGACGTAGTCAATAACAGAAAAAAAGTGTAAGAAAAGTAAAATGAAGTTGCACTTACGAAAATCGAAAAGAAATTGACCTAAAAAATGTATAGAAACCCAATCAAAGATAAACTAATACAAATTCAAGTATGTGAATTAAAACCAGTGTCATAAATAACGAAAAAAAGGTGACAAGGTCATTATAGAGAGAATTGTGAAAAAATATGGAAATGAAAATGATAATGCCTGGGATTATTATCCAGTAATAATCACAGCACTAGATATGAATTTGTTTCACTATCACAGCAACTTTACAGAGAAAGCAATTAGACGCAGGATGTCCGACAAGTAAATGACAGTGAGTGAGGCGATTGCGTATTTTGAACAGCCCAGTTAGTATCGCATAATTTCTTCGCGATGAAACTTGCGCTACATCGTTATGCTAGGTTTAACAGCTTACAGTTTATCTTCAGTATGTTCATTCTATGTTTGCTGCCATTTTTTACAAGACAATTGAGTTACGCATTTTTTTTAATATCACAGTATGGTAACTGGATGGTTGGTTGGTTGGTTGGTTGAAGACATAAGTGCCAAGAACTAGACTGCATAAAACCAGACAGTTTGAACTCTGGTTTGATACGACAAATTGTCAACACATAAAACTGCCATATAACGTACACATGAAGTTCTAAAAATAGAAGAGGTAAAAACAGACCACTAACAAATTATTAAAAATTTGCAAAAAATATCAACTGTATACAAGCTTATATCTAGAAGAAAGGTAAGTAAAAGTTAAAATTATGAAACATTAGAAGGTAAAATCTAAAAGCCTTAATGCACAATATATAACAACGATTTAAAACGAAAAACAATTTGTGAAGCAAGGTATAAATTGACTGATAAAAAGAATTAAGTCGACCAAAACAAGCCAGTAAAACGTAGATAAAAGACACTTATTATTTATGGTATCCCCAG
Source organism: Pardosa pseudoannulata (assembly GCA_032207245.1). Classification (NCBI taxonomy): domain Eukaryota; kingdom Metazoa; phylum Arthropoda; class Arachnida; order Araneae; family Lycosidae; genus Pardosa; species Pardosa pseudoannulata. The sequence goes on from CM063503.1 coordinate 115,997,587, forward strand.
TACTTCCCTTAAGTTGGCGTACCGTATATTAAAAAACGAAACTTAAACATACTAAGATGTAAATATATGTAAAATTGACTGTGATGACAAAAAGGGTATCGGGGTTTGGGTTCGTTTAAAAGAAAGTGTGAGTGAGACAAGTGGGCCCTATACACAAGCGAGTAAGTAAAACGCAATACTTGAGACTATCATGATCTCAGAAGAAGCAAATGTCTGCTGCAATACTGTGAAGTTTATTGCTGACATTCATATCCCACTTAATGTTACACATAATATGAAATTGGCGTTTAATTGCACATTTTAAGTCTGAAAGGGGGATTTGCATAGTCATTAAGGTAACAGCATTTTTTGCTGCATAATCTTCAAGCTCGTACACGGGGATCCCCACTGACACTTGAACCCAGCAAAACAAAACTAATGTTTATCCAAAGAGATCTTCTGTAAATCATCACTAAAACGTATGCACGGTCTCATCAGATTTCAAAGAATCTAATACACTGAATCCAAGCATATTATAAAGTGATGATTCTTTCTCTGAACGATGTATATTAAAGCTTGGTACACAGCTTTACATTCTGCTGAGCACTGTTGAGGTAACAAAACAATTCATAACACTTTAAAATACTAGGACCTCTACGCTACAAAATTCCCCAAACGCATGATATCTCCAGTATACTTTGATCTGACATATAATGCTAGTAATTAAAGTCAACAATGTAAGTCAATATTTTACAAGTTACTTAAGATCATATTAACTGTGAGATAAGTTTAAAATAAAAAGACATATCAAACATACCTTTAAATGAGAGTGAAGTGTTGTGTTATTTGTAATACAGCTAAGAACTAGACTAAGAGATAGATAAAAGCATAGATTGTTTACGTATTCTAAGATACTACTTTAAAAATGAATATTTATATTTTGTAGCTGAAAGTTTAAAGTATAAGAATTGAAATTTATTCACTGCATTATTTTGTGTAACTATTTGTTGACTAGAATGACCAACACACAACTGGTTTGAAACTCAAAAACACAAAGCTAAGAGAGCCCACTAACACATACATAACCTTTTTCTTTAAAACAAAAAAGTACGAACAAACAATGATAGGAACGTGCAATACATAGAGAGCCATCTATTTACAAACACAGTTTCGTAAGACTATTAGTTACTTTATTGCAAACATTTATTTTTTTTTCAAATTTTGATATCGTCCCGGAACATCTGGGAAAAATGCTATCAAACAAAAGAAACAATTGGGAAATCCTAAACTCTAGTACCATGCACAGTGAGTAAAAATGTAAAACAAAATATTTACTCATTTTATTTTAGAAATATACTGTTTGTATCAGGTGTTTTCATTGTTAAAATTGTATCATTATTTTAGCTAAAAAATAAAAATGAGACTATTTTTCACAAAATTATTAATTTTTAAATCTTTTATTAAAATTTAAAAAAGAATTATTGTACTAATTTGTTAATTAAAGTTATTTAATCTTCACACTTTTTATTTGGCGGAATTTTACATTAATTAATTAATGCATAACAAAATCTCAGTTGTCAGAAATTGAGAAATGCAAAAGAAATTAAAGAAAGTAATTGGACATTATAATTGATCTTTAGAAATCTATACAGATTTTGAAATTTGAACATTGAAACATTATTTATGGGTTTGTTTAATGTCACTTTTGAAGAATATACAGCATTATAAAAATGGGGTGATCAGACTAATATGAAGAACAATTATACAACTGCAGAAGATTCTGTATAAATATTGAAAAGTGATTAACAGAAATAAAGATATGACTTAATAAAATATACTTTTATTTTTGTATAATTATATTAGGAAGTAAACTGGTCTTACTTTAGCAACATAAAATATACATAGTTGATATAAGCTAGAGTGTTAATAGTGATATAAATTTATTCATCTTATCTACAATCTTCATTGAAGTACCGATGTGTTTACTTACAATATTTTATGAATTTCCGTTTTATAATCAAATATAAATAACTTGTTTGTTATTGATAAAAATTATCAATAAGAATTATATCGTTAATTAAACAGATAATTCTTACATGTTTGTATTTAAATGCCAGAGTCAAAGTTCTAACATAAACAAGCACAGAAACAAATATGATGCATACTTATATGATCAGCAACAATCGAATCGAGTTTTCTGATGACAGGAGTCAGCTTTCATAATACATGAAAGAAAGTACACTGATAACTTTTTTTAAAAATTCTAACATCTCAAAGAGTTTAGAATCATAACTACAAATAATCGTGAATGTCAATTATATTTAAATTATATTTAAAATATTTTTAAATGTTCTTTTAAACAAAAAAACCCTAAAATCAGTTCCAATATACCTATACCACTTTATTTTTACGTAAAACCACCTGAGTCAGAAAGATAATTCAACTTTCTACCTTTCATATAATCAAGATGACGTGGTTTTACTATAAACTACAAATTAGACAATTTCTTGTGGATGCAATACGTATATATAGGTATATATATATAAAGGAAATTAAAACAAACGAATATAGATTTGTTATAAAGCCTTCAAAACTGTTCCTCTAGGAATACACTGTTGAAATATGTCCTGTAATTTGCGACATACAAAGTAGCGAAGTAAATTTATAACCCAAAGCCCTCATTACGGTTCAGGTGTTTTCAAATCTACAATCACAGACGAACCCCCCCACACACACACACACACATTTTTGTTTTCCCTCTTTTAACACATACTTTAAAATAATTACTGGCTGGTTGGTTGGTTTGAGCTTAGTGGTACTAACTCCTCATGAATCAAAATATGCCAAACACAGGAAAGTATAAATTGTAAATACTATAAATATTGTAAATATAATACAATTACAACCTGTTATAGAACTTTATATATTTGTATAAACTAAGGTTAAAAAACCGTAATATAAAGTTAATAAAAGGAATGAAGTTGTAGTGAGCAATTTAAATGTGAAGATAAAAACCGATATGTTTGAGAAAGTTGAAAATGTTTCGATTAGGAGTTTCCCCATTCAGATCATGTAGACTAAGGGCATGATAATTGAAATGTGGAATTCGGCGAGTTCTAAAATTGGAGCATTTATTAGGATATGCTTAACCGTCATATTGACTTTACAGCTGCTACAAGTTGGGGGAGACTCTCCGAATAATAAGTGGTGATGGATGAAATATATATGGCCGATACGTAGCTGCAAACGAATGATCACAGGTACTACAGTTCAAACCTTCAGGCAAGGAGTCATACCAATTAAAATTTTAGTGTCCTAGTGGGAAATTTAGAAGATTCTGTTCAAAAAGTATCATGATATCTAAGATAGTTTTTCATGTTCTTAACATGTCAAGTAGATCGCAAAATAAAGAGAGTATAATGGGAACCCATCTAACCGGTTTTATGACGCGTGTGGAATATGTATGACATGTTGGGATAGGAGCAAAGAGAATGAGGACCCAGAAACAATTATATTTAAATAAAGAATTTTCCCTGCATCCTTAAGGCTCTTTAACCCATTAAAGCCCAGCGTCAGCGTCATTAAGTCAGTCAAATGGTTTGTAGAGTTTTTCTTTTCTTGAAACGATTATTCCTTTTTAATGGAAATAGATATTAATCTTATGAATAATCTCCCAAGTTTTCAAATATGATCTTATCTATAATTTTGTCATTTCGATCGGCATTTTATGATTTTCAAGCTTAGAATAGGAGCGTATTATGACCGGTATTCTGAACGTATACCGGTCAAAATCATTGCGAATAGCCATATCTGTAATAAGTCATCTCTTTTCAGTACTTTTCTCATATATGATAGCAAATAAATCTCTTATCGCGAAGTTTTCCTTTTTTTTAAAGACATCTTATGTTTTAAAATGACACCTGCTCACTAATGATGGCTTGATGTCATATTTGATGGTGTTTAAATTTCATATTTTGTTTTACTTCCAGGTGTCTATAATAGCTTCTATGTTAGGTATTTACTACTATATAGCATCAAAAATATCCAGGCGTTAATGGGTTAACACAAAATTCTACAACATGGAGAATTAGAGTCAATATAACAGAGTCAGTATTACAGAATCAGTATTACAGAGTCAGTATTACAGAGTCAGTATTACAGAGTCAGTATTACAGAGTCAGTAAGAATAGAGAATTAGAGTCAGTAACTATCAACATGACGTCACACTCTCCCACCCTATACCTAACACAGAACGCTCTTTAATAGGAATTCTGCTTATTACTAAAACCAAATAAAGCGTTATCTATATTGCAGCTCTAGCAAAAAATTCACATCCCTGCATCTCTTAAGTCGTGAATCATATTTTGAAAAATAGCTCCAATGATTGTATGCGTTCTCAAAATACCAATACTCAGCAAATATATGGAACAACGCCAAAATTTTACAATACCATGCTTCTTAAAATTCTGAAGTATCTAAATTATGTTTAATTCCCTTGCATATAAGCCACATAAAAATTGTAAGGCCATATGAATAGTATTAGAACATAAATTTCTAGACAAAAAAATTCAATAAAAACTGGTATGGAATTCGTAGAAACAATATTACATTTGAATTCCAGGTTTAAAATTTACGCTTGACAGAGCAATCATTTAGTGCAGTCTCAAGACAGATAAGAGAATTTCAAAAACATAATCGGATTTCCTTATGTAAAGCAACAATCAATCGTTTTTAGCTACGCTATAAAACACTATTCGACAAAAAAAATTTTTTTCAGGCTTTCTTTCATTCTAAAAATAAAAAGAAATAAATTTTTTAAGGCAATCTATTTTGTTGAGGAATAGCCCTGACATCACGGAATAAACGGTTTTGGATTTCTTTTGAGTGTTTTATCCCTTTTCCTTTCTATTGTTTCAGATAAAAAGTAGTCACAGTAGTAGCATTGATTGAGGGTCTCCTAACTTTTACACCGACTCCACAGCAGACGCCACGTACTTTAAAAATCAGAAAAAAAGCATGAAAAATCTGTTATGGAAGACTTCACGTTTCGATTAAAGTGAGAGTTATTCCATTAACACTGTATTCTTTGACTGAAAGGTTATTCATTTTACGCTACCTTTTTTTCCTAATGAATAGAAAAAAAATCTACGTAAGATTTATTAGCCGATTAGATTTAGCTATTACAGGCTATCAATTAAAGTAAAAGGGGAGTATGAAAATCATTTATAAAGAATACAAACATACATTTATACGTTTGGCACATTAGAATTTTGGCACCTAAACCATTAACCTAATTCTGGTTTCAGCAACATTAAAATTACAGTTAACCCTTATATAATAACAGTTATCCCCTATATAAGTTATCTGCCCGACTGTCATTGAATTTCTAAAGCTGTTCGACCTGGAATGGATAGAGGCATAGATACAGGACTCTTGATGAGTCAGTGTTAGCAAAATTCAAAACGAGTAAAGTTTATCTTCTCCTAAACTATTAAACCGATTCTCAAGTATATTGGTATAAATATGCTTCATATCACAGCAAAAAATACTGTAGTCTTTAAAACGTACGATATCTACCCCTTCTCCTCTTTATGAGCATTTAATGCCATTATTTCAAGGCCTATTTCCAACGTTAAGAGCAGGTGATTAATATTATCAATTTATCACATAACAAATAGGTTAAAAATAACATTTTTTTCTAGCTTTATAACGTCATTCCTTTAAACATCTCATATAATAATTTATTTTAAATTATTTAAATATCGTCTGCATTATTTTCATACGTTTTATCACTGAACTTAGATATTACGTAAACAATTTTCTTTTATATTTGGCTTAAATTATAGATTAGGTACATATGTGATAATTTTAAATTTAATCAGATTATTTTTTGCTGCAATGAAAATTTTATCACTGGTATTAACAACAAATTCTATCCAGCTCTAGGGTGTAATAGTTTCATTCTTTTACTTCAATTAATTACTGTGGCAAAACAATTGGGAAGAACTTAACGCTAATTTCGAAGTAGCTAAGAAGACTTTGAATTATCTTTCTAAATGAATTCAATGTGATTCTAAACTGCATTCACAGTATCGGGAGACTTTAGAGGAGTATGAAGATAAATTATTGAACGTGTACCAAATAATTATTAGTCAAAAAATAAACCATATTTTACCTGTATTAATGAGGCCTTACAATTCTGGAAAATTAAAAATTTTAACTGATCCCGTCATATGACGGGCTATATGCCTGTATATACATATACTAGACGACCCGACAGACGTCCTGTGTCAACGCTGTAAATCTAAAATTGTAAAAGTATTTTAAATAAATTATAAATGGAACTCCTTTGATGGAAAAGTAAGGAAAAAATATTTTAAAAATACTTGACGGTACCACGCTTACAGTCATCACAAACGTAATTAGCTTAAATTCAAATTCTGACATCACTTGTACGAGGATTAGGTCTTGGGACTTCTCGTACTGAAGCCAGTTGTGCCACATACGTTGGCAGTGAAGGTTTCAAGCTGCATAATAATCTCAATGAGTGAGCAATTCTGTATTTTTAATTAAAAAAACATTTTCTATCAGATCAAATTGTGAATCTAAACCATTCTCGAATCAACTTAATTACATACACAAAATTTCATCCAAATCAGTCCGGCCGTTTAGGGGGTGTTCTCTAACAAACATACATAATTTTTTATATATGAAATTATCTATGAAATCTATATATTTAGTTTTGATAAAAGTCTTTCATTAAATATCAACGTAAATAATCGAGATAATTTAACTTTCTAAATTGATCTTATGAAAGTTATTATGGACACATTTTGGTTTACCTGCTTTAAACATCCGTGGTAGTTAGATATTCCTTGCACAATTCTAACAACCACATTTCAGTCATTTATGAAATATTTACCTCAAAACTGAAATATTAATTTAAAATTACTACATTATGATAAGCTTAAGAGATCAATTTAGGGATTAAAATAGCTCTCATATCCTTTTAGAATGGAGGGAAAAATTCTTTTTTATATTAGTATATTTTTCTTTTATTTTTTTTTTCATGAGCACATAACGAAATTTTATACTCTAAAGAATAAAAAATATCCTTTAATTCGAAATAGGTATAGTATATCTAAAAGGATTACGAAGGGTATAATGTAGATTATACTACTTTAAATATTTTTTAATTTCAAATATCTAGAATTTATGTTTGCAATTTTAAATCTTTTTATGTACGAACACAGATAAAACCATAGAAAATTTTTAAGCAAACGTATTATAAAAACTAGTTTTAAAATCTACTGAGGCCTTAAAAGCACGAGCTATTTATTTTACTTTCTACATTTTTTTCAGTAAAAATGAATATATATTCCGTAAACAATGCTTCACATAACGCATAATTTCTAAAAATACATAAATATATAGTCTTTAAAAGTTTATAGATACCAGAATCACACTAGATCAATTTACAAAATACCCATATGTATCACTAAGTTTGCGTGATTTCGAATACTCCAGTGGGGAAGTCTGTAAAAATTATTCTTTTATGTCAATGTTGGCAAGGTAACGCAGTACCACATAAACAGTTTAACCCGTATTTCAACATCCAAACGAGTTCCAAATCTTTACATTATTTAACAGAATTAGATGTATAATTATATTTGTTATGCATAAAATATTGGGATCAGATGAACTTTTGTCATATATGATGTTACATATGTCAGACGGTAGCGTATTAGTAAAATATAATTATGAAGAGAATTGTTATGTAACTTCATTAAAACATAAAATATAAAAGACATGCGTATACAACAATTATATCTTCTGAATGATTTAAAGTTCAGAAAATTTATAAAATACCATAATTTGTTTTGCAGAAAAATTACAGTAATCTTAAAATACTAGAAACTTTGTCTGGGGCAAACATGATATTATAGGTCCCATTAGTACTGAAAAGTAAGTAAAGACTCAGTGGTAAAACAATGAAAGCATAAAAATGTTAATTTTAATTATTATCTTTTAGAAATTCTAAATTTCACAAACAGCAAAATGAACTCTTGTTCTGTGGAAGATAATTCTAAGAGAAAACTATAATTACACTATTTGTAATATTGAATAACATAATTGCATGTCTGAATTACATTATATGCACTCAGTTTATGTAATGCAATACTTATTAGTTCATATTCAATTTCTATTTTCTACATTATTCAAAACTTTATGAGGTAATATATTTAAATTGCTAAATATATACGAAATAAATTTATGTTCTTAAATAAGCTGACCACAGACATGAAATATCAATAAAAATTATATAAATCTGGAGTTTAGAAAGTAAAATATTATTTTGGGTCTTTTATTTATTAGTTGTTAAGAAAACAGCTTTATTGAAATAGTCCAATAAGTATTCCTTTAGATGATATTATTATTATATTCCTTTATATGATATTGATTATTAGTTGTTAAGAAAATAGCTTATTGAAGTAGTCCTATGAGCTCTACAGATATGTTCTTTTAGATGATATTGAGGTAGTTTTTATTTATAAGATACCGTTTTTAGATTTGAATAAGACTTAGATCTAACTATAGACATTCTTGTTAAATGTTCAGATAAAATATTGAAAATATTAATCTTATTACAAAATGTCTATTTACTTAAGAGCTATCATAATGCACACATTATTTATTTTGAATAATATTAACTTTATTTTTGAAGATATTACATAAAATTTGATGAATCTTAAACAGATATGAGAGTTCAACATGCACATGGAGTGTTTAAAATATATATACATACATAAAACTTATTTTAAAAACTAACAGCAATAATTTTGTTAGGGGAATAATTTAATTCATAATAATGGGATAGACATTATGCATTATGTTGGACTCATTTTGTTTGGAATTCTTATTATTTCATAATTCAGTTTAAAAGAAATATTGTAGTTTGGATAAATTTCGCTCAGTTTAAAAGTTCACTATCGCTTGATGCTGCTATTACTGTCACAAAAGTTTAACCGTTTATTCATCAATTAACCTCATGATCTTTGAAAACATATTAAACTTTGATGATTGAAGATTTTTCACTAGATTTAGAAAAAAATAATCTTGAGGCAGAATTACTTTTTTTCAATGAGATTTCTCTTCATTTAAAAATCTTCAGAATAGGCTAATCTTATTTGTTGGAATAGACGGTGGTCATTATGTAGTTATGCGATGACAAGTGATCGTGACAGTGGCTCGTCAAAAAGTAATTACCGAATCGATTAATTTATTAATCGATTAAATCACTTTTTCCTGTAAGTGGTACAGAATCATTTGTTGAGTCCAAATTCACGTCCATATTTAAAAGGAGTGATCATATGAAAGGTTAAACCTTTTTGCTCGCTGAATTTTCAGTATTGGATAAATCTATTTGATTAATGATAAAACATTTCTTCACATTGGAAAAGTTGTTAAAGTGTGATGCCTAATTAAAATTTTGAGGGAGCACTGAATTTTTTTCTCGCCTAAAATAATCTTGTAATTCGAATCTAAATTACTAAAAATGCAATGAATGTTGTTAAAAGTGTGCATCTTCAAATACTCATCAAAACTGCGAGAGGTTTTAAGATGGTTATTTTTAAGTTAAATTAATATAACTCTTTAAACTTATTTTTAATAATATGAACGCTTTTAATGCCAGTAATTTGCAATTTTTCGAGGTAAAACATTTCTAAATGTAGTAAATTATTCCAGTCTAGGTTTAAGTTTATAATATTTTAGGAATGTTCTTTTATAACTTTTGACATTTACTGTTTAAACAATTGAATGTTTTAAAAATAATGTAGGAATCAACTATTTAATTCCTTTAAAATCACTTCAGATCGCTAGAATTTTTGAAATATGACAAAAATGCAGATAATAGCATTTAACTAATTGGAAAAAATTAAAATACTGCATTCCAAGATTTAACAGTGTTAATTATAGAGCAGGATGGTATAAAAAATAATTAATCAGACTAAAAATATGTATTTCTTAATATGCTTTGTATTGTAGATTCACAAATAATTATATCAATAGAATATAATTACTGATCAATTTATAGTTATCTAATGTTGCATGAATGTAAAAAAGCTAGAAGAACAGGGGAATAAATAACTCGGAGAGAAGAAAAGAATATTCCACGATATGTTTAGGAATGTATAATAACCTAGTAGATCAATTGAATGCAGAACTTTTTTTACGTGACGTAAGGCATTTAAGTTAAGAAGTACTTCAAGAAGAAATAGTTTTGTACAATTAATAATTATCATTATATGTTTATAAAAATTATCGTACTAGTAAAATTTTGATTAGTAATTGATTTTGTTTATTTAATTGATTTAATTGTAAATTTTATATAACTACCTAAGAAAACAAAAAAGTGAATTATTAGATAACCACTGAATATAACCGATTGGATGGCTAACCACTTAAGTATACATCGATTAATTTTAAAAATGTCTTTGGGAACGTTGACCTCTTCAGTCACCACATACCAATCGGCAGAGAAAACAGAAATTGTAAAAAAAAAAAAAAAAAAAAAAAAAAAAATAAAAAAATATAGGAATTAAAGCGACACAATCAGTTGTGTCGATTTTTTCCTCAATATAATGAGTTACACTTATTTACGCCTTTATGAGGTGTGTGTGTATATATATATATATATATATATATATATAATATTTAAAGCTAGAAATAATGAAACAAAGAAATTGAAAATGAAGAGAAACTTGTAAAACTAATTAAAAAGTCTGATGAAGTCGTAGAACTTGTGAAAGTAAAGAACAATCAGTTTCCCACAAACAAGAAAATTAGTTGAGGGCGATAATCCTGTGCCAGTAATTGAGAAAAACGATAAAATTAGAACCTGTACTTAATATGTAGACATACTATGTAGAAATCCTGAAAAATGTATGTAGAATCGTGAGACATATATGTAGAAATTTGAAAAAAGGACGAATAAACAGATGCCTTAATTATAAGAACAGTTAAATTGATTATTAAAATAAAATATATCTAAACAAAATATAATGAGTAATGCAAAGGCAAAAATTCGGGATTGGTTGGTTTGCTTGGTGGGTTTAAGTTTAACGGCGCAAAATCCTTTTTAGGACATAAGCGCTAGGTTGCAGATTAAAGTGCCCTAAAACGAACTGAGAAAGTGTTAAAAAGTAGCAAAGCCAAAAGCATATTTTTTAAAAAACTATAGATATATCTACTGTATATAAACTCAAGTCTACAGGAAAGGTAAATAAAAAAGTAAAATGATGAACCATTAGAAAGTAAATGATAAAAGCAATAGTGCACTATGTAAAATTAATGATTTAAAACGAAAATAGTAATAAAACAAGTTATAAAAAATAAATTGACCGAAACAAGCCCATGAAACAGAAAAAGGGATTTCGGGGTTCATAGAGTAAATCCCTTAAGTTAGAGTACCATGTACCAAAAAATGAGACTTAAACATACTAAGTGGCTACAAGAGGTAAGTATACGTAAAAGAGATAGTGAAAAGTGACAAAAAGGACAAAAGGGTTTGGGTTCGTTTAAAAAAAAGGTAACTCTGGGTGAGACGATTTTGTCCTATACTCAAAAAAGTAAGCAAAACGTCATGCTTATGACTAACATTATCCGGGAAAAAGCGAATGTCCACAGTAATATTGTGAAGTTTATTACTGACCTTCAAATCCCACTCAATCTTCCACATAATATAACTGGAGTTTAATAGCACAGTTCAAGTCTGAAAGAGGGATTTTCATAGTCATTAAGGTTAGGGTTAAATGGCTGATTTGAGAATTAATAAACAACAAAATAGTGCTTGGAGTTCCAGACGATGATAATGAGCAAGAAATAAACGAATATTCTCAAGGGTACCAGTAAATTGGCTGAAATAAAAATTTAGTAGGCTCAAAATATTTTAAAGCAAAACTATTAAATGCGATATTTACTGACAGATAGTATGAATTCTGTTATATTAAAAACCTTATATTAAAAAAAATTTAAATTTTATTAATGTTAGGATTGATTAAACACAGGGAAATGGTGAGGTGTTTTAAATGTCAGCTATGTGATCATATCAATTAAATGTAAAAATAAATATGTTCTGGAATTTATCAGGCTGAACATGAAACATGACTCAAATTTCTGCGAGTAGTGAAAGCCTAGGTGTGTTCATTATTTTTAAAATAATAATCATCAATCTTATTGTATAGCTGTGCATTCCTTATTTCAATAAATCATGAACTAAATAAAAAAACATGACAAATATTGAAATTTCTTGCTGTTCTAAGATGTTTCTTTCAAATTAACTAACGAAACTGTAGGAAATCTTTTCTAGTCAAATTTTGCGAAAAGGGAAAGTTAACCTGGCTGTATTTCAAGATTTTTTTAATAAGGATGGAAAAATGATAAACATTCTAATTACATATGTTCTATAAATTTAAAATAAAGGAATAGTGCAGGATTAATAAGGAATAGCACATATACAGAAAGTGAATAATAATTCAATCTTCTTAGTTATGATAGGCCTAATGATAAGTGATTAATCGAATTCGCAATAGTCGGTTTCATCAAGATCATAAATGAAGATCTGCAAGAATGGTGCGAAGAAATGAAAGACTAAAATATTATAATATTGTCCTGTTTCAAACATGGCTGCAACTAACAGCCGAATGGTTAAAGCCCTAAAATGCTGCTCAAAAAGTCATTGGCTCGAATCCAGTTAGTAACTTCAGATTTTACTCGTTTATGTTAATTTTCATATTTCTAGAAAGTTCTTAATGTTTGTAAGAGACGTCCTACCCTGTAGTTCAATTTTGCTATTAGTGCTTTTAGTTCCAAATATTACAACGTTTTTTTTTTTTTGTAACATAGTATCAAGTAGGTTTGTACATTAATATGAAAGTTGTCTTTTATTCATGACGATAAATGGTATTGTCTGTAGGTATCCTGTCTACGTTTATAATTACGGAACTTCCTTGTAAATAGGATCTTTAACAAAACTGATGATAACGATGTTTTAATGTTTCATTTCCACATGACTTCATGATAGTTGTTTTGGAAAATTCTATGGTTTAAATTGCAGAATAAAATTTACAGAAAATTTCAAGAATTATGCACCACGTTTAAGCCTCTGAATGGAACTTGGTGTTAAGGAATTAGTCACTAGAATGTTAGGCATATTGATAATTTTATGCTTCGTAATTTCAAAACGCAATATTAAAATTATACAATTCAATTGAAAAATGAACATTTACAGCGTTATCATCTTGCCACATCCATAAATGTATTAGGAAAGAATAGGGACGGTTGGGACTTGTGGAATTATGTTTAACACTAAGCATGCCAACACTTAATACATTCATAATTTATTTTTTATTTTCTTTTATATTTTTCTTTATTCTTTTTTATTCTATATTTTTTATATTTTATTTTATACATATTTTATTTTATACATTTTATATATTTATATGTTTTACTTTATTTTATTATTTTATTTTATACACTTATACATTTCTTTTATTGTTATTTTAATTCACTATCCATCGCAATTTTTGTATATACAGTACCGGTCATTCGACCGGTTTGGTATATTTAGTGTTAATATAAACTTTCTTTAAATTTTCGAATTTTTTTATAAAATGAAGATCGCATAACTCTATACCTGTTGCTATTGAATCATTTTAGTTATACTTCTCCATAGCATAAATATTTTATGACACCAAAAGTAAATTACTTTACTTTGAAGGTAAGTAAGTTTTCCATCTCATTTATAGATATAAACAGATAATTTTTATGTTTCGTGCACTTAATATATCTTTTATTAATTATTAGTTAAATTAAGCATAAAAATAAGCTGTTTTATTAAAATGCTGAATAAAGAGATGGATGGGACAGAATGGCTCTGAGAAACAGGGCATGCCCCATTCTCCCTGATTCCTATATACCTAATATAATCATTCATAAATATAAGAAAGTTATCTTTATTTATAACAAAATTAATCCTTCAGAAATCCTGCTAATTAACCAATTTATTTGCTTTTTTTTATTCATGCATACTATTTTACTTAAAACTCATATTTATGGTTCTATAAAATATATGTCTGAATAATATATATATACCTCAATATGTCTATATAAACCTCAAAGAAAAACATTCTGATATAAAATAAAGTCCACTGCTGCTAAGTATTATACCATACAATTTCCAAATTATAGTTTTGTGTATATCGTATAAAGACCTACAATGCATTCACTGTAGCAACTTAAATGTTAAATGCACAAACTCTGAAAAGCGAAAAATATAAACAAAGAAAGTTTGCTATGAAATATCAAAAGAATGCGAAGAATGCTCAGTAAAAGTGGTTTAAGTTAAGTACATCAAAACATTTTTTTTTGTCCAAACAGAAGGAATTCGACAAACGTCGAGACGCTGTATGAAATAAAATGTTTTGCTCTTAGAAAAGAGTCATTAATGGTGTGTTAAAAATTCTTTCAGCAGACATAATTAAGCATTTCATAGCGATTGATAATTTTTAAATTGCTAAAAATATAAGGCTACATCGTTTTTTCATAAGTGTATTATTTAGAAATTTTTTTTTAAATATTTTAGAATATATGTTCTTTGAAGTCATTTTTCCTTTTTAATGAAGGTGCATGGTAATCCTACTAACTATATTAAATATTTTCATGTATCTGCCCTTTATAGTTTTGTAATTTTGGTCAATAGTTTGATTTCTTAAGGTTCGCACATACATTTAATTTTTCTCCAGGTGCATCATCTGAAAATATAATGGTTTGGTTCACTACAATCTACTATACAACACGAGGGATAATGAGACTGGGACCTACTGCTTAAAGCCGATTCCGAAAGGCTACGAACATCCATGCCACTGTGAGATCCGAACCCACGAACTCCGGTACTGAAGACCAGCACCTAACCATTCGGACATCGTTCGGCTGAAATCAGTGGTTTGGTTTGGAGTGCTACGGTTTACATTTTGCAACACGAGGGCTAATGAGACCGGGACCTACAGCTTAAAGCCGATTCCACACGACTACGAACATCCATGCCATAGTGGGATACGAACCCACAAACTCCGGTACCGAAAGCAAGCACCTTAACCAATCGGCCATCGTTCGGCGAAATCATAATGAGTAGCCCCGTTTTAAAAGTCAACGTTTTCAACCTCCAGCAGTTCCACCCGTTAATGGACGGGTTGAATCTTTACCATTTGTGACATCAACACTTTTGTCTCCTGATCGGTTCCGACCGTAATGCGCAATATTTTTTATCCAGTTCTTCGACATAATTTAGCGGACATACTTGTGGCTGCCATAGCTAAGTGATTTCCAACAGAGACAAGTCTCAGTACAATAAAAGAAAATTATAACAATCCCATAAGCTTTGAAGAAGCGTTTTCTGCAACTTGATTTGAGGGTGTTAACAAGTCTCCTTTTAAAGAAATGATTTAATTGACTTTTGAAAGATTCTCGGAACTAGTATCCATGATCAAATTCTTTTAATATAAGTTTGGTTTGGAGTGCTACAGTCTACATTTTGCAACACGAGGGATAATAAGAGCGGGATCTACAGCTTAAAGCCGATTCAAAACAGCTACGAACATTCATGCCACTGTGGGATTCGAACCCACGAACTCCGTAACCGAAGGCCAGCACCCTAACCAATCGGCCATCGTTCGGCCCTTTAATATAGGTTTTAGATTACTATATTTTAAAATTAGAAGAAATGGATACTTTGCAAGCATTATGCCATAAAATTAAAAAATATAAGTATTTATACAATTATGGTTTATTTTAATTGTCATATAATAACCGCCATCTAATTTTTAAAGTCAAAAAGTTTTTCCCTAAGAAAAGACATTTTCCTAAAGTTTTGAAATATGTTTGCGATTGTCCCCCCCCCTCCCTCCAGTGAAAATTAATATAGGAAAGTTTGCGTTTTCTTTACTAAATATATTTTACAATTTTCAGAAAATGAATTATGTAGAGAAATTCCATTTTGCAATCTGAAAAACGAAATACAACACCTTAATAAAAATGATACTTTCATAAAAAAGGCCACTTTTAAACAATGCATTTTCATTACGATAAATGAAGCAGACTTATTCTAAAAAATGTAAATGATGTTTTGTAGGTAAACGAGTTATATCTCTACCAATAGAAAGATTTCACTCTAAAAAGAAGACAAACTGTAGAAGATAAGTTGTGAATGTTACATTTTCTATACGAGTCCTTACAATCCCTACAAGTCCGTTCAATTCTGTAAACACAGAGCAAAATATTTTCTAATTAAAAATTAACGAAACATGAATAAAACTTTATTTTATATAAGTAAAGGCAAAAATTAGCGCGTTGAATTCTCAAACCCTAATTTTTTCTCATTAAAAGATTATTTTACCCTAAACCCTAATTTTTTCTCATTAAACTCATTTTCAGGTATAGAGACATAGCAAGAGTTTTCTAAAATGCTTTGCATTAAGTTTGGGCTTGTGGTTTTATGCAGGTATTGGAGCTTGATTTAAAATCGCTAAATCCACTACACAAGACCGTTTCTGTGCACTTGGTTCTAGACTTGCGACTTCATGAGTACATGAAAAGGGCAAGGGTTCCATATGTAAATATTGATTTAATTACTTAAAGGTAATAATTATAGAAATAAAAAAATTCTACATACTCACGGATTCGTTTCATTTCTTGTGCTTGATTGCTTCACATTTGTCCGAAAATTCCAATGCTGAAGAAAAGTTTACTTTTAGAGGTTTCATCAGCATGGTTTCTGTATTTCAATGAATGCAACTCTTTTGACTGCGTGAAAAGAGTGTATGTAATGTTAAACAAGCCCTGGTGATTAAAATTTATGGAAATTTGATCATCAGTTAAACCAATTCACCGACATCGAAATCTCAGTACAAAAAAGTCTAAACAGTCTAATTGCCGTGCAGTGGACGGATGAATAAATGACTTCCATGAAAATTTGGCTTAAGAGCAACTTCACTTAGAACTTTTATTTTAAAATAATATAGACTTTCTACAGCATTTAGCAGCATAAAATAAAACTATTTTCAAGACAATGTTAGTCATAGGCAGGCTGCTACTCACAGCGATCATCTACACCACTAGATTATCTAATGACTTCACTAGAATTGAATTTCAGCACGTTGGGTTATGTCAAAGATGAGTGTTTTTGCTACTGTGGAGAGGAATTTTTGTCATAATGACGAAGCCAGTCCAAAAAATCGACAATCGGTTAGAGTCCCTGTGAGTAGCAGCCTAAAGGTGTGTGGCTGACAGGCCAAGCTATCAAGCAACGGCTTAAGCTAAAGAAACAGAGCATTGAAGCTGACATTCTTATTAATCACAAGCTTAAAAGTGCAAGTATCTGTTAAATGTGCATGCAAAATTTGGTCAATAATCAAGGTCAAATATATCAGTGATTTAAGTTGGGAAATCAGATGAATTCAACGTATAGTCATAAAAGGAAGAAATTTAAATTTTAGTTTTTCTATAGTGGCTAGGCTAGACTTACAACAAAAACTTAATTGTTTAAAATAATATCATTTCGTCCCATGTTTTTTTTTCCAAAAGTACAGTACAATACATTTTATACTTAGACCATATTTTAAACTAATACCTATATATTTATTCTTAAATGGAGCAAGCACAAGAGTGAAAAATTTTACTGCTTGACTTCAGGAAGTTGACAGGTTGGGAAGGAAAACATATTAGTTCATTTTTTCCAGATTGATGTTAACCACACAAAGCTTTGTTAAGTGGTTTGGTAAGGGTTAGTAAAGTTATACATCTTACGAATACTTGCGACGAAATTTTACTTTTGGCTTTATATACACAGAATATATACACAGAAATACAATGAAAGTTTACACTTTATCAAATTAAATTATACCAAAGTGAACATTTTCAATACAAATTCAGATAAACCAACTTCAAGTAGCGGTTTAATGAACAATTCAGCAGAACTAAATTTTGTATTTAGGTAACTTAATTTGAAGAGGTTTTGTAGAACTAAATTTCTAAGAAAATTACATTTTATGTGAATGTGTTTGGAACAATAGTTTCCAATTCGGGATTTAGAAGAAAATATTGCAACTTGATTATCGCACATTATGTAACTCCACATTTTAGAATTAATAATGTCTTTTTAATTCACTATGTATACGGATGATTCATTTCCTTGGCCGATTCACATACCAATATATGCCCACTTTCCATTGTAGAAAGACTAACACGTTTCTGTGTAGAGTAAGTGATGGGTGATCCATCTAAATACGAATGAGTCGTCAGTGAAAATTCGATCATCCTCATTTGATGCGTAATCTGAATCAGTATAAATGACATTTAGATAATTTACCTGAAATAACTTCATATAATTTTGTTTGATCTATGTCCCCAAGTAATTTAAGTAGGGTATTCCAATGTTTTAAGCCAGGGTTACTTTGAAATTGTGATATAATGTTTATAATATAACAAAGCAGGTGTAGTAATATTTGAAATAAATGGCAAACAAACTAATGTATTTTCTACATTTCTGTACGATAATTCTGACATTTGTTGCAGTTTCAGCTTCTGAACTTTGACATTGAGTTTTCGAAAGAACTGTACCTACTGCAATATATAACTAAGTTGTGAAACAATTTCTATTTTTCACATACTTTATGGATACTTTATAGTCTAACTGATGAATAGAAAGGTCATTTCCAATTTCCTAAAATTCGACCTCAACCAATTATTTTAAGATCAAAATGAATACTTAAATGATTTATTACACCTTTTATAAGATTGTCAGATTTTACAAATAACACTATCGATATAAAGTAATAAAACTACATTTCTAATATACACATAAACACAATTTGTCCATTCCAATTAGTTAAAATTCAAACTTTCAAGTATAAAGTATAGTAAAATCATTCTAAAAATCATTCTCTCCCAGATTTGCTGCTAGCCATACAAAGCTTTGTTTAAACGCTGTATGTGGTTTGGTTTTCAGGATCAGTAAAACCTTGTGGTTCACTCATAAAAATGCTTTCTTGGAGTGTAGTTCAGAAGTAAGAACACTTTATATCCAATTGTCAATGATACCAGTAGCGTAACTTTTATAGCGTACAATGCGTAAAGTTACTGTTCTGCTACGGTATTTTGTATTTTTGTAAGTAGACGTTTTTCCTCGCATGTTATATGCACTGTTGACCTAAAAACTTTAGGTCGTTATCAGTCCTTACGTTTAGATATTATAGTATTAAAATAAAAGGTTCTGGGCGTTTTGCACAACTAGAAAATATATCATAAACTTTATTTTTCTCTCATTGAATAGGTAGTTACTTCACGCACAAAGCCATTGATAACGCTAATCTCCATTAGCAATATGAGGAATAGGACCGTATAGATCCAAATGAATTAATTCTAAGCATTTTTCAGACCTCATATTTCTAGCGGCCTAAATTCTTTTCGTCGAGATTTAGCAATTTTACAAGATTCCCATCTTAATACTCCATACCGTAAGTCAGGTAAGCCACTCACAGAACCATTTTTATTGTTTGAACAGTGTATTTTTTACTGATATAATAAAAGCTAAAATTACAGAATTCTAAATTGTTTATATTATAAGTACGAAAATTCTGGACTTCACCTTTATTAAAATAAGATATTTATATTTTACATCATAGAGTTTATTTACAATAAGATTTTACCTTTACGGGGGGATGGATGAACATATGCCTTCTTTATAAAAGACTATTTAAAAACTCCACTTTTTAGCTTATATTTTAAAATTATAACCTAAACACTTAAAGCAGAAGTAGCATCTGGAAGTATAAAATAAAGACTATCGCACAAGACAACGTGAGCCATAAAAAAGCTATGGAGTTGCGGCTTGTGTTAAAACAAAAGAACTTAATAATCACAAGCTTAAATAGTACAATATCTGTTAAATTTGTATCAAGCATTCGTTAACCGTCCCAGTACATATATCCGTAATTAAAGTTAGGACATGGGATGAATTGAAACGTATAACGTCATTGTCTTGGAATAACTTCATAAAGATATTGAAAGGAAGAATATTGAATATTTCTTTCCCAACAAAAATACTTGGAATAGTACAACAAATGTAACGCTAATAGAAGTATTAGTACTCTAATTAAATACCTGTTGGGTTCGGATCTGAAATATGGGAAATCAGCAAACTTTAGTGAAAAGAAATCAAGCATATATATATATATATATATATATATATATATATATATATATATATATAATGGATGTTATTACCTACTACAGTTTTATCCAATAGAAATCGTTAGTCTATGAAAGAAATCAAATAGATAATAACAATAAGAAAACAAATTGAGAATAAAAATGTGAAGTATATTGAGTCAGTTCGTCGCACTTTGCCACGATTACTTTATATATTAGCTAATATTGGGACTTAAGGATGCAAGTGAACCAGTCAGAGGTGTTAAGACCATAACCACGTAGGAAAAGCTAATAACCGAAACTAAGCTCCGTAAACTAGTAATATAAAATTATTTTAGCTAAGAAGAAATTTGTAGATATAGAATCAGGTATACACTTTTAGGGTCAGTATCACCAAAATCGTTTAACGGCTAACCACAATTAATCTATGTTTAAACGGTGAATTGCGTCCCAGCATGGGCTGGCACCATGGGTTAATCGTGGTTTGCCGTTAAACAACTTCGGTGAGACCGGCCCTTCGACAAAAATAAATAAATAAAATTTAAAAAAATAATAAGATATAATGCAAACTGGACACTAATTGATATGCATACAGATATCGACTGAAACAAGATTTTAAAGTTTGACGGCTAATGAATGAACGAGTTTCGTAGCAGCCCATCTTATCTGAGCAAGTGGCAGAGTATTAAGGAGGAGACGTTTCGAATGCAGGTCATAAATTCTTTGCGAATTTCCTTCCGTGTAGGTCTGCCGGTATACAGGCCGAGCACAATGAGTGATGGTCTGGGGTGCCATTTCATTTCATAGTAGGGCCCGTTTGGTTGTCTTTCGTGGCACCCTTACAGCACACGGTACATAGATGAAGTTCTCCTCCCCGTTGTGTTGCTCTTCATGATACGCCATCATGGACTTACTTCAACAAGATAATGCCCTGTCCTCTACTGCACATGTTACTACTGTTTGTCTTCGTGCTTGCCAAGAGAAATCTGCACATTCTTTATCTGTAAAAAAATCAAATTAACGCGTATATTCTGATATGTGATCAGGTCAGCTGAATCTTTTGAGTTTATTTTCTTTTCGAAATCAGTTATTAAAGAATTTTTGAAATTGTTGTAGATAATCAAGGAGAATTTTAAATAAAGTTAGTTTGCTGATAGCTGCGTATTAAACGGATTCCACATTACGCTACTATATATATTAATTATATATCTAAAGATATCTAAAGGTGGTTAATTCGTATAATTAATCAATTTTATATTTATGCAGTATTCCTGCACATTAATTAAGTGAAATCTTAAAATAAAAGATGTTTATCAGTTTGATTACCATTTTCAAAATACATTTTCATTTTTAAAATTGATTTTAAATTCTTAATCAATTGTAAATTTACATTAAAAAGTTAAAAACAGATTTAATTATTACACATGTAATCACTTATTTTATAATTAATCCAATTAATATGAAAAACAAAAAAAAATATGCATGAGCAATTTAAGTATCAGGATTATTTTACTGAATATTTCACTAAGTATATGTGAACAATGATTAATAATTTTCGAAAAAGTTTTTGCCCGATGTTAGATATCATTTCTTTCTGAGTAGATCTCGTATATAAGTTTAAATTTATGAAGAAATAATCCTCAGTAATGAAAGGAAATCATTCCGTCATTGCTTGAAAATAAATACTTTCTTGGGAAGATCATAAAAACTTAGTAAGGTAATAAATTTCCTTTTAACTTTAGCGGATAAAATAATAAGGGTTCTTTAAACAAGATATGTAGGGTTTGCTCAAGGGAATTGATGTATAACCCTAGGAAAAAGAACTTGATGAGTACGGGAAAAAATATTGGGGGCTGATGTGTGTATATTTATTCTCATTTAGTTTATCGCAACGTCACATAAATCGCTCACTCTTTAATCTAAGCCCTGCTGCTATTTACTTAGTTTTTACTTAAAACGATTATTGCGAATAACTAAACAGTGTAAAATGTCTCAGTACAATCTCGATACAATTATTTTTATAGATAATTTTGGTAGACTGAAAAATGTATAATCTGATAATAAAATGAAATATTATATGAATTAGTCATTGACATGTGATACATGACATCTGAGTTGTACTCGTTAAAGTATTTTACTTTTATTTTAAAACTTACTTAGTACTAATATTTTCTGTAATATGATTTTATACAAAACAGAGTATTTAAAGGAGCATTAAATTTGTAAGTAAACTGCGTCTTTAAAAATATATAAAAAACAATGTTAGAGTGCATATATTAAACATTGTAATAGAAGATTATTATACTTTAAGAAAACAAGACATAAATTTAATAATTTAGGAAAAATGTAAATGTTTATTATACTTTGCTTATAATTTTAGCGTTTTTGTAGTTTTAATTTCAAACAGTATTTTTATTACAGCCTATGCAAAATACAATTACAGCTATAATACAGTTTTTAAAATTGAGAAAAATTCTATACACTTTTAAACACGATGTTTTACCAAAGTGGAATACATCGGAACTTTCAATAACAACTTTTTCATCTAATTTCTGTATATTCTTTAATCCTTCATTTTTTTCCTACAAATAACTTTAATTTAAAATTAATTGCATTTTTCCCATATTAAAATATGCTAAATATCATGGCTGATTAGTCCTCTTAATTAGTAGGAATATTAAGGATCATCTTATTTAAAAATTTTAATTTCTAAAAATATAAGTTACTTTTTTAATACTTCCTGTCCATAAAGAGACGTTTCTACTAACATTACAAATGTAAGGGAACTCATTTTTTTCAGCTGTTAGACTTAAAAAGTAATATACAGAAAATTGTAAATATAATGTATCCAACTAAGATGCATTTTTAGACTATAACAAATTAGCCTTGTAGTGTTTTGAAGATTAAACTGAAAGATAGAAGCAGTTTGTAGTAAACATAATTAAGGAAGTAAAAACCTGACCCCTACGTAGATAACTTTCTTAACTATGTGCAACTGTAATTAATCCATCATATTAAATTTAGCGAAAATTTTATTCAATTGGATAAAATTGCAGAAAAAAATCTGTTTTTAATTGGTTAATGAAACTTAACTTTCAGTCTTAACTTTATCCATTTTATTTTATTATTTTATAACATGTAAAGTGTCATATATAAATAATTTTTTATTACAAGAAATATACGAATATATCTAAAAATGCATATGGTGAAATGATAAAGATAAAATATTTTTAATAAGTTTAAACAGCAAAAATAAAGTTTCGTAATAAAACTGAAAGGAATATCCCATCTAACAGCTCTCTTGCTCCAGCATTAATGCTTTTGTCAACATAAAAACAAGTGTATTAATATTCTAGTAATTGAACTAGCATTAGATCAAATAAAAATACAAATATTTCAATAAAATACAAAAAGAAATGCAGGAGATAGACTTTTCATATTATCCTGTCCCCAAAATCCATAGCACAATGTATATTAGAATATATTGAGAGTTGTTTTATAACCTACTTTTTTCTTGGAGATTGAAAAATAAAATATGAAATAACAATTGTTCTAAACTCCTCTCTGAATGCAAGAACTGGATTATTGGATATCCTTTCTAATCACAGAGAGAGAGAATATTCGAAAAGAGGGAATATTGTTAAACAAGGCTTTTCTTATGAATTTCGGCAGGATTAAGGTTTTACATTTACATTTTTGCTTCAAATGCTCATTGCTAAATAAAACATCCTAAAATATCTTTCCAAAATCCAACCTAAATATTTATAAAACGAGAGAAATATATTTCTTTGAAATTTTTATTGATTTGTAATGTTATAAAACATGTGGTAATTTTTCATTATTTCTCAAAAGTTTTTGAAGAAGTTGAATATGTTAAGCAAAATAATATTTAAATAAAACATTACACCACATAATATTAAAACAAAGAAAAAATCATAAAATTCAGTAAATTTCAGACAATTTTTTTAATTTTTCCTAAGTGCTTAGTTTTTTATTAGAGACGCACTAGTTTTGTTATCTGTTAATGCTTCATTATAAGATCCTTTTAATTCTTCATAAAATAAGATTTTCTTCGTTTTAGAATAAGATTTTGTACAAGTTTTGAATAGAGTCATGAAGAGTCGTATGAGATATTTAAATAATGGGATACATAAGGGTATCAAAAATCAAGCTCGTGTAGTTCGTTTCCCTGGGCCTATAAATGAAACAGCTTGGAGGTATTAAAGTGGGATATCACTAAATGATGGTTGGTTGGTTGGTTGGCTGATACTTAATGGCACTAAATTCACAAGGGATATACCTCTAAATGAATAGAGATGCAACACATAAACGTAATTTTTTACATATGCCATCATCATGCTTCAAAAAATTCTCTATGCTTGTACAACTTACCACCTCTATGTTTATACCAATGGCAAAAATAGATTATCCTCTTAAATGACGAACTTTCCTCTCCGCTACCCTGTTTCTTTTTACAGCTGAAGAATCAAACGAATCCCGTGATCGCTAGAATATGAAAAATTATATTTGTGAATAATGTTCAGGTGTAAATGTGTTATTAAAGATATGTGGTCTCTAGTAGACCCTGTGTTGGCATGCAATAGCTCCCCAGGATTGTGCTAAAAGTTCGTTAAATCCTGTGCATCACACATTAATTCTTATTTTCACTGTTGTATGACACCATATAGCATTTGTGCTTTTGGGGGTTAAAATGAGTATTGTCTTCATAATGGCTATAATACCATTCCCTTAAAGCATGTCAACATCAGAAACTACATTCTTCTTCCAAACCAATGTCATTTTTGAAAATCAATGTAAATGTGATCTTTTCCTTTGGTATATTTCCTTTGGTTTAAATCTTTCTCAATTTGGTCTATGCTATTATAGTTCTTGCGAAAGAGAACCTGATTTTTCTGCGCACTGTACTGGGAATTTAATAAACGTGAACAACTACATTCGAGATGTGATGTTTTATTCTTACGGTCAATTTTAAATTTTAAAACTTTTATGTATTTTAGTCATTTTTTACAAAAGCTCTTTGTTTTTATTCTTCATGAATGAAAGCAGATATGTAAAATAAAAGAAACGTCATTTACTACAAATATGAGCTGTAACTTTAGTTTTAAATACTTATTAATTGAAACTTCTTGAGAATAAAGTTTTTTATGGCACAAATACAGCTATTACAAAAGGAAGCCTCCGCTTTATGCAAGAAAGTAATATCAAATTACCATTTGTAATACTATTATCAATTTAGTAGATACAGATTACCCTTACGTAAGTCATTAAACTTAGATTTAATTACTATTCAAGTAATAAAGAACCAATGAATCGCAAGCAGTGTCTCAGACGTACTGTAAATCACTAAGTAGAACATTCTCCAATATAGATACTGAATATCCATAGGGTATCCATAGGATAAACTTTGTTAAACAAGCATTTCCCCTGCTATGAACATCTAAAGTAAAATCAATTAAATTTATTCTATTTCTTTTATTTTTCATTATTAATTAATTCATTTATTTGTTTTATTTTAAAGTTCGAATTCGTCTTTCAGTTCGGGTAGACTCTTCCCCAGGGCAGCACTTGCAAGCCGTACACCCAGTACGGTAGGCTGCTTCCTGAGAGTATTGAAACCTTAGTATACGAATCTTGATGAAAAGATAAACTAGGTAAACATTTTAATACATACAAATTAAAATACATGCATTATTAAAAATCATCTACTAGATGGTGAGAGACAAAATGTTTTCATCCATGTGATTTGGAATTATTGGAAAAGAAATATTTATTGAAGTTTAAAAACTGCAAATAAGAATACTTTAGTTGCTTTTCCATTTAAATATGATGTCACAGGTCTTTTAAATGTACTGAATGCTAACGTTTACTGCTGAGAATTTTTGTAAATGCATTAAATTAGTTTTCATTGATATTTTAATCAATGGTTATTTTTTTTAAAGTACGCATAAATCATATCTTTCATAATACCTGATTTCTAGATTTTTAGAGTTAGAACAAATAAGAAAATTACAGACATTCTTTTATAACTCTGTATTTTATTAATTTTCAGCGGAAACTTTTTTAAGAGAAGTCTGATTTCTTTCGATACATACATAATATTCAAGAATATATCTTTTTAACAGTAACCACAGAAGTCATTATATTAAGATAAGATAAATACACATTTTTATAGTTGCAGATAATTTGTATTATATTGTTTATACATATTTTTAGTACTTATAATTAGTAAAAGTATGCATAATTTTAATTTTAAAACATTCAAACTTTTACATTCATATAAAAAGTACACATTTGAGTAATACTTAAATACACAAATAAAGTTTACACATATTTTATTCATACATTATTAAAGAATTAAATCAATCACAATGAATTACAGATATACTTTTGTAAATTTGTGTATAAATACTTTTCATAGATCATCTTGTTTAAAACAAGTTTAATTACTCTTAAAAATGGGCATTTATTAATAAGATACCTATCAAAGTTAATATATATATATATATATATATATATATATATATATATATATATATTGATTCTTAAAAGCTTTGTATTGTTAAATTTATTTTATAACTGCTTTTGGAAAATTTAATGCACACTGATTACATTAGACAGTAGAAAATGTTAATATTTAATGAATTAGCATGTTGAATAATTGCTTTAATTTAAGCATATTTTTATAAAGCATAACGGTTATGAGATCTCTTAAAGGTAATAATTCAACACACGATATGAGATTTAAGTAGAGTACAGTTCAATAACACCAAAAATACTCTTTTATAAATCTATTTAGCCAAATTTAGCTTGAGTAAAATTATGAAGACAACTTCAGTTGTTCTCAATTCTTGTGACATCTGGAACCATTATATTTTAATATTGATAACATAAACTTCATAGTAAATTAATAATATAACTTTTTATATTTCTATTTTTTATTATGAAAGTATTATTGCAAATTTTTTAATATATAATTTAA
This sequence comes from Pardosa pseudoannulata, assembly GCA_032207245.1. Lineage (NCBI taxonomy): Eukaryota > Metazoa > Arthropoda > Arachnida > Araneae > Lycosidae > Pardosa > Pardosa pseudoannulata. The sequence goes on from CM063503.1 coordinate 116,024,831, forward strand.
GAGTAATATTTAATAGACAATAGTAGTGTATATGTATATTTAGCAATGCAAGACTTTAAGATAAAATAGAGTTGGAATGAATCCCAAATATTAATTTAAAAATGTATATCTGAATAATTTTCCCAAACAACTTGTTTTAAGACAAGTTGAATACATGTATACTCTTTAACAATACATCTTTTTAATTTTAAGAACCCTAGAAATCTTTATGCCACGATAAAAAGATTTCAATTGCATTTAAAATGATTCTTTTTTATTTTTGTACAGAAGGGAATTGTAATCTTTTCTTGCGTGTATCCTTGAAACTGCTGCAAATAATTTCTTTTAATCAAATTCTTTTGCTTCTAAGGAAAGTCTCTACGCGTGAATCTGAACATGTAATCGATATACTGCGTAATTGTTTTCAATTTTATACATTCTCTGTTAAAAACTTTTATTTCTTTTAACTGCCGTGTCGCTAAGGGGATGGAATGTAGCAAAATATTTGTTTTAATTTTTTCCTAGAAAATATTCGTGTTTGATAATTTACAATTTGAATAAAACAGAAGCATTGATTCGTATCAAAACTTAGGACGTATTTATACTTTATATATAAATGTATATGTCCTTGGAATTAAAAAATAAATGGAAATTCATGTTAATCTTTTCAATTTTTTAAATATGAAAGTTAAATATATTTTTGCAATGATTTAAATCTTACTACTCCGCAATTTCACAGCACTTAAAATATAATAAAAAATATGATTATAGGTTCGAGCTTAATTTAACGAAATATATTTCAAAATGATAGGGATATACTTAACAGTTAAAGAAATAAGTTTTCTTGTGTGTTTTAATACTTTTAAATTTAATGTAACTTTACAGTATTTAAAATGATAGATATATACATTTAATATAAACATTATGTGAAATGAGTATCTGTAAAATAAAATGTTGTTATTTAATTAATATTATTTTAATTGTTATTAATGTTATTATTATAATCTTATAGAAATTTTTGGTGTGTTTATATTTTTCAGCTAAATGCATATGTTCTATAAGTAAAAATTTAAGATAAAATCCCTAATGTTCTTTTATCTAGAATTTTAAATCATTTTTCAAAAATCAGTTGAATTTTATCAAATTAATTCAAAAAGCTAAATAGGGGATTTAGCACCATTAGAATCTTTAAGGATTTGTTATGTATCACGAGAAAACACCCCCACACATTTGAATTTCGGCTTACTATTATATTGTGCCCCTCATAATTATTTGAAACTAATATTTAAATCGTTGTTGCAACATCTTTAGGAAATTTTTCATAACATACTGTTTCTTCTATGTTACTTAAATATGTGACACGAATTTTCCCATTATAACTCAGTTTACCATGATTTACAGGTAAATTTTTGATCTACTGTTCTAAGTCTAGATAATTATCTTATCAATTCATCCAAAAATTCAAGGTTTCTTTGGTTAATTTTTCAATTATATTATAAAACCCTAATAATAAATTATTGTAAAAATGGATTTTAAACATTCTTTAGAAATTAGGAAAACAACAATTGAGTGAAACACACCATCGTCTTACTTTTATGACATTCTCAAGCATATATATATATATATATATATATATATATATATATATATATATATAGGGTCCATAACTGTAAATTTTCACCTGTTCTCCAGAGGGCTTCATCTGTTCCACTCTCCGAAGCAACTAGAAGCGAGTGTGTATGTGTTTGACAGCGTAAGAGGATGCTGTGCTATAAACGAAGCTTCATCCAAGAAATAAATGTTGTCAAATTTGGGTTTCTCAAGGACTTATATATGCATATATATATATATATATATATATATATATATATATATATATATATATATATATATATATATATATATATATATATATATATATAGAGAGAGAGAGAGAGAGAGAGAGAGAGAGAGAGAGCATGCAAAGAAATGACCAAGAATCTTTTTCATTCTAATCAAATGTTTTATGTTTCCGGAAAAAATAACGGAGTTTCAACAGTTCCTGTGCCTTTTGCATAGTATCATTTCATGTACCTTCTAATGGATTAACTATGTACAGTTGGATATTCATGTAGCATACATTAAAGTATGTTATTTAACATTACACACACACACACATATATATATATATATATATATATATATATATATATATATATATATATATATATATATATATATATATATATATATATATATATATATATATATATATATATATATATATATATATATATATATATATATATATATATATATATATATATATATATATATATATACACATATATATATATATATAAATTATTACATTTACAATATTTCTCTAATTTTTTCGCTTTCCCCTTCTCAATCTTTCATATCCATTTTCACAGCCGCGTAATATCTTATTTAAAAGAGTATTCGATCACTTCAAATTCTTTGTATCGCTCTCCTAAAGATAACTCGGATATAGATGATAATTTTCTGTACATTCGCCACATTTTCTAGCTGTCTCAAGAAAAATGGTTCACTTTTCCAATGATCTAACTTCTTTTCTGGCTATTAATAACACTGACTGAGTTTCTCGTTCTCGGGAAAGATTCCGCCTCATTTCTCACTCTGGGGTGGATTGCTAGTAGAAAAGTGTTTTCATATATCATTAATTGCTCTGTTCTTGACAGAGAAAGATGTCTTTTCTTAGTCAAGAATGAAGGCAATGCTTCACCACGGACTTCACTGATGTTTCAACGACACGACTTCGTTTTACTTCGGCTCACTCATTGTCCAGTAAGTATTAAAAATGATAGGGGTTATTCTCCTATGGGACCGGTGGATTAATTTCGTCATTACGTATATATGTGTTTGCATGTATAAAGTGTGCAATTTAATACAAATTATTTTATTGTTATTCTAATTCATTTACTCCTTGAGGGAGGCTTTAAACATTATTTAGTAAAACATTTTATACAAAGAGTAAAACATGTTTCATTACATAAGAAGTCACATTATATAAACTTCTAAAGAAATTAGAATAAACAATCGTCTTTCTAGAGAATTTTCTGAAACGTTTAAAAAAGATCCAATTTAAATTTTCATTTTT
>CM063503.1:116032930-116045430 GCA_032207245.1 Pardosa pseudoannulata
TTAACCATTCCATACAATCTTGACCAGTCTCCCTGTAGTTTTTGTATCTTTGATGAAATCAAATGGAATTTGGAAGTTAGGAAGAAGATTTTCACTCACGATTATGTGCAGAATCAGGTTTCAAAGGAATTCTTACAACAATCGAGGACTTTTTATGAGAGGAAACAACCCTACCTAGTATTACAGCGAGAAAAATTCTTGAACCTCCTGTGTCGATACCTATCATTAAAAAGAATTGCTGTTATTTTACATGGCGTGGTCCGTAATTTACTGGTAACCTGGTTGGTTGAATGGAGTTTAATGGCACTGAGTCCTCTAGGGACATATTGTGCCAAACAAAGAGTTAAAATTTAAACCAATACTATAAACAAGTTAAAACAGCAGGAATAAAAGCAAACGTAAAAACATGCAAAAACAATGTATAAATACAATGCGACGAGTTGACGACCTTAAATATAAACATAAAAACCAATATCTTTTAAAAAATTATTAAGATTCGAATGAGATGGATTATGAAGTAATGAATTTAGAGATATGGTATGAGAGTTAAAATGGTAAGTACGATGGCGATAAAAACTTGGACATTCTACAAGAATGTGTTTGACAGTCATGTGTATATTGCATTGTTTGCAAATAGGTGCAGATTCCCCAAGCAATAGGTGACGGTGGGTGAAGCCAGTATGCCCTATTCGAAGACGAGTAACAAGGACGTCATACTTCCTGGAGGGTATTGAAGGCCAGAGTGATATTTCGTGTTTCACTGAATAAAGCTTATTGTTAGTTTGTTGGTTCCAGATATGTTCCCATTTTTTTCGCGCTAAATTAACTACATAATTCTTAATGTCTGGGTACACCGGTTCGTTTGAAGCGCTACAATTTATGTTTTTCTCTACACGAAGGGCTATGATACTGGGACATACTGCTCGAATTCGACTACGAACGGCTACGAATATCTATAACGGCAGTGGAATTTGAACACTACAACAACAGTACCGAGAGAAACGCCCTACTAATTTGATCATCGTTCACATCGTTCTTTATGGAATATATCTTATAATAAATTTCGAATAATGATTCATTTATAAACACATAATTTATTATTAAAATATTGATTTTAACAGGTGCAGTTATAAAAAATATGCTAGCATTTATTTCTACTTAGAATAACCAAATTTTGATTTAAGGGTTTTTTGCTAACTTTTTATACACGTAACATATAAATGTTTAAAAAATTCATTAAAATTTATTTTTATCGGACTAGTATATCAAATTTCTTAACAGGTAGTGAACAATTTATTCAAAAAATTTTTAATGCATAAAATAAAATCGTCTAGTTTTTTAATGTGAATTGTAGCGTAAATAAATAATGAATTTGTTTAAGATATTTTCTCGATATTATGCTTACATTTTTAAAAATCAAATTAATTTTGGAATAATTGTGAAATGAACAAATTAGACATTTATGTTAGAGCTGGAAAAATATATCCTTCATAATATTTTTCAATATGTATATAGTTTTAAGTTTCTTTATTATTTATCTTTTAGCTTAATATTTTATCTATAAATTTTACCTATTTAAAATGTGCAAACTTATAATTTATTTATAATTTTTATGCCTTATTTTTTTGTATTGATTATCAGGAAATTGTATTATCATTTTTAAAAGCGGCTACAGTTAGTGGTAAAGTATGACAAATAACTGTAACTTTAATATATAATTAATAATATTAATTTAATATATTAATAATAATATTAATATATAAAAATTAGCTTTCATGAAAATATTTTAAGTATACTGTTTGCGCTCGTAGTATGGCTTTTTTTAATTCTAAAGTACATTTTTGACCTCGGAATAAAAATTATTTCCAAATATAAGCATTCTAAAAAGATATAAAAAAAGAAATAATAATACTGAAACGTAGTTTTTTTTAAATACAGAAAATCTATATTTTGCGCTTTGAAGACCACTCATTTTAACTATATTTTAATATATAAACTACTATCCACTTTGCACCCATTCATCAGTCTGAGTAATTATAGTTCTCAAATGAAGGCTATATACGTTTTAAAAGTAAAGTTAGATTTGAGATTATTTTATTCTAACAATAAATGTATCAACATATTATCAAAACCAAAAAAAAAATGACACTTTTATTTCTATTCTTCTGTAACACTAATAGCCTTGATTATGTTGTTAAATAACCATTGTCAATGATGTTTGGTAAGTTTTGTCTAATACCAAAATTTTAGGACTATAATTTGGCTAAATGGTCTAGCATTATTCAGTGTTGGTTTTATGTAATAACATTTAGAAGAAGATTTTGAACCATTACGGAAATAAAAAGCCTTATAGGTACAGCTTTACTATCGTATGCTATTGGGTTTTAAATTTATCTCTAGAAATTTTAAGAGATGTAAATTAAACAGAAGTAAAATTGCCTTATAAGTATATCTATAAACTTTACATCTGCCAAGTTAACTTCATTTTTGATATTATTTTATTTTTTGAAATTATACATTACAAAATTAAATTTATGTGCAATATATAAGAAATGAAAGATGTCTAGCTATGTAACAAAAATGTTGCTAATACAAAATCTTGTCAATGTTGTCTACTGTGTTGACACTTATCGACATTTTTATGAATTCGTGTATTTACGAACGTCTTAAAAATATCACAGTAGTCTCATATTAAATAAAAACCAAGTGAATTTGATTGTAACAATTACTAAATGAAATCTTAAAAATGCGACAGATGATTTAGATAACAACTTCAAAAAAGTTAACAAATTTTTAAAGAGAAATCTAATAGGAGAAATTTTTATAAATATGTTAAATACTTCTTGTAGGAAACTTTTAATTATTTCTCCTCATTACTTTTTAGTGATGTTTTATTTATTTATTTTTTGCTTATGTATATTGTAAAGTATAGTATATGTAATTAAAAATTTCGAAAACATTATGCCTCAGCATAGATGTTTCTGCATTCAGCACTTTTAGAAGTTGGCGAAATGTGTAAAAAATAAATTGTGCTATAAATTTGTGCTAAAGCAGTGCTTTTTAACCTTTTAGAATGATACTATTTCTTAAATATAAGTTAAGATATTTTATTCAGATGGGGCCATGCAAGTAAAGGTGCATTAAGAAAAAGGTGTCAGACATGTAATTTTTTAGAGATGTGATTTTTTTTATTAAATTTAGATATTTTTATTATATCTATTTTGTACAATGAATGAAGTTGTTATAAAAATTTTATTTTGTAAACCAATATAATAACTATGGTAAAACAATTTATTTTCTACTTAAAATTATTTAAATTTATGAAATAGTTTAAGGATAAATAACTTTTGCCAAGTGAATAATAAAGTCATAAATATTTAAATTAGTTAAAGAATTTAATTCTAAACAATCTTTGTTAAACGGTGTTTCAATAGTTTTAATAGTGATCATTTGGGCTTAGTTTCATTTTAACTGTTTTAAGGGGACAAAATACCTTTCGAGATTGAAACTTTTCCTTATAAAAGACTTATTACGTTTCATAAAAAATTAAAGTTCTTTTACAGATGTTTTTTACAAGTAGTTTGAAAACACAAAGTGAATTAAGAAATACTTCATTTTATAACTACATGTAGTATATTTTTAAAATAGCATATTAATATATAAAGAATAAAAAAATTGTAATTTTACTTATTCTCAAGAAAAATTTCTAAATATATATAGCAAAATCTATATTTCTATATCAAATTAAAGTAAAATATGGGTTTTGCTTTATAAATGAAAACAATAAATTCATGTAGTGTTTTAATATTTAAAATATTACAAACTTAAGATAAGTAAAATTTAAAAACATTATTTATTTGGTATAAAATAGAATATATTACCTCTACTTAAATAGTTTTAGTTCACAGATAAGAAAGATAATTATCTTCTATTCTATATAAAAAAAATTAGTTTCTAAAGCGTATATCTCACAAATTATACTGGGTAGGTAGATTTATGTTTTCCCCTCGGTATATATAATTTACATTTCTAATGTATCACTTTCTGAAACAAAATTAAATATTTTTTCTAAAATCAGACCTTTATTGATGATTTAGGAAACATTTTAATCTAAACAGGCAGCACTTTTTATTTTACAGTGTATCAATAACAGGCTGTAATAATGAAGTTTTTTCAACTCGAAAGTTATCATTTCTATTTAATTTGATAAATTCAAGATTCGAAAGGTATAAAACTTGAAAATAGAATTGTATGCAAAAATTTCAGTTATTATACAGACAATGGTTATAATGGTAATATTTTTGAAACTATATTATTTTTATGGCAATGATCAATATCAGCAAATAATTTGAAGTATCTGTGTAATTTTTTTTTATTCTGCCTTTTGAAATTTTTTGTGAGTTATGTTATATCATGTCCAATAACTCAGATTTATAATTTATTTTATCACCTGGTTCATGGATTTCATAGATTCCTGCTGCAAATCAAAGAAGTCATAAAAAAAATGCTTGATTTTATTCATAATTTAGGAATACAAAAATTTCCTTTAAGGACATATAAAATCTTTTCAAGCCTAATCATCAGCAGAATTTATTAGAAAGTCAAATTCAGAGAAAGATACGTTACATTTTCTCCAAGTATATGAACGTTATCTATAGGATCGAGCTTTTCCTTTATTTGACTTTAATGGATCGAATACTCTACATTTTTTGTATATGTAATACAAAATTTCACTTATTTCTTAATGCCTGTAAATATAAAACTGGTCTTCAGCAAAGCTTGCTGCAAACAGCTTTGTACACGAAATTATGGATCGATAGTGGGGAGGATAGAGTGGATCAATAACTGTGAATGAAAAACCATAAAGTATAGTTGTTTTTCAGCTGCTATAATTTACTACAAAGTATTTCTGAGTTGTCAAAGTTATTGAAGTAGCCAATATTATTGGGATTGAAGCAATAGTTTGTTTTTTTTTTCAAGAAAAGATAAAACATATTATTTTCTGTTTTATGAAATTCAACTTTTAAGTACTTATAAATCCATAATGCTTTGAGCTACAGGTAAATTTAAAAGTTGATATTTTTTATAATAAGAATATATAGAAACAATGTAATACAATCAACATTCTTTTCTTAGATATTAGCTATCTTATTGACTATTATAAGGTTTAAATGTTGAGGAAATACGATATATCAGAAATCAAAGTTTATATAATCTAAAAGAGAAACAAACTAAACTATATCTATTTTCATAAATATAGATTTAAATGTATAGACACTAGACATATTATTTCAGTTTTGTTTTTGAGTTAATGTGCTATAATGTATCATTATGCTACGGGAAGTCTATTGACTACTGTATTCTACCAGCAAGATTGAAACCTCCAGTACCGACATAGAGAGACATGCCTGTTCTTCTATTTTATTTTGTTTTGCGAATAATTTAAGAAATAAATCCAAGCATTTAGCCTCAAATAAAACCATATAATAAAATATTTCTTCCTATATATTCGTTTTATATAACTGATCATTATACTCGTAAAATATTTAATGTATTTTTGGTTAACGTTAAATGTTCCTAGTAAAATTACAGTTATAATAAGGATGTTATATAATAAATTTTGGGTGCATGAAATTCCCTTTCACCTGTGCATAAAAGCATACATACAAAGTTGAAATATTTTGTGTTTTTTATAAACTACTGATCATTTATGAAAAAATTAATTTATTTAAATTTTTAAAGAAATCTCTCATTAGGATGCTATTTACATGAAGTACAACATTGCTTTAATGTACAACATTAAAGAAAATACAATATTTCGTGCTAGAAAAAGCTATGAAATTATTTTAGCTTTGCTATGTGTCGGATATTAAACAATTTAGTGATCGTGAAACTACATTTTTAGATTTAATATTAATCTATAATATTTGGAGAAACTACGCTGCAAATCCACAACTAACGTTTTTTAAGAATATTTTTTATAACTCAGATCTTCCTATATGATTTTTCCCAGGGCATTTCATTAGTTCAGATAAGTAGAGATATTTATTTATGCTATTTGTCTTTTTATTTATGCCATTCGTACTCACACATCATCATACGTACATCAATACTCACACTCGCTTAGTATCGTTTAAATAAATCCTGCCTTAAGAATAGGCTACATCTTAGGAACATTAATAGATATATCCATAATGCAGGTATAGAATTACATAAAGATTTCACACTAAAATATTAATGATTTATAGAAAATCGAGTAAAAGCAGAAACAAGAAAAGAAAGAATTTTTGAAAGTAAATATCAAATTGTTATTACTAAATAAATGTAAAGAGGCCAGTGAACTAGAAATCTGTAAGAGACTCACTAGAGGCGGGCTTAAATAATACATGCTAATGATGTGGATAAAACGTCCTCAAAATGCTAGATTTAAAAAAGATGCTAGTGCATTGTGCAATAGATGCAGTACAATGATAAAAAGGACAAATTTTTCACTATTTGAAAAAGGCTTTCTGCTGCGGCCCATTTAAAGAAGCCACTAGAGTAAAGTCGTCAGAACACATTGGGTTCTCAAGATAAGCTATTAAGGCGGTGTCAAACAGTTAAAATAATAACCAAATATCCTTGTCCAAAAGACGTGAATGTGGTTCGAACTCAATCAACCAACACCAGCGTCTAAGACGTCTGTGATAAATTGCTAGGTATAAAAGAGTTTCTACTCTACATTAATTGATAGAAAACTTCAGCCTAGTTTAGCCCCAGTGCAAAAAACAATGAAAAGGTAATTGCAAAGAATGGGAATGGCTACTTTGAGAAAATCTCTCATTTATGCTTGGAATGCCATAGTTCTTTTGAAGGTGTGTCTGGAAAGACGAAACTGGAAAAATATAGTATGATTATTTGAACGAAGCTATAACACGATGGAAAAATTAAGGGTAAACAAGTTGTGCAATACTGGATATACTAGCAGTCCAAGTGCAAATTGAAATATTACATTTTTATTCCGTTCATGTGAAAAATACTTCAGAGACGATAATGCAACTATATTTTGATCCAATACAAATAAATGGCAGTTTTTTTTGGGCTGCATACCGATTCGTTTCTATTACAGTATGAGATATCATATCATCAACCATCATGTGGAAGAGTTCAACTGGAGATTTTCCTGTAACCATGCTTATAATGTTTTCATAATCTCGTGTAGAAATTGAATCACTCGATAATTCAAATTTCGGTTCCCGTTTTAACCCACTGGGGTTTTTTCGGTGCAAGATGACATTCTTTAGATTCATCTGATAAAATTTCAATAGTTCCAGCGGTATCTTGAATTTTAATTCCATCACACATTACTGGCATTTCACATTTTGTCGTTGAATCATCTATCTCTTCTTCATCACTAACAGAATCTGGATTAGGAGGAATAATAATAATTTCCGGATCCTCAATTTCCTCATCACTTAAAGAATTCATATATTCGAGAGCCTCTTGGGCTGTTAAAAATTTCCGTGGCATTTTTACAGAAGCAAAATGCGGAGTAAAGTATCCAAATTCTTAGCAGAAAAATATAGAGCTGCACGTAGCACTAAACACTATAAAAATATCAGCTTAGCGTGAAAGTAATAACAAGTTTATCTTGCAATCCCTAGTTTTCCTGAATACAATAGCCATCTATATACCCTTTGTTGAGTCCAGGTGTGGGAACAGGTGTTTGAACTGGTTTTTATTGAAAGATAAGAAAAGAATGTGCGCAAGGAGTGCAATAGCGAATTCGAGGAAAAATAATCGGGATTGGACCGTTGTCCTAATTTTAGGACACCTTGTTTATACTTATAAAATACACGTGCAAAATATTTTTTTGGACAAAAATTTTGATCTATATTATTAGCGCTATATTTAAATTACAAGTAACCTCCACAATGTTTAAAAAATATAATAATAATAAATATAAAATTAAAGATTATAAAATAACAATTTTTAAGGGGTTGCTGAAAATAAATTTTACAATACAATAAAATTTGGTTTCTTCTTCTTTTTTTTAAGTTTCTATACTAAAGTGAGTTTATTTTATAGGTGTTAAAAGAAAATAAACTCAAAAAATATTTATAACTTTACTATTAAATGGAGTTTTATTTGCTGTCCTATTTATAGGACAGCGGTCCAATATGGGTTAATGAAGAAATCAAATTTTTTTTAAAGTACAAGTAAAACCGACCAGATAAAACAAAATTGAGCACACACATAAACGACAGTACACACAGTGAGATAAAAAGATCCACTATAAACAAGAGTAAACACCAATACACAACACCCTTTAGGGCAGCGTGCAACATATCGAAAGGAACAGCAGATACTACCCTTGAGAGAGAATATTTAAAATTGGACTATGCTGAAGAAGATGGGTGGTGTACGTGTTAATTTAAATAAACTCAAGACAGATATCGGCTGGAGTTAGGTCGGATGATAGTAGTTGTTTGGTTTGTTAGTTGGTTGGGGGTGTATAAGCACAAAATCCAAGTTCGCATATGCTGAATCAAACAAAAGAGGAAATTATCAAAACAAAATTATATAATTGAAAAGTAAAAGAAAGTATTAGTCAAAAATTTATAAGGAAAAATACAAGTAAAAACGACGTAAATACTCAAATTACAAAATTATTTTTTAAAAATTTAAACCAGGTTAAAAATGTCAATGCGTATGAAAAATTCAAATAGTTTTGAGTGAGGAGTTTCACCTGAAAGTTCGTTCAAACTAGGGTGAAAAGTTTAAAAATATATTTCATAAAAACTCATCAAAGCCATACATGAAGTTAAAATATGATGAGAGTGAGATGAGTATAACAAAAAGAACATTGTGGATTAGGCTCGGTCAAGATTAAATGTTTAGGAGTGAGTCTACTATGACAGATAAGAAGATGTGTTAAGATGACAGGCAGGGATGTACAAAACGATATCGATGTTCTAAGGAAGTGAAGTTTGTTTCGAGTCCCCGTGTTCCATTCGGTATTCCAGTGGTCATTTATGATAAGGGACATGGCTTTTTTATATCAATGTAACACCAGTGTAAAATGTAGTTGCCTGGCTCACTAAAGTATTGACTTTTTCGTTACCACAAATACCAACGTGACTACTAAACCAAGAGAAAAGTATGCGAAATCCGCGGCGAGAAAGGTTTTGTGCAGTTGTGTAACCATAGAAACGTAACTAGGAATATTGGAATCAGATTTGACAGTTTCTAAAACAGTCATTGAGTCCAAGTAGATTATAAAGAACCTTTTATTGCTGGAAGAAATGTACCTTATAGCTTCGCCTATGGCAATTACTTTGGGTGTAAATATGGAACAAAAAGGATGGCGATTGTTGCTGAAAGTGCTAGAGTTCTACAATAGACAAAACCAATTGGGTGGTCGTGGAATCTATGAAATCTTCCAACCGTGACTGATCACTGTCTTAACTAAAGGTATGCAAAGGTAATCGTTACTCTTGATTGACACAGTGTTGCTGTTCACCATCCTGCATAAAGGTGGTTACGGATAACACACATCTTTGATTAACAACTTTGAACAAACAACTTTGATAAAGAATGGGATAAGCTTGCAAAGTGACCGTTTTCAAGCCACATTTCAGACGATTCCAGACGATTGGATAAAGATAACATTCTGAAACAGAATGAGAAATCATTGTGTATCATAATCTTTTTTTGAAAGATTCTGTTTCCATAAATTAGCTGAATCTTTCGCATGCCAGCGGGAAAGTTTTAAGTTTTTTGTTCTCTAAATATAACCCGCCTTTCTTTAACCATTTTGTGCAAACCCCACATGTTTAACGTTATTTCTTCCGTTTTTATGCATTATTAAAGTTTTAACAGAATTTTGGCTCACCCTATCGTTATCACACTATCGTTAGATAGATAGATAGATACATTTTATAGATATATGTATAAATACACACACACACATATATATATATATATATATATATATATATATATATATATATATATATATATATATATATATATATATATATATACAGCATACATATACAGCATACATCTAAACTCTCCAGCAGATATTCTAGTGTTATTCAAAGTGTCACATCCCTTTTAAAACAATTTATTTGATTTTATTTTAAACCACTTTGTTTACAAATACATTTTATTAGCAACTACCATATAAAATTGTTTTGGGTTTCTGCAGTAAGCTTTAAGTTTAATAATTCAGTTCAAAGATAGATGTACATAATGATAAAATGATTACATCTCAGACGAGCATTATAAAGTTCCATTAAATAAGTATTTACGTTGTAAATAAAATAGTTTTAAAAATATGTGGTGAAAATAGATTTTATAATTTGTTCTTTAGCTTAGGATAATATTCTAGTTAAAATAAATAAGTTATAATTTTATTTCAAAATAATGTAGCTTTTCAGTTATTTTTCCTTCATCTTTAATTTTATACATATTTCATATTATATCTATACTAAATAATTTTTAAACTTCTCTATTCGTTGAAATTATTCCTTTATGACTGTACTTATTTTGCATAATAAAAAATCACAGAACTGTAGTATAATTTTCTCTTCATTGTTCTTCATTTGTGAAAATTTCAATGCATAGAGTCGAATTAGCAATAAAGTCAATCTCCAGAGTAAAATATCCCCTGTAAAATTGTTTACTAGTCATTAAAAGCCTCTTTCTGTATGATTATAATCCGATTCTATTCTAAGTTATCTCCAGTAAACAGATTATGAGCTCACTCTGAGTGCCGATCAAAAGGCAATCATTATATATCACCACGTAATATAATTAGGCTTCTGTCACACGGGCCCACAACTCCATTTTTCATGTGAAGTCTGTTATCTTATAAAAGTCTGTGCAAATAAGATAAAAGAAAGAATGCGTCAAGTAAATTATAAAAATGTGAGAATTAAGGCCATAATGTTCTGTAATAGGTAATTCATTTTTGAAAGATCGTAACAATGGAGGATGATCTTGCCTCCTTCTTTGGCATATTGTTCTTTTAAATAATCCATCGAAGGTAGAAATATGCAACTAGAACTAATCTATTCTATTCCATTCAAACTTCCTGATTTTCATATTTAAAATCTAATAAATAAATTCATCTCTAATGTTTATATAGAGAAGAGGGTTTTAAATTAACTCTGTCATTTTTAAAAAAGGGAACAAAAATATAAACCGTCATCTGTATACATATAAGCCTTTTTTAATCTTTTTCATTACATTTGATTGACAGGAAGCCATTGTATCGCCAAATTTAATGTTATTAGTCTAGATATTATTTCACCAATTCGAGGTCACACGACATTAGCTTCCGTTACTCTCTACCATTCGTTACACAAATTTTCGATTGCATGTGAGCATGACCCCGAAATAATCATTTATATTAAACCATCTGTATTTGTATTTGTACTTATGCTTGACTGTTCCCAATGCATTCATAACATATACATTTCATTCTTAAATATATAAAGTATAAAGAAGCATAGTAAAATATTGGAATTCCTAGATATTTGTCTTTAAAGTTACATAACCATCTTCATCAAGATCCGTATTTAGCCCTCATTCTCTTACAATACTAAATGTAAAACACACGAAAAAGTTCTTGGGAAATAAAAAACTCGCATTAGGAAGCATTGGGTGTGATATTTAAAATGAGGATTCTTGATAGTATATCATTAATTTCAATATTAAAATTGGCATTTATTTTTTATTTCCTTAATAGTGTTGTTTTAGACGTTGATTGCGGTAAAGGATGTATTAGAACATGTTATGAATGAAGTTAAATCAAATATTTAATTGACATATCTGAGTTACATTTCGAAAGGAATAATTCATATTTTTTTAATTCTGCATTATAATTTTAAGTAGTTTAATTATAACTATATATTTGCAATTCAAGTCCTAGAGAATAATGAAAATTTATTATGAAATAAACAATTTAGGGATTTTTTTTTCTTAATATCCCTAATAACGTTATAACTTTGTTATTATAACATTGCTGTAGCATTTTAAAATTTTCATATTTTATTTTTATTTTTCAATTCAACAGTTTAGAGTCAAATAAAAGCAGACATTTATATAAGTTTTCCCCAGTTTTCAATTATATTCATACATACAAATTAGATTGAAAACTAATAAGAGAACAGTTCAAAATTCTTTTGAACCCGGAGAGTGTAGAAATGCCAGAAAAAAATGAGATACGTATAATAGCAATTCATTGTGCTACTTTTATTAGAGTCTGGATTTTTACTTAAAATACATTTGACAGCTTATTTAGGCAGAATCAAACGATATCGATTTTGATAATCAGGATAGGGTAACAAAGCAATATGATAGGATATCTAGCTGTAGTACTAGGATATTTCTATGCATATTAGTTATTCCTACATTTAATTACATATTGTTGATGGGGTTCTACTAATACTTTTCCACTATTTTTAATTGTTAATGGAGCATATTTGCAACATATATTTTTGAACACTATA
>CM063503.1:116060430-116100430 GCA_032207245.1 Pardosa pseudoannulata
AAATAAATTGTAAAACTTGTTACTATTTGGAAACTCACAGAAAATATTTCGTTTAAAGTTTTAGAATATTTTGCATTTGCATTTTTAAACTTCAACTGAGTTATAAACATCTACAAACATGGAGTGAGATTGGTGTGCTGTACGTGGTGTGATTTCACACTAAATAAACAGACCTTCATTTGCACTCTTACTTTGGAATGAGAGAATTTTATGATGTAAAGCTACTGATGCATGTTCGGCGAAAGTTATTTCATCTTTTTAAGATAGATTTCGTCTTACCTTAGTATGTAATCTTACCTAGGTATTCGATCGTTTCATTTAGTAACAACAATTCAGAGAAAGATTTATATTACATGGTCGAGTCTATTATCTGATATGATTTGTCTGTGCAATTGAAAATATAATGTATAAAAGAATGGAAATTTACGAAATAAGTTTTTCATAAATCAAAATATAGTTCTTCTCATAAATTCTCAACTTTGCTACAAAGTGTTACAAAATTTCGTATTATTTATGTTATGTAGATATTTATTTATGTTGCAGTAGAATATAGATTAATGGATTACATTTCGTGATATGTTGATCATACACTTATTTGCTAAGTTCAAAAAAATAAAATTCATCACGCAGTTATTTATATTACATATCAATAAGAAAATACATATTAGTGAATTGTTCTGGCATGTAATTCGATATTTTTGTGCTAATTACTCCAACACAGGTTTGTACTATATGGTAGAATCTTTTATCTAATATGAATTACCTAGCCTTTAACACTCATCATATGAAATAAAGAGAGAGGTGTGAATTATCCTTACATGACAATCATACTTTACATATTTAGTTTTAAAGTGTAAAATGATTGTATTTTATTTATGTTTTATCTAGTTGGTTGGTTGGTTGTTACTTTATGGCACTGAATCCAATAAGGACATATTTTGCCAGACATAAGATAAAAATCCTTGTCCAGTTTAGAAGACTGCCGAGAATAGGTATTAGAACCAATTGTTAAAACAAGATAAAGAGCATAATGATAATAAGAGAGAAAGTGTAAAAACCAAACACAGCAAGGTACATAAAGTAATAGAAAAAAGTTTCCTTTGCTGAAAAAACAACAAAGAAAAGGAACAAACACTGTAAAAAGTTTTAAATCAAATAAGTGGGTAAAAACCAAAGTGTTTTAAAAACCGAAAATGAAACAACAAAAATATAAGAATAAAAGTTGCTGAAAATATTAAAAAAAAGAGCAAATAATCAAGTTGGTAAAACCAACATACTTCAAAAAATGAAACAGGTTTTGGTGAGAAGTAGCGTTAAGTAAAGTATGTAAGAACATATTTCGGGAATAAAAGTCTAACAGCCTGTGATTCTAATCAATAGAATAGTCAACAAGAAAAAGCTTAACGGTAAGAGCAACATTGCATTGAAGGCAACTGGGAGCAACTGGTTTATCTACGAGTAAGTGACAGTGAGTTAGACTATAATGTCTTATTCGGAGACGAGTTACAACCACATCATTCCAGCGAGATGGAATCGAAAGCCACCTAACTAAATGGATTCCCGAGGAAATTAGATTATTTACAGAGTTTAAAATTTTGAAAATGAGAATCAGGATGTGAAAAAGCCCGTAGTACACTCAATGAGTCGGTGTAATAAGTTAATTCTGAAAAAAAATTGTATTAATAAATTCATGGTTGTCGATCTACTTAATTACTAGCAATAATTCTATGAAAGGTTTGTATCAATAAATAAGACAATTATCTGGAGAAATTTTAGACATCAGCAAATATAATATGACGAATACGAAGATTTACAGATTATATTTCTGAATATTTCATTCCTGTTTATCTTGTTTAGCTGTAAAATGTAAAATATATTACACATTATTTATTAATGATGTATATTAAAAAATAAGGTAAGTCCATTATTGTTTCGGGTTATTTACACCATTCAATTTCTTTGTGGTTGATAAAGTCCCAGGGTAAAACAGATATTTAGATTTTAACATTTAAAATATTTAGTCATTCCTAAACATTATGCAAAACAAAGTTTATTCAAATTCCTGAGTTATTATAATTTAATTATGACTACATTTATGTCATCCTGATAAAAATAATAGTCATTAACAGTCATCACATTTTTTCTCCCCTATTACCCTCTTTTTTTAACCAAATGGTATTTACTCAGTTTTCTTTCACTCGATAGAGAATGATAGTACCTACTGGGCTTTATCTGTTCCTCATTTGTTCATATTAAATACAGTATAAAAAGTTAGACCCCATAACTGGTTTTAAATACAAAAAAAAATATACAAAAGAAGAAGATAGACTGCGTACAATGTTATCTTAAATACAAGCTCTGGCAAGTAATAGTTTATATATTCAATTTGAAAAGAGAACAGTAAAACAAAACCCTATGTACTTTACAAATAAAATGAAGATTTTGTTTATACTTCTGGATAAATTTAATTATTCATACCAAAACTTAAAATACAGAAATATTTATGTTTAAATTTTAAACTCGATGTTTTTAACATCATGATTTTAGATTTTGTGCTCACTGTACCAAAAAACTAAATATATTGCATTTATAATATTTAATCCACCATGCATCTAGTTATACTCTGAATATCTAAGCACAAAAACAATTTATTTTTTCTACAATTGAAAAACATGAAGATGATTTGAATATTTTTTATTGCATTTTCAAATATCATTTCATTCAAAAATTATCTACAATTTTTGTATGCATTTTGGTTTTAATACAATGGTAAGTAGTTTATTTTGACCGAAGGTAGATCCATTTGAGAAACCTAATGATTTAATGTTTTAGAATTTACAGCTGTAGAATAAAAACCATCCGATCTAGTCATACGGGACAGAATTAGCCTACGCGTTTCTAAGTATGAAAGACTTTCCTAAGCTTTCTGCGATTAAATCTCTTGGAATTATAAAAACTACTTCATTAAACTTAGCTTTAAAAAAAACTTAGCATTACTTTACGAAATCTGTTCCATTTGTTGTATACAGGGGAGGGCTTTTGAAGCAGCCATGATTAAGAAAAAATATTCGGAACCCGGGGGCACCACCCACTACAGAGTTTAACAAGGTGATACAATGACCTGAACCAGCGCTGACCGGGATTTATACACTCATAGGTATTCCTAAAGTTACTATCACCCTTAACGCAATATACCAGAAAGTACACTGTTAATTTAGCCCAAGCTGTAAACAAATTATCGTCCAACCGATTGATACATACGGATCAATATATATCACCCTTTTACTCGAAACCAAGGTCAAAGTAAGCTGTTGAAGATTCCCCACAAAAAATGGAAATTCAGAAGGTTTATTCTACGAGAGATCCCCTCAATTACCACGACACTCATTTCTAGAAACATGGGTCTCCACACAAACCAAGTATGGGAACAATTAATAAATCGTGTTAGGCTATGTTCAGACCGAAATATAGCAGCACGAGATAAGCCCTTACTTCCGGAAAAGAAACCACAACTAGGAAGGAAATTAAAAGAAAATGTAGGTTGATTGGTTTGATTTTTATGGCACTAATTTCTCTTGGGGCATAATGTGGCAAAAACAAATTATAGAATGGTTAAGGGGATGAGCTATGAAAATGAAACGTTAAATTAAGTAGAGATAACATGTAACTACTTTATATTTCAAAAAGCACTGTACTCAAAATTGTAAACACTATAATAGTGCAAACTACTATAAAAAAACTGCATACATATAAACTACAGTAAAACTTCTTATAAAAACTAAACTCATTGGCTCTACAGCCCACGTAGGGCCATGGCCTACAGTGCCAATCTCCGGTTTCGAGACCAATGGCCCTTGGGTGAGAAACATATGTCTTGGTTAGTTGGTTAATCCTCTCTGTCTCGGTTATCCTCCAGTGATGAGGAGGTCGCTGAGTTACTTCGTGATTGTTTATCTAAAGTGCATAAATCCCCTAAAAGCAAATTGAAGTAGAATCTAAGAAATCCACTTACAACTGTTGTAATGAAATTAGTTGTCCAATTGTGCTTTCATATTTTTCGTAACTCATATAAAAAGGTTGTCTGCATAATTTCAATCTTAGGTAACTTTCTCACTACATGTGATCAGAATATAAATTAGAAAATAATATAAAAGAATAATTATTATAAAAGTTTGGGTGCTTGTAAAGTTACGGTCCATGTGTTACGAATCGAGGTTTAAATGAAACTGGAACTGCTGCATAAAGCTGATTTCTAATTTCTGTCATAAACCATAACAGCAGTTTTAACAGAACTCATTAATTGCTATTTCTAATGCAATTAACTTAGTGTTTTTAATCATCAGCGCTAGCATATCTGGTAACAGGTTATAGAAGCGCTCAAGTTTTCAGTGCAACTGCCTTTATCCATATGATTGTGATATAAAACACGAATAATAAACATATACTCCCTTTGCTTTCTGAAGCAAAGCCACTTGCATTTTAGTGTTTCAGTTTTAAAAATTAAAATTGATTTTATGGTGTCTTATGTTTAAACTTACTTGACTTTACGTATTTGCAAACACGCCACGTTTAATGCTGTAATGTGGCATTTTTTTTCATAAATGTTTTGAATCTATGTCAAAATTGTGAAGAGTTATGTCATTTAGGACTACATGGTCAAAGGTTTGCGAATCAATAATTAAGTAAACCAAATCTTTTGCCAAACCTTTTCGATCGTTTTCTAATACAAATCAGATATTGAAAGTCTAAAAGCATGAACTCTAGAAGTATTATTTAAATGTGCAACTTCTTTTCTACAATACAGGTATCTTAATTTATCCACAATCCTCTGACTGATTGGAAAGAGATAAATGAAAATTATTTAAGTCCTAAGTAATTCATCTCAAGGTTATGCATATTTTATATCACATCCAGCTGTTTTGAGGAAAGTTGATGTTTTTATTTCTAATGAAATATATTGTTGTTAGTTAAGAATCCCTTTGCATCTCTTACATATCATTCCAGTTCATTGAATATAACATTTATAACTACTTTAAAGTATTTGTACCCCAATACTCTCTTCTTAAACATTAAACAGATGCTGGAATTTATCCTTCTCAATTTATATTACACTATTAAAAGAATTCCCTGATCATCAGTTTTACAAATTATATGTCTCAAAATAAATGGACTTCATTTGATGTTAGTAAAGAAGCGAAAGATAAGAATTTATGAGATTCCTGAAGAATATATTTTGCCATCTTTATACAGTAATTCATAGACTTTAGGGAATAGAAGAATGATTTTTTGGAGTTAGCTAACAACTAGAGAAAAGCATTTGACTAAATCAAATGAGTCAGATCATCCACCACGTTTAATGGAAACTAAAGACTCGCAGGTGTGATTGAAAGCAGTACTTAGAGCTCGATTACGGAAGAGAGAATGCTTGGATTTCTCTGATCCAAAAATGATGTCTTTCACTGAATTAATAGATCTTAGAGGAAAGATATAATATAGGAATACCAATGTCGTCACATTTTATGATTAATAATTCCCGCTTTCATCCAATTACTTAATAACAAATCGGACACGAATACGGTTACAAATTATTTTGAGAGATACAGAGAATATAATGGATTTACCAAATACATTACGGATACACGTCTATTCTTAATTTGCTATATTTATTATGGTAGCTATATTTATTCAAATATTGTTAGAAAATAATGGAATGTCATATGGTGGTTTTATGTGATTAATTACACCGACTGATTTGTATACATAATGTTAAACACATATAACACTCTAAACAACTTGGTTTATGCATTCAAATGTTATTCATACAATGTGATAATTTCTTCTCCTAAATTTTCAGGTATATATTATTTGGAAAGGTTTAAATATAAGATATATTTTATATTATCACATAAATATATTTCAGTTGAGATTCTTATTTTCCATCACAGTTAATATATTTGACGAAATAGTTCTTAGTACTGACTGAATCTTTTAGCAGACTTTCTGCACCTGATATCGCAAAGTAATAAAACAATAATGTAATGATTAAAGCATTTCAGTTGTAGATTAGTCATGGTAGAATAAATTAAAACACCATATTTGGTTTTTAATTTATTTAAGAAAAATCTACATACTATGTTATTTTTGTAGTTAAAATTAGAAGTAACTGAAACCTATGTTAAAGGTACTACAAAAATATATTTTAGTTTACAGTATACTGTCCACCAGTCATTTTTACATAAATTTACAATAAGTATTTGATTAAAAAAATCAAAGTTAATCCTCGCATAAATAGATATTTGTTGGTATGTAGTAGTAACAGTGTGTTGCAAAATTATAAGAAAAATGGACATTATCCCAAGTTCTTGGTTAAGACAGAAATAATACGAATTTAAAGTAAACATTATAATGAAAAGTATCCTCTTTTACTGTTGGTACATCCCAGAAAAATGAAAAAAAAATTCGTGTGTAATGATTTTCTGAAATCACATCATCAAATTAATTCCCGTGTGTTTCTGCAGCAATGCAACAACTTTTGTGTTTGCAGAATAATTGTAACTTGATCTAACAGAAAAACTTAAGGGACGAAAAAAGGATAGACATTACGAAATATATGTGACTTTTTAGTTTATTAGTAAAAATGCCATGTTAAAAGGGATTAGTTACATATTCTGTAATAATATGGAATAATATATAAATTGATCAGTTTCTAAAATGTAATATAAAACATATTTTATACTCATAAATGTACAGCAAACAGAAAAGTTGAGTAACATGAATTATGAAAAAATAAATACGCCGACCAAATGATAAATTTTTAAATTATTAACTTAAAAACAGCTAATTAAAACACATAATTTAAACCCTTTAATTTTAACATATAAAGTGTATTTAGTACAAAAAATATGGTAATAACATACTTCTAATGAAGAAAACATGAACGAAAAAAATCACATCTAGCATGAATGGGTATTTTGACCCATGCCCAAATCAAAGATTACTCTAAACCAATTCAGTCGCATACATAGGTGATTTATAAAGAGTTTTAGAATTATAAATATATTCAATCATAGATACTAATCATATAGTTGTTATTAATCACATTAATAGCAATGATTAATAATATAGATCTAATTATTTCGAAATTGTTTCATATAAAAGTATTCCTGGAAATATGATATAAATGTTACTATGTAATTAATTTGAGTCTTTTACTCCTATTCGAAACAATTGCTCTAATTTTCTTTTGTCCCTAAATTGAAAGAATGCTTTTGAATTTTGTCTATTTCTGCTTACTTGACTTCATTTTATCAAAGAATACACAGAAAACAGGCTTTTCAGTAAACTGAAGAATTTTTTCTCAAGATTTGTACCACACCACCATTTACAAACCAAACTTAGCTACTATCAAGTAATTCTGAGTAAGCATTCAATTGACCTTATGGGTTGAATAGACCCAGACAGGTTGAACGCTATTATTACCACAGGAGAGGTATATTTTTTTCAATTATAAAATAAAGTTAACCATGTATTAGAAGAGTACATAAAGGCATAAAAATTAAAGAAGATAGTGTGCATCACAAAATTTCAAATATGGTCGATTTGACCCAGGCCAGGCTGGAAGGCTAAGGACGATTGTAAATATACATGATGTAAATCCACTTGAAATCTGTAGTGGGTGCTTCTTGAATCCAATGTGGGGTGAGGATCTCCATATTTTTTTGACTGATTGTCCTAAAGAATTGCTAGCTTGGAAAGAGGAATAAAGTGTGGCTTGAGTCATCTACTTCTTTTTACGAGCCGCGGTATATATATATATATATATATATATATATATACATATGTATACATATATATATATATATATATATATATATATATATATGTATGTATGTATATATGTATACACACACATATATATGCATATATATACTCATATATATACATACATATATATATATAATATATATATATATATATATATATATATATATATATATATATATATATATATATATATATATATATATATATATATATATATATATATATATATATATATATATATATATATATACATATCAGTCGGCAAAGGCAACGCTCTAGTAATTTGATAGTTGGGGATTCGTAGCCCAAGCCGACTTGAGATCCGCCGTGTTTGTTAAAAGTGACTGGGACACGTAAAATACGCTCGTAGTCATAATGTCCTCCAAGTTCTCAATCAGTACCTCTGAGAAATAGCCTTATGGGTCTTCTTCGGTCCTACTTCTAAATTACAAGAACCCACTAGAGCATAAGTCGTGCTTTCTCCCTAGTGGTGATCGTGAAAATAAAAGGCGCACCCCTTTGCCTTAGGTCGAGTAGCGTATGGCTTAATTATGCTTGGTTTGACCAAGTAGCATCCTAACTACTTTTTTTATAATCCATTAATTATTAATTTTAGGTTATAAAATGAACCTTTTATGAATTTGCTTGTTTTGGGGATCTTAATTTTTGGATTCCATTACTGATCTATCTCCACTTGTCACCAGTGGAATTTAACGCATTAACCTGCAAATTTTTTACCTACTTTTTTTTTATAAAAAACCTTCCAAAAAATTTTTAATCTGTACTTAAAAGATTTTACAAATAAAGATTCTACATTCTATAGTAAGATAACATTACATAGTTTCACATAATTTGTACGTCCTAAACTAATAAATTTACAAATAGAAAGGTATTGAGAAGATACTACATACTACTTGAGAGAAGAACTAAAAATATTATAGCAAATTTTTTCGTTTACAGGCCGTTAGAAATGCAAACGCTGGTTAATATTCTTTGTGCAAAGAATATTATGCAAGAAACTGAAAATAAATATATCCTAGCAAAATGTTCTTTATTGTCAAATACGTCTCAACTTATCACTTTTCATATTATATAGTTTACACTTCACCTGGAAAGACAGTGAAAATCTTACAAATCTCCTTGAGACACTAAGCCCTTTGTACACATTACTTAAGTGCGACAGCAAATAAGAGTTTCTTTAAAATTCCCGTCTAACTGATGTGACATTCTAAAAGTAATTATTATGGTAACAGTCATTTACTCCGTAACGCGTTGTTTAACTTTTTTTTATTTATAATTCATTTTAAGAAGACAGTAAAATTATTTCTAGATGTTTCCATATAAAATTTTAAAATGTTTCCAGGAATATAATATTTTTTATATTGTATTATTTTTATACATTATTAATAATTAAAAGTTATATATATATATATATATATATATATATATATATATATATATATATATATATATATATATATATATATACATATATATATATATATATATATATACACATATATATATATACACATATATATATACACATATAAATATACATATATAAATATACATATATAAATATACATATATAAAATATACATATATATATATATACATATATATATATATATATATATATATATATATATATATATATATATATATATATATATATATATATACATATATATATATACATATATATATATATATATACATATATATATATATACATATATATATACATACATATATATATATATACATATATAAATATACATATATAAATATACATATATAAATATACATATATATATATATATATATATATATATATACATATATATATATACATATATATATATATATATATATATATATATATATATATATATATATATATATAGAGAGAGAGAGAGAGAGAGAGAGAGAGAGAAATAGATAAACAGACAGACAGACGTGTGTTTGTGTGAAAATTTGAAAAATAAAAAAGTTGGGTTTATTGAGGCAATCCGGCCGATGGTGCTTCCATCACAAAACGTTTTTCATTGGATTATATAGTGACATAATGGTGAAAGGGAATCAGTCAATCAGAGTGTTAAGAGTAGATCATGTGGAGAAGCTAAGAAGAGAAACTAATTTATGTTAAGAAGTTATGTAAGATTAGCTGAGCTATGCAGAAATTAATTTGGGGCCTAAGGATTACCATATTTAAGAGAAAAACAAAAGGATTTCATCTAAGGGAACAGTTTAAGGCATAGAATCCCCATGAATTTATTTTGAATATACTTATAATTAAGCTGTTCAGTTTGGTCACAGGTTGGTCTGGTTCAGTCTGGTTAATTTTCATCTTGGTCACTCAATATATAGGTAACACCTTGAAAACGTCAATTTCTACCAAAATTTCAATTTTCAGATTTTTTGTAATCTGATATTTTATCTATACATTACGACTTAAATTGTATTTCAATCTCTTTTAAAGCCAGAATTACAGCATATTACTGCAAGCCAAAAGTAAATTTTTTTGTATTACAAGAAGTGTTCTTCTGCAAACCGGAAGTCTCTTGAAAATTTTGACTGACTTGTGAATTTCAACGAAATTTTCTTTATATAGTTAAGGTAAAAATTATTTATTCTTAGATAAATACTATTTAATATGTTGTTGCTTTTATTAAATATCTGTCAACATATTCTAGAATTTTGAATTTGGTTATCGCAAGGAGTTAGGGATTCATTTCCATTTTTACTTTTGCTTTTTAGATATACAAGCACAATGATTTAATTTTAATAAGTATTTCGAATAACAAATTTATTGGATTAATTTTAAATGTGTAAATCTGTATGCTTAACATCTAAGATAAAGTCATATACAGTGATCCCTCGTTTTTCGCGGTTAATGGGGGCCAGAAGCTTCCGCCAAAGCTTAAAAACCGCGAAGTAGGATTTGCCCATAGGATTTTTCATGTATGCGGTTACAGGAATGTTTTAAATATGTCAACAGTATTTATACTTTATACATTTAAGAGAAAAATTACAACAGTATATGTATTTACTTAAACGTGTTAGTGCTAACTAATAAGGTCAAAACCTTATACATTAATAAACATTAATCAACTTTGCTTTCTGAGAGAGCGAAGAGTCTTGTATTGGTGGCGGAGGAGAGGCTCTCACTTGATTCGTAGAAGTTTTAGGCTCACTCAGAGACTCTTTTGCTGGAGGCGCTGACGATAGTGCCAGGGATGCTTTACCTTGGATAGAAACATGGTAAAGGTGTTTTTTTTTCCATCAAAATTCCCCTGTACAATGACATAACCTCGTCAACACGATTGCTGAATTCGACAGCTCGAACCATATTGTCGCCAATGTCTTCTGCAAATTCTTACCATGTTGCACAATTATTACAGATTCTCCAGGGTAAGGCCACGCTTTTCAGTTTGTACTTAGTATTCCTCTTCCATTTCTTCCTCACTTGCAGACTTTGTCATCTCAAGAGCTCGTGGTATGTCAACTCATTTTTTTCTTTGACATACGGGGATCCTTCTTTCTCTTTCGTCAACCTGAGACAACGCTCCTTCCACAATGTGGCTGCCGACATGGTTGTATTTTTTCATTCTTATTTTTTAATGAATATTTTGGGAAAACCCGCGAAGCACTGAAGCCTCAAAACATGAAGCGCGATGTAGTATTAAATTCAGTAATGGCCAGTCTAATCAAAGTCGTTTAACGTAATAGCAGCGAACAATCTCTGTTAAAACGGAGAATTGCATCTCATATTGGTTGGAGCCTTGGGTTAATCACGATTGGCCGCCATTAAATGATTTTGGTGAGACCAACCCTTAAAAGGGTCACACCACTGTTAAATAGAGAAAAAATTAAATTTTTTAGGAAACAGATATACGAAAAGGAATTCAGTTCTGAACATTTTAAAACAATCTGCCTCAAAAATTTCCAATATTGAGAGAATAAAAACGTGTCAACTGTTTACTGTAAAGAAACTGAACTTGATTTTTCTCAAATTGAGTTTTTTTTCATGTAACGTGCATGGTAATATTTTTTCATGAAATTTTTACAGACAGTATATATTTTTCATCCAACTGAACCTAAAGTTTCTTGTATATTTCCCAAAATATGTTTTTTAGCAACAGTAATTTTTTATATTTAAGGAAAAAAGTCCTTTTTTTTCAATTCATATTTTTTAAAATTATACATGTATTTTAAATATATACAAATTTAGATTCAAAGTTATTTTGGTATATTGTAGTATGTTTTAAACAATAAGTTTATCTTATCATGGTTAAAAAAGATTAATTGCGATTAACTGCCCTTTTACTCATAAATTGCATAAAAATTTCGTAAATTTTCAAAAATTGTCGTATTTAAAATCCTGTAGCTTCACAGATATGTTTATGATCATAATAATAAAATCCTATTACCTACTGAATACACTAAGAAGCTTTACGTAGATTATAAAATACTGATGTAAGGATTCATTTTAGAATTATAATATTTTATACCGACTAATCATGTTTTACCGACTTCAAAACGACAGTTTACTCCTTGCAATATGAAGCACAAGAAAGTATTAAAAGCATCCAGAAAAATAAAATTACTCTTTTAGACATAAATAATATGAATTAAAAAACAGGATCTCTGTTTTAAGGTATTTTAAGCGTTTATATATAGATTTTCCCAGTACATTTAATTGTTTATTCATTTTTCACAAAATTGATTTTTTCATGATTTTGCTTTCCCCAAAACATATTAACTCAAAAACCTTCAGCTCAAATGCTTACATAATTTAAAGTGTGTTATATAAATATATGACCAGGTATTAGACTAAAATCATGGCTACTGATTAGTTTTTTAACTTCAAATCGGAAAAATTTTCAATGTTGTTGTACCCAATTTCCTATATCTTCAAAAACATATTTGTGATCCCTATGATCATAACTTATTCCCAGTAATATATAATTAGAAACATCATAAAATTTTCAAAACATTGTTTTGGAATTATCGTATTTTGCACCTAATTTTAGGTTATTTTTCCCGTATTTTTCTCAATAAAATTTGAAAGAATTATATAAAACGTATGCATTTTTCATAATATCAAATTGTAGTTTATTATGAAATTGATAGATAAAAAATTCAAAATTTCAAAAACTCACCAATTTAATGGGTCTTGAAAACGACCCTTTTTGGCTGTCTTAGACAAAGGTGATCTAGACGGCAAAACAAATCATCTAGGAGATCTAGGAGTCCACCAAAAGAGTTTCTCAATACCATTTTGGAAAGACAATGTAGAAATTTTCTCACTCCTGCCCTACAGAAATGATTTCGAAAAATATGGGATATAAGTTGTCTCAATAATGAAATACCTCAAAGATATTTGATTTAAAAGATATAAATTTTCAGGATTATTATTTAAATCTTGTAAAATTGTTTAAAATGAACCTATTTGAACTAACTCAATAAAGTACAAAAATTGAAATATTATTAATATTTTACAATATGTTATCTATGTTTTACTGAGTTGAGGCACATTTTCTTAATTTTGGTTTTACTCAAGTTAGAAATTTGCACGAATTTTGTTCAAAGGGTTAGTTTTCAAATAAAAATTCACTTCATTCATTTTTATTTTATACGACTTACATACTTCAAACCCCCTTACCTTTGACTCCTTATTTTTACAAGAGATATGTCGGAAATATTCGATAAATGAGGTAAAATTGTAAAGAGAACAAGCGTTCGAATTTTTAGCTCTATTTTTTTTAGATTCAAATAGAATGAAATAATGCTTCAGATACTTTAACAAATTAACATTTAAAAAACTATAATTAAAATCTAAATTTATACATGTATGGAGATTTTGTGTGATTTTTTTTATTTAACAAAAGTACTTTTAAATTCGAGAAACTAAGGCTAGTCGTTAAAAAACTAGTAAAACGTATTATTGGAAATTTCGGGAAGAAAAATTTCGACCATAATTTTAATAATATGTTTTAATTATTTAAGATTCATAATATAATTTTAAGAGCACATTAACTTTAAGAAACTTTAAATTGAAGATTTCTTTTAATTTTTTGCCTTGTCAGAGGATTTTGTGCATTTGTTCTGTATTACGTAATTAGTTTTCCCGAATTTACTTTGTATCTACAAAAGAACTTTTTTATATAAAGGGAAAAGTGAGACCTTGTTTTAAAAAGTTAAAAATATTTCTGACACATTGTGCGCAAACTAACAACAACACAAAGTGATTTTCATTCATAATTTTTCCTTTCTCGCAAACATTAATTATTGAATATAATTCTCCCCCTATTTAAAGTTTTAAAAATCAACAGAAATATGACACCAGGAAAACTTTCAACAAGGTAAAATGTTTAAAAATTCCATTTCAAACATTACAAAGACTAAATGAAATAAACAAAAAAAAAATTAATAATTTCATTGTATGTCTACATTGTATTTACAGTGAAAACTTAAAATCAATATGTGTAATAGTTTATTCAAAGTATGTGGAAGTTAAAACACTCCATTTTTAGTAAAATGCATTTTAAGTTTTTGTAGTATATAATTTTTATAGCTATGATATTAAATGCAAGGATTGTATAGTTTTACAGGTTCTAATTTCAATATTTAAATGGGTTTGTTTTCAACAATTCAGAAATGTCTAAAGATTTTAAAAATGTAAAAATCAGAAAATTAATTGTTTTGAATTGTTTAAAGGTAATCTGTCCCTTAAACAATAATTCCAATTATTAAGAGTTTTGTAAATTCATTTACACTGTAACAACTTACCTAGCCATGGGACATGTTACACTAAATGGGATAATTTGTAATATGAAATGTATTTACAAATAAGTTTTTGTTACGTTATTTATTACGTTAGAAACTGAAGACAGTTTTATTTTAAACTCCAGGCTTCACCAATTTTTAATTAACCAAGCATTCTATAATTTCCTTCAAATTAACTACATAATTCTTACATTACATTGTACTTGAGATACAGGGATAATGAATGCAATTTAAACTACAGGAAATTTCGACTTAACTAATTTCGACTGTATATGATTTAAACTAGACTGACTTACTTAGTTTAATCCAAATAACTTCATTTAATATTCATTCATTCATCCCACTCACTGAAATCTGTATATTTAATCACAATTTTTATACAGAATCTTACACGCATATGTTACTTAAAATTTGTAAATCTGAGCATATTACCTGATATAATAGTAACTCTACATGTCAATTAAAGTAGTCATATATTAGATTCGTGTTACAAACAGTATGTGTTTTAATAAGGATTAAAGTACACCATCACTATTATATCAAAACGTGTGACCTTTATGTTATAATATAGGAGCAGTTTATGTATATAATTAGTTCAAAGCTGTAGTGTTGTAGATAGATTCCTGTAAGAATGAATATCTCTGATTTCGCTTATATATGTAAGGTTTGAAAACGTAAATTATTTATTTACGGGTTTTAGAGTAAAAAACGCAGTTCACTCTTTTAATGCAGGCTAATGAATCTTTAATAACTCATTATAAAAGCACTTAAAGCGTAAGGTTTGAGAGAGAGAGCGAGCGTCTTGAGAAAGGGTTGTTGCATGAACGCTCGCTGATTGTAGCTTCTTTGTTAGAGTGTGGACGCTAGCACTCGACGCATGTTTCATGGTTGACTGTTAAAATGTGCAATATATATGAATAAAGATATAATCAAGACATCATTGGCTCTTTAACTTGTCAAATGCTTGACAATGCTCAGATATATATATATATATATATATATATATATATATATATATATATATATATATATATATATATATATATATATATATATATATATATATATATATATATATATATATATATATATATATATATATATAACAGAGGTTCAAAATATATTTTTATTTTCAGCCATAGATATTACGTAAAAGATGCCTTTGATATTAAATTCACACAAAACATTTAAGATTGTAGAACAACCCTTTAATTTCCGCAAATGTGTAAAAGTATTTCGTAATGCGTTAAAACATTTTTTACCAAATTTACGAATTATAAGCATATATGTTTGAATTGCTGTCCGTTTATATATTTTAGATAGATTGTACATTTAAGCTCTCATTTTATTTTTATTAAACTTTTAAATTATGCATATACTAAGGAAAAATTTGTACAAACAGCTTATTTAGCAGTGAAAGGTGTAGTTCGTGACAGTCATGTTTTGCTACAAAAGGGGTAATTCGATTGGTCTCTTCTGCTAAAATTCAATTTCGTACAGTTATGTTGTTATAGAATGGTTATACTAACAATATAGCTAAGTAAAATCTATTAAATCTATGAGCATCAAATAAAATTTCCGGAAGACTGTGAAGGAGGAACATATAAACTTATTAATTATAAAATCTTCTGTATTAATGAGATACGTATGAAACAACTGTGTCAAAAAACGTGGAATATTTCTGTCAAATTTGTTAAAAGGAGGGAAATTTAATGGCTCACATTCTATCATATTGAAAATTTACTTGTGTCTCTATAGTTTTAGGAAAACGTAGTAAATAGTTTTCAATACGAGAGTTAATAAATTAACCGTAGTCTTTTGGTTGATTGGTTGGTTTTTTTATGCTTAATGGCACTGTATCCTCAAGGGACATATTGTGCCGAATACATGGTTAAGAGACCTCATACAGTGTAAAAGCAGTAGAGAAAATAAAACAAAAGTAAAAGACAAGAAGACAAAGTGGTACACAATATGTTATAATAAACGTATAAAAGTGGTGGAGAGTTAGACGACAAAATGTGTAAAGAAAAGATGCACATAAAAAATGTCAAACAAAAAGGAGTGAAGAATTAAATAAGTTGATAAAAGCTAATATGCTTCAAAAACCGAAAAAGGTTTTGATGAGCGGTAGCATTAAGTAAGGCGTGTAATGGAATTTTGTGCGAATGGAAGTATAAAAGTCTATCATTATTATAAATAGGACAGTTTAAAAAAATGTGCTTCATGGGGACAGCAACCTTGCAGTGAAGGCAAGTGGAAACAGGTTCACCTACGAGTAAATGACGGTGAGTGAGACGAGTATGTCCTATTCGGAGACGAGTTACAATTACATCTTTCCGGCCATAAGGAATCAAAGGCCACATAGTGATTCGAGCTTTAATAGCTTGTAGTTTATTCAGAGTTTGTTCATCCCAAAAATCCATTGCCATTCTTTTTGAACCAGCTGGGTCACAAAATTTCTTATATCACAGTATGGCAATTAAACGGAGGGATAAGTTTTAACTGATCCCCAGTCTTTTGCTTAAATCCGATTCTGAACGGCTAGAAATATTAGTGACAACAGCGGGATTTGAATCTAAGAACTGCGGCATAGAAGAAATATTTCCTACTCAGCTAACTGTTTTGACCACAACTATACCCAATATTTGTAGAAACAATATTTTATAATAAAACCTTAGCCGCAATGGCATGGCATGCAATTCATATATATTTAAGTTTTGAATATCTATCAAATATGAAAGAATGGAGTGATCATTTTTATATCACCATTCAGTTTCTTGCTCATAAAATAGTAATTTAAGTAAATATTAGTAGTTTTCAAACAGAACAAAATTATTTTCTAATGATCCACTGAATAACAGTTTTAGAAAAAAAATTGTTTCTGAAATATTGCTTAATTTTTTTTCATTGCGGTTGATTCTTCTGTTTATTAAATTTGTTTCTAAAATAACTTTCAACAGCAAATAAATATATATTTAAGCATAATATTGTAAAAGGAAAAATAATTTCAAAATCCAAAAAGGAAATTTCGTAATGACATGACTTTTAAGCTTAGAATATGGGAATATGAGCTAATACAAGTAGTGAAGAATTTTAAATAAAAACTGCATTACATTTTGTTCTCTTAAGTAGCTTTGCATTGCAAAGTTAATTTAGTTCTACTTATTCCCACTTTTCATTTCTAATATTTCTTTTAGATAAAACCTTAAAGTACATGTTTTGTTTACAGTCCCAGAGGCATACATTACAGATGGAAAAAGGTTGAAAAGTGTTGTTCCTAATCGAAATAATATAAATAAAAACAATAAAATTGAGTTTTTAGCCTCTAATTTTTTACCCTTAAAATAAGCATATAATAAGTAACGTTAAAAGAATTCCTAATGAAATATTTCTTCAAATGATAAGACAATAAGATCCTATTCACAATTAAATATTGAAAGACTTTAAAAATGGTTTACGGTATCAAATATTTAACAATTGTTATTTTAATTTCTGTATACAGTTTTTCTCGGGTAAGAACTTAAAATATTTCAATAATCATATTTACATCTTTGCATGTATATTTCAAACCTAAAATAAATTAAAAATACGTAGGATTTTTTGTCCGTATTCATACACATACACACATACAAACATATGTGTGTATATATAACTACTTGTTTGTTGGAAATATAATACATATTTATGTAAATACTTCATAGAAATAAATTGAAATGGCAATATGTGTAATTCAGAAGTATAATAGTGTTAACAGAAGAAAACAATTAAAGGATTATACTACATGTTATTTTCCAAAATCATTGTTTGGAAAAAAGGATTAACTAACGAAAAGTTCACACTGCAGAAAAAAGAAAATGAAAGAAAGTTTTTGTAGTTTAATGATGTGTATAGTGACCTTTGGCAATTACTCCTGATTCAGAATGATTCCTTACATTTTATGAGAGGTTATGGATTATTTGTTTTAAAGAGTTCAGAGAGATTTTAGTTATCTTTTTGGTTTTGTAAAGCAACTGAAGGGCTCAAAAGATATGCAAAATGTCTTCCTTCCATATTTCACACCTGCCTCATAGTATAAGTCCAGAAATATTAGTAAGCTACTAGGTGTTCTTGATTATTCCATTTTCAACAAAAGCATCTACAAGAACCACACGATATCAAGGCTTGTTATTATACATGAATTTGAATCGAAGACGGACATCAGTTTGACACAGGAGATCATAAAGATCTTCATCTGTGCATCTGTTAGCAGGAACTGCTGTGCTCTTAAAAAAATGGAAAAATCTGCGTGGTCAATCAACACAAACCCCAAAGTACCTTCTCTTGAAGCAAAATATCTTTTCATGGTGTTTTTTTTTTGGGGGGGGTGATGAGTTCCACATACTTTTTTATTCATTTTTATGGAAGAAAAAGCATTTAGATTATACCAGACTATTCACTAAAGACAAAATATTTTCACGGTGAAAAGCTCAACTGCTGATGTTTTGGACTTCGTGATAAAGTCCGTTTGCAGGCAGATGCAAACTGCTAGTAGTCTGACGTAGATACAGGCATTATTAAATTAGTCGTTAACTGTTTTTCTGAAAACTTTTTTTTCTTTTTCGCATACTGTGCTTCCGCTTATTTGGTGTTATGAAAAATTTTTTTTTCCAAGGGTGTGATAACGAATGAAAGTTTTTCGAAGGATAATAATAATGCAAGTTTAACAGTTATAATTTTGGTTTTATGATGGGTAAAAAACAAGTATATTGCCTTTATAATCCTGATGCTCCGAAACTCACACCATTTTGATGTTTTCGACAATTTTTTGATTTGAAGTTTACATAATCCTGATGAAGCAATTAAATTGTATTTCTTTTGTTCAGTACCTTAATAAATATCAATCAAAACTCCTGATGTTAATTTAAAAGAAAAGAGGAAATTATTTGTAAGATGTACATCTGAAAATTTCTTTCTCACTGTCTTAGATGAATTAGCTTTATAAAACGACATTTTTTGGAAGTAAAATTTTGTTAAGTTTTTTCTAAATGGCAAGTTTCAAATACTTATATTTTGAGGTTTGAATATAGTACAAACACGAAATTAAAATTTGTGAAAAGTAAAATTAGTGAGTAAAAATTGATATTTTATTTAATACAAACTTGGGAATTTTGATGAGTATTGTAGAATAATGTGAGATGTTGATTCAATATATTTAGTGGACTTTGAATAATATGACTCATTCTTCAAAATTCATGAGGTTCTGCGTTTATAAACTTTGATAAATAGTCATTAATTTTGTCTGCAAATGCTTTCAGAACATCGTTTGTATCCTCTTTACTATGCACGCACCCCCTACCTTTACATTCAGGGAAGCCTCCTCCTATTTCACGGTAAAAAAAAATTGTGCAACCTCATTCCAACCACGAATTACTGCAATCCATTTATTAAACAATCCCCAAAGAGTGGGAAAAATTCCTCACATCTTCACAAGCTAGAATTTAAATAGCTTGGTTAATTTTTATGACAGAGGGAGAGAGGGAGTGTCGGTTTTAATGGTACCAAATCCAAAAGAGGACATGCTAACAAATAATAACAAACAAATTATAAAGATATGCAATAAAATAAGCAACATATTTTACCCAATTAGAAGAAAAAATGGGGGGGAACTCGAAAGTGATAACGATAAAAAATGATCAATATAAAAGATTGTATAAGATATAAAAAAAATATTCAATGTCAGGAGATAGCATCGAGAGAACCGAGTAAGGCCGATACGTAGAAAGAATAAAATCACGCGTTTGTAGGGTATAAGTGGCCATGGAAAAATAAAATGGTTTTATAGCTCTGAGTTTGTTCCTGTTGATTCCACAACTCTTGCTAACGAGTATAAATGTAATTAGATATACATTTTAAAATATTTTTGTAAGGAACAATCTGCTCTAAAAATATCTGTCGCATCGATCCTTAACAGACCAGTCTGCAAGTTCTTTTCTAACACTTCCAACGTGACTTGG
The DNA here is from genome assembly GCA_032207245.1 of Pardosa pseudoannulata. Classification (NCBI taxonomy): domain Eukaryota; kingdom Metazoa; phylum Arthropoda; class Arachnida; order Araneae; family Lycosidae; genus Pardosa; species Pardosa pseudoannulata. The sequence continues at coordinate 116,081,043 of CM063503.1, forward strand.
AACCCAACAAAAGATAGTATTGTACCCTTTATGAGAGAAACTGTTTAACTGTTTAACAATTTCAATTATCCGGGCATGAAAATTGATTGGACGTTTAAGTTGCTCCAGAGCACTCCTCTTATCGATATACAGACAGCTCTTATAGGGGTTCGAAGATTGAACTGAATTGAATGGCAGCAACTTCAGGAGTATAAAGGAAACAGACCAGAGGGAGGCTTAAATTAATAGTGGTCTGTTTATACACAATACCACAGCCAATGCGACCTGCAGCTTTGGACCCACCCATAAAATTGGATGGTAATCTTTAAAATGATTACCATGAGCTAAACAAATTGTTTGTAAACAGCAGAATCAGTAATTTCTTCTTTAAAAGAGGCGAGGTCTCCAGTAATAAGTGTCAGAGGAACTCTCCGACGAGGAATAATGAGGTTATTTGCAAATACTCAATATTTACAAAACAAAGTCTAAAAAACCTAGACCTACTTCATAGAATTTATTCATGCCAATAGAGGGATTCAGTCCAGAATCAAGTCAGAGACCTACTTGTTCAACATAAGGCTACAAAAAATATATAAAATAATTTCAATATTCTATAGGGATAAATCTGATGAATGACAATTCAATATTAGTGTATTCTATACGATACATATAATTATACGGAGGTAGTCAATATCCTTAATTTAAGTTATACCATATTATAGAGTGTGGTATTAAAGTGTATAATCTTGACAGACCATTGAATAACCTTATATACATTAGTATTATAAGATTTAAGATTTTATGAGTCTTTAAAAAATAAATTATTCAAAAAATAATTGTTTCGAAGCACGCATATTTATGCGCGATACATTTAAATCAAAGGCCTCAGTTAATGACTATATTTATATTATTAACATATATAAGAGATTGTTATACGAATGAGAAATCTAAACAAATCAGGACTATTTCGCATAATATTACATTTATTGAGAACTCGTAAAAGAAATCAAAACTGTTTTCAATTATTCTTTGTGCTCTCTCGGAAGATAGGAGTCACAATGCGAGATGAATTGGAAATCTATGCAATTTTTTAAATATATGTGTACAACTTAATAAAAATACTAGAACGGAAATGTGACTAAAACTAACTTTAAATTTATTCACTTCGTATTATTACAATGTTGAAGTCGGATTTATCAAAAATACATAACTATTGAAACTATCTAATGGAATGTCAGTACAGAAAATATTATTTTAATCAATTTCTCTGGATAAACAATTAACTTTATGGAACATCTGAAAACAAGATAAAATTGCAAATGTAAGTGACGCACTTTAAGGTATATGGATATGAAATGCGTTTAATAATGCCAGTGAAACGAAATCTATTAAAACTAATTTAGGTTCTCTATTTAATAACATAAAAGCGCTGCACTTATAATTCGGAAGAATGTGATAAACTTTTCTCCTTGAGTGTCGGATGCATTATTTGTTTTAAAGACATCTAATTCATGAGGAATTGTGCCAGAGAGCTCTCTTTTAATTTCCCTAGACGAACAGCTTTAATTCAGCACGTTGTTTAGAAAAGTGTATTTTGAGAATTTTATTCACTGTAGCGGGATGTAATGTAATCCATTAATATGGAATTAATAAGGAATTGATTAGATTTTATTTTACTATTTAATAAATACGTTAATAAATAATTTGATTTGATTAATAATCAGCAAATCTTATTGAAATATGTGAAAATTTTTGATAAATTTTGTAATTTATTTTATGTTTATTCAATTCCTTAAACAGCTTATTGCGGGATTTGTTATTCAACTGTAAATTAATTTTAAATCAACAAAAAGTTTGACGAAAGATTCAAAAGCTACCTCTATCTCTTCTGTAACATTCTGTAACATGCATAGGAAAGAGCCATTTTTACGCTTTATCTATGAAATATTAGTATTTTGATAAGAAGAATAAATGATTGTATTATTCATAAAATTCTAATATTAAACGTACTAGCTTAGCTTAAATAAAAGTAAAATTTCTGATAATCCTTTTCGGTTGAAAATAAAAGTTTTCTAAAGAAACTTTAAGAAAGGATTTCTTTGAAAAGCTTATATTCTGTATAGATTGTAAGAATATTTATTATGATGAATAAATTAATTGAATTTATTAAATGAAAAACTGAATTATATGTGATATAAATAGCTATATACATAAGTAATAATCTTGCAGATATGTATAACCACCATATAAAATATATTTGAAAGTTACACATAAAATATGCAAAAAAAAAATTATATATATATATATATATATATATATATATGTTTAAAAATACACTTTGAATAAATAATATGGATTTTTCTTTTTGTCTCTATAAGTTTCAAACAAACATCCTATGATTTATCCTGCTTCAAATCTACAAATAATTAATCCGTTATTTTAGTTTCAATGCAAAAATAATACAAGCATGTAAAATAAACAGAATGTAGTAAATATCATCACTTAACATGGCAACATATACTTCCTGGAAACATACACAAACATATAATTTTATACTAAAGTGCTTTTTATCACGAATGGATTAGGCATTGAAGTCAAATTTCATGCTACTTGGACCCGTGACAAGATTTTTGTTATTGTATCACTATACTGAGATTCTGCATTCTTTTTCATGGAGAATAATTTATTTGTACACAGCTTGCAAAATTCTAGTTGTCTGTCTCTGTTTCAAGTGGAAACAAACGAATAAGTGCGAGTATGACAGCGATGGGATGCAAAGGAATTAATCGCTTGATTTCGTGTGTATACAAATTTATCTGTCACGAAAAGGGATTATAAATAACTGAAGAGCTCAGGTTATTTTTACGTTACTCCTACTTTTTAAAAAAATTTAATATTGCTCTTTTTTATACGCATATTGTTTTAATATGCGACTACTGCTGAATCATATACTGCATTAAAAATATTCATTACTTATATTTTATTATACTTTATCATAATTGTTACGATTATTAAAGATCATTTTTAATCATATATGATAAGGAAAGCATCTGAGTACATTCACCTTTTTCTAATCGTTCCTATTTAAACTTAATTCTTGGAACTTTATACAGTAATTGAAATCAATCAAATCAGAGACTAAAGTATTGCTTTAAGCACGAAGTTAATTTAACATCATACTGTGCTGGATAACCACAAATGGGTAAGCGACGGTTGTTCTCAAGACTATATAGCGTACATTTTTTCCTCTTTAAGTAGAGAATGTCTCTGATTTTTGTGTTTGGGTGCACCGAAATTAGAGTTGTGCCCAGAACATTGACTTTTAAGAAATGCCATGTTATTCTATAAATCAAAATGAAACAAAGAAAAATGGCTATCAGACTGAACATATTAGAAAATAAAATTCTTTATATATATATACATATATATATGTATATACATATATATATATATATATATATACACATATATATATATATATATATACATATACATATACATTATATACATATATATATACATACATATACATATACATATATATACATATATATATATATATATATATATATATATACATTTGAAAATATACATTATATACATATACACACACACATATATATATATATATATATATATATATATATATATATATATATATATATATATATATATATATATATATATATATATATATATATATATATATATATATATATATATATATGACACATATTTTTGATCGCTAATGTTTATTTCAGATTATATATTGTTTCACATTTCCATATTAATATACAAAAATATCAGTTTTATTCTGGTTGTCATTTATGTTTTTAAATTTTCATCAAATACTGATTAGTATAATGTATTCAAAAGAGTTTAACATCATAGAATATTGAATCTCATTTGGTATTATTTCCTAGCATCTATATCACTCAGTAAGAAGCATAGTTGCATTAGATACAAAATGCCTGTAAGGGATGGGCCAAACTAAGGATCCTGGGTCTTCCAGTAATATATTATCCCATAAATGTGAGCAAATGTCTGATCTCGACAGTTATTTACGGCAAATAAATGATATGTCATAATTAACTCCTAATAAAAAAAATTATCCACTAACTGGAAAAAAAATTTTCATCACCCTGCAAGTTATAAAGCTGGGAATTGTTTGCATCTTCAGTACAAAAAAATTAACACATTATTGACAATGTCTATGTGATTATTTCGCAATGATCTCTCATATTTTAAACAAATACATATGATTCTTTAGAGCATATATGACTACTTTGAAATTCTAATAGATTTTTAGATCAAAAATCCAACAAATTGTATTAACAGCCTTTAAAATTTGTAGATTTAAATATAAGATTTAAATATAAGATGGGGAAAACTATATGGAAGTACAAATTGTACATCAAGATATGATACATTAAAGAAAATACTCTTTTACTGATAATGTGCAAAAGTATGCGTATTTTTTTGTTTTTGTAGCTAACACCATAAAGTACAGTATAAAAATAGTACAAGTATATTCTGTGAAAATTTAAAATAAATTGGTTTGATCTGCATTTGAGTTATTGTCAGAAAAGTTTAAAAAATGTGTTTTTTTTTGTGTGTGTAGGGGAAATTCAGGTAGTATAAAAATCGGCTCATTGCAGAATAAGAATGGGTTAAAGAAGGTGAGTTAAAGATAAAGTATATATGTTAAGAGGCTGACATAAGAATGACTTACAAAGTCATAGATTCTAAATTAGAACCAATATAAGTATACAACGTTACCGGTAAAACACATATCAGACATTTGTGTTACACAATAATTAATTAGTTACGCAAATGATTATAGTCTAGACAATTTTAATATTACTTTTAATTCATGGTAGTTTAAAAATCACTATTTTCAAAATCATGTACTTATTTCAACATAGTTCTGTAATTCATGAAACAATTGTTTATTTTATCTTCTTCAGGGTTTGGTTTGATGTGCAGTGCTACATTCAACTTTTTTTTAAACACGAGGGCTAATGAGACCGATATCTTTTTTAGAAAGACACTATTTTTGAAAACTGATAAAAATTTCCCTCTAAATCTTTAACATATAATAAATATATTAAAGTATCTCTGTAATTATAAAAGTATAAAAATATCTATATATAAAAATATATATCTATATATATAAAAGTAATTTATTAAAATATATTTTCTTGTAGTAGCATGTATATGGTTTTGTTAGGGTAAGAAAAAATAAAATATCCACCATTAAATGTAAGTTGAAAGAATATTTTTTTCCAGTTTTTTTTAGTCAATGTTAAAAGAAAACATTTTGTATCATAATATTTGAATCCATTAACACACTGGGATTTAAGAATGTGCATAAATAAATCAAAATATTTTATTCTTGAGTTTAATCTTGTACTTCAAAAGGTTTTAAATAATTTCATGTGAAGAAAAATCTTATTTATTTTTTATTAGTGGTTCAAAAAAGAAATGTAGCTATACATTAATATTTTATATCTATCTCATTTTGTACAATGATTGAAAGAATGTTGTTACCTGCAGTGGGAAACAATACCATTAAAAGACCTTTTTCAATATTGATTTTTTTTGTCTTTTAATCAAAGGGAAAAGAAGAAACAAAAGTATCTAGGAAAAAAAAGTAAGTATCGACTGAATCGCAATTGATGTGAGTTAGAAATCTAAGGATTCTAAAATATATACTTGATTAAGTTTTCAGTAAGACACTCTTTTACTGATTTCATTTTTCTTCTACCGATAGTTTGTGTAAAAAAGTCTCTATAGTTCGAATTTGCTTTCTTTTTCTACTAAGACATTAAAAAATTAATCTACTTAGAAAAATGTATTTAGTTTTTTTACATTTTCAGTCAAATTAAACACATAATATTTAGTCATACTTGTGGAATTTTAAAATTTAATTTAGTTGAAATTTTATTTCATCTTAATTTTGCTAGAGTTATCTCTCTGTCCTTTATTATGTTATAATTTACACTAGAATTACGTTGCTTTTCTTATAAATATAAATAAGTGTAGCAGACATTTTAAACCTTGCAAAACAATATGGAATAGTTTAATATTTTATTAGAATAATAGCCGCTTTGGGCCCAGCCTTCGGTATGGGCAATTAAATTTTCTTAATGAAGATTATATTTATTTCAATATTTTACATAGTTTTTAGAGTATATTACAGTAACAGTATAAGAAAAATAAAATAACTCATCATCATAAAATTAATAATACTCATAAAGTTAAAAATATTTATATTTAATTTTCTTCTCAAGAATCATCTAAAAACATAAAAGAATTACATTTTGCGATGTTGATCTATCCTTGAGTAGACTTATAGAAAAATATTTGTTTTGCTAAAAAGCGTATGTTGATAAATTAAAAATATTACACATATATGCAAAAAATCTAAATATTAAGTTAAATACTTCTTACTTCCAACTATTTGTAGGGGCCCTGCTTTCTGATGCTGGATTTCGTGGGTTTGAACCCCGAATTTTAGAATCTGCTAAATTTCTGCAATGGATTTGTTGAAAAATATTTTACTCATCTAAAACATTTTGTTCCCTTGGAACTCCTAACAATTCTTAAATTTATATTATACTTCAGATTGTTTTTTTTTGTAAAATATCATTAAAATTCTTTAATTTGTTTTATATAAGGAAGTTATGGTAAGCAATTTTCCATTTCAATTAAAATACTATAACTTTTAAAACAAAAAATGTTTAGTTTTTGAAAATTTTCGTATTTTATATGTAAAGATTAATTCAAAAATGTTTTGAATAAATGATAATTGATTATTTTCTTGGATTTAATTCTGTTAAAAATATGCGATTAGCATGCACATTTTAGTGGTACTAATAGTATTAAGGAAGATTACTAAAATTAGCTGACCCAGTGACCTCTCAAGGGGTAAATACACTTTTTTTTCAAATTAATTACAATTGTATTCTAAACCAAATGAATGATTCCGAATTCTAACAGTAAATAAAATAATTTAATGAATTAAGTCTTTCAAGCCAAAATTGTTTGACAATGGAGATTAGTGAAATTATCTATGGATAGAGTATTAGAAAATAGTTTTTAAAATACTATGGTATTTCCAAACATTATATAATATAGTTAGATAGAGGTATGAAGTTTAAGTTCCGTTACGATGTACGTCCTTCTATAACGAATGAAGACATTATGACTTTTAGAAAATGTAGTTATTGAGTTTATTATTGTACGGATAAATCAAATACTTTTATTATTCAGTTTAAATATGCTTTTGAACAGTACCCAAATGCACGTAAAGGGAATGACTCAGGTTTAGAGATTGATTCATCGCTAAAATAGCCCTCCGAACTTATGCATGGCGTGAGGAGTTGTCATCTTTACGGTAATGGCAAACCATTAATATTCAAGTTAAGTAAATTGCGGTAACTTAGGATAAAATTAGGGGGAACGCCTCAGGTAATAACTCCTTGGATTACTAAGCCTAACCACACCTTACCAATAAGAAAATTTTTCAATCATCAACTTTGTCTTCTGAGACCTACAAACTAAGGTCTAATTATTTCATTAGGCACAATTTTTGTTGCTTAATTGTATACTAATGATAGTCTTCCTTTAACCTGAGCGTCTTCTCAGCGGAAGATGCATATTACCTTCATTATCAGATGCTAAATATCTTATGGTAATCTCAAAGGTGTAATTTCTCAAAGAAATTCCAAACTTGAATTATCAAATCCGACAGATCAGAGCAGGTGGTGAATATTTAAAAAACTGAAGTGGCTTGTTTTCTTTATTATTATACGCTAGTTAAAATAAGTTTTGTAGGGAAATTTAATTTTTTAATTTTACATTGTATTTTATGGAAGCTTCGATGAAATGCAGAGTAAGATGTTAAATTTTGAACTATTTGCGTAGTAACTGTAATTTCCAGGATGCACACAGAAAAAAGATACATATATGTGTGTGCGTCATGATTCAATGAAAATAGAAAAATCTGCAGATAAATATAGAATATTACATTCATATTATAGAGATCCGTTAAAATATGCAATAAATCCAAAGGGCATAGCGGGGATCAAACTCGAATAATCGTTGCCAAAGAATCTATTTATAGACACTTCAAATTTTGTGATTTTATAGTCATAAGTGCTAAGCGTTCGAAGACACATTTAAACTGCAACCATGTACAAGTAAAAAGGGACTTTTTTCGAGGCTTTATGCCCTATTATAGATTTCCAAAAAGTTATAATCTGGTGTTATATGCCTCTACAATATTCCCGTACACAACTAGTAGGCAAATAAATTTCTATCTAGAATTGAAATAGAAAATAAAAGTTTGAGTTTAATAATTTATCCCGCTAATTTATTTATCATTATATATATATATATATATATATATATATATATATATATATATATATATATATATATATATATATATATATATATATATATATATATATATATGTGTGTGTGTGTGTGTGTGTATGTGTGAAAGAGAGAGAGAGAGAGAGATAAGAAACTTCTTTCAATAAACCCTTTTATAAATATTATAAAGCTTACTCGTAAAACTGATTTATTTCTTCTTGAATGTATTCATACCAAAACCAGAGATATATCTGCAGGTAGCAAAATATTTTCCAAATCTGCGCAATCCATTTTTGAACACGCTTTAACTCTATACATAATGCTGACTATGGGCTCTTGATTTTATAGTATGGTAAAATAACTCAACCAGGAAGCTATTCCTAAATTCGACCTATAGGAAGATTCCCCAAGGATTGGTTTTGAAATTGAGAATAAATTAGATCAATTCTCAAAGGAATTTTATACATCACAGGCACATAAAAAATCTGAAATCGAACAAGTAAACATGATTTAAACAATATAATCTATTTATAATTTAGAAAAAAGTTTTTAATAAACATGAATGATTTATTACCCACATCTTAATTAAATATAAATGTACACGGAAAATTTTTACTGTTAGATATTATTAAATGAATATAATTTTTACTTATGGTATTATGTAATGAATATTGAAAAGAAAAATAGCACGGGAAGATATAAAGAATTTAATGGCACGGGAAGCAGGAATAAGTTATGTAAATTGAAATGCAGTATTTCAAACTTATTCTACGTATTTGAAAAACAACGGTAAACATATCGAACATCTATGTCAAAAGCAGGTTTCAATTCTTCGATTTTTGTAAGGAAAATATTTTCTTTTTCATATTATATATATATATATATATATATATATATATATATATATATATATATATATATATATATATATATATATATATATATATATATATATATATATATATATATATACATATAGGTTGCTTAATAAAAAGCGATCAATTTAAGGAACACTTCAGTAGTCCCTAGTCTCAACAGTTTCACACGATTACGGATACGAAACAAATTTTTACAGCATTTCCTATTATTTTAGAAAATTGTATTATTGGACAAATATATTATATCATTTGTGCATACTCAATTAAAGATTGTTTATTTCTATACATTACAGGAACTGGGGAATTAACAGATTGATATCTTTTGTGCAAATAAGGACTAACAAATAATGGTTGGTTGGTTGTTTGATGATTTACGGCACTGAATCCGCCAGGGACATATTGTGCCAAACACAGGGTAAAGAATATGAAACTCATACATTGTAAAATCTGTAGAAAATATAAACTACCAATAAAAAGACAAAGCGAAATGCACAACACAATATTAAATGAAAGCTTGTAAAAACAGGGAGTAGATAAAAACAAAGGTGTATAAAAAGAAGAAAAGTTGCACACAAAAAAAAATGACAGACCAAAGAAAAGTGTAGAGCAAAATCAAATAGGTGGATAAAAGCCGATATGCTTTAAAAATCGAAAAATATTTTGATGAGAAGTAGGATTAAGCAGGTTAAAGAAATATTATTCGAATGAAAGTGATAAAACTTGTGATTATTATAGATAGGACATTCGACAAGAATATGTTTCACTGTTACAGCAACTTTACAGTGAAGGAAGATGGGCACAGATTCCCCTATGGGCAAGTGATGTTGAGTGAGGCGAGTATGTGCGATGCGCAGACGAGTTATAATTACATCATTTCTTCTAGAAGGAAATGAAGGCTACATTGTTATTCGAGGTTTAACATCATGTAGTTTACTGTCAATCTGTTTGTTCCATGATTGCTGCCACTTTTTATAAGACAACTAAGTCACAAATGTTTAACATCACAATAGGGTAACTCAAAAGCAAGATAATTGTTTGCGAATTTTTCAGCTTTATCTGCAAGTTCATTGCCATATATACCTACATGTAAAGGAACAAAGTTTGACGCTTATTCCCAAGGAAGTCAGATATTTTAAAGAGTTTAAAATTCTAAAAATGAAAGGGTGACTATGAGAATCTGGAAAACCAAATGCATGCAAAACACTCAAGGAACGTTTGTAAATAATAAAATTACCCTTGTTGAGAGTAACTCTTATAAAGCTTTGACAATGGCTAAAAGCTCCGCAGTAAAAATTGAAGTCACAGGATGGAGAGGGTTACTATATGAATGACACTCGATAATAAAAGCGCAGCCAATAAAGTCTTCCGATTTGGAGCCGTCAGTAAAAACAGGAACATAGTTTAAGTAACAATGCTATGGTGGTTAAAAAACTGTTGAAAAATGATGTTAGCTGTAGAAGCCTTGTCAATAGATAAAAAAAGATTTAAAAAACTAAAATTTGCGTCATTCCAAGGAGGAAGATGAGTATCAGATGTTAAAATATTAAAGTTGTGCAGATTAAAATCGGATACAATTTACTTTATTCTGTAACGAAATGAAAGGATGCAAGAATGGCGATAATTGAATAAACGTATGGGAATGCTATTAAAACTGTGAGTATGAAAAGGAGGATTTTTATAGGATAAAATCCTAAAATAATACTGTAATGATAAAATATTTCGCCTTAAATGAAGAGGTAATAGTAGAAATAAACATAAAGACTCTCCACAGGAGAGGTCCTAAACGCTCCCGAGAAGACCTGTTTGATGATTTGTATCCAATTTTTTAAGGACTGATTTACGGGTGAAACCGTAACCAGTACAGACTTAATTTAATTTAAAGCGGATGACCACAGGGTAAATTTTAATTAGAGAAGAGCGATCAGAACCCCAATTGGTACTAGACAGTACCCTCAAAATGTTCGTAGCTCTGTCACATTTTTTACGCAGCTGTAAGCTGTAAAATATGAGAAGAGAAGATAAATTTGCTGTCCACAATAACACCAACGAAGTTTACTTCATTAACGACGGAATGTCAACACTAGCAAGGGTGAATCCTCCTTTTATTACAAAAGTGGACAAAGCAAGCTTTTGACCTGGAAAAACCAAAACCCTTCTTATCAGTCCAATTAACAATTTTCTGAACCGCAGTCTGGAGTTGGCGATTTATAAATCTCATGTCGTTTCCTTCATAGAAGATATGAAGGTCGTCGACATACAAGCTCCCTGACACATAAGATGGGATTTCAATCAAAATTCCGTTTATGGCTGAAATATAGGATGAAGCTGGGCCTTTTTTGTGCAACAGAACAATCAAAAGACCAGAAAACTCAATTATCACTTCATAATTTCATAAAGAATTCATCATACATTTTCATATTTCTTAAGCAATTTAATAAAGATATAGCCAAATCAGTACTAAGCTCACAGATTGGTAATTAATAGAGGATAAATACGAGTTAATTAATAGCAGTAAATAAAATTTAATTTTCTAAGAAATAATATGAGTAATATACTACACATAGATAGATTCATTATCATGCCTATAAAATAAAATAACAATGAAACCCTCAATATCATAGTTAATTCAATGAAATTGAAAAATCAAATTACCTAAGTGAAACCCTTTAATTCTGAAACATGAGTCGATTTGAATTCAGGCATGTTATTCTAAGGCATTTTTCGTTCAAAATGTCTGCTATCCTTTATTTTAAACACGTAACTGTCTTTTATCAATCCTTAATCTTCTAACAATCTCAAAAAGGTATTTAGTAATAAGCTAATGTATTCTGAAAGCGTTTTATCGATATAATTTTCAATTTAGTGCATCAAAGCATCAATACAAATGGGAAAACACTAAACTCTGATTCTTTTCACTAATATTTTTGCAATTCATTTTTATATGCAATAATAATTACATTGTATTGATTTATATCTCAAAAATCTATTTCATATTTCAGGAATAGTTGAAGCAAATGTATAGATTAAAGCCAAATGGTCTTTTTGAAATGAAACTATAATTTGAGAGATTTTTTGAAATCCCATCTTGAACTCATGAGTAAATGTATCTATCCCAAGAGAAATAGCTCTTAAGATCTAACTACCACGTGACTATTGACAGATATTTGATCAACGGTGTACTTTTTTTCTCAGTGGGCAAGGTTTTATTACGTCTGTTTTCTTTTCTGATGACCCAAACATTCTTTTTTTCTTTTAACGTTGATAAAAACTGTTTAATACTCCCGTTTTTTCTATGCAAAGACATTTGTGAAAATATCTTGTTTTACACAAATATTTTCTGTCATATTATAACATTCAGCTAGAGTATTTGATCAAGTCTTATACACTTTATTTTAAATAATGTGTTTAAAAATTTAATACTTTTAATAATATATTTGTGTAATTAGTCAAAAACTTAAGGTAAATTATTAATTACTTTAATTATTAATTAATTTTATTTTGTATAATTATGGTACTGTAAGTTATTAATTACACATAAATTCAATGTTCTTTCATTGAAAATGCTTCCAGCACATCCCTCTTACAGATGGCAGGACCAATTTCTTTAAGTTTAGATTTTTAGAACACATTGAGGTTTGATATAGAGCATTCCCGAAAATACTAAGAAAAAAAGCAATTGTATTGAAAACTTTAAACTATGTTATTTAAAAGCCTATAAAATGTTTTAAATACATATTGTACCAATTATATGTTTTGAAACATGTTTATGAAAAATGTTTAACTGAATCTTATTTTATTTGCTATGAACCGATTCAAAAGGAATATAACACTTAAATGCACAGAAAGTTTCAATTATTAATAAAACATAAAAATATATCTTTGAAAAAATTTATCAATCCAAATGCAGTACAATTTTTAAACTCGATAGTTTGACAACGAATAAAAATAAAACTAGAAGCCTAGAAGTGGGGTGTTTTTGACGAAAGCAAAAAATAGCAAAAATAGTTACTTACAGGTTTATTATTGCTTTCTCTACACACGTTTAGTGTGTTTTCTGTCATCCAGTAGTGAAGTTAAGTTTTGTTTTGTTTATAGCGCTACGGTCTACCGTTTGCACACGAGGGCTAATGAGACCAGGATCTACAGTTTAAAGCCGATTCTGAACGGCTACAAACATCCATGCCAGCAGCGGGAATCGAACCCGCGAACTCCGGTTCCGAAGAGCAGCGTTAAGAGATGAGGCCTCAAACCGCTCACAGCAGCAAACAAAAAAATTTTCTAAATAGCAGAAGCATGTTGCTGAGAAACGTTCACTTATTGAGTGTGGCACTAAATCTATTCTTAATCGCAGAGCACGCTCGTGGTCCCTTAGTACCGTAGCGATATGAGCACAATACTGCACTGGAACATTTCAAATTCTTAGACCACATTTGCAATCATTCAACTACCATGAATTTTTCATGCGGATGCTCTTTTAAACTATGAACTGCTTTTTCACTTAATCTAATGACAGATAAGTAACGCGATCTAGAGATAAAATAAAAAAAAATATTTTCACGTCACAGAATTCAGGTTTTATTGCATGAGATTCTTATTGATTTTGTATATTGTTATCTTTTTGCAATGTCGTATTGTTGACTCCTAACACATGGAAATATGTTCACTATATAGTGTAGAAATATTTTCGAAATTCAGTGCTAAAAATTTGTTACATGTCATTTGACGCAAAATGAAATTATCACTAAATTGTGTCTAAAAATAATCTGCATTTTAAAAATTTCATGGAAATTTAATTCGTTTATAGTTTTACCTCAAAACAATGTTTTTTGGAGGTAGACACACACGTAAAAATATTTTGAAATTTAAAATTTTGGAAAACTATGTTATATTTGACTGTCAAAAAATGTTATTTAAGCAATTTCCTAAACTGCGTTAGTTACCAGGGAGACTAAATACAAATTTACTTATCACTGCAAGTTTTTAAATGTGAATTTAAATTTCTTTTAAAGAAAGTAAAACAACGATTTATATGTACTATTCATTAGTGCATATTGCTATATAATTCAACAAAAATTAATTGGTTGAATAAGATTTCTCGAAAAAGCAAAATGCAACACAGAAGCTTCGAAATTCAAAATTATACCATCATTACAAAAATATCTTTTCTCTCATGTAATGCAAAATATATATTTAAAGCCTCACATTCTATTCTTGTATTAGTGCTCTCACAAAACAAAGTTTTGTGAGAGCACTAACAGAAGACTATTTTATGCTTATATAAATTTGGTAAAGATCTTTTAAAATAGATTAAGATTATTTTATTGTAATTTTATCCCAGTTCAATGTATCAACACAAAAGTAATAAATTTACTGGTAACATTGTGCATAGAATAAAAATAGTTTTTATCTCTGAGTTTTCTCTCATGAGAATATGCATAGTTAGAAATTGTTTTTTGAAGCAATGCCTGTTTTATATATACACATATATATATATATATATATATATATATATATATATATATATATATATATATATATATATATATATATATATATATATATATATATATATATATATATATATATATATATATATATATATATAATAAACTTTCCCTTAGACTGCACAACGTCAAACACATTTTTAGATTTTAACTAATATTCCTAGGAGAAGGCTTCGAGAATTTACAGACAAAATATTATATTTAGTAGTTACGCATCAGAATAATATTGTAGAATTAGGCTATTTCTAAATCCTCTTTCATAATACGTTTTAGAAATATTTTCATTAAGCCTTCGAATAGGGAACGAATTTTAAGTATTACATGTTGTATATAGTACTATATATTCATACCTGGTATTAGCGTAATTTAAAATGCTCGATAAAAACAACATATTTGTCAAAAAGATAAAAAAAATCAAATTGTTACACCTTGAAAATTATTAATTCATTAAAAGTCTAATTTATTGTAAAATGCAAAGAGAAATGCAAAATATTCAACTAAGAATTTAATATAGTCTTATTACTATTAATAATAATACCATTATTAATACACTTAAAATTAAATTTCAGTAAATTCCTTAATTTTTGTACCTAAATTTATGACATATTTAAACTTATAACCACAGATAATATTTATTTATAGTATAAAGTGCAGTCAAAATTTTAGATTTAACACTTTAATATAGAGGCTTCCAAAATTAAAAAAAATATTCAGCCATCGAAGAATGTTTAGTATAAATACAAATAAAACAATAAAGAAAAATACAAGTTATTATTTAAAAAAATGTATAGATAAAAAAAGAGTAAAAAAAAATAAAAACCATAAACCGTCAGGTTGGTTGGTTGTTTGGATGAGGTTTAATGGCGCAAAGTCCAATGAAGACAAAGTGCTCCAGACGGAAGATAAAAGACTGAAACACAGCAGAACAAACATCAATAGACTAAAAGTATTTTTAAAAGGGTAACAATAATGTGGACCAGAATGAAAACACTAAAACAGAACAGGAATGTGAAATGAGAAAAAATGGGGATGAAGTGAAACCATTATAAAGAAGAGTACAAACCAATACATTTGAGAAAGTCAAATAAAGCAGGATATAATGATTCACCCAAAAGATGATTTAAACTTAAATTGGCATTATTAAAGTACGTTCGTTAAAATCGAGTAAAACGAGTGAAGGGAAAAAAATTATGGAAGAAGAGCTGTCAATCGCAACAAAGAGGAAGTAAAATCAAATGAGTCCTAAATCCCTAAAATCAAATGAGAATGGGTGAGCCTAGTGTGAACAATACGGAGTCTTGTCAAGAGATGGTTGGTTGGTTGAATTCCACTAAGTGCTCCTGGGACATACTGTGCCAAACAAATAGTTCAAACTCAAAACAATACTACAAAAATGATGTAAAAATTGCTATAAAATGATGACAGATAAGAAAAGCAAACATAAAACATGTGAAAGAGACATAAAACTAAACGTCATTAAAAGCAGCAATGAAGCACAAAATTCATATGTGAGGGTAAAAACCAATGTCTTTTACTTGTCAAGAGAACTTCACCTTTCTGGCGAGGACATGAACTATTAGAGAAATGAGAGAAAATTACGAAAGAAAAAGTATGCTTTAGGGAGATATTTCCCTGTGAAAAGGATTTACGGGAAAATGGTGACAGAATTAAAACAATAATTAAAGCAGATAACATTTAACAGTATATTCTTGAAACTCATGATAATATTACATTGCAGGCAAGTTGATTGGTTTTATGAGGCTTTATGGAATTGAGACGTTACATGACATAATGTGCTAAACATGAGGTAAAGTAATTTACAAGGGGAAATATTCAAGAAAAATAGCAAGACATAAATAAATACTAACCATTACAAATAAAAACTATATCACCAATTAAGACAATGGTAAGCAACAATATACCAAAGAGTATTAAAATTGTAAAACTGTAAAAACGTAAAAATAAGAAATTAGACCTTCAAATGAGAGGATTAAAACCAATTTGTTTTTCAAACCCCAAAAAAGAAAAAGGTTCTATCGTGAAATGGAATTTAAAATATCATTTAAAAGCAGCAAGAAAGTTAAAGTACATTAAATTAATATTTCGAAATGTTTCAGCGCAATAAATTTATATTAATTAAAATCTTTCTATGAAAATGTAAAATCTGAAATCATTTAATAAACTTTTATAATATTTTTACAGCTACTGAAGAATAAATTCATAAAAACCACATAAATTATTTTATTTTATATTACACTTTGCTAAAATTTCGTTCATTCATTTCAATCAAAAATTTTAGAATAGATATATATGATTTATAATAGAATATATATGATTTCTATTGTGCAAGAAGTTATCAGTTTCATTTTAACTTTCATATCTGTCTATGGTAAATATAGACCAGCGGTTTTTTGCGGTCGCCAAATTTAAAGAAATTCAAATTTATGAGATTTCTATGATTATTCAAAATAGGAGGTCGCCATTGAAAATGGTTTGCTCAGCACTGATACAGAAGACTATGTTTGCAATTTGAAGTTTCTGAGAGATTTATTTAGCACTGCTACATAGAAAAACTTGTTAGCGGTGAATGTTACCAGCTTACAATGTAAAAAATATAATTTGTGTTGGAATTTATTTACGCTTGCTTTTAAGATAGAAGTGATGTGGACTCATTTGTAAGTAATATTTTAAACTATTGTTTCTTTACTAATTTTTCTTATTTTGATTGGAATTCATTTAAAATTACTTATTTTAACTGAGTGAATGCACAATATTAAATACGTTTTGAGAAAGCTACTGCTACATTCTTCTAAATTTTTTCCCATTTTGTATATTATTTAGAAGATTCGTAATAGCTCAGATACTGTTTTCAGTGTATATTTTAATGAAATAAAAACGAAATACGAACTTTTAGCCAAAGTTTTAACAACATTTTAGAACTTAACAAATTTTTACGATGATGCATTTTTTAGTGTAGATCCATAAAAAAGTTAAAAACTTTTTAAGTGTAATAAAATGTATAATGCTATAAAAATATCATTGATGTACGTAAAAATTCCTAATTTTGTATAATAAATTATTAAAACAAACAGATACCATACTTGATACTACTAGCTATTTAATTACGAAGAATATTTTTCCCAAAAGATAGTATCTGATTCATTTTTAATGGAAAACACTTTTTATGTATCTAGCTAGTTTAAGTTATTTTATCTTGCTTTAACTTTTTCATCGTGTGATATATCTTAAATATTCATCAGCTTTATGCGATACTTTCGGCATGGATGTCTTAATATTCTTTTATATAAGAGATCTAAGAGGCTTGAATAACCTATAATAATATCACACCATAGGGTGTCTCTAAATACGTGATTATAGCTTGCACACCTTTCCTCAATTTTGGAAGTAGAGGTAAGTTTCGTGCGAATGAGTTTTACAACACTAGAGAGTGATAAAATTTAGTCGTGTCAGCACGTGCCTAATATTCAGAGTGACTGACTACGTAATTTTGGAACACAACTTTTATGTATCCATCTCTATAAAATAGCTCTCGTTAAAAGCCCGAACCTCATTTTGCAGATACTTATAAAAATATTTTTTCCCAGAACGTGCAACCATTGAGAATTAAATTTTAGTAAAGACTTTTTAGGGAAATAGAGAACATTAATGAAAATAAATTACATTTGCTTAGCACATAAAGTTAAAGACAAAGAACTAATGAATTAGATGAATTTTAAGCTTGCGGAATGGCTGAAAAATACCTAGAAAGAAAGTATTCGTATGGAATTTCTACCATTATCCATTAAATAAAATAATTAAAACATATATCCCAAGAAAATTTTCTTAATTTGTAATATCTGTACAACTCAAAATTTTAATTAAAGTAATTATTTACCCAAGAGGATTTTATTTAGAGTAATTTGTGTTTTATATATTGGTGGAACTATAACTATTAATAAAGATGCTTGCAAATGTGTTATTTATTTCAATAATTTCTGTAAACTCCTAGTAGAACAGATAAAAATGATAATGTATAATCCACAGAATATATATCTGATAGAAGTAACTTATCAATTATATTTATCTGATATTCATAAGTTCGTAAATTCTGTAATGAACAATTGTGTAACTTAATTTTTACTGAGAAAACTACTATAATAAAGCATTTAATTCTAATCAAAATTTAATGGGTTAAAGGACTATTAATGTGCCTTAAAAATAAATTCATTAAATTTTAGCATTTCAAATTTTACTGTTACTCCCCATAAATCGTATTCTTTATTTTATATACTTTTGGTTTGCTATAACGTTAAAAATAAGAATTGAAAAAAAATCCTGTATAAAATCATTTTGCTTCCAAACGTTTGGTTCAGATCACTATGATCAATAGCTTTACATGCGTGAGACCGAGACCTACTGCTGAAATTCGACTCCGAATGGCTACGAACATCCATATCACACTGGAATCGACACCCACGAACTCCCGTACTGAAGACCAGGGCTCTAACCATTCAGCCATCGTTTGGCTTCTTTTAGAAGTACTACAGTATAAATTTAACTTCAAAGCAACATTTTTCTAGTAATATTTACTTCCTTTCTAGGTCCTATTTATAACACATCTTTAAAGATTCTTAAAACATTTTAA
>CM063503.1:116105430-116107930 GCA_032207245.1 Pardosa pseudoannulata
TAATAATTTAGTTTGGAGGCTAATGAGACCAGGACCAACTGCTTAAAGCCGATTCTGAATGGTTACGAACATCCATGCCATGAGCGAGATTCGTACCAGTGAACTCCGTTACCGGAGATCAGCGCTCTATTATTTGGCCATCATTCCGTTCTCAATATAATGGAACCATTATGGGCTACTTTTGAGAGGTAAATCAGAAATTTATGTCTTTCACTGCTATCTATCCCGAAACTTCCAGAATATCTCCATGAAATATAGTACAATATTGCTTCGCACAATAATCAACACTTGTGCTTTCAATTTTTCGGTAAATCTGTAATACATTTGTATGGTCACTCTACATCGTATCAGTAAAGGACTCGTTATAAATCTACAGTAAATCATTTTTTTAGTTCTAAAAAAATGCTTAGCAATTCGTTTATTAAATTTGGTCTTAGAAAAATGTGTCAAACTCATCATTTCCAGTATAATAAGTAGAATGGTTCAAAGTAATCTGTCTCTAACTTGGATTTACAGTTAATTTTCTTCTGATTCTTATTTACAAGCTGCTTTTAATCTCACGCCGTAACGAAAAAACTGGGACGGACACTAGTTATATCATACTTAACCAATCATACGTAATTGTTAATGCAATACATCAATGTTAATACCGCAACCATACATCCTTTTCAAACTAAACATTACTTCATGGTTTTATAAAATAAAAATAATAGAACATTTTAGCCTACATAACCAAGTATTAAAATCATTTAATGAAAAGTATTTATTCTATTCGTTGTTTTCATTGAAAAAAGAAAAACAATAAAACTTTTGCACTGCCATAATACACAAATATCTTGTATTTTCTATGTATGCATCATTAAAATTGAGAAATACTTTCAACAATTGAGTATACTTTCAAAATATTTAGGCATTCGAAGACAAAAACCCCATGTCCTGCATTGATGGAAAAATCTTTATTCTTTTTATTTTTAAAGCTAATTTTACTTTCTTTGATAATTCTTAATTTTTGATTAAAATAAGATGTTTTCCAGACGTGTACAATATATATAAATAATTTTAATTACTCTAATTTAAAACACTTTACAGAAAACATAAAGCTTATATACTGTCTCGGTATCTCTTCTGATAATCAATTTATTAAGTATGTAGAAAATGGAAGAATAAAAGTTCGAGGATAACACGTTAAAATCGCATTACCACACAAATCCTAGCATATGTTTCGATATATTTCACTCTTGTTCGTAAGCTTCTAGTTTATGTTTCTTTCTCCAGTTACAGAAATAAGAGCTAACTCAGCCAGCAAAGACGCAGAAATGAATGTATCCCCTTATGGGAATTTCCGGAGGGAAATATTAAAAGACACTCTACCTCGTTGGTATTCCTTTCTTTTGTTCAAATAGTTTTATGGTGAGAGCACAGGGCCTTTTTCCCACGCATCACTGTATTTTTGACGGTTACTGTCCTGAGGGGGAAACGAAAGCATCCGTTTTTATAAATAAGTATGCTTGCTGAAAAGAATATTTTAACTTATAGTAAAACAATCGTAAAAAATTAACATAGGCTAGTAGTCGAAACTTTTCTCCAAATGTTGAGTATATTTTTTTAATCACAAATAAAGATTATTTAAATAAAAGTGTATATATTTTCATTTAAATATTTACTACTTAACGATCTTAGTAGCAAAAGTAATACTAAAGCATTTAACTACATCACGAATGAAGAAATATAGATGTTTAGGAGATTTTATTTTCCTAAACCTTTCTATTTTTCCAATTTGGTTTACTATAAAAAACTTTTATTTGAAGTTTAGGAAATTTCTTATGTTTATGAAGAGGCAACGTGCATGAAGGCGAAAGTGAAGTCTGCTATATCTAAAAAATGTATCTCTAATCTCATAACTGGGGAACGCGAGTATTTAAACTTTTATAGCGCTATGAAATTGCAGTAGCCCATTTTGTAAGCTAGAGACTTTTGCGAAGATATCACTGATTTATAATTTAAAGTTTATATCTATGTTAATATAAAAATTTCTAATTTATTGTTATTTAGTGCATAATATAATGTATGCCAAAATACTATTGTCAAAAAAGGCAGTTAATAGTATGAAATGTATAATCGTATTTACAATCGCAGTAATATTTTCTTTGCCATATCCCAATGCATTGAAACTTATACCTCTAAGTATTAATTAAACAATGAAGTATTAATAAGATATTAATTATCTTTAAGTATTAATTAAGCAATATATTAAACAATCTTTTATAATATAGTGGTTCCAGAAATTATTATCAGTGTTCTGTTTCCTCAAAATTGCCAAAAATAAAAGGTTTCTACTTAAACTGTAGTTCGGTAAATTAAACAGAATAGATACAATCAATATAATATGAAATAAACTTGGTTTTTTACCTAGGTTTCGACATTGTGGGCATTTAATTTGTGTCGTACAGATTCTATGAATTCATTAACATCAAATATATAATGATGATAAATATGATGC
>CM063503.1:116112930-116115430 GCA_032207245.1 Pardosa pseudoannulata
ATTTGAATGAAATCGTGACCTTGTTTGAGACAATAGCTCGTTACTAAAATGAGACACGTAACTTGGGTAAGATGTTATTTACAGTACGTGATTGATTTCTACAAAAGGTTCTTTCGTCGACACGTGAGCTAGAAATATACTTTTCATCCACTGAGTAAAATTTTTTTCGATGTCTGTTAAAGGACGAATCTTTAAAAAACGTAGACATTGAGGCAGAAAATTTATTATTTAAAAAAATATATGTTGACATATTTTCAGCTAGAATTTGATATCATAGTTTTGAAATAAGAACTCTAATAAAATATTTTTATGAATTGTAATGAAAGGGTTTGTTGATTTACATTACTTTGAATTTATTTATAACTGGATATTGTAAAGAGTGACAAATTTAGTATAAATCTTTCGATCTTTTAAAATACATAAATTCAAGGTTGAAATGTTTTTCTTAAGCATTTTATCCCGTGAATTGTTGAATATTAAGTAAGGCAGTTCAAATCTATTCATAATTATATGCTTAAAATATTATATTATTGCTTAGTTTAAATACTTTTAAAATGTAATGTAAAACTTACTACAGATTTATTTTCTCTGTTTTGGTTGCAAAACGTACAAAAATTTAAATACTTTATAATCTGTCATGAATAAGAAATATACAGTATTTTTTAATATACAGTAATAAAAATATGGGGAAAAAGTTCACAGGGCAATGACCGAAAATAAAAGGTACTACCGTTTGAGTTTACTGGTTCCAAACCACCTATAAAAAGGATACCCGAAACTGATTTCAAATATAGGTTACAGTATAAATAGCCTCTAAAAATAGTTTACCATTCTGTACCAGAACATGGAAATGAATGAAATAATATAAAAACTCAAAAGTGAATTAAAATTGAGACACTAATATGAGTGATAGAGGTAATGATACATATTAAGTTCTTGATAAGAAGCTGTAAAACAGAAAACAGCCCATAAATTTTAGTACTATTAATCTAAATAAAATAAATATCAAAAAGCATCTTTACTTAATGCACAGAAACATGTAAAATTATCAGTTTTTCACTTTCAATCTGGGATACAATAATTTCTTACTAAGAAAAAATTGTTTAACAAATTATCAATCAATTATTTTTCTGATTAAATTCTTAAACTACCCGATGCTGCCAGAATAAAGATCCGAGATAATTTCTACAATATGACTAAAGGGATAATCGATGTTTTTGATAACCTATATAAAATTTATGATATTATCAGAAATATGCAATGTTAGTTGTATAAATAGTCTTTTGTGAAATAGTACAGTGAATTCATTAGTTATAGCTTAATGCTTAAATTTAAAACGAATGGTCAAAGAGTGAATTTCTTAAAAGCAGTTTCTGGAGAATTTTGTGCTTTTTAAATATAAATTTAAAAAAATCAACTAATATTTGATTTCTACGTGAATAGTTTGAGAAACGTGTCTTTGAAATTCTGGCACTTAAAATGAATCTGTAAAGGTATCTAATATTACAAATGAGGAAATAAAAGGCATACATTTTATCTTAAGCCTCAACTTAAGATTTTACGAGCTCAGTTAAATATTAAGAAAATGAAGTCCCTGATCCTAGAGGAATTCCATCGTCTGAAAGTTCATTTATTCAAAATTAGGAATGCCCTAACCTTTGTAAGTTACTTAAAAGGATTTCAAGATAAACAAAAACATATTTAAACCTAAAATATTCCTTTATTAGACATAGTATATGGTGAAAGTAAAACAAATCGGAGAAAGTTATATAAAAACAGGTAGTTAGCAAAAACTCAATTGGAGATAACGCTCTATGAGGCATGTGAGTATTTAAAAGATTTTAATTTAAAAATTGAGCTCTTTTATGATGCTCAAGAGACGAATATGAACGCCAGAGGATTCGTTAAATCTACTGTTTTATTTAAGCAATAGATTTTTTTTACCAGAAAACAATTTTTTTAAACAAATTGCTGTGAAAAGCTTCATATATTCACATTTAATATTTACATAATTAGTTTCTTAAGCAAGATGAGTTTAGGAAATTAATTTTGAGTATATAATGACATAAAAGGATATAAATTTGGTGTTTGTAAAAAATATATAAGTACCTGTAGTTAAATAGGTTTCATAACAACAAGGAATTAAAACAATGAAGTTGTAATAAAAGTACTAAGTTTGTCAGATTCAATGGACAGTTAAAACATGCAATAAATTCTTTTAGCTGCTTCTTAAAAATGATTAAATTTAACATTACATGTACAAAAATTCTGCTTTTAAAGTGACCTGTAAACCTAACCCTTTAAGTGACAGTAAAAAGTTTCTACATTAAACACAATTTAAAATTTGCATTTTTCTAAATAATTTTCAATTTACAGAAATTTGAAAATAAGGATTGTTTGCTCACTTCTGAACCAGTTAAATGGTACCGCACTGTAACATTTTAATGATTTTTTTCCAAAATACATTTTAATTTATGGAAATTGTTTCAAGCACCTTAAT
>CM063503.1:116120430-116420430 GCA_032207245.1 Pardosa pseudoannulata
AAGCTTATTGGATGAGGAGGCTTTGAATTTCTTTTGACTGCCCATTAGCTTCCAAAATTTCGAGAAAGTTTTTAAAAATAGATCACATCTACTCAGAGGGGGTTATTTTCTGTAAGAACATCGGGGAACTATAGACTGTGTTTATATAATTGCTACGAATGTCCAAATGACTATATATGCAACGATATGTACAATAAGCGACATATTGTAAGAAATGAGATTTTAAAGAACAAACAAAAATGGCAAAAGTCATGATTTCTTATATTAGTAATATTTGCTCTTTTAATATTGCCCTTACATAAAGTAACCAATTGGTAATCAATAAGTTTATGTTTTTCTAGTATGACGTTAAAAAACTTGGAAGTTTGTGAATTTCTTGTTGAATATATAACAAAGCAGTATAACATTTAAGAAAATACTTGAGACGCAGTTGTTAGTGTACCTTACCATTATTTGTACATAATGCAATATTTATTTTATATTCTATTTTAAGTCTAAATGCCTATTTTAAAGATACGAAATATAAATTTATTTTATTTGTGTAAGTTTTTTTACGTTTCTGCTAAATTTTTATGTATTCTTCAGCTGAATTCATTGAAACAAATGACTGATATTTCTATACAGTTTACAAAGTTTAAGTGTAATTGCTGTGTACTAAATACTAAAACTTGAAATGTAAAAATATTGCTAAAGTAAAACGTTGGTTTTTGTCCAAAAATGTAAATAACTTTCATTATAGGACCTAAGGCTGAAGAACTTTGAGATACGCCTAAAAAGCGCAAGTCATCAATTCTGAGTCTTAACGTCAATATATACCCTCAAAATGTTATCTTTGGAATACAGTAATGTCCCAAAGTACCAGGATATAATTTTTAATGTTCAAATCTTCCGTGATCTAGAGATGTATTAGTGTCTACCTTTCGCTTTGAAACTGATCATGACTATCTGCAAAATCATCTCAAGCACTTGATATTGATTGATTCCTCAACTCTGTCAGTTTGTAGATATCCGACAAGATTAGTGACTAGATCTTCAGCGTAAAATATGAACTTTTTAACGTTTTTATAAAGACTATTAGGTCGTTTTACCTTACTTTTAATTTTTTTTAATTACTTTTAGTTTTAGGTACTTTTGGTGTCATTTCTGACGTTTCTTTGGTTTGTTGCAGACTTTTGTTCTCCCCATACAGTAGTAAACGGGGATTATCTGTGATGGAGCCACATACGCCTTTTCCTGGGCGGTCCAGTATTTATTGAATAACACATATGCAGCACGGGGGATTGATTTGGCCTCTACTCTCACCAGTACTAAATCATTTAGATTTCTGGTGAAGAAGAAACCAGTTCCGTACCACAACTGTCTATATAGTTGAAGATCTAGTAGTAGAAGTCATTGTTGTAACCGTACCTATAAACACAAAGAATATACTTGTAGTCACTTTATAATCTAAATAAATGACTCAATTTCGATTTTTTTTATTTTCTAGAATGAAAGATCAATTACATTATCTGAATTTCTACTTTTCAGAAACTGAGTGTGGAATCCAATTCTATATTCCACAACGAAAAGTGTTAGTAGTCATTGATACTATCATCACACTTATTTTGTTCATACAATTAAGCCCACCTTCATGTATTCACCAATATTTTCCGAAAACAAAAATATATTCCATACTTAAAATTAAGATATTTTCAATTGCAATGATTTTATTAAGTAATTTATGAAGTAAACTTTTTAAAGCAAGTAATTTAAGTAATTATTTTATAACAAATCTAATTTTATGATGCTAAGAAATACCTCATTAGAAAACAAAGCAGAGAACTTTCGTTCCGAATTAGCTCAGTTTTGGTTCTCTAATAAAGATTAAAATCCCTCTAAAATATAATTGTAAGTATTGTATCCACATCTTTAAATTTTCCCAAATTTAGATTAATGCTTCTATTTCAAATGAAGAAAAATTTCGTTCTCACTTTCAACTTTCATTTTTTTTATATCAGAGAAATGATATTTGATTACTGTTATTGCTTTAATATTTTTTCGTAAGACCAAATAAAAAATAAACCTTGTACTGCGTGCTTTTAAAAGAGCACTGGGGTCACACCAAAATCTAAAATCCCGTTTATAT
Organism: Pardosa pseudoannulata; assembly: GCA_032207245.1. Classification (NCBI taxonomy): domain Eukaryota; kingdom Metazoa; phylum Arthropoda; class Arachnida; order Araneae; family Lycosidae; genus Pardosa; species Pardosa pseudoannulata. The sequence continues at coordinate 116,122,556 of CM063503.1, forward strand.
TCTGAATTTTTGAAAGAAACGTAGCAAAATATAAAAATAAAATCTTTTAGATTAACTTTGACACTAGATTCTAACGGAGAAATTTCCTCGAGCAAACACTGCTAAGTTTTTAAGATTGTATCAATCTCCTAAAAGCTTTTTCAACCCGAAAGTTTTTTAGCTTTTATTTTCTCCTCCGTTTTCCCTTTCTCCTACTCTTTTTTTCTGTAAGTGTTGTCTGAAAACCCTTGATTTGTGATAACTTACGGCAGAGGGGATTGCTAGTAGAAATGTAGATCTAGTTATAAGTTATGCGTTTCTTTTGTTCTTTCTACTAGAAAAAAATATTCTACCACTTAATCAAGCTCTTTATTTTTAAAGGACTCTTGTGAAGACAAATCTAGAAAGATTTTCTTATATTAAAATAGAATACAAGCTACATTCTTATGTGTGATTTTATTTCCTTTCAAAAATATATTTCTAGCATATGCATGTTCATAAATTTGCTGACTTTTATTTATAAAATTATAAATTTAACATATTCCACTTGAGTGAATAAAAGTAAAATGATTTTACATGCATTAATATATGCTTGGATCTGTCTGTACGTAACCAAAACTCCTCCAAAACCACTGGGAGTTTAAGGTCAAGATAAGTATCGATGAATTCGAAAAATTCATGACATCCTAGCTAAAAACTAACTGAATGCCAATTTTTCCATATTATCCTTAATCCAGCTTGGAGTTTAGGGTCAAGAAAGGCTTCTACGAATTATAAAAATTTTTAGGAACACATTACACTAACTCTCATCTTCGGAGGATCAAACTTAACGGAAATATTAACTAAAAATCTCCCAAATTATTAATTCTTTTAATCTACTTTTTAATAAAATGATAGTTAATTGTTTAAAAGACATCATTCTTATTTAATTTTTGTGTAGGTTTTGAACTGTATCAAGAAAAAATATTTCACTGCATTTTTTTCTAGTTTTCTTACCTTAAATTTTTAAATTAAGGGAAAAATTAATTAAAAACGCAGTTAAAATGCAGCCCATGTAGAAGAAGGTACCAATTTAAATTTGGGTATAAGTTGGGAAGTATCAAAGTTTATATAGAGATGCTGTTTTATTTTTTTTATATGTACTTTGAGTAATATGATAACTATTTTACTATTGTTATTACTTTCATCCTTGTTATTATTACTCTTATATAAAAAAGAATTATATCACCTTTTAAAATCCGAATCTTTTCATTAAAACAATTATACTTCCTCTTCCGTCACGTCTTTTGCTGCATTTCACATTTAAAGGTAAGGACACTTATGTAACATGTACGTATTCTAAATTGTAAACTAATCGTAATCTTATCGTATACTAATCGTATACCTAATCGTAACTTTATTACGGGACTTTTATAGTGTTATTAATATTTTTGCTTATATTCTAATGTCATACATTTAGATAATGTTTTAAACATTCTCATGCTATATATCTCACAATATTCTCATGCTATAATTTGTAGAGAATTTGTACGATTTCATGCTCTCACAATTTGGACGAGTATCATTTACAGTGGTTTCAAGCCTTTTCGGATGGATCGGGGGGATTATCTGTAAGGATTTTTTTAGCCACACTAACGAACTTAATCAAAAAATAAATTAATTATGATTCTATACGTAAAATCACAAAAGTTCAGGAAATATGTTTGTTTCTCTTTTAATCCTGGCAAACTTTGTCAACGTCAAGAACCCCAAATTCATTTCGACTTAACTCAACTATCTCATAAAAATCCTTTACGTAATTTAGTTTCCCTTCTTAGCGCACCCATCCCCCTTGTAACATACTCTCAAACTCTAGTTGGCTGTCTCCCTTGCGCCCTCACAGCATCATATAAGCGGATGTAAAACTTTGTGGCATAGGACCAATAAAAATTGATCGCCTTTATAACATCAACTTTTTTATTTCCAATATTTTCTGTTTTCTTTCATAGTCTAACTACTGTCTAATACTTTAATCTAATACTTTATCTAGAATAAATAACCAAAGTTTACAGTGGGTAAAAAACACTCTATATATATATATATATATATATATATATATATATATATATATATATGGGAGATATTATTTAATAAGTTTATTTAATAAGTTTTGTTAATATTATACATTTCAGCCTTTTTTATGCCCACAAGTCAATCAGACAGCATACAAAGTTTACAGTATATTTAAATTTAGGAAAGCTAGATCATTTTATTTTTTATGTGTTTGTAAATTCGATAATTATTATAAATAAAAAAATTAACATTACAATCCATATTTGAAGTTTCAGAATCATATTTTATATATCCTTCATCACTTTATTCGTCTAATTCATGTAATCTTTTTTATACGGTAAAACAACTTTAAAGCCTATTTTAAAAGAATCGTTTAATTAATCATCAAGAATTATTTTTTCGAAAGACTCTTGCTCTCTAAATGACCAAATTGTACCAAACTTTATAAAATTTACGTTAAGTCCGTAATAAGGTAAATGTATTCTACAAACATTTTAGATGAATCCGATAAGTATTCGATGAGAACTGGCTTATGACATTTGTCAGACATAAAGCATACTATTCCTATCTAATGTATTTATGATACCTAATTGTACATTGCAGACTGGCAGAGAACAGGATATCCGTTGTAGTGATGTCAGAAGGCGATAAAGTCTGTAATTATTGTATTAGACCAGAGAATTTTCAAATTACAAAAAAAAAGAAAAAATAGAAATATATTCGATTAATAGACACACACACACACACACATATATATATATATATATATATATATATATATCAAGACATAATTTCTAGAAAATAAATATTGTCAATTATATGACTTCTTGTTATATTAGGCAAAATTAATTGCAGTGTTAATTCTTCATAAAATTTCTTTCAAAACTTTCAAATTATAAAATTCATTTCAAATCATTAATGACCAAAATTTCTTTAAAAAATCCATTTTTTACGGCAACTTTGAAATCCAAACGGGAGTCCTTAAATCCTAGCAGCATCATATTAACCACCTAATAAATGGCCCAATTGTTGCCCTCGATTAGTACGTGAGCTGGATCCTGCAAAAAAGAAAAGCCTGAAGAAATAAGACTGTTTAAAAGACATTATTGATTGAAATATTTAAAATTAGAGGGTAATTGTGCTGATTTGGAGACGAAAAACATTGTAGAAGACTCAATAAATCTGTATCAAAAAATGAAGTCCTTATTATGACATGATAAACTTTCCAAATCCTCAGAAGTGAAAACAGAAGCTGCAAGATGTAAATGATGACTTTCCGTCGATAACGCAGGCACAACATACAAAACTATCAGATTTACAATCATCAGTAAAAAAATTAAATTTGCAACAAGTCGTGGGAGGTGTAGAAGAACTAGCAGATAAAATGTTGACATTGTTAATGTTAATATAAGAAAAAAGATTTTCATCCTGTAATGAAACGGGGGAATGCAAGATCGACAATAGGAGAGTAGTTTTTTGGTCTTGAGTTTAGTGGCACTGAATTCACTAGAGACATATTGCACCATACGCAAGGTGAAAAAAAATTAATATATAAGAATCAACAACGAAAAAATGACTACTTAAAAACTTTAGTCAGAAAATAACAGCAGAAAAATAGTAAAATGTTCAGGTAAGAAAGAGCAAAAAAAAGAAAGGAATAAAGGCAATTTGTATAAAAAATTAAACGCACATCAATAAAGACAAGTAAAACCACCAAATCATGAATAATTAAATAAGGGGGTAAAAACTGATGCTTTAAAAATCTAAAAATATGCTTATATATGGAAGTTTGCTAAGCAAGTCTTTCAATATAATAGTGAGAGAGCCAAAATGATACAAACGATGAAGATTAAAGTTTGGTCATTCTAGAAGGACATACATAACAAGGATTCATTTTTTGAAACAGCGTTGCATGCCTAACGAAATGTATATATATGTTACTATACATAAGCAATGATATAACAGAATATAATGTATTCTAAAAATACTATGGTTGTATTGTAAGGAAAATAAGAAGGTTCATACCACTAAAAACTCATTTATTAAATCAGATGTCTAGCTATCTCAATCAGACATCTTCTTTAATTTATTTGACGGGATATACTCCTTTCGGGCCCTACATTCAAGAGTTTTATTTATACTGTTGAATATTCAACACATAATGAAATTTACACAAACTACCTTCCGAAACAAGCATGATAAATATAAGAAACACCGATAAAATAGTTTTAAAACTTTAAATTCTTTCCTCTCTTTCACGGAAATATTACAAGCTGTATTATGACGGAAAATTTCTGTGGAAGAAATCCTCCTCATTATCATATGCAATATTTAATATGTTGACTTCATAGCTACTACAAATTCTCATGAATAATCAATATATTCTAAGAAAGCATTGAATTATGCAGCTTAGGGTAATTACAATGAGAGGCTTTTCATTTTCAAATACGTTAAATTGAATATGGAAATTAAGAACCGGTCGTTAGTTATTAGTTCTGTCTTTTATGAGTGTTTTGTTTTGAATATCGTTGCTTGTCATGCGTTTATGATAATTTTCAGTAGCAGGAGATGGGGTTTTCATTTTCATTCTTGGACCTCATCCATTTCTCTTTAATAGAATTATTAAAATTAAAAGAAAATTTTATGTTGTAGTTATACTCAAAAATGCTTTGCTGAAGCAAGAAAGTTAACTCTTTAAAAATAAAAATAGGTTATATAATAAAATATTATTTATTTCATTCTGCTACTATATGAGTATAAACGAATTAACTAAGGATTTTCGTGATTTTATGAGTACTTAATATATAAAATATTTGTAGTTATATTTCAAAGTATTTAAAAAATAGAATTTTCATTTAGATTATATTCCATCTTAAAATAATTCATTTTTTCATATAAAAATATTACTGCACATGAATACATAAATTTAGTCATAATTTATAGAACCGACTTTGTATTTAAATTTATTAATATTTATTTCAGTTAAAAATTTGGTATGTTCAGTATAATTACCTGATACTGTTCTGTAAAATAAGAGAATTTATTTTAAAATACTCTTAAAAAATAAAGAAAAGAATCGAAAGTAACTTAAAAGAAATTTGCTTAAAATTAATTTTCTATTAATGATGTAAAAACGATGATTTTGTATTTCAAAGAAAAGTATTTATAACAAATCAAGGGTTAAATTCAAGTTTGAGAGGACAAAAAGTGGTTTAGCTAGTATAATGTAAAAATGAAAAATTAGGTTAAAAGCTGCATACTAAGAATTTTCTAACGCATATAAATATATAAAAGTGTATTCTAATACTGAAGAAAAATTTCCCGACTCAAAGATCTATTGTACAGAAACTTAAAATATCTTCTGTCAGATAAACTAAAATCGTTCATATATAGTTTTTAGTTAAAGCAGATGTTTCATCTACTTTTACAAAAGAACATTGCAAAAAGAAAGCCTAAAAAAATTGAAAACATCTAGCAGCTGATAAATGGAAATTTTTGGTAAAAATAGATGACGCATGTATGTATTTAAGAGATTGTAATAAAAAAGAGCAATTTTCTATCCCTCAACTGACGAAAATGACCGAACAAAATGAATTAGTCTACGTAAAAATTATTTCTAGAAGAATTTTTGTTAGTTGAAGGATTATACAGAGATAAAAATTGGTTAAAACTTAAAATAATATCAAGTAAAGATAAAATTTATTCTCTGTACTATTAAAGGAATATTTTAAAATCAATATTTTAAAGAAGAATTTTCGGAATAATGGGAAAAAGCATCAATAAATTTATCATATGTACAGAGCCTCTAGTAACACGTTCCAGTCAACTGCAGATTATTTAGCAATCAGATTATTTAGAAAAAGTCAATAACAGGAATAAAATGTATTCTATTTAAGGTAATAACTGTAAAATCGCTTGACGCTACTCCTATGGACTTTTGCGCTTCAGGCTTGTTAAAATGAGTCTTAGTAAAGGAAAGTTTATTTTTATTTCAATTGTTTTAAATTTAAGATTATGCTTTATATCTGGAATTGAAAGAATAATTCAAAAATAAAAACTCATTTTGATAAAATAAACAATGTACTTCAACACAAAGAATAATACAAAAACGAGTGGCCCAATTAATAATGCGTGCCTCCAAACGACATGCTCCGAGTCACTATGCATCCCCTGAAAATAAGCCTTAGCGTGCCATTTACAGCAAAAAACAATATAAGATTAGGCCTTATTTTGGGGAAAATGTGGTATTAGTATAAATTCATAAGTCATTTAATACCGCTTTTCCACAAAAGTTACACGAATATCTTATCAGAAATTATTTTCCAAAGTTAAGTCCATCCTAAACTATTGGCAGCATGAAAGCTAGTATTTCAAGAGAACCACCAACGATTTTTTTAAGACAGCATAACACTGATTACAAAACAGATGTTTTTTTATGTTGGTTGGTTGTTTGATGCTTAATGGCACTGTATCCACAAGGGACATATTGTTCCAAACAAGGGGACAAATGTTTTTTAAATGGATTAATTTATAACGATGTGAAATTAGTGTGCAAAATTTCAGTTAAGGTCACAAGAATTAGACTTACAGAAACAATGCAAGTTAAATAAAAACATGCAATAAATAACAGGAAGTTTCCATTTATGTCATACCAAATATTATATATATCGATATGCATTCTTATAATTTTTTCTCTATATAATATGTGAAAAATATTTTAAACGTAATATATTCTAAAAATTCTCTATTTTTCTGTCGACGTAGTTTGGAATCTATCTAAATTCCTAAACTGTCATTTATTCCATTGGTGCACAAAGTCTTACAGGTATTTCAAAGTATCTAAAGTGAGTTTTAAATATTTAGGATGAAAATACTATTAAATGTCTTTTATTCTAAGAGAAGATGGTTTAATTTTGCTTATTTCCATGTATATTTTGTCTTTCGTGGAAGGCGTTTTATCCTACCAGAAGTGCTCTAAAATGCACTACAGTGCGAGAATATCCAGCACTATGTAGTGATATAAATAATTTCTCTATAGCTTTCAAAGCATAGAATTATGCTCCTGTTTGCAAATAAATGTAACACCAAGGTGAAATGGCGTGATTGAGCTGAAGTTTTCAGAAATTAATGGTATAAATAGAGGGCTGTTATGGGACATTGAATAAATAGTCTATAGTTTTCTGATAGTGTTAAATGTTAAGTTAGCTGTAAATATACATGGCCGACGAAAGAGGGCAACGTTTCAACACATTTTGAGTTTGATCGAGAGAGAATCAAAGCCTATCGTGCAATAGCAGTTTATGTGCAACTTATAACTGGACAGGAATGCGAATGTGGAAGAAATGTATCGATAAGAACCGGACCACTAAGAAATCTGGGAGTGAACATCAACATGACATACACGTGGTTCACATGGTATTGAATGACTATAAAGCTTAACTTCGAGAATTTCCAGCACAGTTGGTCCGTTGCTACATGTGTTCCACTGTCTGCTTCGCCAATTTGTCCACATCTGCTACACCTTGGACTACGTGAAAGAATTTCTTTATATTGGATCCCCCTCAAACACAACCATCGACGTCTACAGATAAAATGGGGTCGTAAACAAAGATAGTGGCGTTAAGATTGGTTACAGGTGGTTTATTTTTCGACAAATCCCGGTTTTTGTGACTGCATTAATGTTATATTGTTCCTATGCCGACCTTTCAGAAGACATTACTGAACGTCATACAGGATTAACACCCCGAAGGTTCGATTGCTCATCATGAGGTATATCAGTTACTTCGACTTGTGGGTAATCTTGACAACAAGAAGCACATCAGTGAGTTGCTGGAGCCCTAAGTTGTTCCTTTACTTCAAGGCATTCTTTGAGATGTCTTACAGCAAAACATTACATTCCCACAAATACCACGGAGGGTTCAAAACTTCTCTTCAGAAGAACTAGCTGAGTTTCTTCCGTGGCCCGCTTATTCTCAGATATGTTTCCGATTAAACATGCGTGGGATTTCGTTGATTCGCATCTTACTCGTGATCCTCCTCCTTTTTACAGATAAACTTTGGCACGCGACAAACAATAAGGATTAATCTATTTCAGAGAAATTCAAAATCTGTTTCACCCCATGCCTCGTCATAAAACAGCATTTATTGCAGCGAGTGGTAAATACTAATTTCGGACACACATATATGTAATGATGGGCAATCCGGACCTATATTTATAAGGGGAAGTCCCTTTAAACTGCACCTATTATTTTCCTCAGCCCTGGAATACTGGTTACCAAGAGACCCGTTAAACTTTTGTCATCAATAAATACATCACTCGTCGTGGCTGAATGTAATTATTTAATCTCATCAAAATTAGGAAAAAATCCAGAGAAATATGAACCGGACAGTGTCAGAAAGTTCTCTGCATAGATCTTGCAACACCAACCCAAAACGCAACAATTAATTTCTTAAAGAGTTATTTTTAGTTACATCAAACAAAGTGTTGTGTTCAGAATGACTATTATTCTGATATTTACAGATTTGTCCTGTGAGAGTTGTTTAAAAGGCCAGCAATGTCCTTTTTAGCTTTGAGAGCCAGAAAAAGAATTTTGGGATTCGGATGAATGAATAAAAAGTTCCTCTTTGGAATTTGAAGGATGGGTAAATAGGATTAATATAAAGAAGAGATATTAAGATTTAGAATAATGAATGGGGATAATTTTAAATAAACTTTAGGGGCTTAGATATTATTACACACATTATATATATATATATATATATATATATATATATATATATATAGATATATATATATATATATATATATATATATATATATATATATAAATATATATATATATATATATATATATATATATATATATATATATATATATATATATATATATATATATATATATATATATATATATATATATATATATATATATATAATATATATATATATATATATATATATATATATATATATATATATATATATATATATATATATATATATATATATATATATATATATATATATATATATATATATATATATATATATATATATATATATATATATATATATAATGCTTTGAAAATGTAGGTAAAAGTTGCAATACAAATAGTTTGTATACAAAATTTTATTTAATTCCGATAATTATTTCACAATGTTATACTTTTTATGCACATGAGTTTAGATTTTAAATTATTCATAACACAGGAATACATTTGACTTAAGCCTTTGTAACCTGTATTTAGGTAATCTATTCTTAATTATTCTTTGTAGCTTTTCTGAACAAAAATATTCTTATATTTGTTGCTCGTAGAATTATGTATTTTATCCAATTTATTCTTCAAAGAAAATATTAAATTATATAAATAATTTAAAGAATGTCATCCTCATCTTATATTATATTTTGTTCTTAGCAAACCCAAATTCTCATAATTTATTGAATAGATCATTTCCTAAAGAAATTTATTCCACGGAGTAACTCAAATTTACCCAGAATAAATGTTTCTCTGAAACTATGGAAATAATTTTCAAGTCATGATCCAGCGCTGAGATTATTTTGATTGACCTATGATCAATTAACGTAGATAAAAGTTTAAGAAATATTTCTAATACGGTTGTGAGATGAGTTCAGTCGATGCTTTTTAAATTAACTCATATAATAAGCGATTAAATCTATTTTCTCTTAATAATCATTCAGTTTCCTGTAATAATAGATATCCGAGAGGGTTTAGAATTCTGATTTACCTATTACACCAAGGAATTTAAATCCTTTAATTAGAATTTCAACTATACTGTAAAGTAATGTCTAAAAATCAAACTAAATTTCTTTCATTATCAATGTGATTTACTTTAGGTATACAAGAGAAAATAAGCCTATTTCCTTAAAATTTTCAGCATTTAATGAGATTTTGCGTCTCTGAAGGTTGTTCATATTTTTTTTAATCTTAGAAGAAGTTATAAGGAAATTTTACTTACTACTGTTATTCAGTTAATTTTGATGTAAAGTAATACTTAACAAATATTTCGCTACACGAAGCTACTAGTTTTATGTATCTTAATTTTTTTCTAAATTGCAGTGTTTATAACACATGGTTGTGGTAATGCTTCCACTTTCTTTTACAATCAAGTGTTTCTAAGACATGATTCCAGTGAACTTTGAATTGGCTGGTTGGTTGGTTGGTTGGTTGGTTTGGGTTTATTGGCGCAAGATCCAAGTTTGGATATGCTGCGCCAAACAAAAGAGCACTTATTAAAATAAGGTAATATAATTTAAAAGTATGGGGAATTATACTAAAAATGACTAAAAATGGAGTATAATAGCAAAAACGAGGTAGAGACTCGCATTAAAACATTAAAAAATTTAAATGAGGTTTAAAACATTAGTGCGAAAGAGAAATTCAAATAATTTGGGATGAGTGGGAACATTGAATTGCAAAACTAGTGTAGCCATCTTTGTAAATTAGATTATACAGGTTTTGCTTTCGATTTTGTTACATAATTCATTCTTCCAGGTAGTTAAGAAACTTTTTCTGGTTTCCTAGGATTATGTGCAATTAAAAAAGCAGAAAAATCCATGTGTTTTAATAACATCTGTGTATTTAACGTTTATTCGGCTTGATTCGTTTTCCTTGCAAAAATAACTTCATGTAAATATCTCATTTTATTTATGCTGCAAATTAAAAAAAAATTAGTTTAAATTAATTGAATACCTGTAACAACTGACTGCTAATTTTTAAATATATAATGAACAGATTTAAGTATAAAATTGTTTATCAACAATGTGAATTTCTATCACACAACACGCAGATGGCCGATTGGTTAGGGTGCTAGCCTTCGGTACCGGAGTTCGTGGGTTCGAATCCCACTGTGGCATGGATGTTTGTAGCCGTTCGGAATCGGCTTTAAGCTGTAGGTCCCACTCTCATTAGCCCTCGTGTTGCAAAAAAAGTAGACCGTAGTACTCCAAACCAAACCAAACCAAAACACACAACACGGCTGTTAAATAAAACTGCTAATTGTGTTAAATAGAAAGATTTTGTAAAATTTTTCTGGTCAGACAATTATCCAAAAATGTTAAAATAGAACAATTGTATGTAGTATAAATTAGTAGAATATAACAATCTCGTCTACGAATAAATTCGTATTAGAAAAATGAATTATATAATTCTTTCACTAAAATTACACATGAGAATGTATACACATCAGAATGTGTACTTAACAATAAGGTTTTCCCTAAATATATATATATTTGTGTAGATGGAAAACCATGACCTTTGTTCTCAAAATACCGCCTGTCAAATGTGAATGACTGTTTCACTAGATCATGGATTTCCGACTTGTGATCTGATCCAAAAAGGTGCGAGAGGTTTCCTTAGTTTCCCCTCACATGTAACAGCAATGTAAGCTAACTAGACAGGAACCTTCTCCAGGGAGTCGACCTGTTTTACCCAAATATGGGCTCAGGGCAAATTCCCCAGTGAAACAGTCAGATAAATGTTTAAACAGTGAAATAAACTACAGCACAGTTTCTTCTAAGCAAAAGATAGAGAAAGTACTTTTAAGTTATCATTATAAAGAATAGCTGTTTAGAGACTTTTTTTGATTGGAAACATCTTAAAAATGATTTGCAATTAAATGTGTGATAATTTAGAATCATTTAATTTTTATAATTTGTTAAACTAATATCTGTACATTTTTTTTCTACTTTTTTCTCAAAAAATTATTTTTTATTTTATTTCGGGGTTAGTAAAAAGTTAATCAAAATAGATTATTAGTTATTAGAGCAAAAGTATTGCGTTTTAAAATATATACGTAGATGTGAGTAAAATGTCTTCGTAACTATTTCATAAAATTTATCCTGGAACAAATTTAAATTAATCTATCAAAGAATATGAAAATAAAAAAAAGTACTAAGATATTAAATAAAAAAGAAATATAAAATGCTTAAATAAAAAATAAAGGAGACAGCTGTTTTGAATCTTAGAAAGTTCTCCAGTGCAATACAGCAAGAAATTTTTTATTAATTATTAGGGTAAAAAATTTTTAAAAAATGTTTACCTCCGAAAAAAAATGCTTTGGAATTGCTTATTGAAATATATAGTGCAGCTATTTAAAAGGAAATATATAACAGAATAACCTGAGAAAGAACCAATTGTGTAAAAATGATAAATATAGCAAATTTTCCAAAATGTTAAAGTACGAAGTTTAGTGAATCAATTTTTAACCTTAAGAAAATGCTTCTTCATTTAAAAAAAATATGAAATTCACCGGCAAAAAATTTCAAAGCTGAAAAATAGACATCAGTTTTTATTGCTTTCTCTTCCTTCATTTACACAATGTATATATTTTAGTAATTTTTATATAAAAATTATTAACCAATATTTTGAATTTGAAAACTATGAAATAATATTTACGATTTGAAAATTAGGAAATTTTTAGAATATTCTCAGACTGTTCATATTTCTTTCACTTTTAATAAATTTTAATTTTATGTACAACAAAGTTATAATCCATGAAATCTGGGTTTTAACGTTTATTTTTAAAACTATTGATATTAATTTATTATTTGAATACGAACAAAAAAATAATTTTAGCCGTAGTTCTTGAATTACTTTGCTTTGGAACTATGCTCGGCTTCAATGTTCAAAAAACTTACTGAAATACATATGATGATGGGTTTGGTTTTGGAGTGCTACGGTCTACTTTTTGCAACACGAGGGCAAATGAGACCAGGACCTACTGCTTAAAGTCAATTCCGAACGGCTAAAAATACATATGATGAAACCGTGAAATTTACCGAGTGTAAAACGTGTATTAACGATGGAATTGGCTGTTCTTTAAAAGTATTGAAATCCTTCTCTCGTTTCTCTTAGTACATAGACATGTCATAAACAAAACAAAACCTCTCTCTCACTAGCGTCTACATACTCTACATAACCCAGTGCAATTCCACCTGTCTCTCCTTTCCCGCATAGTTATAGTTCACAATAGTATGAACTATGTAGACGATGAGAACATGAAGAAATTTACAATGGGAAAGTACACTTTAAGAGCATGGTGTATAACAGCTAGAGTGGAACCATTTCATTGAGAATCAATGACAATATATAATCCTCATATAACAATACTAATCCTCAAAAGTCAAGTTTTTAAACATTTATATTCTATTGCTTAAGATAATCGTATCAACATATTGATCAAAATATTGTAATTCCTTCTATTTAACCTATTAATAATTAAATTGCGGTTATTAAACTGTTAAAAATAAATCAGTGAGTTTATTTATTACAACAAGAATGCTATCTATATGTGAATTGACATAAAAGTATTTAGCATTATATCCATAATTTTAAAAATTGCGATTTATACATGTTCGTGTATGATTTGTTCTCGCCTGTGTTTATATGGTGATAAAAGCATTTGCATCAATTCCTAGGATAGAAAAATTTTAAAAACTCAAAAAGAAAAAAAAAACCTATGAACCATCATGGTTTTGAATTAAAGACCACCACCCCCCCCCCAAAAAAAAAAAAAAGAAAAAAAAAATTTAGAAATAAAGGTTGGTTGATTGGAATTGCTACGGTCAACAGTTTTGCAACAAGAAGGGTAATTAGACTGTAGCTTACAACTTAAATCCGATTCTCAACAGCTTCAAACAAATTTGGCAGCAGTGGTTTTAGAAACAAGGAACTCCGAAGAACAGCGTTCTACTCATTTGGTCATTGTTCTGCAATTGCACATAAAACTTCTTGTTGCTACTATTTTCTAAGTTTAGCCACTATGTCTTCCCTATTACCTCAAAGCTTGTTGTAAAGCTTTTCCCTTTATACGGCTCAACTCAAACAATTGGTAAAATTTCCTTATTATGCATCTGAAATAAAATTTCAAAATTGTTACACAGTGTCCTTGGTATCCAACATATAGATATTTAAAAAGAAAGCAATCTAATCTGTATCCATCCAAGCTGTTTAAGCAAGTCATTCCTGTTATCTCTACCTAAGACCAAGAAAAACGTCTTTATCAAAATTTATTTCAAATCAGTCTCAGTAAACTTAATTTTTCGTCAGAAAAGCTTTCTCTAATATATATTGTTTTAAATAAGATTGTTTGAAAATTTAAAAGACCTATGTTCCTTTAAAGATATTGAATTCAGTATTTAGATCAAAAAACATTGTAATTAATTCCCTGTATGGAACCCAATTAAAACAATGAGTTATTAGACACTCTACCCAAAACAAATCAGTGCATGTATTTATTTAAATTTTACTTTTAGCTATATATTTAAAAGAAAAACAATTTACTTTCTAATTATTACCATTGCTGTAGAAAGTGTATCTCGTTATCTTATCACCCATAAGCCAAAATTTTCTCTATCAAGAATTATTTTAAGTCAATCTCATTAGTTACACTTCTTGTATTACAAAGTTAATAATTATTTATGAGAAGTTTTTTGGGAAAATAATTTGAAAATTCAAAGCTAATTAACTTAGTGTGAATTGCAATGTAATTAAAATGTAAAAATAATAAGGATATAAAATTAGGACGTTTGACATAAAAAATTGTCAGATTGTTTAAAATCTAACACATTTTCATATAAACATAATATATATATATATATATATACAAGTTAATATTTTAAAATAATTTATATTCATAGGATTCTTTGAAAATATTAGCATATTCTTTAATATTTAAGACGAACGTCACTTGAAAACCATTTTTCTTATTTTATTATACATTCAAGAAGAAAGTACTCCTTTAAAATGAATTAAAAATTCATTTTTTGAATCTTACATTACTAGATTACTATAGATTGCAATTCATTCGGAAGAAAATGTTACAAACTATCTCCCAAACTATAAAAGAAAATGTGATCACTATTCCCTGGATTTTTTTTTTATTAAATCCCTTTACAAATGTTGTATATCTCATGTTGGCATAAAGTGCATTTTTGATGTGTTCGACAATTAACTCAAAATTGGAAAACACTTTACATTACCCTTTAATTCTACTGTGCTATTATTTTTAAGTAAATGTTCGAGGTTAACTTTTTTATAATGTTAAAAAGCAAATTACGAAAACGATAATATAACTTTGAAGGCTTTATTTGGGGCAGTATATTTGCAATTCATGAGCATAATTTATGCAAAACATTTAGAAATGGGATTTTGTTCTACTTATCGATATTAAAATAATGATTAAGAGTAAATAAATATATCGAGTATATAAATACAGACCTGAAAATTTGTCTTCATTCTTATTGGTAAAATTAAGTAGATATTTTATATAATTAATATTCGACGACCTTTTACTGAATAAAAGCTTTAAATAATATTTATATTTATCCTATATTTTTCTAGTTATTGTGTACAAGAATTCAAAAACTGAATTCAAGGAAGTTATAATTGTTTTTAAATATATATAAATTATTGTAAATGGTTTTTTAGTATATAAACATTTTATATAGATACACCAAAAATTTTGTAATTTTATATTCATACTATGCTTATTGCAGAAATTCAGATTTGAGTCATTTCTCTTACAAACCGTTAAGGTATACTGTCTCTCAATGATCAATAATTTGAAATACGTAATTTCATGTCTACTTGCCAAATCACAATAAGAGGGATAAAATATATATTTCTGATATGATAGTTTTTCTAAATTGACTGACATGAAATGAAATTCGCGCAAAGAATGCATGACCTGGAATCGAAATTTCTCCTCTTAAACTTTCTGCCAGTTTCGCAAATAAAGTGCGCTTCAGTGCACAGGATCATTTATTGGTCGTCAAAATTTAAAATTTTGTATTTTCCATCGAAACCTGTATGCATATCAATTAGTGTCCAATTTGCAACAATTTCTGGGTGCGTCAGTGTTTTTTTTTTTTTTTTTTTTTTTTTTTTTTTTTTTTTTTTTTGCCTAAGAGTGTATTACACATATATATTATAAACTCCTTTGGGTTTCTTACAAAATATAACGCAAAAGATAAATACAATTAAATATTTTGATGAATTAAAAAGTTACATTTAAAAGAAAAGTCTCTAAATTTAATATCTTAATAAAGTAATCGTAAACACTAATTTCCTTTATCGGATGTATAATACAACGGACCGAAACTCAGCTTGAAAGATGTAAAAAGTGTCATCTTGTAATTTTAAGTAAAATAAGTATAAGTACAGTTGCACAGAGCGTAACGCAGTAAAGAGAAAAAACTCTAGTAAAGTGCATTTCAACGTTTCTAAAAGATTTTCTTTCAAAAGTCAAACAAAGAAATATAAAAACAGATGGATTGTTTATGTCCTAAAGTGAAAAGAAGATACACTATATGCATTGAATTTTGAAGTCGGAGGTTAGTGAGACATCTCTCTCCTGCTAAAGTCAAATTCTTTGTAAAGTTTCCAATGATTTCTAAAGGAATTCTGCTTTTTCAAATCGTGCATATTTATTTGTTTCTATTTTAGACAGTTTGTATAAGAAAACTGGAATCAAATAGAAATAAAGTATTGCATATTTTTCCGAACAAAGTCTTAAATTTAAGAGACGCTGCAGAAAGAAAATGGAGTAGAAGCCATGCACATTTTTTTACAAATTATAGAATTAATATTGTTCCTTTCTGAAATACATGATTTAGCCTTGCATTATAATCTTATATTAAATATGTATATGTTTGTTAGGCAATTCCTTTTAAACATTTTCTTAAGAAACTCCATTCAATCAATGATGGGAAAGTCAAGTTTATTACATAAGGCGTCTAATTCATTTTATTTTAATCCCTTTCAAGCTTATGTATGATATAATAATCTTAAATTCGCATTAAATGCAAATTAATTTCTGTGATGAAGAGCACGAATGCAAAGAGGCCTGAAATTCGAAGCAGGTAATATTTAAAAACAGGAAATTAATTCAACGTATATATCAAAAGGTGAAAGAGACTCACATAAATATAGCAAATGTTAAGGTACAAAAGGGCAATAATTAAGAGTTCAATTGTTTTGGTATTTAAATAACCTTTGTTTCTTTATTTTTTAATCTATAAAATCCTAAATATTGACATTTATATAGTCATTATTAGCAATAAAACATAAAATTTGTTTTCGCAAAGATAATACTTTCAAAATTACTATAAATAGAATAAAGATCAATGCTAAAACGCTGCAAATTTAAAAATTAATATTCATTTACCATTTATTCATTACCCTGTTTAAATTTATACAGGATTTATAGAAGCCTTTATACGATTTTTTTGTTATTGCATAATCCAAAATTACTCGATATCAAACTATAAATCTTTAGAATAATATCAAATAAGTTTGCAACATTTACACCGAGATAAAAACCAAACCGTTAATGCATCAAAAATATTTCACCGTTTTAGAAAAGCAAATTGAAAAATATCACTTTAAATTCCTTTGAAGATAAAATTTGTAGAGGCACCACAATTTTATAATGACTGAAAATATATATTAAAAAAAAGGAATCTTACAATATGTATCAGATAATTATACTAGTAAAATGATACGGAACAAAAGTCACTTAATGGCATTTAATTCCGTTTTTCATTACTGTTTAAGGTATATCGTAGTAAGCGTGAAAAAAGAAGAGAAGTTTATTAAATTGAGTAAATTTTCTAAAACCATTTTATATTCTTTCCTATAAAAGTTAACTTTATTCTATCTAAAACAATGAAAAAGAACACCATTTCCAACTGATTTTAAATATATAAACTAAATTTATAAGCCAGAATAAAAGAAGAATTTTTTTTAATTAATTACTACTCAGAAATACGATTTTGCATACGTAATAGAATTTACGTTTTCAAACTTGCAGAAATCCACTCTGTAAAATTCTACTGGGCGTTACTTAAGAAATATAAAACAAAATAACAGCAATTAAGAGGCTTATTTCTTTAACATAAAATTGAAAATTTAGGCAATGTTAGGTAATTTAAATTCACACAAAAATAATCGATATCAAAAGGAAAGAAGAAAATTGCTATTAAAATTTCTGTTTGGGATAATGAATTTAAATAACTATTAAAAATATATTCAAATTACATTCAACTTGATAAATAAGTTTTATAATAATTCACGAACACATCCCACTGCAGGTACGGATTTTCGCAAATATTGCAGGATAGGCTTCTGCGCTTCAAAACCAGAGGTTGAAATTCCGCAACTGGCATGTATGTTCACTACTATTAGAAATACGTTTTAAGCGGTATCTTATTAGAACTAGTGTTGCAAAAAAATAACCTTAGCAATCAACAGTAAGTAAATCTAAGAGTAGTCATTCTGATTTTAGTTTAAAGAGTAGATCGCATATTAACACTACATCATGTAATATGAGATTAATAGTCAGTCATAATATACGTAGAGTGATATTAAAAATAAATTTTAAAGATAAATTTAAAAATCTCTGGCAAAATTAAATTTATTAAAATAAAAAATATAAAGTCTAGGACTATAAAAATTAACTGAAATAATAAAAATAAATAGGAACAAATTTTACAACTGGTATTTTATGACAATTTTTAATATATTCCCAAATTATCCGAAATGCATAATTATATTTCAAAACACAAAACTTTTATAATTATATGCTGCTAGAACTTCATTAACAACCAGCTACTAAAAGTTGTAACATTTATCATCGACAAAAAAAGGAACCAAACTGTTAATACATAAAATAAAATGCCACCATTTAACAATAGCAAACAAAAAATCGCATTAAACTCACTTAAAGAGTAAATTTCTTGTGGAACTACGGCTTTATGATGATTGAAATAATCGAAAAAGTAAAAAGACTCTTTTATGATCACTATCAGTTAATGTTCTTTATACTAGTTGATTGATATGAGACAAAAGTCGCTTAATGACTTTAACTCCACTGTAGATCACTGGTTTAGGATGATCGTAAAAAGCAGAAAAGAAAAAAAAAGTAAAAAGTTTAATACATCTTAAATAATTTTTTACCTCCATTGTATAACTCTTTAAAATGACTGCACTTATTTGTTTTATCTAAAACAATTGAATAAAAGCTAAAATTTCAGATCACTCAAAAAAATATGAGTAAAACAAATGAAATATTTATAAGAGAAAATATTAAATTATTTTTTCAAAGTTAAATGTTATACAAAAACACTATTTTCATCACATAATAGAATATCGTTTAATAACTTGCAATAAACTAATTTTTACAGTATAAAAATGGTTTTACAACTAAATGTTACCTTTTGAAATTCATGACTGAAAAACAATAATTAACCGAAATGTATTTTCATCAAAAAGAGCCCTAGTAAATTTAATTGAGTTCGATTTCTGATTTTATTATTTATTATGCTGAATTTAAATAAGTGAACATAAAATTTCTTTCGAGAATATTCATATATTAGTCGAAAATAAATTCTCCATATCAGAATTAGAATATGATAGCTTGTTAATAAAAAGTTAGTGCATTTAAAGAATTTCGCTGCAATTAGTGGATTTGCACATTTAATTATTAAAATTCTTTCAAAAATTTAAAAAACCCTTTTATATTTTCTTGCAACACTGAAATATTAATACTCATATATAATCTATAGCAAATTCTTGAAAGAAAAGTTAGGTTTAAAGAAAAAGAATTTCAGAGAAAGCCCTAGCTGTTTAATTATGACAACTCGAAAGTTTTTGCACATTTTATATTTTTGTAATACTATTTAGCACTAAATGATTAAATAGGAATCTAAATAACTCCATGTCTATTTTGGATAATAATATAGATATTTTTGTTTAGAAATTTTTTTTTATTTAAGAATTAAACTTATTCCAACCCGGTTCCAAAGCTTTCTTTGTAATAAATGCAAATTTTCTGCCCACTCTCCACATTTTCCAGCTGTTTCAATAAAATAGCTCACTCTTTTCAATGACCTATATTCTTTTTCAATGTTGAGAGCTCTGACTAAGCTACTTTTTTCTGAGAAAGAATTTGTCTCCGCGTTTCACTGTGGGGCACAATTCTGTAAAAGCAAAATGTTTTCATGATCATACACTTCTCTGCCTTTGACTGAAAAGCATGTCACTTTTAATAGCTCTAAAATAAAATTAAGTTCTTTTACGGACTCTCAGTACACTTCACTGTGTCATGAATGTTTACTTCAATAGTCCAATTACTTAGGTTTCTCCTTGACCGGGAAAGTAAATATAATAGGAGCTAAAAATTTTATTGTAACCGGTGTAATTAATCTCTCTCTCTCTCTCTCACGCGCAGAAGCACACACACAAACTGTGGATATAGTTGCTTTTGCAGATGACTTTCTCATATTCATTACTGCAAAGACTGAAACGGAATTAGAAACGCATGGAAATATTTGCATGTAAAAAATTTTGGAATGGGCTTCTAAAAACAAGGTTAAATTAAATTTTAAAAAATCTAATATTCTATATTTTTCTTAAAAAAAAAAGAAGAAAAAGAAGACAAGAAATTAAAATTTATATGGACGGTAGAGTATTAAAAAGTGTATGTGAAATGCGATACCTTGGAGTGATCTTTGACAGAAGACTACATTGGAAGGCTCACATAGATAATTTATTCAAAAAAGTAAGTGTTACTCTCAATATGCTTTCTAGGGTGGCAAAAATTGGCTGGGGTATTGGTTCGAAGGCGTTAAATGTTATTTATGATGGTGCCATTTTGCCATTGCTAACATATGCAGCGGCTTGGGTAGAGGGTTTATGCTTTGAGTATAACAAGCGTAAGCTTAAGACAGTTCAGAGGTTAATTGTTTTAAGAATAATTTAGGGTTTTCGTACGAATTCTTGCGAGGCGTCTTGCGTCCTGGCGAGCATTATTCCTATAGATTTAAAGATTCAGGAAAATTCGGAAATCTATTGTAATGTTAAACTGGATACTTTAAGAAATATCGATACTGAACTTAACCCAAAATACTGGTTGCACCCGGAGAAATACATTTCAATAAAAAAAGACTTTGATAAAGATAATTATATGCAAATATTTACTGATGGAAGCAAGTTAAATAATAACACTGGCTGTGATTTTGTCGTTTATATAAATAACAGAATAGTTGAGGAAAAAATTTAAATTGCACTCAAATTGTTCAAATAATAAAGCGGAAGCTTTTGCTATATTGCAGGCTTTAAATTGGATTTCTTTTAGTGACAGTTTTCTGCTTACTAACATTTTATACACTGATAGCAAAATAACGCTTTTTAAAATTCGGGATAGAATACGCCACTAGGAAACTATCGAAAAAATACGTTTCTTACCCTGGAAATTAGCTGTAAATTCTTTTTAAATTTGCATCGATTGGATAAGAGGGCATTCTGGCAATAATGGTTGGTTGGTTGGTTGGTTGGTTTTTTGATGCTTAATGGCACTGTATCCTCATGGGACATATTGTGCCAAACACATGGTTAAGAGACCTCATACAGGGTAAAAGCTGTAGAGAAAATAAAACAAATGTAAAATACAAGAAGACAAAGAAGTACACAATATCTTATAAAAAACGTATAAAACCTGGCAATAACGGGAATGAAAACGCAGATGAACCTGCCTAACTTGAGGCTGAATCAAACTATCCTATAAAGTTCAGTAGGATTCCCAAAACTTTTATCAAAAGAAGAAGTATCAGTAAATATTAGACTTATGGCAAAATGAATGGAATACAACTAATAACGGCAATATAACTAAGAAGTTTTTTCCTTCGGTACAGAAAAGATTGAAGCTAAATTTCACTTATTCATTTAAATTAACCCAATATTTTTTCGGACATGACAGACTAAAAGAATATTTATTCAGGTTTAACTTTGTTGATTCTCCTCAATGCTCCTGTAATCAAAATGAAGCTCAAAGTATGGAACATGTCTTATTGTCCTGTCCTCAGCTAGACTTTTTTAGATATATGTAAGATATCTCTAGATATATGCAAACAAATATAACATTGAGTATTATGTGCTAGTATGCACGCATGTGCTATCTTGGCCATGAAAAATAAAATACTGAAGTGGAAAACCCACAACTTTACTGTTTATGTAATGTGGCTCGTTGAGCGAGATCAACCTATAATTTTCTGCTCTTAAATCACTAGAAAGTTGGGCGGAGGCCGCCCGAGCATTCCCAAGGTTGATATGGGCAACCCTATAACCGATGGAATCATCCGCAGTCGGTTCTACTTTTAATTCTGTCTCGCTGCCTTTGCCACATCTTACATTTATTATTCAAACAACTATGTTTGATATCATACGCCATTTTAAATTTTTCATTAAAAATGCTACAATTGAAACATTTTTCAAATGTTTCTTCGCATTCTTTTGTCAAATGTTTGTCATTACCACATTTGAGGCACATTTCTTTGTTTCTACAGACTTTACTTATATATCCATACATCCCACGTTTACAACAAATCGTGGGTGTTATATTTTCTTTAAAACTGAGTTTTTGCCACCTGATTTTTACTTTATTATACTTTAATTTATTAAATATTTCAGCATCCAACTCTATAACCCAGTTAGTCCCTTTTCAGGATTTAAATCCGTACTTTATATTTAATTTGTCCTCGCTGGATATCTCTTAGTTATTCTCAAAGAGTTGTTTCTAAGTTCTTCCTTTGTTACTTCGCTGTCTACATCAAATGCCACAATATGAGGTTGTCTTTGTTTAACCTCAACTATATTGTAATCTCTAATTCAGTTTTCTTTTCCATCTCAATAAGGATCTTATCAAGATCTTCTTTAGTTTCCGTATTTATCAATATGCCTCCATTTTGTATATACTTAACTTCCTTAATGAAAACCCCTATTTCCTTATGGTTCATTGTACTTTTGATTTCTTTAAATGTTTCTTGGCTTTCCTGACTGCCTTTGGGTTTAATAATTGCAGTAAAGATCTTTCTAATTCTACTCCTGCTCCTACTTCGGCCTTTTTTCTTTAGCCGTTCCTCTCCTAGCAACTTCAACATAAGATTTGTTGCTTTCCTGAAATTCTCATTTACCTGGAAGGTAAGAAATAATTTTACTTTGATCTATAATTATTTTTAACATATTTTGAACCTCCTTGGTAATTTTGAGATTTACCTCTTTCTTCACATCTCTATGATTCATTATTTTTATAATATCCTCTTGTATATTTATTGCACTTTTAATATAATCGTCCTCTCTATCTTTCTCATATTCTAATGGTATTTTAATGGTACCATGTCTTATAAAGCCTTCATTGCTTCTGGACCTTCATGTCCCTCTTTCTCTACTGGCTCCCTTATCCATCGATAATTAAATAATAATCAATTCAGCGGGGAGCAACTTAGTAGTATTATATAAAATAATACACGCCAACCAGGACCACGTGGAGGTGTGCTCCCCGGGGCCAAGGCTTAAACGGCACTAACTTTTACAGATTAACTATATTTTGCTTTAAGCTTGGTGATAGCCTCTGGAGGCTTTATCACTAGCAATAATAACAATATAATTTCAAATTTCGTCTCTTGGGAGCCTGGCCTAGCGTTCAAGGGTAAAGGATTCTAATGTACATTTCACTACGAGAGTGACTCATGAAAATTTTAACATTCCATTGTGTAATAAAGGACTACTGGAAGCAAAACACGTGTGGACTGAAAGATTTGATAAACAATCGCACTCATTTCGAGATAAGCTATCTCGGGGAATAATTTAAAGAGTTCAAATATGGAAGTCACTGATTTCATTCGATGGAAATGACAGGTTATTACATTTTCGGGAAAGACTTACAAAAGCGGTTTAAAATTAAGTAATAAAACTCAGACTTTTTAAAATTAATGTTCAATAAATTCACAGAAAAAAAGGGAAGGTATAGTGGCTCCCAGAAGGCTGATATTTTTCTAATCAAATATTCATATATCACTAAAAATATTTATCTAAAAATTATCCAGGGAAAGTAATATGAATTACATTATAAAAATAAAAAATGATATACAGCCTTAGCTCAAAGGAGTCACAAGATTAAATTGCGAAATGAGTGAGTACTGGAGCCCATTAAAAATATGGAGTCAATCCATAACTAATCATAAATCAAACCAAAATTAAAATATTCGGACTTAATTGGTTGGTTGGTTGGTTGGTTGGTTTTTTTTATCTTAATGCACTGTATCCTCAAGGGACATATAGTATCAAACACACCGGACTTAATTGGAATTGTCGGACATGACAAATGCTTTTTGAGAAACATCTACTAAAATATGACATTTGTAACTTTGATTATAGATAACCAAAACAGGTTTACAAATAGAAGTGTCTTAAATTTTGAAACTATTATTGACATTTTACCAACCACTCACAAAGTGTATTCCTTTCATTTATTTACAGATACAAGAAATTTAGTAAACTTTGGAATAAATTTATTGTAAAACTTACGCTACCTAAATATCTCTGTAAGTCTTTAAACTTTCCTCTGTGGTTATTTGAAAGACAAGGAAAAGTATAGTACTAAATAGTATATCCAAAATGGAATAAAAAGTGTTTAACATGTAAGATACCAATGAATATTTTTGAAGAAAATCATTCAAAATATAATTTCATATTTCAAATGGAAATATATTACACAAATTCTGAAAACTTTATGAAAAAAGCTTAAATATCAGTAGTAGTTATGTAGTCAATCTAAAAACAATCATTGCCCACATGACATTCAAATAATAAATAAAAAATAAATAAAAATAAATAAAATATTTTAATAAATAAAAATATTTTCATTAATTCCCATTTTTAACACTATAAAAATTAAACTAGATATAATATGCATACATAGGTACAAATATTTGATTGCTTACTGCTGAATAAAACCTAATATTACCAAACATTCTTATCCAGCAGTAAGAATTCACTATCAATATCTTATTCTCCTATTCAACCTTTAGACTTAACTTAAATAGTAGTTATAAATAATGAATAGTCACAAAGTACTCATCTCAGGCTGTTTTCAATATTCATGCTGTTGAATTGAAATGCAGTGTTTAAATACAAACACGTTTTTAGTCATAATGCCTGAAAATATTTGACCACAGCTTGATTTAAAACGCATATAATTTATTATCAGAATAATAAAATTTGGAATTTTTAAGGTACCTGTGTCCCCTAAAACATTAAAAAGCATCCAAACTCTAAATAAAGGGTAGTTTTAAGTGTTTTGGTGACAAATATCTTTTGTCCTAAATATAAAAAATTTTCCTTATATTTGAATACTTTTGTATAACTAAACATTTATTTTACCAGCAATCAAAAACAACAGGTACTTAATTACATAAAAAAATTCAAACATTATGAAACGTAAATAATGACTTTGAAGCAATACAGTAAAAAAAAGTTGTAAAGGTAAAACAATTTTTAAAGATATATAAATTTTTTTAAATAAACGAGCAAAAATTCTTAAAATTTAGAAAATATCCTGCTTAAACATTTTGAATAATTTGAATGCAAAAACTCTGAGAAACAAAATAAAATTAATGCTCATTTTAAAACTCATCCCCGGTATTATTTACGTTATCAAACACATTCAGCTAAGGATTACTCGAAGATGAATTGATTTCCATTGTAAAAAAAATCTTACAGATCAATCGCACAAAAAAATTCCTAGTAGATACATCTTATAGCCGCTATCAGCAAACCAATATCATTTAAAGGAAAACATAGTGCTAAAAGATTGCTTCACAGAGTCAGAAGCAGAATTCTTGAAGATATTTCATTTGTTTATGTTACTCAGTCATATTCTGTCTACTAGTATAATTTGATCTTCTATATGCCTGACGTGCTATATGGTTTGAGGCTTAACATAGAGACAAGTTGGAACTCTTGTAACATTGATACATATTTACTACGGTATGTCTATTTTGGAAAGGAAACGCAGTAGATAGGATTGATTTGGTTATAAAATCTCTTGTATAAAAATATGAAATAAGTCCAGATGATATTGTTAAGGATTGT
The DNA here is from genome assembly GCA_032207245.1 of Pardosa pseudoannulata. NCBI lineage: Eukaryota > Metazoa > Arthropoda > Arachnida > Araneae > Lycosidae > Pardosa > Pardosa pseudoannulata. Next base: position 116,148,536 of record CM063503.1, read on the forward strand.
AGTCTAGAATTCTTCTAAACAAATCAAATTAAATAAAAGTCATGTCAAGATTTTCATAGTATTAGCATTATATATATATGTAACAGAGTTCGACCGTCTGTCTGAAACTCCCAATTTTTATGGACACTTAATTCTTGGGAAAGGTCTAATGATCATATTTGGTTTACCGGGACTAAGCACGTCAATCTATATTAACAAGGGTAGTCAGGCATTACATTCTCATACAAAAAAAGAGAATCAGTAGAAAGAACATTCATGCTAACAGCAGGATTCGAACTCGTGAACACCGAAGAACAAAGCTCTACTATTCCAACATCCTTCAACGTACATACGTGTGGAATACATATGTTAGAACCTTATTAATTAACCAAATCAAAGGCTGCTCATAAACAGGTGGTTACCATAGCACATAAATATACAGGGGATTTCTTTAACTCAAAAATGGAATTATCGGTTATCAAAAAATAAAATCAACTGGGGACGTCTATTGCGTTTGGTCGTTTTTCAAAAAATTGCTAAAAACGCTTCGAAATTAGCAGTTACATGAATTTATTTTTGTATTAATAAATATATCATAAGTTAATGATATGGAATTATCCTCTAATAGTAATTAGGTTATTTAACTAATAATTATCCAGGTTTACTGATTTTGTTTTTCAGCAGTACACTTTCCTTTTATTTTCGGAACATTTTTCATTCCTTCATTTAAAAATATTTTTAATCTTATTTTTTTACTATTCTATAATTTTAATGATAAATTCAGATGACCTAATCGTAAACTTTTTTAAACTTTATTAGGCGATTTTTGTTTTAAATTTTAAACTTAAAATATCTGTTAGTCTGCTTTGAAATCAGTATTATTTGCGTATGTATTTTTCATTTACCAAGATTTGCTTCAGTAACTAATGTTATAATTTAAAATTGTTTTAAATAACTGCAAAAAAAATTATTTGTTTTACTGATATTATGTCAAACACCACCTAATTATTGCTTATGAGTGAGTGAGTGTCAGTTTCAAAGGCGCAAAATCCAAAATAGGACATGCTGCGCCAAACAAAAGGCAAGAAGAATTCTCACACTGACCCATCCGAAGACATACAGCCACTGAAGAACAAGTCGCCAAGACAATAACCACAACAGTAAGGATACTGCAGCTGACCTACGAGAGTTTCCGTCTTGGCTCGAGGATTATTGTGGTTAACCCCAGTAAGGAACAAGCTCTACAGAGACAAGTTCTGGACTACCAGGGAAAATGAAGAATAAAGATGACTCAGGTGAACCACGGGCTCGTGAACCCCCCCAAAAAAGGGTAAAGGTAAGCGATAAAACAAGTAATGCAATTTTCATAATCAAAAGGAAAAAAATGAGGAAAGTACAGGTGACAGCAATAAGAATTATGCAATATAACAGATCATATACAATATAAAAAATGATTATAAGGGAGTAAAAAGTATAAAATCTACAAAGTGTAGAATGAAAACAAGCTCACCAGAAATTTTGAGTTATAATTTTTTTTTTACTTTTAACATAGATTTGTAACACGGGGATGGATAGAGCTATGTATGTATCACGATATTCCATACCGAGGATGGCCACTGACGGGTTTACGATGGCGCAACACTCCGAGAAACTGTCCTGTACTTTTTTATGAATATATATATACATGGTGCTGAAGACTTGTCTGGTTCGACTTTCTTCCGATCCATATATGTCCTTGTTAATTTCCGACTTTAAACCCGAGGCATGGCTACTGCTACACTCGAACCGGGCAAGTTGTAGCGTGGGTCATCCTTTATACGACAGAAATTTATTTAATTGCTTAATACATTTCAAGCAATACAAAATACAATAGCTTAATTATTTTATTTTTAACATTAGATTGCCCAAGGTAGTCATTTTGACTGTTTTTTTAATTTCAATTAGAAAAACAATTATGAAATATAATGACACAATTTCTTAGAATTTGGTGACTTTTTCTATAACATATAAATGGGTTTATGAATAATTGTAGTTACTTCCGCCCTCCTTTATTATATAATATTAAAAATTAATTTTAAACAAATTTCTTTACATATTTGTTATTTTTTCACAATGGAGTCATTTTGACTGTTTTGGGGCAATATAGGTATACAAGAAATCTCGGGCAATCTAGTGTTAAATTAGTTAAAATAATAAATGCGTATCACGAATATTTAAAGGTATTTACATAATTAACAGTTGAAAATAAATATAATTAATTCAGTTATTTTCCAATTATGGGTATATAAGGTTGCTATTTCTAAAATATAATCGTCGCCATGATCACCTTATTTAGTTGCTACACTTTTGGTTGATTGGTTGTTAGATGCTTTATGGCACTGAATATTCCAGGGACATATTTCGCCAAACACAGGGTAAAGAATATAAAACTCATACATTGTAAAATTGTATGAGTTACTTCTTCACCTTAACCAAAAGATCACCAGATTTTAATTTTTTGACCAATTTAACATCTCCTATTACGGATGTAAGACACTTATTCATCATGAAAGGAAAGAGATTATCAAAACTACCTTTATTCATTTTAATATTAAAAACCTTATTAATCGAGCATTATTAATCGAGATCTGATTCGTTTGTTGAGTACTGAGGGGGGGGGGGAGTTTTTAAAGAAGCCATGATAAAGAATTTTAAATTCGAATCCCGACGGCACCACCGACCACGACCCCAATAAGGGGATGCAGATACCTGTACCATTGAAGACCGGGATCTATAAGCTCAGAGGAACTCCTGAAGGCACTATCCCCCTTAACGCCATGGCCCAGAATGCACGCCTCTCACTTAGCCCAAGCCGAAAACAAAGGTAACTACCAGCCGATTGGGACATATGTACCAGTATATACCTTCCGTTTACAAGAAGCCGAGGCCGAAGTAATGTATTGAAAATTCCTCGCCAAAATGAAAATACCATACACATAATTTCAAGACAGGAAATCCTCTCAATTACCAGGATCCTCATTTCCGGGGACACGGGTCTTCATGTACGGCAAACACGTGGGCAGTTAACAATTCATTTGAGGCTGAGTTCAGAACGGAATCACGAGAAAAGTCCTCACCTGCGTAAAGCAAAACCGCAAAGAGGGTTAAACAGCGAAAGAAATAGTAGACAAGAGGAGGGGAAAAGGAAAAGAGCGAGATCGCTGGGGAACCTCGGGATTGTGACACCTGTGTTTACCTAAATTAGGTATCCCCCTGAGGGGCATTATACTCTTTGACAATACACTTAATATCTCTAGTCTAATCTGAAGGTGAGTTTGTTCAAAATTGTAGTGTTGCGACAAGGAGAATAAAACTTTGAAGACTTTTGATGGTGACTGCTTAAACGAATATTTTATAAATGTATTTATTAGTTTAGAGCTAAGTAAATATCATTATTCCCTAATTACATAATATTATTTCTTGTGGTTGCATTATCTGTTAAATTATTTCAAAGGCTTTGTGCAACTATTTTTTCACGAAGTAAATTTCTTCATCCATTTTCCGGATTTCAGCTTTGAGTACTAAACAATAGCCCATACTGAGTATTAATATGGAGGAATTTTTAATACATTTCATCTGATTATCTATCATGTTAACCTATCAAAAGCCGTCAATTTCACATTACAGGTTTTTTATTTCTTATAGAAAAGAAAATTCTGATTAGCGGTACTTAACCCGATAAAAGAAATTAGCGTCCACAAGCTACTTTCATTTTTTCTGAATTTTCGCTATTTATAAGATAATTAGCCAGAAAATAATGATTTTCACTAATCATTAAATGCTCTTGAAACTTTGAAAGATGCTTTGAAAATAAATACACCATTATATCGCTTGAAAAGAAGTAATTAGAGTAAAAAATCTAAGAAAAAACGATTGCAGCTTTAATTTAATAAAGAGAATTTATGTCAAAATTATTTTTATTCACGTAATAAGTTTTTGGGCAATTGATATAAAATTTTAAACTGAACATAAATCAAAACATTTTAGTCATTTAATTAAAATATCAACAGATAAATTCTTCAGAGTCTAAAAGGATATAGTAATACAGAATATTTAATAAGGTGATATACTAGTTTCGATACATAAAAAGTAAAAATAATAATATGTTTGAGAAAGTCGATTATTAATACAACGATATACATTTTACATTAAATTACACAAAGGTATTTTATAAAGAGTTGACAACCGTATTAATTAGGGATTTTTCACCTTTAGTGTATTTTTGCATTTCTGTATATACTCTTTTCATCTTGTCTCCTTTTTATAACCTAATTGAATTAAACATTGATAGTCACATTGATAAATGTTTAGCGACTGCAATGGTGGGACTAATGTTACACTTGCCTGGTCTGTTACTAATAGCTTGTGTAACAGATCGATATCCCGCTACTCTAGGCTTATACAAGAATTTTTACCTGTGGTGGAATATCGGGGTGTAGCATGCAAAAAAAACTAATTAAATTTTGAAATATTAGTGTGTATTGCTCTAATTTGTATTGTAGTGATAGGCTTAATAAAAGTTCTCAGGATTTATACTTTCAAATATCGTAAATGTGGAAATGTTAGATGCAAATTATGCCCTAAAGCAGATTTAACACAAATATGTAATAATAAAACTACACAACTTTTTACAAAGTTTATAATTACATCTATAAAATTACTCTTAGTTTCTGTGATTTATCATATATAGGTCAAACAAAAAACTCGCTAAATTTGCGTATCAATACACACCGTAGTTGTATTTACAAAGCAAATGATAATTGTGACTTTTCTATGGAGATTCACCATTTTGCACTCCATAAAGTAGATAATATGGGGGTATATATTGTTCCAGATCCCTTATTGCTTAATTGGTGGGAGCAGTATCATATGAAACAAATTAAAACTATATTTCCTTTCGGTTTAAATAGTTCATTCTTCAGTAAGCCTTTCAATCCTGAAACTGTAAAACATCTTAATACTCTCTGTTCTACAAATAATCTAATAAACATATTTCTTGACATATCCGTACTAAAAACCTCAAAGGTAAACTTTAATTTATATACAAAAAGCTTAATTTTACTACTGAGCAAAATAAAAAAAATACACAAAGTATTCCTGTAACGTGGATAAAAAAACTGTCTGCAGTATTAGGGTTAAATATCTGGATCTGTTGTGGTTATATTGTAGTAGTGTTGAATTTTCTACAATGTTTAACAAGAATTCTAATGATCCTTTTATTATTTTGGACTACCTTAAAAAAAGATGTCATAATTTTAATATTAATATTGATCTAACAAGGATTACAATAACTTTAAAAAATAGTTAAAGTGGATAAAGATTATTGCGTAATTCTTTACTTTAACCTTAAGTATAATAAAATACCTTTCACTAAAATAAACAAATCACTTATTGTTTTTCTGTACCAAATGTACTTCCTACTATATGTTTCAAATATAATAAACCTTTATATATATATATATATATATATATATATATATATATATATATATATATATATATACAACTACAATACAGTGTCTAAGGATTTGAAGAACACAATAATTACTAATTATAATTGTGTTAATTCATCAAAATATTACAATAGTTATCACGAGTACATTATTACGGGTAACCTAGATTTAGTTGATAATAAAAAATTACGCAATGTCATGAAATTTGGTACAGGTTTCAGATTAAATAATTGCAAAAACGTTATAAAATCTATAGAATCAGATATTGAGGTATTTATATATAAATCTACTATTAAACACAGTTTACCTACTGAGGTATACCTAGTCTTTATCGCTTCTTTTTATAGCGATTGTCGTGACTTTAGTCCTGCTTTTTTCCATAAGTAATTTGAAAAAATCTATTGATGATCTGCATGTGCATTATGTAATTATGTAGATAAAGTTACTGCTAATTATGCTTTGACTTGTAAAAAATTGTATTGTGATTTGTTGATTTGTAAATAAATACTTATAATGACACTTCCATTTTCGTTAATAGTTCTCGTATTCAGTAACTAATCGTATCAAAGTGTTGTATAAGCATATAGGAGTCGAGTAGTGTAATGTCAGGTTTCCTTGTGTAATACTAATTCCAAAATACCATAAGAATCCAGTTAAATTTTGCTGGGTTACAATAGTTTCCAATACTTACCTCACAAAAGCCAACAATATGCTATCAAAATTGTTTCGTATAGTTTTAAAGAAAATAAATAGCGATGGTTGATACACAGTAAAAAACAGTTTCGATGTAGTGAATAAAATTAAACATTTTGATAATATAATTAATTTAAACACTTTTAATTTTGCAGACTTGTTCAATTCTAAAGATATAAATAATTTAATGGATATCGTATTAAATTGCTATGAAAGATATGACCTAATGGAATTCATTTCATATAGTAGATATAAATCCTTACTTCGACTGTTTATTAGTGAAACCTATCTTTGGAATGGTACATCATTCTATAAGCAGATACATGGTATTCCAATGGGGGAGTGACTGCTCGTCAGCATTGGCAGACATATTTCCATCATTATGAATATTTAGCTCAGCAGAATGATTTAAATTTCAATTTTTATATTAATAGTTTAAAATTAATTCAAAATAGTAATAATGAAAATAATGGAGTAGATTTTCTTAACGTAAGTTTTTATTTGAAAGATGGTTTTATCAATTACTTCTTATTGGATAAACGTAACGATTTTAAATTTGATACTAATCGTATTATGTCTTGACATGTGAGTAAAAATATTAACCATAATATCATTATAAACTTTTTAGTTAGATGTAGTAAATTACACAGCAATAATAATGTAAGAGATAAATATATTCGTACTTTCCTTGATTAAGCACATAAAAAAATATTTCCCTGCAGGTTTTCTAATTAATATTGTAAAAGATTATTTTAAAATGAATATCGATGAATACGTGTATCGATTCTTTAAATAATCGAATGTCTTAATACATAAATACACTGTTAGGGTTATCTGTCTTAATGTCATGTTGTTCTTTTTGTTGTTTTTCGTAGTTTGCTTCGGGTCGATATTATCTATTTTGTCTTCTATTTTTTACTTCTTTCAGGTCACATGATCTTGTGACTTCCATGACTGTTGTTGCAACATAAAACTACTTTATACGGAGTGTGGGGTCGCAACTCCTCACGGCCATTGGCAACATCATTCCTATTAATATTTTCCTTTTGTAGTCTAGTATTGAATTCCGTTGGCCTTATGTTTGTTTATATGGTTTTACTTTTATATTTGCAATTATATTAAACTAGGTATTATCTATTTTATTATAGAAAGCACACCGATCACTTAGTCCAAGCCGAAAACCAACCAGCCGATTGACTGACCAATATGTACATGAAGCCGAGGCCAAAGTAATGTGTTGCGGATTCCCAGCAACAGGAAATACCATTCAGAGGATTTCCGTAAAAGGAAATCCCTCAATTACCAGGACCCTCATTTCCGGGGACACGGGTCTCCACGCGCGGCAAACACGTGGGCAGTTAACAATTCGCGAGAGGATAGGTTCAGAACGGAACATAGCAACACGAGAAAGCCCTCACTTCCAAAGAAGTAACCACAGCGAGGGAGAAAAATGAAAGGATCAAGTAGGAGACAAGAGGAGAGGAAATGGAAATAGAGATTAAAGTTCGCTGGGGTACCTCGGGATTTCGACACCCGTGTTTACCTAAAGTAGGTAAACCCCTTGATGTGTAAGTCTTTTGTGCATTTCGTTTTAATTATATGGATCCGTTCATCAGCAAATCATTAATAAACTTCGTGGTTTGCAAGTTTTGCAGAAGATAGTATATATGTGTACACAATATAATTACAGTGAAGACCACTATTTAAGTATATTTGTTAATGAAATTTTAGTTGTTTAAACTAGTGTATATTGTTAAGGAATACAAGTCAATTCTGTTTTTTATATATATATATATATTCAGCACCTGTTTTAAACTGTCTAATTTGATCTTTCAGGTTTGAGAGTTCTTTTAAAAATTACACCCTTGAGGTATACTTAAGATATTAAGTATCCAATAATGAAGGTATATTCATCTTCCGATAAGAGGACGCTAACGTTAAATGAAACCTATCATTAGCATACAATTAAGCAACAAGAATTGTGCATAATGAAATAATTAGATCTTAGTTTCTAGATCTAGGAAGAGAAAGTAGATGATTGAAAAGTTTTCTTATTGGTAAGGTGTGGTTATACTTAGTAATCCCTTCCAAAGCTTCATTACTTGAGGCGTTACCCCTAATTTTCTCCCAAGTTGCCATAATTTACGTATCTTCAAGATTGATGGTTTGCCATTACAGTAAAGATGACGACTTCTCACGCTATAAGATCGACGGGTTATTTAAATGATGAATCAATCTGTAAACATGGGGTATTCTTTTGTCCTTCTGGGCAAAGTTCAAATGAACAGTTGAACAGTATAAGACTACATATGTTTTAAGCACATATTATTCTGCTCAATAAGGACATCTAAAAGTGCTATTGTCTTCGATTGCAAGAAAAGGAAGTATTTCCAGTTGATCTTGTGTCTAACTAAATTCAATAATTAGAGTAAGTGTCATTTCTAATAAACCTTCTCCACGACAACTTCAACGAGTGTTCATGCAATGTATATCAGTTTTTTACTTTGTAGCTTTAAGTAGATAGAAAATACGGTAATTATTTTCACTTGAGAAACTAACTCACGATCGGTTGCTTTGTTCCGATTACTACTGGGATTGTTTTGACAAATGATCAGACGTAGATTTAGCACTTAAGAACCTCAGTACATCTGAGGTTTTACGCCCTCCCCCTCAATTAATGATTTTGTACAACTGTAGAGTGAGTTCTATGCATAATTTTGACATATATCAATTTTTACAAGATAAATATTTGATATTCATCCCAATTTTTAAAATTTAGGTTTAGACTAAAATTTTGAAGAATTTAACAATTAATTCATTTATTTAATTTTACTACTAAACGACTACTACTTGTAACTCCAAATCGAGATAAAATCATTGTATATACCCATATAATAATGAATTTTTTTTTAATTTTTGAAGTTTCAAGAATAACAAAATATTTTAAATAATAGAAGTTATCTCTGAAACGCCATTAGACAGGTTAAGAGTACGTAAATGGACATTTTGTAGATCAACGACTAATTAGTGATTACAGATTAAAACTGATTCCAAATGACTAGGAATATGTATACCATAAGAATGATGAAAAAATCCGTGAAACGAACAACTCTAAATGGTCAGCCGATGTATGAGAACAAACAGTTAAGAACGATGTACATGTGAAACCCAAAACTGTATAAATAGACACAATTCATGTATTTATATTGTAGGTAATTTTTAAAACTACTATCTTGTTAAAAAAAAAAAAACAATGTACTTCTATATTAAAACTCAACTGAACCAAACTATATTTCTATAAAATTTGAAATAAATAGTACAAATGTATTTAAGACAAGATATGCTACCAGCTGTACGGATATTTCATGTTTATTTGCTAGTAGAATGAAATACTTAAAATATTACTGTTAGGGTCCCCACTAAACATATGTAATAGAAGACGTCGTTAAAGTCACTTGAAAAACAATACTAGATGATTAAACACAAGTCCACAAAACGTTATTCTTGATTTGTGTTTGCATATGTTGATGAAATTAACATATTTTATCCTGATTTATAACCCCCTATTTCTGTATCATAAGGATTTAATGCAATTCTAAATTTAAAAATTTGAATTTTTGGAGTTTAAAAAAATATTTCTGTCATTAACTATTTCTAGTTTCTAAATATATTTGACAATTCACAAAGGAAACAACGTAGTTTTATGTAGCCACATTGCGGATCTAACAACTGAATTGAAATTACGAAATTCCATAAATTCCTTGATATTTTATTTTAAACTTGAGAAAATTTATTTTCTCTTAGAATTCTTTTAAAATTACTAAGTGCACTATGTGAAATAAAATAAAAACTTTCTCCAAAATTTTGTCTTTACGTAGTAAGACACATTTTAAGTTCTTGTGCTAGTATCTGAAAATAGTCTCCATCAAAACTGATAATGGTTGGTTGGTTTGAGTTTGATAGCACTACATCCTCCTGGGATACATTGTGCCAAACACAAGTATGTATTAACACAGGCACAAAATTGATCGTGATTAGTGATGAAAAATAAATGAACTAAACTCAAATTCTCGATATATGTATTAAATTATACTTGCTTTTTTTCTGTAAAAAAATGAGTCAAAATGAGACTAGATTGTTTATAAATGTTGTTCTTGTATTATAAAAATATCAAAAACCGAAGAGGAATATTTGGGTGTTTCTTATGCCCAAGTGATAAGTAACTTCACAAGTAACGTGTCATATAGTGGTGACATTTAAATTTTATTGCATAATTTTGTATCTTTTACAGTAGTATTGTATTTTATGTTTGTCATTGTCATTTTATTCCGAAATGAGTGTTTACTTCTAATAACAAAGTATTTCACTTCACTTGAAAATATTTAAATCAATTATTACTAACAATTCTGATTACTTTTTTGATTTGTAAAGAAGCTATGTGTGATGGGAAGATGATGCCATTTTTGTGATAACCGTGTTTGATTTACTGCAAAAATATCTAACATTATGCACGCGCCAGAATTAAATAAGCCTGTAATCATCAGAAAAAACATTTGAGAAATAAAAGGAAAACTTCACATTTTTAGACCCAAATTTTAAGAATCCGTCGATTTGTCATACTCGTACAATGTTTAATTATAATCCATTCCTAATAGTTAGAGGTGATCAGGAACTAGTAGATGACCGGGATATTGTTTTCAGGCACCCTGTTTCTGACATTAACCTCATTTTTAATAATGTGAGAGATTTTACTAAAGAGAACGAGTTGTCAGTAGTTTCCAAATCTGGGACTAGTTTTTATACTACTAATAGACATTTATAGGTATCAACCGACACTTTTACTGAACGGCAAACATTTACTTGTGAAAAATATTCTTAATTCGTAGGATTGACTTTGAACAAAGATATTTGTAGTAACAGACTCATTCAATCTTTTTGAGGCGAGAAGCAGGAAGAGACTAAACATTATTAAATTTATTTCTAATCTGAACTTATTTTCTTTTTACAGATGATAGCAAGAGGGATCAGTGACATTCTGGTAGTGAGGGTCTTCATTAAGACTTCTACGCTTAGACTTCAGATTCGAAACTAAAACTCATGCTCTGTGTTTAGATCTTAATTCATACCTAGTGAAAAAAAACCTAAGCTGTGTTAAGGTATATAAATGAGTTTGATTTTTTAGGGATCTTTACTGGCAGTCATTCCTCGATTCAACACCAATTACTAACTAGTAAATTGTTGGTAACAGGGCTAGTATATCCATCTTGAACACACTTGCTGGGCTATCTCCTTAATTTGAGGTTCTAATACAATGGATTCCCTCTCAAGTATTTTCTGTTGTCAAATGAAACACCTTGGTTTGTTCACTCATGCACAAAATACTAGTCAAAAATACGTGTCTTAATCTAACCTTTGGCCAGACCGACTTCTCAACTCCATCAAAAAGTCAGCTTCTAATTGGGTAAGGGAAATTTATCCCAACGAATTTAATAATACAAGTTCTTACTTAAGCGGCTCATTTTAACTTGTTTGTTGCTTGAGTTGCTTGACAGCCTTAATATTAACAAATTTCTTGAAGTAGTATTACTAGCTTCAGCTTCTGTCACATGTATATAAAATAAACTAGTTTCAAAGAATTAAACTTGTAACTTATTCTCAAATATTTAGGGCTAAAATTATATCTCAGTTTTACCCCAAATAAATAAATCTATTTATCAAAGAAAATTATTTTTTAAAGTTTTCTTCATAAAGCAAATGTTAAATATACTATAAAGGATTTCTTTAGATAGACTTTATGTAAAAGAAAAAAATCAGTAAAATAGTTTGTTACTGAAAAACCTAATCAAGTATATATTTTTAGAATCCTTAGATTCGTTTTTCACATAAGTTGCAATTCGCAGGATACTTTTGTATTCTTCTCAAGATACTTTTGTTTCTTCTTTTTCCCTTTGATTAAAAGACAAAATATATCATTATTGAAAAAGGTCTTTTAATGGTATTGCTTTCCACTAAACGTAACAACTTTCTTTCAAACACTATACAAAAACGAGATAGTTATGAAATATTGATGCATAACATGCATTTACAGTTAGTAACAAAAACTAAACAAATCAAATATATTTTTACATGAAGGTATTTAAAATCTATAAAGCACTATATTAATAAATAAATTAATGAAACAAAATATTTGATTTATAGAAAGTGCTAATGTATTGGGGTTCAAGCAAGATGCAGAAATAAAATAAGTATACGGTTCACGAAGATAATATCATTATCAATAAGTGTCTTAAAACATTCTTCGTTGAAACAAGTTAGAATTAAATAGTTGAGAAAAATATGGAAAACATTACTTTGTTGTTGGAACATGGTTCTCAATATTTGGGGAACTTCACAATTCGTTTCAGTCATGGTGAAGAAACAGCTATATCATCGCTTTTTTAAGATAAAGTGAATAGTTATGTGAACTGATAGAAGTCAGCTGTGACGGTACGATGTCCGAATAATTAGGGCGCTGATCTTCGGTACCGTAGTCTGTGGGTTCAGATCCCACTAAGGCATAGATGTTCGTAGCCATTCGGAATGGGCTTTAGGCAGAAGGTACCCTATCTTATTAGCACTTTCAAAAAAAGTAGACCGTAGTGCTTCAAATTAAGCCAAACCAAACCTGCGAAGGTAGACCCGATGAAAAGTAAAAACAGCTGTACCTCTGCCTGTTCTTAAAGATATTGAGGAGAGAATTGCAATATTAGGACTATATCTTCCAATGATCTAGTACCATTCTGACAGTTTATGAGCAAACTACTGGTAAGAATATTTTTTTATCACCCAATCAGATCCAAACAGATAAAAATGCAAGCATCTACTTATGCTTTCTTCCGAACTTATTCCCGTTCTATTGGTATCAGAAAGGAAAAATATTGAAGATTTAAGCTCAAATAGAATATTTGTTTGATATTTCTGAAAATCTATCAAATGGACTGTGTGCTTTAGAACTTCAAAAGAGAAACCAAGAATCAATAATGAAATCTAAGTTGTACACAACCGCTAGCAGAATTTCATCCTTGTACCTTGATATTTTGAAACTTACAGAAAATACTTGATATCTCATGCAGTACGCAGGACTAGTTTATAAACCTGCGTGTTACCTCGTGAAAAACAAAGAGGGTGCACAAGTGGTCGGAGACGTTTATGAAAGATACTTCAACTGTCACCTTTCCTCCCTTATTAGGTAAAGATGTCAGGCTTTACATCATTCAAGAAAGCTAATACTGCAGATAATTTATTATTAAAAATTCTCACAACTCAAAGAGAAAAATCAGTAAAATTTCAAAGAATCTAAAACTGAACTTTAAAACAGTGCAGTACTATGACCACATTTTGAATAATCTAAAATATATTTCCCATAGCTGTAGGAAGAACGCTTAAAATAAAACTAAACCTGATAAAACCTAAAATTAAGATACGTATCCATAAAAGGAAGTATGTCATCGCCACAGCAAATCTATTATAATAAAACAGTTTCAAAATTAGAATATAAAAACTTTTTTTTAAAAGGCAAAAATTGTCAAAAAAAATCATTAGATGAGCTGGAGTGGGGGGGGATATGAGAAGTTTGTTGTACAGCAATCTGAATTTCTAGTTGTCCTGAATGTTCGACTCGGGGCTGCCGAAATAGATCTTCGTAACCGTACGAAATCAATTTTATGTAAAATATCTCTGTCTAATGTACCGTAATATCTCCTTCTGTAGAAAAAACAATTGGCCATAGTGCTTCATTGCCCAACCTGAAAGTTCAGAATAAGCAGAAAATTGTACAAACCTTTCTTATAGAATATCCCATATTTTAAAAGTAAGAAAAATAATAAAATAAATTAAAACTCACGATGCATCTCTTCTCTTAACATCATTTCTCTTTATATAAGAATATGAATACTCAAGTTAGATGCTAGCCACATTAATAGGTAAAAAAAGTAAAGAAAGTGATGCAGCTGAATTTACTGTTTGCATAATATTTCTTTGTTAATGTGAATGCTTGGGATATACAAATATAGCTCTATAGATGTTATCTTTATGTTATTTTTGTACTCTGCATAGCGCATATCCTGATATTACGCGCTTATTGCTAACTTGTTAAAAACGACTTTTAACATAAATATGTAATTTTAAATGGCATTTTAACATTTGTAACTACTGTGCAACACCGCCACGAAGAAGGTGTTACAGAACAGTGAACAAATTTTACTATCCTTCTAGTTAAAAAGATGTTTTATAGTTGCCAACAATATTATATTATACATCTTTTAGATTAAATATATATGTAACTATAGTCTATTTTGTTTATTTCTATAATTTTTAAAACCTGCTTCGAGGGACTAAAGTATACGAGGGTATAAAGATCACTCAGTTTTAAGATCACTCACATGGATGATCAATAAATTAAAGGCGAATAAAATTTATGTAATATATTGCAAATTTTGAAAAACTGAAAATATTTTTTAAATGTTTCATTACCGGTAACAATTTCTTAAAATTCAACTTTTAAATGTTTGGTTACCTTCCCAATGTTACTAAAACAAGTGAAAAGTGATTTAAGTACTGCAAATAGTGAATACTATTTGACACGGAATCTTCATTCAAAGTCCACCAGAAAATATCTTATGAACGCTGGATGCTACATTGCTTTTTTGTAAATTGTAAGAGCTATGAAATCTCATACACACATAAATTATGAAGTATAAATAAAACAAAAACTTTAGAGGTTTTATGGAATATTTTAACAAATTTCTGTTAATTTTTTAAAATGTCTTTGTGCATAATTTTCAATTTTTTTCTTCCTATCTTTTCTTAACGCTATATAAAATATAATTCAAAGAAATCTGTGCCTTATTTTGTTTAATTGAATAAATTATTTTATTAGAAATATTTTATAAATTCTGAGTTTTAATAATCTAAATGAAGTTGAATTTAAAATGAAAACACCGTCTCATCTTTTAGAAGTACATTGTAAAATTTTGAAGGAATCTCTTAAAATCTCATTTTCAAGAAACAGTCTATAAATTAACAAAATAAATTAGAAAGAGAACTAAAAAAGTTAAATGGAAAAATAATTATGCGAGGTTTATGGTACTTTAATGTTACACTTCAATGTATATTTGTTCAAAGATTCATAACTCTATGTTAATACTTTTAAAAATGCTTTGCATTTTCTGCCTTAAAAAACCATAGAAGAATAATTTTCACAAAGATTTTATATAATACTGTTAAATAAAATAAAGCATTAGCTCCCATCTATGTGCTTTAAAATTATAAATTTATAAAAAGGATAGTGGACTTTATCTAGCATATTTTGTTTGAGAAAGTATAAAATAAAAACATAATTATGTTAAGGGTTTTCATAAAGCTATGAGTTTATAAGGACTAATTTTTTTAGTTTCATTTTTTTTCTTCTGCAATCGTTTCGTCTTTTATTAAAATGTACTCAAAAAACTGTATGTTGCAGAGAAATAAATTTTAAGAAGAATTCTTCAAGTAAATGCTAACAAACTATGCCTCTAAAAGAAAACTGTCTTGAAAAAATAAAGTTTTACATAAACTTGTTTAAAACAATGAAAACTTTTCAGAAGAATACTTTCGAATTTAAGCAAAAATGCAACTCTGGTACACACAAGAATCAGGAGTATTTGGAGATGAATAAAATATATAAAAAAAAATGTGCACTTTTATTTGAAGAATTTCTTCCAACTTTAAACGCTTTAATTATGGTTTCATTAAACTCCAGAAAAACAAAGGTGTAATTCATTGTAGTTTTAAGTTTAATTTGCTCTTTAAAGGTATTATCGATAAAAAATTAGCAAATTTAACATTTTATCAGGCATAAATAATATAAAATAAGATTAGAAATGTTTTACCTATTGATAATGAAATATAGTTCATGTAAATATAACTCTTTAAACATAATTCTTGAGTTTAATGATTAAGGAAAATAACCAGAGTTACATCTCCAAAATGTTGAAAGCATTTGCAATATAAAATATTTTACATAAGCTTAGTGTTATGCTTCATATAGTTAAATATATCAAATTACCCATTCTAAAATTAAACACGGAAACTTAACAATTGCTGCAGTTCCTACATACCAAACACTATATTTATAGAATGGATATTTTATCCAAAATAATTTTATACAAGCATTTGAGTAATTTAATAATGTGAAGTGCTAAGATCATTCAGCTAAGTGAGTCATGAGACATTTAGATAAAGGAGATTTTGCTATCACTTTTAAGGTACCCGACTATGTACAACGCTTATTTTAGTAAAAAAAGGCAAATATAATTTAATATTAAAAATTGTTAGTGTGTAAAAGTAAAAAAAACACATCTTTTGTTGACAAATAATGTATTTCATTATGATATATTTTCATTTTTTAGTTGTTAAAGTAAAAAGTACAATATTTCATATTTGCTACTCTTCCTATCACAAAAATGCTCTAATATATCCCAATTATTTCTTTATAATATAAACAATTTAGATTGCTAAAAGTGTAATGGAATAAAATCTACGATATAAATTTATAAATTCCCCACTGATTTGAATTATCTTTTCGTTGAAATGAAAATATTTTTGTTACATAAATTTATAAAAACAACTATAACTTCTCAAAAATTCTCCAATATACAAATTCATAGCTCATAACACTCTCAACATCACGTATAATGTATGTTAAAAATTTCATCCTCAGATTTACCCATAACTTGTAGAATTATCTAATCCGTAATTGATTAACTAAAAAAATCTCATTCTTCATAAAGTATATTTAAAGCAATATTTTAAACCTATCCCGATTTACCAGCTAATTAAAAAAAATAGTTATAATTATGATTATAAGGAACGTGCGGACAAGCCATAAACTATTTTGGATAACTAAAAGTAATCTTTCAACTAAACCAATAAAATTCTTAATGATTTTTGAAAAAAATTGGCTATACAAGAGTAGTTGGATAAATTAAAAGACCTATGTTATAATAAAATTAAAAATATTTTAAAAATCCAAGAAACTTATTAAAGGTAAATTTTAAAGAACTTTTTCGAGATGAATATTTACAATGAAGTGTTCGTATATTTTGAAAAATTCTATGTCTCTACCTACATTTTTATCCAAATTATAAGGGATGCCCGATTCCCTGATGTAAATGTTTCCTCTATGGATCAGTTCAACGCTCTAGACACCAAGTATGGACAGTCTAACAAAGTGGAAGCGCAGCCAAAGAACGAGATAGGCTACTGGTTGGTAGGTTGTGAAGAGTTATTTGGTACCAAGTCTGTTTTGGACATATTGTAAGAAATAGTAGAATTGAATAGTAGATATTGTAACAAATAGTAGAATTGAAACGAATACCATAAAAAGCAAGTTGAAACAGCAAGAAAAATATGTAAGAGGGTAAAAGCAAACATAAAACTATGCAATAACAGTGTATAACTAAAAAGTGACGAGTAAATGACCTTAATCATAAGCATTAAAAACAATATCTTTTAAAAAATTAATAAGTTTCAAATGTGGTTTATCATGAAACAATGAACTTAGAGATATGGAATAACTGTTAAAATGATAAGTACATGGTATTAAAAACTTGGACACTTTACGAGAATGTGTTTCACAGTAATGGGTATACTACAAAGTTTACAAATAGGGGTATGTTTCTCAATCAATAAGCGACGGTGGGTGAAGCGAGTATGAGATAGGCTACTGAGTTTCGTTAGAGACGATCAAACAATTAGAGAACAAGCATAAAATCATCTCGACTTCTACAGTAAGATTTGTTTTACCTCAAGAGACGTAGAACAAACTACTATTCATTCTAAGCGCTCGGCACATTTGGGCTTTATTCATACCTTATAATTTGTTTTATACCAGTTCCTTGTCTTTTAAACTGCACTCGTTAATAGAAATTCCTTAAGTTACAACATAAAAAATACTCTTCGCTTGTATGGGTTACTCTAATTATAAAATGATGCTTAATAACACAGCCAAAGGAAGTTACAAATGTAGTTACAAACAGCGAATTATCATAAAGATATATTTTTACTTCTGGAAACTTTATCAATTTTTATTAAAATAAAGTATTTGCAATAAAGATAAATATTCTATTTAGAATTTACTTTCTAAAATATTAAAGTAATTGTCAATTGGTTGGTCAAGGAGGAATACACGTATTTCTAAATGGTCAAGAAAATACTTCTAATAATTTAAATTTAATAATTAGAAAAACTTGCTATAGTTTAAAGAAGAATTTTTAATCCTGCACACCTCTATAAGCGATATATTTTAAAACTCAGTATAGAATAATTACTTGTTAAAGTGTGCTTTTGCATCATGTGCTGTAATTATATTTGAAGCATTGAAAAATTTTAGACTGCAGTGCATAAAAATTATATCAACTTAAAGAGGGTATATCTAAAATTTTACAAAACAGTTTTATACATTTACATAAAAATATATTTTACTCTTTCAAGATATACTTGAAAATGTTAAATTATCAAACATACATTAAAAAATTGTATACATTAATTATACATTAAAAAATTGTATACATTAACTATACATTAAAAAATTATAAAATATGTACTTTTCAGTAGGTACATAGATTTTTAAACTCAAAATACGGTAAACAAAGTAAAATTATTATAAATTTTGATGCAATATTTTATTGGAATTTTTTTTAATTTGCTCATTTTATTATCTCTAGCATTCAGTTTATTTTGACACCAAGATGAGTGTCGGTATTTCATATAAGAATTGAAATATATCTCCTCGTACCACATGGTTTTTAAATATTTATTTCATAAAAGGACAGCATAAAACGTGTAATAGTAATGATAATTAGAGTTTTGGCATAATGCCGCTGTGGGGAGCAATTTCTTCTCAAATCTTTCCCCAAGTGAGGGGAAGGTACCTCCGAAGAGTTGGTGTTTACAGAGCGGGTTATGCTAATATTCTGCAGGCTGCGACATGCGAACCCGGTCTTGAAATGTCCACACATTTAAGTTTCTAAAACAGTTATTCATTCAATATTTTATAGAATAGTATTCAAAATATCAAACAAAGTATTGATGTAAAATTTACAAGACACATAGCAACACAAAAGTAAATCAACTTATTGAAAAACTGATACTTTTAGAGAAATTATGTGTAGAGATAGATGTTTAGTTTTATTGAAAATGTTGCATTTTGAAGATAATAATTAAAACTCTTCTGATCGTATGAAAAATTAGTAGAATTTCAAGTAAACTTCAAAAATCGTTTAAAAACTCATTTTTATCCTTTTCAAAATTTATGCATAGATAAAAGTCTTTTACTGTACAAGGGTAGATTATTTTTTAAACAATATATAACAGCCAAAACAAGCCTATTTGACATTAAAACGTACGAATTATGTGACTGTAAAACTGGCTACATACTAGATACTATCGTATATACAGGTACTGATTCACACGAGACAGAGAACACTGAAGAAATTGGTAAAACCGGAAATATCGTTTTAACACTTTTGAAAAACAGTTTGGGAAAAGGTCACTCATTGTGTGTCAATATTTATTATAGTAGTCCTGTTATTTTTAATTTATTACATACAAATTTAACAAATGCTTGTACGACTGTAAGCAAAGGCGAAAAGAAGTGCCTATATTGGACAGAAAATTTTTAAAAAGGCAAGGTTGATTTTCGGACATCAAGTATTTTGCTGACCCTTAAAAGGCGTGATAAAAGTGACTTCTTTATGTTATCTACTTTACATACTAGCGAATTAATATGTAAAGGAAAAAGAAATTATAACACTCAAGAACTTAAATGTAAACCCAAATGTATAGTCGATTATAATTCATCAATGGGCGCTGTCGACAAATGTAATATAATTATCAGTTCCATCAAATCCATCAGAAAATCTATAAAGTGGTACAAGAAATACTTTTATTCATTTGCTAGATATTGCCGTTTGGAATTCTTGTTGTTAATATAAATACAAAACAGGAAAAGATATTCCTGTAGCCGCTTTTCATCTTGAATTAATAAGACAAATTTTAGGAAAATACCATAAAGACGACTTTTGACAAAGCGGTCCTAGATCTACGGAAAAATATCCTTTGAAGCTTACTGGTAGACACTTCTCTGATTTACACTACAAGAAAACAAAATGAAAAAGTGGATTAAGAAAATGTATTGTTTGTACTAAGAATGGTGTCAAACGATAAACACATTACTAATGTAAAACATGTGAGATAGGACATGTGTACACACGTGATTTGAAACCTTCCATGCGAAATTATATTTTCTAATTACATTATGTGCTAAATATTTTACCGTTTCCTTTCTACGAACGACTACACCCTCTCTGCGTAAGATACAGCGGTATTGAACGTATCACGGGAGATTACAGTTGTTTCGCAAATGCACACTTTCGGAGCTGCGGCTCACTCAGCGAGAATAGCGCGGCAGAATGCGTCCGTAGCGAAAGGGAATGGAGAAACAATACCTGGTAGATATTCACCTGTTACGTATTTACAACATAATAATAATAAAATTAATAATCGTAAGTGCGGTAAAAGAGGTAAAAGTAAAACAAAAACATAGATAATCTTTAAATTTCCTTTGTAGTATTAGTTAAATTCCCACTAATAATCAAATATCTCTTAATAAAGTTAAGATTATAATAAATCGTGTTAAACGTAAATGGCTTTTAAAAATCTGGAGTTATATAAATGAACCTGGTTATAATGCTCTTTTTAATAGTGATAACATACAAAATCTTGTTGTTATATGAGTTATTAAGTAATAGTTTCTTTAATATTAACTTAAATTATTATAAGTCTGAAAATTTTCAAAACTCTTACTGCTGTATTTAATTTAAAAATAGCTTGTATAATAAAATACCTTTTAAAAAATATTCAATTTATATAGTAGTTACCTATCAGAAAAAAATAAAATTAATCTTACTTTTAAATATAATACTCCTTATAGTAGAAAGATATTTAATTATAATGAAGAATCAAAAAATTTAAGTACTCCATCTTTTTTTAATTGTAATTCAAGCAATCTAATAACTTATAAACATTTATATCATGATCATATAATTAGAGGTGATCGTGGCCGTATTCAAAATAATGATTTAAAACAATTAATGCAGCTTTCTACTAAATTTAATTTGAATCTTATAATATTGAGGCCGTTCTTAAAGCTGATATAACAAATTTCATTTATAAACAAGCTATTAAACTTAATATACAGTTGGATGCTTTCCAGCAATGGAAAGTTTTAATTATGTCCCATTTGTATATTTTTTTATCAAACTAAGTAGTCAACAATATACTAAGTCTAATCTACAACCTTCTAATATTAACCTACCATCTAAATAGTCCTAAAGTGAATTAAAAAAGCGATTTGTGGTTTGTTCCCTGTGAAAAAGGTTGCATCTAATTATGCTATAATATGTAAAAATTACTATCACTCTATAGGTAAAAACTTTTATAACACTTCATTATATAAACCTTATCAATGCTCAGACTTAACCCTAAAAAAAGACATTGCTTTACATAAAAAAGCAGGTGTAAATTTAAATAAATTTAATTTACCCTATTTAATTGCTGTTCCTAAATTACATAAATCTCCTATTCAGTTTACACCTGGAACTGTAGGTTTTAATGCCTATATAACTTATTCCAATATAAAATTAATTTCCTTTTTAAAAGTTATACTTCAAAATATTAAGAAATTGAGTCCACATATTATTAACAATAGCTTTCATTTAATTACTCAAACATAATTATAATATAACTAATTTTAAATATTTTGATATCGTTGGCTTGTTTAATAATATTAATTTGGATTGCCTATTTAAAATCATAGTGGATTATTTTGATGAGTATATTTTGTAATATATTTCACGTTCTATTTTCTGTACATTATTAAAAATAGTATTATTTGAAAATTATCTGTGAAATGGTGATTTTTATTTTGTTCAAATTAATGGTATACCTATAGAGAAGGGTATGCAGCTCTATATTAGCAGATTTACTTTTTTGAATCGCGATCATTAAGTGTAAATTATTACAGTCTGTATTGTTATGTTGACGATATCTTAATTTGTATTTATGACAATGACTTCCCGATTCAAAATCTAAATTTTTATCCTTCTACTTATAAATTTTACTGAAATTGTTAAAGCTAATCAAGGTTTTCTCCCATTTCTAGATGTCAATTTAAAAATTGAAAATAAAATTTTATATAAACTTTATGACAAAAAAATCTAATTAAAATTTTACAATTAATAAAATGTGAACTGGAATACATGCATATCCACTCATATTAAACGTAATATACTATTCAATTATTTAAAGCGAAGCGAACGTCTCCATAGTAATCCAGTTAATTTTCTTACTGATAATAATCTTTATTTAGAATTAGCTTTAAATTCTAATTATCCCCTCCCTTTTATTTTTAAACAATTAAAAATTATTTTAAAATAGATTTAAAACGGATTAAGTTAATGTTTCCAATTCTCAATAAACAAACGAATTTTAACTGACACATTAACACCATAAATACTGGATGAGTTGGCTTTTGTTTAGCTTTATACTTATTCGTAATCTTATGGTTTTTTGGGTGTACGGGAAAGTTCAAGCCTGTTAAAAAAAATTGTTTAACCGTGTATGGAAGTTGTAAACCTCCCACACCCAATCCATCTTTCTTCCTATCTGTTTTACATTTTTAAGTTTAATGAAGTTATAATACTTATTTCTTTTTCTATTATATTTATTTACTGAATACTGTGTGACTGAAAGTTTTAGAGCATTACATAGTAAGTAATATTAAGTTTCTGTCTTTAATTTTCTATCTATTATACTTTTGTTATAATATATCGCATGCTTGCTCATTCTCAGGTATAAAGTACTTGTAGTGAACACCTTGAGAATTACAGTACATTTTTCAAAAATGTATGCATTATTGAAGGAAAATAGAAAAAAGCATCAACTAGACTCATTTACTAGAGGTAATAAAGTATTGAATTTCCTTATAGATAAATATTTGTAAAATTGCTAGAAATTTAATCGTAATTTTTTTTATATGAAGTGAATGCGTATTTTTTATATTTTCAATTAATTTAGGAGCAACACGACAACATTGTTCTAACCTTATCACACTTTTTATTTCACAGAAATTATTCTCCTCGTTTAAGAGCTACTTGAAGCACTTTAAAGCAAGCGCTTCGAACTAAAGCACTTTAAACGATTACTCAAGGAGTTTTTCGTTTATCTTTGAGTAATTACCGCACGTTTTTTCATCGAGCG
Organism: Pardosa pseudoannulata; assembly: GCA_032207245.1. Taxonomy (NCBI): domain Eukaryota; kingdom Metazoa; phylum Arthropoda; class Arachnida; order Araneae; family Lycosidae; genus Pardosa; species Pardosa pseudoannulata. The sequence goes on from CM063503.1 coordinate 116,172,037, forward strand.
GATTATTAAAATGATGAATTATATCGTTTTCAGAAGCTTGTAGCTGGCTTCAGTAATGTATAATGATATTTCAGAGGTAATGAGTGGCTTTTAGTTTTTTCTATCTCTAGCTTATTATTTTACAAAATTTTAGTTTTTAATTTTGCTAGATCGTCCTACGGTTTATGAAAAGAGAAAATAGAATTTTGAACAATGTTATTAAATTATATAAATATTGAAAAGATTTTCAATAATTTAAAGCATAAGTATATAGAAAATTATTTGTTTTCAAATTTGTGTTTGTACTAGACAGTTTTTATACGTTGTATTTGAAATTTTACTTTCAATTTGAAGGTAAATTAAGATCGGAATTTTTTGTTTAGAATTATTTTTAAGTTATAGTCTCCTTATACCTGTCATCTTAATTACAAAGAGAATGAAAAGATATTAATTGGGAATAAACACAGATATTATTTCAGGAAGATAACCTATAAGTTACCTTTGTTGAAAAAAATATTTTAACTAGTATGTTTCTTACATAATTAGTTACAATGATCAACTTGTGTCTTTTGAAGGAATTATATTAAGGAAATTTTTATCATTTTATGAAAATTATATTTTTATTTTCTTCAGATCTTTTACATTTTATAGAGAAGAAAGAATGTGTCTGTATTATATAAAAATATTGAAAACTACAGAACTATTGAAGTTTTCTTTAATAAATTAACTCTAGAAATAGAAAACTATTTTCAACTTTGGCAGTTAGTAATAAGGAATTGTGTGATTTTATGTTTTCATGTCACGAATTGTATTTTAAATGTCAGGGTAAGATGCAACTAAAAATTTGGTATAAACATATATTTAGTTTTTTTACACTAATATATACAACGTAAATAATCATTGAAAAAGTTTCCCGCGGTTATTCTTTCAATACTTGAAGCACACATTGTACAGCGTCTTGCTGTCAATGGTCATCAATGCAGTAGTGATCGGTTTCCTGTGATCTAGTGGGATTCAGGAAAAAAATTTAATGTATCTCTAAAGGAAGATATTATTAGTCATTAAGTCTGGTTAGATAAGAGGAATTAAAGCGAGGTTATCCTCACAGCACACACAATCTGAATGTGAAAGTTCATCATTCAGGCATGAAGGGATATAGAACATGGCGAACCGGGTTTGTTTTGTGGAGTTCAATGGCAGTAAATCCTAACAATGGACTTATTGTGCCAAACGAGATTTATAAAATAGTGTTAGTGACATAAACAAATAATAAATATGTAAAATATACGCAGCTAATAAACTGTCCAAGAGAAAACCGGGTCGAAAACGTAAAAAAACGGTCAATAAAAGATAAGGTGTAAAAAGTTAAATATGGTGATAAAAGCTAATATCTTTATGAAAACAAAAGAAGCTTAAAATGAGGTTGGTTGGCTGATGCTTAATGGTACTGAATCCACAAGGGACAAATTGGGCCAAACACAGGGTTTAAAATACCTCATACAGTGTAACTTAAAATGAGGTTGATTCCTTGAAGTTTTATGACACTGAATCCACTAGGGATAGTGGATTCAGTGCCATAAACTTAAAATGAGGAGTTTCACCAACATTTCCTTTCATAATCATATTAGGATTATGAAAATGTTTTATACGGTAGCGAGTGAAAGCAGGACACTCGGTGATGATGTGCTTCACAGACATAAGTTGTTTACAGAGTTGACACATTGGAAGAGATTCACCGAACAGGAGGTGACGATGAGTAAAACGGGTGGGGCCAATTCGGAGACGAGTTAAAGATAACATGATAAACCGGGAGCAAATTGAAAGTAATGTATGTAGAAAACTTCATGGATTTATGGTAGTTTTCTTATCTGTACGTGTAATGCTTTGAAATATATGAAGTTTCAAAAATGAATGAATCTTATTATCCTTGTATTATTAAACAAATTAATCATAAAACGTAATAGTAAGACAGCAACTCCTGTGTCAATAAAATTTATTATTATTGGCGTAAAAATACCCTATATCATTAAATATTAGTAGCAAAAGGGAATTATTTCTGTATAAAAATGCCTATAAATTCAAGATTACGCCTAATTTTATACATTATATAATTTCTTATGTATTCAGCGTGATTTTATTTTCTACATTTAAATCTTTATACAGTAAAAGTTATTTTAGTTTCACTCATTAACTCATGGTTTATATTCATATAAATGTTATTTTAAATTTAAAACCAAAATAATTTTCTTTTATAGTTTAAAAGTTGTACTTCAAACTGGAAAGAAATTTAGTTCTCCGCCAAAATAAAATGTATTTTTACTGATGTAGAATTCAAATATAATGCTGATTTTTATTATTATTTATTATTTATAGTTGAAACAAAGAGTTACATCAGTAAATTATCTTGCTACTGTCAAGGGCTTCGGACAAAATCCACTGATAGCAGTTGTCTTAAGACCTGTCACAATTGATCTTCAATTCATCCTAATATTAACTTTTTTTCAGTCAAACGAGGTAATGTGACAAACGGTTGGTCTAGCTCTGGCTGCTATCAGTCGCCTACCAACTGTTAAAGCTCTACGATTCCTCTAATCTATCATCCAATCGCACTGACTGCCTATGAAACTTGTTACACAAATGGTTTAACAGCAGAATTATTTACTATTTGGATGGTTGGTTGGAAATTAGTGAAACTAATACCTCGTGGGACAAAATGTGCCAAACTCAACGTTACACTAAAACGTAAAACGAGAACGAGTCATGAGCGGAGGTTAAATTAATAAAATTAAAAGTTTGATAAAAATGTATAATTGTAAGAGATTAAAGCAATGATATAAGGTAAAATTATGAACTGTTATAATGGTAAAATTGTAAAGGTGACAGTGATAAACTAATGACACACAAAAATAGACCCAGGAACAAGATAAATAGGTAAAAGCTAAATGTGTTGATAACCGATGGCACGTATAATATCAAAAATATTTATATGGGGTGTGAACTAAGTCCTTTATGTTTACAGATGATGATTCAAAATAATACGGTTATTGTTAAAATTTGGTCATTCAATAAGAACAGGTTTCTCCGACATAATGATATTGCACCTGGAACAAATAGGAGCAGGTTCTCCAAGCAAAAAGTGACAATGCGTGAAGTGGGTGTGGCCAATCTGAAAACGAGTAATTACAACATCTTTTCTCCTACAAGATGATTGATGGTGCCAGGGTTCAATAGATTTTTTCAGATGGCATAGTTTATTTCCCTTTTCTTGGTCCCACACTTTCTGCCATTTGTAATAAGCTATTTTCTTAAGATGTTTCTTGATGCCATAATAAAGGATCTTACTCTAGTTGGTCATTTGCAGATTTTAGGCACTATCAGCTAGCTCATTTCCTTTAATACCGACGTGCGATTATACCCAGAAAAATGTATGCTGAAAGCCCGAGAGATAAAACTGTCATAAAGATACAGAGTCTGGAAGATTTAAGGGTTGTTTCTGGAGTTTGCAGCTGAAAAAGACTTTAAAAACCAAGAGAATCTACATAGATACATAGTGCAATATCATTTTTCACTGCAGTAAGATGACTGCATATGCAGGGCACTGCCGTTGGGAATCAGGGTCTGTGAGTTCGTATCAATCTACCGGCATATATTTAAAGCCATTTGAAATTGTCTTTTAGCAGTAGGTACTGGTAGGTCTCGGTTCTCTTGTAGTAAAAGAAGGTGCAATGTAACATTCAAAATAAATCAAACTAAAATATAGGAGAATCTCATACTATCTCCTTAAAAATCCATAACACCTACAGATATTATATAACAATTGTTAAAAATACAATTTTGGAAAATGTTATTTTTGTTTGATAAAGGGAATAATTTTTTTGGATATTTCGAGGTAATGACTTGCTTGTTTTAGGTTTAAAATAATTCATTGATCATATATCGCCCCTGTGCATTGGGATTAATGGAAATTTGTGTAAATTCCTATACAGCCTGTAAATATTTTCGAATTTATGATTAACAGTGTGTTATAGCTCAGTAATGTTCCTACGTAAGTGAAATTCCCTCGTATTTCTAATTCTCAGATAGATATACCTTAGAAATAAACTTTCATTTTCAAGCCTGAATTGCCTCCTTTCGTAGATAATTCAACTAAATTCTCTCGTAGCTTCTGGATATTAAATGAGTGCATCCACCCTTTTAAGATAGAAGTAACCCTCAAAAGCTTTAAGGAGAAATTACCCGGATACCCTAATTAACAGACGTCAATTAAAATACTTATAAGGCTGTTCCACATTCTGGACTGCAAGAATTTTAGCTTGAAATTCTGAAGTGGTTGCATTTCTCAGATTAACTTTTCACCAATGGTTTCACTGAAGAGAGGGAATGTTAGTTACATTTCAGAAAACTGAATGTTTAAACTGCTATTTGTAAAAGGTATTTATAAAAGACAGTTAAGGTTAAGTTCCACATTTTAATCTAGGTTATATGCGGTTGTTTCATCCTCAATTTAAATTTGATTTTGTATATCAATTTAATGTGTTGCGTATCATATAATTTATATGGCCAATTTTGTTCAAAATATGCCTCCTACTTTTGAGTTGTGCTTAGAAATTTATTTCATTTAAGCCTTCCTATGGTTGTGTAATAAAAGTTTTTAAAAATGTAGTGGTATTTTATAACAAACTAAACTGTTTTGCAAAGTAAAATATTCAAAGAACTAGTCAAAGTTCATAAACAAACATAATAGAAAGTTTAAAACTAACGTACTATGTGCACAAATATAATAAATATAAGTACAAAATCTATTTTAAAATTTAAACAACATCTTCCTCTGTGTTAAGGTGCAAAAGCTACTTGTAGTTTGTATAGTATTTAATAATCAAGAAATCAAGTCAATGTCTCTGCCAAAAATAATATTCTCAATCATTTGTTTCTCTATTTTTGTTATTCTCTTTGTAAATTTTCTATTCCCTGAAGGCAATCCATATAACTGAAGTTCTACTTTTATTTCACCATATATAATATTATAATTTCATTTAAAATATTTTATGTGAGAAAATATTTGTTATCTCATAACAGTTTTATTTGGAAAATCTAAATATTAATAAGTGAGGCTTGGCCCTTCCACCTGTACATTGACACTATACTTTTGGAAAATAAATATAGAGAAAATATGAATCATTAAAACGGTGTTAAAATTATTAAATACTTAACATAACTATGTTTCCTTTTGTAATTCTAATGCAAACTAGCTGCTGTAAATTACGTTATATGTTATGTTAATTTTTTTTTAATTTTATGTCGTAATGAAAGATAAAAAAGAGGTTTAACAGGTCATCAATTTACATTATACCTTTCATTTATGCTTTTTATATTAGAAATGAACTGGATGACATATATATTACCATAAAAATGGACGGAAAATGTAATTTTATCAAAATATTTCGCCTAATTTTCTTTTCAAATAAAAATAATACATCCTGTAACTCTCGAGACGTCAACACCTGCTGTAGAAGAATGACAATATGCAAGGGATATCTGATATGTGCAGAGTTTTATAAAGCATTTTAAGGCTTTTATCAGGAGAATATTTATGCAGGGAACGGAGGAGCTTAGCAAAAGAAATGTGTCTCAGCTCTTGACGAATAAAGATACGGGGAAAAAAGAGAATTCTTAACCATAATGATGCTATTTACTTTCATTCATATTGCAAACACGTAAACCACATTTCCCAAACTCTATAGTCAAAGAAGGTAATCTCTACATTAAAAATGAATTTGTGTAAATTGCTGAAAAATTTTAAGAGTGAAATGGGAATTTATAAGGGAGGCATTATAATGTCCTAACTTTCCGTAAAGAATATTTAGCTTTAGTAGCAGTAGAATTAAAAAAAGTAGAAGATGTAAGAGACATTTTAATGACTAGTAAGATCAAGAACTGTTTGTTTAGTTTCAATTATAATGCTCGTAAAACTCTTTCGTTAGCATTTAAGTTATTTAGTAAATTTGTACGTAAGTATTTAGGATGTATACTTGTGAAAGCCACATAAATTATAAGGACAGAGCTGTGCATTTGCGTGTAAGAATAAATTATTCCAGTCAATGAGTTTAGAACTATAAAAACTAATTCTCTTTTAAGGTAACCTAGTAACTTTCAAGAACATACTACTCCTAATAGCCTTTTTTCTGTAATCAGAAAAAAAGAAATGCTCGTTTTTGAATAAAATATTTACAATTTCTATTATAAAATTTAAATATTATGTTATTATAAAACTTGCAGACTTTAAAAATATTTAGTTTTCGATTTTAAGTAATTCGTTTTTAAATTAAACAAAATATTTTCACCAAATCAAGCAGATATTTTTACAGAAATATTACTTTTAAAACACATTGATTAGAAATCAAGCTTTTATATTAAACTGAAGATAAGTAGAATTTTTATAACGCGAATATTAATTATATTAATAGGATCAATGTATTTAAAGTTTCTTCCACATTTCTCCCCACTTCTTATAAGCAAAAGAAAAAAATTATTTTTCGTACAAAGATACATTTCTACACTTTAGAAATTGACGTTTCGATAGTTATTTTATTTGTGGAAATAATATATCAATTGGCATTATAAAATAGAAATGTTCGTAAACATATTTGAACTGCTTATACGTTATTAATATTTTTCTGTACATCCTATTAAAGCATTTCGCTCTTTTAAATGTATGTCAGCTTAAAGGAACTATGAAATGATAATATAAATGAAACATTTTTATACCTATGTGTGACATTTTCATAAAAAATTTGAACTTATCATTTAAATACGGTTTTGAGGTACTAGGTAGCTCAATCGGCAAAAGCAATGATCTCGTAGCTGAAGGGTTCGGGGTTCGAGCCGACTTCAGAACCACCGTGTTCGTTAATGGTGACCCGGATACGTAAAATAGGTTCTTGGTCTCCATGTCCTCCAAGTTCTCAAACGATACCTTTCGGGGCAATAGGCCATGTTTGGGGATCTTCTGCTTCGTTCCTGTTTCTAAATTTCGAAAATCCATTGAGTTAAGACTTTTTTTACCCTAGAGGTACTTGTCAAGACGTAAACCTCTGCCTTAATTAATGTTATAGTTTTAATAATTATAAATAAAGTCAAATTCTAAAAAAATATACTCAGATTCCATTTAACTATATATATTTGGAGTGTTTGAAGTAAATATTTTGTAGAAATAAAAGTAAATAGCCCAGAGAATTTTAAAAATAGTAATTTTTAAGTATAAATTACTTAATAATATTTGTTAAAAAATTAATGGGGTTAATATACTTATATTTAAATTTTCCTGTGAAAGTATTTAATAATTTCTTTTAAGACATCATAAAAACAATTTGTAATTTCCTTCCATCCCCTTAAGGATATCGAATATACATAGAGTGCGGATGACAACTTTCGAAATTCATGTTCTTTAGCGTGTCTTGTTCATAACAGAAGTGCTGTGCGCGTGTTCTTAAATACCCACTCAAGGAATCCGACATTATGCCAATTAAAATGTTGAAAGTAATGTACAAATTTCCATCAAACTTGATGTTATTGAAATTCGAACAGAGTACTTTTTATTGAAAAAAATTCTGTGTTGGAACGAGTAATTATCTAAATTAAACATTAAGCGATCTTATTACTCCGCACTAAATTCATATAAGCGTACATTAACTGAAACACAAATATTACGTATACACACACAGAGAGATATACAGATCACCCAAAATAAGAAAAGTATACTCGTATACAGTCGTGGGGAATGGTTGGTTGGAGTTTTATGGCACTGAATCCACCTGGGATATATTGTGCCAAACAAATAAACTTAATGCTATAAATATCAAGTTGAAACAGCAAGAATAAATGGAAGACAGAAGATAAAAGCAAACAAGTAAATATGTAAAACCAGTGTAACAAAGAGACAGAACAAAACCAAAAGTAAAGAAACCAGTGATAAAGCACAAAATTCAGATGTGAGGGTAAAAACCAATGTCTTTTAAAAACAGAAAGAGCTTAGGATTAGGCGAAATTTTTAAAATAGCTTTAATATTAATAGATGAAGAGTTAAAATAAAGAACACGATGTTTTTTAAACCTGGCACAATCGATAAGGACATGCTTTACGGAGATGACTGCATTACAGTGATCGCAAACTGGAGCAGATTTTTCGCGTAAAAGATGACGATGGTTAAAATGGGTATGACCAATCCAGAGGCTAGTAGGAATAACATTATGCCTTCTAGATGCTAAAGTATTCCAATTTTCAATGCTCGGTTTAATGGTACGCAATTTGTTATCAATCGTTTCATCACAAGTATCTTACACTTCTTATACAACATTTTTTTATATATGTTTTGGAATCACAATGAGATAAAGACATATCACAGAAGTGAGTAGCAGTTTTTGCCACTTTATCAGAATCCTCATTTCCTTTAATTCCCACATGTGACGGAACCCAGTAAAGAGAATGGAAAAGCCCAATTTCAAATTTTGTGGTAATTTAAACTACCTGTGTCAACCAAAATTCAAGCTAAAAGTCAAATAAGTCTTTTATTCATTTTTTAATGCATGATATGTAAAAGTAGCTGAAATTTCTAAAGGCCAATGAATGAAATGCATTGAAAAAATATGAGCGAAGTCTGAAAATGGGTTAAAGCATTTAATGATGGCTACGTCAGTGTACAAGATGAGAAGCCATGTGGGACACCTTATGTTGCTACTGAATAAGTGGTTAGGAAGCTAATTGAAAAAGATCGAGAAAACAAGCGCTTTACGATTTCATCTTTATCCAATGAATTTCCTTATGGAATTATGTCAGATGTAGTGGAAAGCTTCTATGCAGATAGGTTTTGTGGCGACTCGGTCGCACTGGTTATTTTTTGTAGTGCTAGTTTATTTTTTACATAATCGTTTATAATTCATCTCACAATACTTGTTTATGCTAATTTTTATTTTTACGAAATTGTAACTGTTAACCGAACTGTTCACTGTTCATGATATAAGCACCCGCCACTCAAGCAACAGAGGTCATTCACCTGAGTCCGACTTGCCTCGTTCTCTCGCTGCCAGCAGCCGACTTCAACGTTATACGGACTCCCGCTCCGTGCGACCTTGAGGTGCCCTCAAGTATGACTGTATGATCGCCACGACGCTGCGGAGAGTTGAAATTAAGTCTGCCGAGTTGCTGCATGTTGTTATTGATCGTTGTGAAGGATATTGTTTATAGTTTGTATTAATTTTTGTTACCACAAGCCAGTGGTTATGTTGTTATTCAAGTAGCAATAGTAAATGTCTTATTTTCCGTTCATGTGTGTGTAAGCATAATAGGTAATTTAAGCGAGTGGCAAGAGCTGGGCACCAATCAAATGTTTACCCTCTAACGTAAAAGGGCAACCTTTTCACGAGTCAGTATTAACCTACGTTAGAGCGCTTGCTTCAGTTTCAAAAGTGGATTATACAATACCATAAAATCATAAGTACTATTACAAATTACGTTGAAAATTAAATTAATGTACATGTTTTTGTGTATAACTGAAGTTGCTAAATTTGTGTTTTTAATTTCAAAAAATTATACTTATTTAAAATAAACTTTTAATATAATCGTTTTGTCTTGTCTCCATTACTTTTAAATCATCTAGTATTCTTATAGCTAACAAATTATTGGTGAATATGTAAACAATGACAAGAAGAAACTCGTATTATTGCATTTCAAACCACTTTAAAAAATATTGTAAAGATATATATATATATATACGAGTGACAGTTACAATATAAATATAAATTTATTACTAATAATTTACAAGAGTGTATTCATTTTTTAGTTTATTTATATAGTAAAATTAAGTTTATACATTCAGTGTAAAATTTTAAAGGAAAACTTTATGACAGGAATAAATGTGATGCCTACTTCAGAATATCGAAAATAAATAGTTTTACATTCTGTATGAGATCTTGCCAATGTTTGGGATACAGATGACAACTCCTTGATGTCATAGTCCTCATCTTGTCTTGATCGTGATTTAAGTACTTTGCTTAAGTACTTTATTACCTACTTAAAGCATCTATCAATGTTGCGGTTAAACATCTTGAACAGAAAGTATATTTAACCCCTTTAGAATCAAAATATGATTAAAATTTCTATTATACAGTTATTCTTGCCTTTTATTTTTTTAGAGATTTATTTATTCCTCAGAAATGTTTTATATTTTACAACAGTTTATTAGAATGGAAATATGAAAACAATTGTTAAGCCATAATTAACCTATGTATATGTTAATTAAACCATTACCTTATTGTTTATTTTAATAGACGTCTTAATACGCAAATGTGGTTATATCTAAATTATTTCACTCGTATAATAATGTTATAATTATTATTATTATTATTATAAGATGTTATGCAACTGCCTCACATACTCTTTGTAATCACTTTCGTTCATTATAGTTGCAAGAGTATAAATGTTACAAATTTTAAAACATATAGCAAACAGAATATTTGCATAACTGATGATTATTGATGTAATGTGAACCTACATAAGTATTTATTCGTGAGTCATTTTATATGTTTCAAATTCAATTAAAAGTTTCTTATATGTTCCTTAGGCTTTTATTTATAAAATCATTTCTTAATCACAATTCGTCAGCAGTTACAATTTCGGAGTAAATGGAAAGTGAACGGATTACGTTCTGGGTCATTATTTTTAAATAAAGTATTTTTTTCTTCTTTAGTGCTTTTCTTTAGAGTTAAATTTTGGATTAAAAATGAGAAAATTAATCTACTCGTACAAGTAGAGCTTAAAAAAATAACGCTACTGCGTAATGGGAATGTATGAGTCTAATCATAGTGAAATTCAATTGAAATGCAAGAGACGTGAGATAATACATATGAAATGTTTATAAAATATTCATTATGAGGTATTAAAATGGTTTATCTAAGTCCATTTCACAGTTATAGGAATACTATTATGACAACATGCTACGCACACAAGAATGACTTTTTTTCTTTATTAATAGGACATTCAAGAAAAGTTTAAACATTATATTCAGATAGTTTGTGAGAGGATAAAATTATCGTTTATGGAAGTAAAACTATTTTACATAAACCAATTGTAAACATCCAAAAATTTAAATTCCACATTATACAATATATGAGCATGGTGATTGGTTGGTTGGTTGGGGTTTCTCGGTGCAAGATCCAAACTAGGATATGCTGCTCCAAAACAAAGGATGGTTGGTTGGTTGTTTGAAGCTTTATGGCACTGAATCCTCTAGGGACATATTGTGCCAAACGCAAACCAAACAAAGGATGAAGTTTTAACTAAAATATGAATACATATATATATAAAATTTAAAAGAAGAAGTAACTGTGAGTCAAGTATATAAAAGAAAGAACATACGTAATAAACGACGTAAAGGTTGATATTAAAACTTTTTAAATTAAACAAGGTTAAAAACGCCAATGCGAATGAGAAATTCAAAAAGTTTTGGGTGGGGGTCTCACGCAAAAGTTCGCTCAAACTGGAATGAAAAGTTTTAAAATATACGTTGTAAAAACGTGTAAAACCAGCACATGAAGTTAAAACGTGATAAACGATGAGAGGAGTGTGACAGAAAGAACATTGTGGAGCAGGCTCAGCCAAAAGTAAATGTTTATGTGTGACTCTGATATGACCGATGCGAAGACGTGTTAAAATGACATCCAACTTGCGATTTCGGAAACATGGCCAAAAAGAGAAGAAAGTAAGACCTAAGAAAGTAAAGTTTGTTTCGAATTTCTAAGTTCCATTCGGCATTCCAGCGGACATTTATGTTGATGGAAATGGCTTTTTTTATATCACTGTAAGGCACAGCACCAGTGTAGAATGTAGTTGCCTGTTTTGCTAGAGTGTCCACTTTCTCGTTACTAGAAATACCAACGTAACTAGGAACCCAACAGAAAAGTATGTTTAAACTTCCCCGGGAAAGCTTTCTATGCAGCTGGATAGCCAGAGAAACGTAGCTGTGAGTATTGCAATCACATTTGAGGCTTTCCAAGACACTCTTTGAGTCGGAGTATATTATAAAGTACCTTTTATTGGTGGTAGAAGTGTATCTTAAAGCTTCGTATATAGCAATTATTTCATATGAGCATGGTAAAGCAGTTTGTAATGTTCTCAAGATGAGACCTGCTCCAAGTACCTCTCGACAAAGTTCCCTTCATCACACAGGAAAATTGAAAATTGGAATTATTATTTTTTTTTTTTTTTGTCTTCAAATCAAAAAACTGATGAAGGCCAAAAGATTTAACCAGGATATTAAAGAAATTGAAAACAAATACTGAGGACGATGGAATCAAAAAAAGATGGCAGACCCGTCTTCAATGTTGAAATGAGACGGCAATATTGAAGGATAATCTGCAAGAAAATCAAAATGGAAAATGTTTAATGGAACATGTTTGTAATACTTTTATTGAAGAATAGTCATGAACGTATTACGGAATATCTTTACAGTATTTCAGGACTGTTTAACCAAACACTTTATAGGAAAATGTGATTAATTTTAAAAACATTAAAATACGGAAAGCAACTTCTTCAGTTTAAAAAAATATTAATGTCCTAGACAAAAAAAAAAGGAAGTCATTTGTGGAATCAGCATCAAAAGTGGAAACTAGGACGTTTACTTTCAAAAAATCATTTGACAAAAATTTTAAAAATGCAGGCTGGGGTACTTATTTTATCTGCTACATCACTTATACCCACGGTTCTTGAACGGTGGCCAATTGTTTAGGGCGCTGATGGTCGGTACCGGAGTTCGTGGGTTCGAATCCTACTATGGCACGGATGTTCGTAGCCGTTCGGAATCGGCATTAAGCAGTAGGTCCCGGTCTCATTAGCCCTCGTGTGCAAAACAGTAGACCGTAGCGCTCCAAACCAAACTAACCCAAACCCACGGTTCTTAACTATAACTCGAAAGAAAATATATGTCCGAATAAATCAAGAACAAAAAAAGATTTCAACAGATGTTGCAATAAATCAGATGCTTTCAATATGCAAAATAATTGTAATTGGAGTGTAGATGTCTCGCAAAACCTACGATTCAGCAATACTTTCGAGTCAAGTATTATTCAAATCCCTGTAGAAATAAATTGCAAGGAACCAGAGGGTGATACTTAAAACACTTCGTCTTATTTTTACAAATCCCCATTAAATCCAATCCTAATTAATATTCCTCGGAGAACTAAATAAATAATACAAAACAAAAGCTGAAATGTTTGTTGGGTATTCAACATGACCAGAGACAGTCTCTCTGGGTATAATCATTTCTAGTTTCAATAATAATGATTAAAAAATAGTAGCTATATACCTACATATTCTTTATGTATACTTAGGAAAAGTCAAATGAATAAACAGGAAATCCAAAGACAACCAAGGAAGATGTGAGAGTTTGAAACTTATTTTAGGTCAAAGTCAGCGCTTTCGTCTTTCTTAAATTAAAAATAAAATTAGGTAAAATAGGTTAATGAAATAGTTTAAAAATAAAATATTAAAAAGATCTTAAAATGTAATAAAATTATTTAAAATTGCAAAAGTAGGAGAAAACAGACAACTTTTATATCTCTTCTATTTTGCGTTCTGTACTTCAAATATACAGAACGCAATCCTTCATAGAACTTTCATAGAACATAGAACCCTTCATAGAACTTCCTTGGGAGGCGAAAGACTTAATGAGAAAATGATTTTTTTTATTTCCCTTTTTGTATTTCGTTTTTCTTTTGTACATTACATGTCAATTGTTTTCGACCAATGGAAATAGAATTTCAAATAATATTTTTATATATTCTAGTCCTTTCATATGAATATTGATAGATTAATTTTGAGTGTGTGTAAACTATTATTTAATTAGCTCAGTTGCAAAAAATATAATACAACGAGGCTAAAATTGTCATTATTTAATAAAATAGCTGAGCTGAAGCTTGTTTAGACAATTTAAATATTGAGTGTACCATAATTTTTATTTAATTAATTGATATTATAATTTATTTCGCATCGCCAAAACTATTTTCCTGGTAATTCCATTATTTATCTCCAGTTGGATATCTGTTGCAATGCAAACTGTTTAAATTTCTTTTTTGTTAGAGATGCATAAAATTAAATAACAATTTATCGTACATTTAAAATTGCAAGTGGTATTTAACATTTCCTAATATTAATGACAGATATTTATAATTTCACTAAAATTATTCATAGCTGTTTAAACAAAGTTTTCTTTTTTCCAAATGCATTTTCATTATTTACATTATTCAAGCAGAAAATTACTTGTGTATTTTTACGAAATGCAAATAGAATTAAATTGCTCTCGGTTACAAAATCCCATTCCAAAATCCAATTTATAAGCTTGTCGAAATTGAGCTGTGAGGCATTTACTAAAAGAACTTCAAATAAATTTAACATGCATAGTCGATACACCAATACTAATGCTAACGCATCACTGACTTTAAAGCAATAGTGAGCCACAAATATATGAGCCTGAATATATCCGGTCCAACGGTTGATTTGCTCCCCTGCAAAATTCAAAGTTGACTGCATCCTCGAGTGGCCACTTATTTCACTCAGATACAATCTTCTATTGACAGTGGAAGAGGACAGGTCTCTGGTTTTAGAAGAATACAGCTGGATTTCATAGTTAGAGACGAATTTATTTTAACAAATAATTACAGCATTGCATTTATTGATGCAATTTCCTTTGCCTTACGTCTCTTATATGTGTACTAATGCCAGATTTTCAGTAATTAGATATAGCAAATAAACGGTATACTACAAAAGTCAGATCTGAGAAGTTTTATCGTTTGAAATGTGAAAAATAAATCGAAAATATGAAACTAAAATTCACAAAAAATTTAAAAATGGAAGGACTGAAACATTTTTGACTTTATAGGAATGTACAAAAGTCAAAGCATAAAATTTCATATCACTGTAGATTTTTTAAAATTAGTAAAATTGGATAAATGATAGGTACTTATTTTTGTAATTTACAGAATTATATAAAACCTTTAAAGATATGACTAAACATATAACAACTTTTATTAAATAAACGTACAAAATCTTGAAATTTATTTAATAAATGATTTCACTGGAATACATTTCAGCAGATTTTACCTTTATTTTTGTAAAATATAAAACATGCATATTAATAGTATACGTTATATTAATGAGTATTAAGCAACATTAGAATAGAAATTTTATAATTTCAAGTTTTCAAAACTTTTTGATCTCGTTTATTTTTCAATTTTCTTTATTTTTTAAAAAAAAAGTAAAATTACAATGTTATAAGAAAAGCACTAAGGATAGTAAAACAAAATATTTTTAATAATAAAGAGTTAATCACTTTCAAAATAATAAACCCCACTTTATATATAAATATATTCCCAAAGATTTATTAAATTTTTAACCGAATCGGCTGAAAACAAAATATTAGTTTTTAACGTACACTGTTGCCATAGTAAAACTATATTTTATTATTTTTACAAGTAATCTAAAAATTTAAATCCTGGATTAATATATAATTTAAAATTAATAGAAATTGGAGTTTAAAAATCATTTAAATTACTCTTTTCATTTCTATTTCTCTTGTATTTTCTTTAAAGGAAATATTAAAAAATAAATCAATATTCGTTTACACATATTCGTGTATACAAATATGTATCTATATAAGTACAATCAATATAGGTTAGGTTTGCTTTTAGGGTTTTATGGCGCAAAATCAACTAAGGACATACTGCGCCAAACAAAAGAGTAAATCAGTACAGTACAATCAATATAGTTTTTTTTTAATATTTTATGAATTAGAGGCGTAAAGATAAAATATGTCGTTATTTAAATTTTAACGTTTTAATGAATGAGAAGAATTCAAATTAATTCAAACTTGATGAATATTAAAAGAACTATATAAAAAGTTTGAAAATATAGAAAGTTGAAATTTCAAAAATCAAATCGAAAATTAAATGGAAAAACTAATTTTTGTCGGAATCAATCCAATCCCTTTACACAGAGGGTTGCTTAGCATATGTATATAGAAAGAGCTGAATAACTAAGTATTCTTGAAATAAAATTAACATTTTTTTAAATTAAAAGCTAAAAGATGTGAAACAACTTGCTCAACATCTTTAATTTTGGATAGCAATAAAAATAAACAATTCAATGAAAATATCCTCTCCCTTCGATTGTCATCATGGTATTGTAAATCACGTTATATTAACATTCTATTTACAACTGGAATATAAACTAACAAAGCCGCATATTGGATTTAGTGGAGAGTTGCAATTCTTTTAAAATTTTTATTCTAATATCTATCGTATATCTTATACATTTATTATGAAACATTTCATTCTATCTCTTTTTCTACAAATTAAATTAGACTGATTTTTAAATTAACTTAGACTGAAAGTTTGTTAATTCTGTAAGACTGACTTAAAACATTTTACTGATCTAAAACAGTACGATACATGTAAAAGAATGGATTGAATTTATTAATATAACTATTTACCTCAAAAATGAAAAAAAAAAATAAGAAAATGCAACTTGGACAAGTTGACATGAGATAAGGCCTTAATTGGAACTAGGTGATTTCGAATACGGTTGACTAAAAAATATAAGATAATAGAAGCTTGTCAAGTCAGATTCAATGGTTGAAATATTCCAGTGAAAGTCATCCCAGGCTCAAGGTTCAAAATAATATAAAAAGCAATGAATTCAAAAGTCATTGATGAGGAGGAAGAAAAGAAGCTAAAACGTGTTACAGAACCAAAGGTAACTAAATAGATAGAAAAGGAATTGCCGGAAAGCATGTCCAATATGAACTGGATATATACAGCAGTTAAGAATTTAGATAGTACAAGAACTTGCATTTTTTAGTACATGAAAAGGTATAGTACAAGATTTTGATCACATAATGACAACGAAAACGTGACAATAATATTTTATTCGGAAAAGAATACTTGTCTTCAGTTGAAATAACAAGTACTCTGGTGAGATGATAACAGTGCTGAAACAAAGCAATAGAAGCACTTATTCCTCAAAATTATATAGAAGCAAAAGAATTTCAATAAGGCAAAAATTAGACGGAAGCTATGAAAGACGAAATGAATATAATGAACAAAAGATAAATATAGGAGTCAGAATAAGAGCTAACTAAATCAAAAGGGTTAAGTAGCAGGTGGGTGTAAAATGTCAAACAGGGCAATAAATGTAAAACTGCCATTTATAGAGCATTATTAGTTGCTCTAGAATTTAAGCAAAAGGGTGGAAATTTTGAAGACGTGTACGATCCAGTTTTTTTTTTCCGTCTGGTCGTTTTTTGGAATAATTTTTCTATTTTGGTAAATTTAATTTAATTTTTATTTTGCTTCAAAGTTAAATAGTTGATAACCTACTAATGATCAAATTTTTCAATAGTTCTTTTATTAATGAGACGTTTTAAGTATAATATACCCTTATCATCATTAATATTCTTTTTATAGCGATCGTACAGAATAAAATGCAACTATTACTGTTTTTGTCCATTCCGTTGAAACTATAACAGGTCATCACAATGCATTTCTTTAACAGTGGTTAAAATAAAAAGTAAAATATTAGTTTTTATTTAATTAATAATAATTTTAAAAATAAACATTACTAAAAGTACCCCATGTGCATTCCTTTTACACATAGTACAGCCACATCTATTGGGAAGATACCTTTTAGACTTTTGATGGAGTTTTTTTACCAAGATCATTCTCTAAGCATTCTAAAATAATTAAATAACTTATATAATAATCTTTTCCTCTTTCATATGTCTATAATAGTTATATTATGTAGATTATCACAGATAATGAGTTTTGACATTTTTCTAATTCGAAAGAGAATCGTTAAATTTGATAGTTATATAAAAGTTAGAATTTTGCATGGCATGTTTCATATATTCATAAAATAGAAAATTTTTCTTTCAAAATCATTAAAAGCTATTAGTAGTAATATTTTCATTGTATGTTGTGGTAGCAATTATATTCTGTTTACAATTATGAATACCGAAAATGTTTTTCTGCTTCTCTTTCTTAGTTATATTTGAATAAGACAGAAAAATTGCATTTTAATCCACATTTTTACAATTTAAATTTAACTGCATTCTTAAATGACTTCGTTTACTCTAACAAAGTAAATTATAATAAAAAAGACTTGTAGGATCAGATATTTAACGGTGTTTAATTTCTTAAGATACAACAATGATATCTCTACTATATGAATGCAAACAATTTCATTTTCTTGTTTAACGTTGAAAATTGTTTATCTTGAAACACATTTTTACAATGTATGTTTCATCCCACAGTGGTAATACAACTACGATTACAACTTTTTTCGTGTGATTAAATTTCATTAACACCAAAACTAATTACTCAATCTGCATTCTTTTGCTCATTCATCAGATGTGCGAAAACATACTAGCTTGAGCATAAAAGATACGTGTTCTACGAAAATGGAGTGTATATAAGACTGAAAAAACTTGCATCATCTGTGAAAGAGCATGTAGGTTCCTTCTTAATTAAAATTTCTGGCACAATGCAGAATAATGGTTCGTTGTAGGGTAATTTGTTTCGAACGGAATAAAAAAGAGTCAACTTCATTTGAGAACTGAGCAGATGCTAGTTCTCTGTTTTTACTGATTGTTTCAACGCTAGTAGTAAATTCCCCTATTCAATAATAAAATAGAAAAAGAAACGCTGCCAAATAGATTGAAAAAAAATTAATCTAACAAATTGGATTTTATCCCATTTGCCTATAAGTCTTATTTTTAATAAATGGATGTATGCAGTGAATATTCATCTTATAGGTTAATAGTACTTTAAGAAATCGCGTAAAGAGTTTAAAGCACATTGTTGATTTGAGACATATTTTAAGATGAAAAATTAACTGTCATCTTTCTTACATTTTAATAAACAATTGTCAAGATAAATTCCACAGCACATTTTTATGTAATTTTAAAGATATTAATGTTTATTTTTAATTTTAAAATTAAAAGAAACACAGCAAAAAGTTTTAGAAAAATTGTTTAATCCAAACGGTTTAGTTTGATTTGGAACGGTACGGTCTACTATATTACTACACGAAGGCTAGTGAGACAAGGAATTACTGCTTAAAAAGGATTTCGAATGTCTAGGAAAATCCATAATATCCGATTTTATGATCCCCGGTACCAAAGAGCGGTGTCCTACGCATTCAGCCTTGGATCGGCTCTTAGTCGAAATGAAAGCAATTATACATACTTTTACAAAACTTGTGATACATTTCAAACGTAAGAGAAGTAAAGAATTCAAATATTTAGTCAAAATAATAAAGCTTTTATCAGGAGTAACGATTTTTTATCGTCTTAAATCTAAAAATATATAAAATTTCCGTACCATTTCTTATGTAGCTGTTTGTATGAAATTGTTTCCAAAAAAACTCGCATAAGAAATGTCTTGATTTTCAGCAAAATATTTATAAACAAATGCATTTTGATTATTTTCTGGATTCATAAAAATGATATCAAGCCGGTAAACGCCATATTTCTAGTTGCATGATAAAACGTATTTGTTAATGCCAGGGAAAAGAGAAAAATAAAAATGATCTCTTTTGAGAAGTATTCTTTCTTATTTTGTAGTACAGGTGTATAAATAATCTCACGTGGAAGTGAATAGCAAACCATGTTATCTATAACATTTTTTCTTGCATTTGCCATTTCAGCGATATATTTCCATTCATGAAACCTACATATACACATGCTATTATTCATTCTAGCTGCACCTTTACATAAAGAAGAAACTGTCAGCGTTACAAGTATGTCTTTTTATGACACCTACAGCATCGAAAGGTCATTTTATTCTTAACAATAGTGCACATTTTTACGTTAGTAATATAGCATTAACTAACTCAGTCGGAGGAAGTACCTACGTATGTGTGTATAAATTATAAAAATATTAGGATCTATATAAAAGTTCAAAGCAAATGATATGTAAAGTGTGTAATTTTGAAACTTAATATGTAGACTTCTGTATTTTTAAAAGATTTAAGTTATCTAAAACCTGCTTTATTTTGCTTTAAAATTTGGAGGTAAAGGAAACTGACAACTTTTAAATCCCGATTAAACTAATTTAGATAGAAAACTTAAGTTCTCTGAAAGAAAAACAGATACTCTACCTGAACTGTATAGAGGTAGGTGTTAAAATAAGAGAAACAATTTAGAAACCGTTAGTTTAAAAGGTATTAAACCCATTTATTAAAAACTTTAAATTAGATACCTGGAAAAATGGAATTTTTCATATTTTGTAGCTAAAAGCGTCAAGGTTAAAACAATTTTCGGAATTTAAGAAAAAAGTTTAACTGCATTTTTACTGATATCCAGCATTCCGCTAAAAAATTAATATATGGAGTTAGAGAAAATGTTCAGATACATTCCGAGATTTCAATTTAAGGTATCGGTTACCTCTTGGTTACGGTAAAATGTCCATTATCATAATACTGGTAACATACGACACATATCAAAGATAGCATATTGCAACTTCGTAAATGTTATCTTTATGATATATGATCATTCCCAAGTTATATCCCCAGTTATGTACACCGTTATTCCAAAATGTGGCTGCAATATATAGAAACATTCTTGGTATGTGACAAAAATGTTTTAAAAGCACTCTCCCTCATTTCATTTCCCTTTAGTACAGCACACAATGTATCAAACGTTTAAATACGTATCAAATACAGTGATACGTATTTGCAACATGTAGGATACACTGTGTTATATATGAGTTATCACCGCAGTCGTTTTCTTTTTGGGCGTGTTACGTGTTTGGAGTTAGCAATAAATTCATTGGTTGATAAATTTATAAATATAGGTTACTAAAATTTACTTACGTATATTGATTTTTAATTAAAAAATTTTTAGTGTTTCTTTTTTTAAATGTTCAAATTATTTTCAGTTAATGATTAATTATAATTATACTTTATTATGATATTTTAGAAAATTTTAGTTACCTTTATCTATACATTCATTAATCTAGAAATGTATCTCAAACTCCAAACGAGTGGCGTAGCGAATGAGGGGGGGGGGGGTTACTAGAGTATTGTAACAGCCATAAGGTTTGCTGTATTAAATTTGAGATGTAGTTGTTGTATAGAGTTTATAAGCTCTGAGTCCTCTTGGGATATATTGTGACAAACAAATAGTCCCTGCCTTAGACACAAACAATCACAACATAAGAACAATTTTGGTTGGTTAGTTGATTTTAAGGTTTTATGGCGCAAAATCAACTAAGGACATACTGCACCAAACAAGAGAGTAAATCAGCACATGAAAGAAAAGAAAACCAGAAGGTAAAACTAGCAAAAGTTTATGAATAAACGATCAAACTATTAAAAAACCACACAAAAACAGATACCACAAAGACACCCAACGAGAAACAATCGTGTTCTTTTATTTTTACACTAGCCACAGCAGAAAATACGCAGATAGCAGTTTAATTCGCCATGATTTATTTGAAAATAAAATAGCTCAAAAAGTATTTTCAGGCGTACATGGGACGATAGTAAGTATATCAATACTATATTGTTTTTGTAAACGTCACAGTTTATCTTAAATTAACTTCAGAAATGTTAACTTTTCTTTTCAATAAATTTATAAATTTGTGTTAAATCATTTTGCTATTAGAAATCTATATGGTTGGTTGGTTGGATGGAGTTTTATGACACTAAGTCCTCTTGGGACATATTGTGCCAAACAAATAGTTAAAATGAATTCTACAATGATTAAGTCAAAACAGCTATAAAATATGACTGAAGATAAAAATAAATCTATATGAAAATCAGTTTTAAATCCTTTTGTATCGAGTTCATTTTTACCCGGCTTTATATACTTTGAATACAGTTACCTATCAATAAAACGACACACGAATTCTATTTATAAAAAAAGAAAAAAACATTTATTGAAAAGCACGTGTAAAAGTATGCAGTTTTCTGAAACATTTCACGGTTCATTACGTTTTATTAAATATTTATAATCAGTTATTTATCATTTATATTGTTTATTACATGTTATATTTTAGGCCTAAAAGATATTTCTCTTTTACTTATCAAAAATATCTTTGATTGTTGTCCACACGCAGAAAATGCTAAAACACATCTGATAAATAAATTGCTTTTGTAGATCACGGTATAAATAAAATCATCAAGTCAATCCACCATCAGAAAATAGTAAAATAATAACTCTCTAATCCATTTTGAAATTTTCGCAACCATATATTTTACAATCTTAATAAGAACTTAAAATCCTGATAATTTGGATTCATTTTTTTTCTCGTACCCCCAAAGCAACAACCTGTGGAGTTGAATTCTACCACTAATAATAAGTATACAGTTTACACAATTAAATATATTTTAAAATTTAACTAAAATTATACACCAAGTTTATTACTTTTAAACACATTTTTTAAACAATAATATAATTTAAGCTTTAAAGCAGATTTTCTAACATTGAAGAGAGCCTGAAATTATAACAATTTCAGACTCTCTTGATTTATATTTTAAATGTGCTTATTATCGTTCGTTGGTTTGGAATGCTCCGGTCACTTATTTTGCAACACGAGGGGTAATGATACTATAACCTACTGCTTAAAGGGAATTCCTTATAATTAAGAACATCTATATCGGGTTACTACGAACTCCGGTATCAAACATCAGCCCCCGTGCCCATTCGGTCGTGTTGTGTTATATGTAACAACTTAAAATAGGCTAAAACATACCGTGATGCTTCAACTAGTGATAAATGTCTTTTTTAAAGCCCTCTAATAATATAACAAAAGTAAATTTATCACATCATTTTTATCAATTTATAATGGTTAATAAACTAGACTAGCAATTTTTTATTTTCAAATACCGAATAACTCAGCAAAATGTAAAGTTGGCAAAAAAAAATCTTTTTAGTTAGACATATCACTGCACGAATCTTGTTCTATATCTGTTAGGCAACGTTAGTCTTTCAAAAAGGCAGCTAGTCCTTTTAAGATTCTCTACGATCTCCCATTAATAGGAAACAGGACCGTCTATATCACGGAGCCATCTATCATCAAATTGCACGCATTAGCTGAAGCATTCATTTCATCTTTTGTCATGTCTGTGTTTTGCTAATTACTGGCAGAATGTCTTTTTGTATCCCCATAACCACCAATTTCATTTTAAAGAATGGTCTTCATCTGGGGTCAGCAATGAAACACTGAAATTAAACATAACAGTATGATAGCCCTGAGAAACTCGGAAAGATTTACTTCACTGCAACCTATAAAGACAGAAAGAGACAAGATAAAAATGAAAAAAGGGATTAATATCATAGAAGTATATATGTAAGTAAAAAGCTACACACACAGATATATATGTATATATATATATATATATATATATATATATATATATATATATATATATATATATATATATATATATATATATCTTTGTACCAACTAAGCTTTTACTTTTCTTCTTTAGTTTCTAACTCGCGTCTGAGAAAAAAAAGAAATTAATACATTTTCCCCCATATTTCGAAAAGGTTCAGTTAGTTTAACCACATATTAAGAAAATTTGTAATCTCTTTTGTTTTTTCAAATTTAAATAATTCTGTTCCGTATATATATTATTTCTAAATTTGCAACTAAGTTAATTTTTTATCTATATTTAGATATGACAAAAGTTTCCATGCTTCAAGACAAAAACTGTAAAAAAAACATCTAATCTTGCTAGAGTACAACTCTTCATCTATTCTTATGTTATTGATCGGCTTGAAACAGCTTACACATTTTTCTGAAAAAGATTCTGTACTTCCAAAATCACTACACATTTATCCTGATTTACTGTAGAAGGTTTTGTTGATTTGATATCAAATCTCACAATTCTTTATTTTACAAAATTTGTTTCTGAATATAGTTTACTTGCGGAAACTCAAACAACATAGAGTAACCACAATTAATCAGGTCCAAGGCTTTTAGCTCCTGAATCTCTATAGAAGAAAAATATGCTGAAAGCTTTTATCTTGAATAACACCAATTGCCATTCTTTATTAATCTATCTAGCTTTTGCTAATTTGTCTACTCGAGAACCAAGTTAGATCATAGAATTGTATTCTATCCCCTGTGAGCCATTACGAACTATGATTACATTGCAATTTTCAGAATGATCAATTTCAGTAATTTCAGATCAATTTTGTCACTTTCAGAACTAGATGATAGAGGAGACAAAATTTTAATCTTCATAACCTCAATTTAAATCACATAACCCCACCCCATTTATATTAACTTTAATACAACACTCAGAAACAATGACATTTTTGGTGAATATTTCCCTTTTACTGTGGCATTTTAAAAAATATTAAAAATAGTTAAACAGATTTAAGAAATATCTTGTGGGTTAAACTCAGAATTAATTATGAGTATATCAGAGATATATTGATCTCAAAATCAAGCGTACAGAGGGCAATACGATGACATTTCAATGGATGGATGGATAATTGGAATTTATGGACACTGAATCCCACATGGAATATTGTGCTAAATCGATGAGTACCATAAAAAGACAGTGAAATATGTAAAAATATACAGGATACAATAGTAAAAATTGGAACACAAAAACACTATAAAAAAGTAAGAAAGAAGTGGAACGGTAACTTATAAGAATATGTAAATTAAGATTTCTTCGAATGGTATTTTTTTACATTTTGTCAGGACGTATTTCGTTTCAGATGTCATCTACCCTTCCATAGAGGAAAAACAATGTAATCGTGATTAGGCTTCGAATTGGACATGCTCGTTTTACCCATGGGCACCTTCTTGGTGAACCTGTCCCGGAATGTAACAGTTGCAATGCCCCTGTGTCCATTGATATGTCCGTGAAGTACATATTAGTTGAGTGCCTAAATTTTAAAGCCATCGTCATTTTTTATACCCACGACATTCACCTAAAAGATTTGCTTGGCACTACTACTCATCCTAATGTTTTTCCTTACTGAGAGACATCAGGTTTTACCATCATCTCATTTTTTCTTCTTCCCCTCTGTCATTTCTAACTCACGGAAGTAAAACAACAAAATGAAACGTGGAAGAGTTCTAGAGGTATATTAAATGTTGGAATTATATTAATTTGAATTGACGCCAAATAATATTTCTAGGTAAATTGCCCCACAAAATTAGTTTTTAAGCTTTAGCCTCAAAACTCGATAGAAAAAAACTTTCATGCATTGTATAAAAGTGTCTAAAACATAATTTCTTTTATAATTGCCTTGGTGTCGAAAAGACACATTCCGTCGTTCTAGTACTAAAGTTGAGCGTATTATCAAATTGTTTCAACTCTTAAACTTGAGTAAAGTGAATTTAAGACGTATTTTATAGTCGAATGGGTAAAGCCCTGCTCTTCAGTACTGGATTTCATGGCATGGATTTTCAAAGCCATTTTGGAATCGATTTGATGGTTGGTTGGTTGGTTGGTTGAATGAGGTTTTCTGGCGCAAAATCCAAGTAAGGATATGCTTCGCCAATCGAAAGAGTGATATTGTAAAACAGAAAGAAATATAATTTAAAAGTAGAGAACACTATTCAGTGCTTGAAAGATAAAATACAAATAACAAATGATGTAAAGGGTCGCATTAAAATACTTTTTAAAATTAAACAAGGTTAAAGATATCAATGCGAATCAGGAATTCAAAACGTTTTGGGTGGGGGTCTCACCCAAAAGTTCGCTTAGACTGGGATGAAAAGTTTTAAAATATATATTGTAAAAAGGTGTAAAAGAGGTACATGATGTTAAAATATGATGAACAGTGAGATAAGTGTGGTAGAAAGAACATTGTGGAGCAGGTTCAGCAAATAGTAAGTGCTTATGAGTAAGTCTAGTATGACCAATGCGAAGACGTGCTAAAATAACATCCAATTTGCGGTTTTGGAGACATGGCCAAAAAGATATCGACGGTCTAATAAAGTGAAGCTTATTTTGAGTTTCCAACTTTCATTCGGCATCCCAGCGGTCGGAATCGACTTGAAGCAGCAAGTCCCGGCCTCACTAGCCCTCCTGTAATAAAATAGTTATACAGTAGCACTCCCCACCAACCTTTTCTATGCTTAAACAGGATTATCTGAACTAGAGAGCACATTTCAGTTGTCAAATTTCAGTTGAAAAGTTAAATATTTTAATAAAGTGTTACCCAACATGGCGTTTAACTCCTTCACCTCCTTTAGATTAATATCTTTGGTTGGAAAACTTCAGTAGCATTTGCAATTTTCCAGCCGTTGTTATAAGTAGAACTCTATATTCAAACCAAGACCCATACTCCGTATCTGGTAGATCCTTTACGTGAATAATTACTCAGTCACTATCACATAAATCTTTAAATGCCTGGTCTAGATCTGTTCATTAAATTTCAGTCTGCCTAAATCTCAGGCCTATAACATAATAGATGTATTTACAGATGAACAATAATATAAAGTTAACACAAACTAAAACACTAAATAACGTCTCAAACGAAAGGAACAATTCTGTTTCACTCCTAATCGTCAATGGAATACCGAACCAGGCGAGAAACCCGAAGCCATATTTCTTATATATGCCTAGATATAGAATATCAACATAATACATGATTTTCACTTTTTTAGGCGGATAAACATTCAGACAAGTACATAGATTAAAACGAAAAACTATTACGTCATATTTTTTTAACACTTATAAAAAAAAAGAATTTTAGATTAACATGATAAAAACAAATTAATTTCCTGTCCAGCACATTGAAATACCCCATGCTGCTATCGAAAACATTTCTTTCAAACAAGTTTAAGTTTTTTCAAGTTTTTTCTGATTCCTTTATAAATGATGGAGTTTTAAAGTAATCAATCTGATTACTGCACTTTTATTGTTGAAAACATAAAATGTAAAATGCAAAATTGCACATACTGTAATTTTTAAAAAGAAAGTTTATAACAAGTTTTCCCTTGTTATTAAATGAAGCCAAAATCTAAAATTGAATAGCGATTTCTAAATTTTATTTCACTTATCTCTCTCCAATATAGAATCTATATATTGATATTTAAATTTTTACTCTTATAAACTTCGTCATCCAGTATTTGTTTAATATAATTTTTTGGTAGATAATTCGCTTCTCTGCAACAAGAATAAATTTAAATTGAATTCGTAAACAAAACCGAGTAAACACAATGTTATGCGGGTTGTTAGAAACTACATTCAGCCAAAATTGAGAATGTTTGGACGATAACTTAATCACTATGTATATTATAAACTTAAAAACAAATCCCCTGTATAAGAAAAAAATTAAAATGGTATTAAAAATTAAAATATTCATTAAATGTCTTGCAGAAAGTGATAAAAGAAGCTGACGTGATAAAGCTTTCTTCACTATAGCGTTGTCGCTATTTCAAATAAATGGGAATAATACATATGTAATATAAAATAATTTAAGCATCCATATTTCCTCGAATAAGATTTTAGAAATAAGGGAGGTGGTAGGCATTTTAAAGCGTGTTTGGAAATTATTAGAGTTAAGAATTTTTTTACACGCATATCTTGAAGCATGACTAAAATAACATTTTTTTAAAAACTAAAATTCAGATAATTTTTTAGTTCGAATTTCGTTAATTTTTAAATTTTTTCTTCTACTTTTGCTTTAGGATTACTTAAAACTATCTTTTGAACATTTTTGTTTATAATTTTGTAGACAGATTGAAAAGTTAGTTTGAAAATACTTTTATGTATATACATTAAATGTCAATGAAAAATTCAAAACTATATGAATTGCTTTTTAATAATCTATATAACGTCGTAATTAAACGAATATTCAGATATAATTTAGTGTATGTTAATAGTGTTTGGTAAAATTTGGAAGCATCAAGGGAAAACTAATTCTCGAGAAGTATTTTAAAAATTAACAAAGCAATTTATAAGTAATTTTTTAATTGTGTATTCGGATTTTTAAAAACTATTAGTTCGATTAACTTATTAATACTTAAATTATATGCGTTATGCCTCATACAAAATCAAAAGTTCCTGTCTTATTACAGTGATAAAAAATTTTATTCTAGTTAATTAAACTAAAATCTGACAATTTGTACTTGAATTTGAACCTAATAAGCTTACGAATCAGAAATAATTGTTGATCAAGATAAGGGCTATAATTTTACTTTTGAGTATATATTTAGTTGTCATAAGTTCTGATACAAACGTTTGAGACAGCCTGATATCATTCAGACGCAGAGTGTTATTTGAAATTCTAAGTCAGTAGAACGAACGTGAAACAGAAGCGAGAAGCAGTGATTGTCCTGCATAAAAAGCGGAGAGGCAGTCGAAGATTTTTAACTTGGCATCACAGGCGCGAGAAAAACTGATAGGATTGCACGAGCAGTGTATCTCGTGTCTTCCTACTTTCTACCATAAAATCAATACACTAAAGGCAATATAATAAGAAACAGAGCAAAATACATTCATAAACATCTTTGAAAATGCTATTTGTATTGAATTTGCACACTCTCTGCAAATACATGCCATGTGTTCCAAATTTTTGTGCCCGTTTTGTACATATTCAGTTTTTCTGTCGTTTTTATTAGAATGTTCATCCCATCTTTTTTAAACTTCTTGCTATGTTTTGCATCTTTCTCTAAAAAGAATGTTTTTTGATTGACTCGATGAAAATGTTAGTGCAGTTTAGTAAACTATGTATCCTTTCAAAAAATATTAGATTCTAAACTTCCAAATGAGAAGTTACATTTATCAAAATGCATATCATTTCAGAGATTTTCGTAATAGTATTTTTCAATGAAATCTTAACATTGTAATTGGTTGGTTGATTGGTTGGTTGGTTTTAAGGTTTTATGGCGCAAAACGACTGAGGCCATACTAACATTAGAATTAGAATTTTATAGAATCCATTTTTTTTTTCATAGTATCCTTTCGCAAAAATGAACATTTTTATTTTAATCAGCGTTTTCCATTTCGGTATATCCGCTTCAATTTTAGTTGATACATAGCTACTATTTTTTTTTGTTGTTATTCTTCATCCTCATTCTAAATGTCTAATACTAGCATATAAACTTAAATATTGCATTTCTTCATCATAAATGTGATGATAAAGTGGTTTAAAAACGTATTTCCCCTACTCAAGAAATGGAATATAAATGCTCACGCATGGTATATGCTTGCTTAAGGCTATTCCGAACTGTATACAATTCCTAAACCGCTCCACATCAAATCTTATAACCTTAAAGTCAGCCCTATGGAGCATTGTTTTCCCATTCAAAATTGGAAAGAAATATGCAAGAAAACCGGACAATGGGTAAGTTACATCCTCCTCGAGTATTACCAGATTAAGGCTTCTAAATATTTAAACATCAACGACATATTTATTCATCGAACAGTTAAAAGATCTTCTGAAACCAACGGCACTGCAAACCGTACTAGAAGCGGTCATCTGCTCTCAGAGAGAACATCATTCCTCGTCAAAAAGTAGGGAGAGAATTCCTCAACATCTTTGTCGAAATAACTCGACTTGCTTAACAAATAAACGTATCTAACAGAACATTATGTCGCTTATTAAAACGAAGACCTCTAACAAGGGGATTATAAAATAACTGGTCGTTTTATTACCAAAGAATTAAAGCATCAGAGATAATCTAAAGCAGTCTAAAGAGGTAATCTAAGTTTAGTTGTATGTAGCTCTTTTGTCTGTAGCCGTTATGGCACGAAATAATAGCTACAGACAATTTCTGTTTGCAAACCAGAAAAACATTTAACATTAAAGAATCTTTCAACTACCAGAATGACTACGAATACTCAAGGAATGCTCAGGAAGCAAAAGAGATTTTTAAAAATGTGTTCAAAAAGCTTATCGTTTAGCTTACTTGACGGTTTGGTACGATTCAGACATTAAGACGTCACAGAGATTCATTTCTGCATGAAATGAATGAAAACATGGCAAAAACACGATAAGAAAACGAATTAGGAAGCACTTGACTGTAAACCTATTCAATGGAGACGAATGGACTTTTCAACAGGGCTTTTGGTTTGGTTTGGTTCGGTTTGGAGTGCTACGGTCTACTTTTTAGAACAGGGCTTTTATCCTGTTCATAAGGCGTGGATGACCCAAAGGTAGTTGAGACAAAATATGCCAGATTTCATAGAAAACAAAGATTGGCCTTCAAGCTCTCTGGATTCAAATCAACTGAACTATAAATTTTCGTCGGTATAAAAACAAAGATGTACGGAAAACAGCATGTCGATTTGAAAAGCTTTCAATATTCTTAAAAAAAATTAGCAGTGATTGAAATTTCCGCAGAAATAGTGCCGTCCTCGATAGATGACTAGTGCAAGTCTTAAATCCTTTGTGAAGACGAAAAGCGATCACTTTGAATAAAAAAGTGCAATGTAAATTTAAGATCAAATAAAACTTTAAAATTTACTTTTAAGTCTGATTACAATTTTTTCACTTCTCTATTCTTGCACCCAAACTTATGGTAGAACTTCGTAAAATGTTATTGTGTGATCTTATTCAACTGAGAGACATATAGTTCTAAAAACTTTTGACGACTGAATAATACTCTAAACTTATTTTATATTTTAAAAATAAGATTACATTTCTTTTATTACCTTGTAACTTAATTGTTTGTCATAGAAAGGAATTTTCCCGCATCTTATAATTCTAAACACCAATACTAAAATATTCTTCACTAGCTTTGAGTATTTATTGTAATGAATTATTTGTAAAAGCCGACTGTCTGGAAGTAATCTCTTAGAAGTTCAATGTACTGGCTAGGAATTGAAACCAGCATGCTTGTTAATTATTTCTCAATTTGTAGGGAATTAACATGTTTGGTGACACATTACGCCAAAGGAAAGGTTGTAGAAACAGTATTTTCCATTACTATAATACACCTACGTAAATGGTGCATTAAAAAGCAAGCAATTTTTTGTTCAATTAGTACAAGAAATAATGAATCTCATTGCAATTTGTTATTTGATGTTTATCATAGTGTATTCTTTAGTATTTGTGGGCTCTAAGTCGAAGCTTTTTATGACTTCTTGTTTAAAACCTGATTATTCCATAATTTAAGTAGATTTTTGAAATAAAAATAATTTGCCAATAGACATTTAGGATTACTCAAAATTGAAACACGTAGCACACAACAATTGGTTTCAGATATAGAATTTCAGTGAATGCCAGTAATGCGCAAGCAGCAGAAAGTCACAGAAAGAATAATTGCAAAACTTAGTTTAAATGTTTGCTTGGATGAAATCTGGATAAGAAAAATTTGAGGGTGAAATAAATTCCAAACAAAAATGGTAAAATTTGAAATAATTGAGCATAAACACTGAACAAGAAAATTGGAAGCACAACTTCAGTGTGCGAAAGAAGCTTTAGACATACTAGAAGATTTAGTCAAACAAACAATAAATTTATATTACTTATCAAATGCTTTGGATATGTAGTTTATTCAAAAGTACCTTTAAGGATACAGTTGACAACAGCTTAAATGCTTTAAAAGCCTACTGAAATGTGAAAGGATCTCCCGACGGATGTGGACATATCAAATTTATCCAGCGGACTGTTCATCTGATATTGCAAACCAGTAATATGGGATAGCGTCATTAATAATTAGAAATATAGAGTATAAATCTCTATATATATTTTGCAATTATGTATCAAAAATTTATAAATGTTTTAAAATATCGGGTGTTTATTTAAAAGAATACAAGTAATCTCAATATATTTTAACACGTTCTACTTTTTAAAACTCAGGTATTTTGTAATATAAACACAGTCATCACTCTTGTTCTAAATTGGACACAATAAAAAATTTAAGAGAAATGGAAAAAAGTAAGGTTTCAATGCTAAATCTTAATGAATTTCACATTTATAAAGCAGGCGTATGCATTAATAGTAATGTAAAAGCTATTAGAAATTGTCCTCTAATAATGTATAACTTCGTAGCATTATACCCAGATAGCAAATTTAGTTTGAAACAAACTTGCAGCACTCTTGCTTTACAAGCTTGCAAAACTTACACCAAATTCAGCATGACAAATCTGCAAGTTTGAAACAAGACTGCAGCAAGTCTAAGAGTTTTCGATTCCTTCAAGGTTGTCATGACAGGATTGACACAGTTTTGTAGCAAAATAGCGTTGAAAAGGAGTGGTTGCTTTATGTTCAGTCTAACTTGCAGGTGTTTTGCTGTAAGTTGAGTTTGCTGAGTCAAATTTGATTTTTTCTGGATAATATCTTGTCATATCAAACTTGCTGCAAGTGTGAATGCTATCTGGATCTATCTATCTATATCTCTCTATATCTATATCTATCTATATCTTTCTATCTCTCTGTCTCTCTCTCTCTGTCTCTCTGTATATATATATATATATATATATATATATATATATATATATATATATATATATATATATATTAGAGAGAATTACATAAAACCTCAGAAATTTAAACGAAATAAAAACATAATAAATGTCAAAGTAAATAGAAGCAGCATTTGATAAAATACATATTTCAAAATATATTAGGAGAAATAAACGTATAGGCACTGCGTCTATTTATAATTACTATATTAAAGTTTTAAAGATGAAATTTCAAACTATTTTAAATCTAAAAGAAGCACAAAAGATATTTCCTCTTTCTAACTAAAGTATTTTTTCATTCTCCTGTGATACTTTTAATTTTAGGTCAATAGAATCCACCTGGTTTCGACAGCGGAAAAGACCAAATTCATTGATTGTGAAAATTTGCATTTGGCAAATGTCCACCATATCACGTCACTTTCACATAAATATCTTTTCCTGTGGAAATGCATTGTTTGTTTTACTTATCTTCATTAAATATACTTAAGGAGAAATGAGTTTCTTTCGCTTGTTACGAAGGATAATAAAAATTCTCAATTTCACAATTTAAAACACGTTTACTTAAGTAAGAGTCTCGGCAAAATTTGGCTTCATATTTTGTAAATATTTGCATATATGCACGCACACACACACACACACACATATATATATATATATATATATATATATATATATATATATATATATATATATATATATATATATATATATATATATATATATATATATCCATGTACAAAATATATATTTCTTTTAATATCACAATATTAAGTATTGTAGCCTTAACTTGATAAACAACGTGTTCGTATATAAATATTTATGTAAAAGATTGAAAAAATGAGTTCTAGAATTAATTTCCTCCTGAAGGAAAATTTGTTAAAAATTAAATACACAGAATATTCTTATAAGAAAGTATAACCCTCAAGTGACAAAGGACAATATATTCTAATTTCAAAAATATTCAGCGGTTAATTATTTTTTTAATGTTAACATGAATAATGTTTTTACGTATGTGTTACTAAAATATAAAACAAGTGAACTCTTGATTAAAATAAAAAAAATATTTGATCAAAAATGATTCTTTAAAACTAAATAATTGCCATAAATTTCTCGTATATTTAGCATTTATATCAAAAGATGACCAAATATCGAATTTCACGTACGTTAACACTAGAACTGGGGGATGAGTCATTTTGACCCAAAATCAATTTTGTTTCAGATTTCCTCGAAAAGTTACCAATGGAATTGAAATAAATTTCTTGACTTTTCTTAATTTTATGCCAATAACAATTTATGAAAGTATAATACTTTAAATACTTATTAGTTTTGTTTTTTTTTAATACTTATACCCAAAACCGCGGGATGGGTCAATTTGACTCCATTATAATCACAAGCACGAATTTTGCAATTCCCCGTTTCCAGGAAGGATAAATGCTTTTATAGTTTTATTTTCATTGCCCACAGGGGAGCAAAACAATACTTTAAAAGTCAAAGGATCAACTTACAAGGATAGGGGGGTCAGAAGGGTGTTAATGATAATAAAAGTACAGCTGAGAATTTTATTGTAGTGGTAGTAGACACCGTTTCAAAAGCAAATCCCAACATTTTTATATGTTAATTTCAACTGTTTCAAAAACTTCCAAGTTACTACAGCAATGCGAGAACAGGTGTTAGCATTAACTTTCGAAGTCATCGTTTCTTTTCTTTAGTTTCGGGTGACTCTTCCCATTCATTGTAGTGTCTTGTTTGAATTGTTTAATCATCAAGTCTGAGTGAACCAATATATATTCTCTAGAGTAGAACAAAGCGAGAGATATTATTAATTATATTTGTTTAATTAAATATTATAGATATTTAATTATTCAATGAATGCAATTAAGCATCTCTTGAATGACTTCGTAACATATTTAGAAGTGCACTATGTAGCATTGTTATGTTTTTCTTCCTCTGGAACAGAGTATGCTGCCAAAATACCACTAAAAAATCTAATGATTATTTAATCTCTTTCTGTAAACATGTCAGACAGTTCGGTGATAGGTTAATCGGAGTCCCTCAACAGAAACGTAAAATACGCTAAAGTAAAGCAATTTTTTTTCATTTTGTTTTAATGGAATCATCAGAAAATAACAGTTTACTTATGCATGAAATTTAAAAATAAAATCATTAGTATTCATATAAAAAATCCATATCTGGAAATTACATTTGTATGAATACTTTCTACATTACCGTATGTATCTTTCATTAAGGCAAGTAATGCAAAAAATCAGTTAATGCAATAATTTTTAAAAAGAAATCAAATATTTAAATATTTACTTAAATTGGAAAGCCTGCTACCGGAAGTAAAATAAATGGGTTTTATTTTTTATTTTGAAAAAAAAATTTTTTTTTCCTTTTCTAAAAAAATGTTCTAAAGTTTTTCTTTTAACTAAGGCTCCAACAGCTATTTCAGAGAAGCTTTGAATAAAAGAGAGGAATTTAGGAATTTGAATAACTTGATCATCAAAATGCTCATGCAATATTCAAGGTCTTACTTTTTTCCTTAGTGCAAAACGTAGAATACAGTGCAAAACATTAATTTTGGGTAGGACATGCTATTTACAAATGAAAATTGGGCAGATTATAAAAATTACTTTATTAGCTCTTGATAATAATTCATATTTAATTTTGTTGGTGCCAATGCCACTTGGATGATCCAAGCACGTGGTCTAGAGGCTACACGAATTAAGATAAAGGGTTCGTATTAAGATTCGTTTAACGATCACTATTAGGTTGAAAGTATTAGCTCAATGAATCCTTGTAGTTTAGAAGTAGAGACCAAGCAGAAGACCCCACACACTTGGTCTGCCACCCCCAAAGGTATCGTTTGAGAACTTACAGGACATTGGGACTACAAATATATTTTACGTGTCCCAGTCACCATTAACTAGCAAGTTAATGGATTTCAAGTCGGGTCAAGCCTGGAATGAGCAACTCTCCCTTAGAAGATCGTTGCTTCTGCCGACTGAGCTACCGAGGATCAAGAATTATGTAATATTTCTACTCAACGAATGAAAAAAATATAAGTTGAACGTTGATTTTGCCTCTTTAAAGGTTAGACAAAGATCCATTGTAAAAATATTATGGTCATTTTAACAACCACATTTTTTTCTTATTTTGAGTGTGGACTAAAACCAAAAATAACTAAAAACTCCAAACTGTTCTGTAACAAAAATAATGATGTAAGTCAGGTATAAAATTGGGAATATAATTACAATTTAACGTGAATCATGCTCCCAATCCGATACCCATGTGAAAAATGTTTCTAAAAATGGCATTCGTAAATTAGAGAAATTAGTAAATTAGTATTCAACAGTGTTTTCAAAGAATAAATATAATGTTGGGAAAGCAATAAACTCCAAAGAATTAACTTCCAATATACTTGTTTCATTACGACCTACAGAACTTACCCCAAAGAAGAAATTAAGACCCAGATTATTCAATTATTTCAAACTGGAAAAATTTAGAAAAATTTCATCCATATTTTTCGACCGTGATACTAGTACTAAAACGTGAGGAGGGTAAAAAAAACTAAATTATGTCTAGGCTACAGAAAATTGAATGCTCTAAGACTGGAACAGAAACTTTACAATGTTGTAGTAAGTTAATCTTGGTAGATCAACCCTGCCAAAGGCAAAGATCAATGGAATGGCTTATGTCAGTGGAAGCGTAATAACAAGTTAATGGAACATTAAGATGAAGTAGTTTGCAAGGGTCACCTAAGGTTAAGGGGTCAGGACCGGTGGTCACCTGCAACGTGAAGAGGTTCACATGGGAAAGTGATGTAAAACCATGGATTGCATCTGGAGGAGGATCCAAAATGCTCATAGCAAATAGAAAAAGGCTTACATCCAATATTGCTATGGGCAAACCTTATTGGACTGCAAAAACGATTGGGTGTGAGAAGAAACGAGGGCCCAAGATTGAGGTCTCTGCTGAGATTCCCTGAACCGTACTCTCGAGAGGTTTGTCGACGTAATTATGTGTGCTGGTTCTTCTGCGTCAAGGAAGTAAAGATCATGCTCCGTTCCTGTCAAGAACGCCCCAGCGTCAAGCCCGAGCCGCCCTACTACAGATGTCTGTTGCCGGTTGCGTTTTCGAAATCGCCCATTCACCTGCGTCCCGAGTATGTCACTGCTTTAAATATGGTAGACACCAACTCATAGTCAAGGAATATTTAGTAGAGATTATCAGATTAAATAAATCGTTTAATTCTGTGCCATTATACTATTCTAATTATATGCCTATAACTGTAAATAATGCTTAAGAGTAATAAAATGTTATGTTTGGAGAATTAAGTATTAAGCATTATTTTGGTCAAGCACACCCTGGGTTAGAGCTGTAGGGAGTTCAATATTATGAGTATGGTTGGTTGGTTGGATGAATGGAGTTTTATGGCAGTGAGTCCTCTTCGGACATATTGTGCCAAACAAATAGTTAAAATAAATGCTACAAAGATAAATTCAAAAAAGCTATAAAGGATGACGGAAGATAAAAGCAAACAAGTGAAAAATGCAAAAACAGTGTAGAAAAGAGACATAACACCAAAAGTAAAAAAACAACGATGAGGCATAAAATTCAGATGTAAGGGTAAAAACCAATGTCTTTTAAAAACAGAAAGAGTTTAGGATGACGTGAATTATTTAAAATATCTTTAATATTAATAGATGAAGAGTTAAAATAATGAATACGATGTGTTTTAAACCTGGGACAATGAGAACATGCTTTACAGAGATGACTGCATAACAGTGATCGCAAACTGGAGCAGATCCTCCGAGTAAACAATATTACGAGTACGAATTAAATGATACGTACATTGTAACACATGTATTGATACCTTATTAGATAAATTAAGTAAAACAAAAATATTTTCTACAATTGATTTCACATCTGGGTTTTGTCACATATCAATTCGCTCCGCAGATACATAAAAATTAGCCTTTAACACAAATTTTGGTTTCTTTGATTAAGACTCCCTTTTTGTTTCAAAAATGCCTCTGCAATTTTTAATAAAATATTAAGATGAATTCTAATAAAAAAACTATTACCTGTAGTTATTTTGATGATATAATTGTTTATTCTTCCTCTAAAAATAGCACTTAGAAAATTTAAAGATTTATTTGATGTATATAAAAAGAAAATGTTCAGTTGGTTTGGTTTGGGGTGCTACGGTCTACTTTTTGAAACATGAGGGCTAATGAGACCGGTTTGGTTTGGTTTGGTTTGGAGCGCTACGGTCTACTGTTTTGCACACGAGGGCTAATGAGACCGGGACCTACAGTTTAAAGCCGATTCCGAACGGCTACGAACATCCATGCCATAGTGGGATTCGAACCCACGAACTCTGGTATCGACGATCAGCGCCCTAACCAATCGGCCAGCGTTCGGCCTAATGAGACCGGGACCTACAGCTTAAAGCTGATTCCGAACGGGTACGATAATCCCTGCCAATGTGGGATACGAAAACATGTTCAGTTAAATAGAAATAAATGTGTGTTTGCTAAGGATCAGATTAACTTTCTTAATTATGAGGTAAAAAATGGTAAAATCATAATCATCATTCGTGATAACAACACTGAGACTCTAAACTAAAAAATCCGTATAATCCTGAAGAGTTACAAAGAGTTTTAGGAAGTGTAAATGTTTATTACAATTTCATTCCCAACTGTGCGAAAATCAGAAAATTATTTGTCATTTTAAATATACGTAATAAACATGACGGAGAAGGTCGATCTTCATTGTCAGTCTATTGAAATCAAAGCTTAAATAACTTTCATTATATTTGTGAGTAGG
The DNA here is from genome assembly GCA_032207245.1 of Pardosa pseudoannulata. Classification (NCBI taxonomy): domain Eukaryota; kingdom Metazoa; phylum Arthropoda; class Arachnida; order Araneae; family Lycosidae; genus Pardosa; species Pardosa pseudoannulata. The sequence continues at coordinate 116,210,278 of CM063503.1, forward strand.
GTTGAATCTTCTTTCTTCTTTAACTTAAATTTTGCTCATTTCAAGAATAAGATTCTTTGATATCAATCTTCCTTTCAAAAAAGCTATCCGTGTGATCTGGTTGTATTTATCTAAAAATAAGTACATAACCTCCACTTCCAAAGTTAATAATATACACAATAAGAATACTACATCAGCTGCACAAACTACTGTTACAACTTCAACTCCGTCTGTAATCGTTTTTCAATAAACTGGAATTTGGGTTTCTATATAACTGCCTGGAAGTTTGTTGAAGCTGGGAGCCATGGAAGAAAGCTGTTACTAAGCAAAGGCTATCAACGGCAGGTTTGCTTTTTTTACAGCACTATAGTCAACTGTTTTGTTACGCGAGGGCTAATCAGACTTATAGGGGGGCAGTAAGTTACTGCAATATGAAAGAAATACCTGCCTTTAATTAATATAATTATATGTCGGCAAAAAGAGTTGGGCTTAAGCAGTGAAATACTACTGAGATATATTATATTATATTATATATATATATATATATATATATATACGATACATATAGATAAATATATCTCCATAATCAATAAGACAAACTTAAAAACATGCAATCATTCAGTGAGAAATAGTTATATTTGTTATTTCGGGTAACGCTTTAACCCGACTCGTTAAACTCAAGTATTCTCTATTTTTATACTGCTAGGTAGGCAACACCTACAGAAATGTGAATGGTAGAAGGAGAGAGAAAATAACTTCACACTGAACGAACATTTCATTTCGCATAACGCAGGGGTTTAACACATTAGTAATATGTTTTAGTAATATATAAACTTTGTTTTCTTTACTAGATATATAGATATACGAAGATTCGAATGAACACACCGTTTAACTTAACAGAAGAATTTATTGAAGCTAAGTAGCAACTCGCAATTTTACCAGATCGAGAAGTTGCCTACAACTAGTGGGTATCAGCTTTTATACCCGAACAGAATATTAGAGAAATAACTAATTTACATATTAAAGAAAGATCTAGAATGTTCAAGAACATAAGGAAACAATAAATAACATTTTTAAATTAAAAATCCGCATCGAACCCACGATCTTCGGGTCTGCATCTCGTGCTTTGACCATTCGGCCACTGAGCTCGTTGGCTAATCTTCTTTATGCGGCAATAGAATTAAATAAAAAAAAGTTTATAAACTATTATTTTATCTTATAACTATAAATTTTAAACTTATAAACTTTAAACTATAAATTTTATCTTATTAAAATGAAATACACTATTTTAAAACTATACAACCAAACAGTTGAAAAATTTGCCTCAATTATTCCTTTACAATTCAGACTGATAATTTAAATCTTTCTCTTAATGAATGTAATTTTCAATGTAATTAATAGTTACGTTTCGATTATGAGAAACCAGTTGAAAATCAATGAATTATGCTTTCTCGTAGCAGTGTGCTTTACCCTTCTAATCACTAGCTTTTGATACGTATTAATTATATTCTTTACTGTCACAAAGGCAACACTAAAGTTCTATCTGGCGACAGAATGGTTTAATTAGTTCATTCTTTCAATTCGAAAGACATTCCCTACTAAGATTTTAAGATAAATGTAACGAAACACAGTATTTATAATAATTAACTTTGGTTTTATTACACAAATGCATTATTATTTAAATGATTATCGTACCAGATAAATGTGTATAAAATAAGTCACTAAACTAAATTTAAATGCCAATCTGTTACAAAGCCTTAGCTAAATCTCAAGTATTTGTACTACTTCTAATTATACATTAGCAACCTGTTTCACGATATAATAATGTCAGTCATTTACATCATTACTATTTATTTTAAAAAGCTGTTCTCTCCAATTATCATCAATTAACAGCCATGAAAATTACTTTCCTGTCAGAAGCTGCATTATTTTAGGCACAAAGAACTCGTAGCTTTCAAAGCAGAAAAGTCTGTTCTACATCTCATTTGTTCATATTACTTTGGAGTTGAGACTTGCTGTAGTTTAGTGTTCTCCTGTATTGTGTAATTTTAAGAATACTGAATATATTCTTTCTATCAATTGCCAATTTTAAAGCATACATACTATAATTTCATTTTATCATAAAAGAGAATATTTTACAGTCATTAATTCCTTTATGTAGAATTAAGTTAGTTAAATATAAGGTAAGAAGGTATATATTTAGACACTGAGAGTGATTAGAGAGAATAATTATTTATAGGATAGAATTAGATCAGGTAGGCTGCCATTAAATTAAATTGAGTTACCTAATTTAAATTTACTGTAATTTTGAAGAAAACATTTTATTGGTAGTATAACGTATTATCGATTACTAAGAATAGAAAATAAATGTATATATACTAGCTAAATTTAGAGAAGTTTAATTATAACAAATTATAATTGAAGGATAAATATATCATATCTCTTATATTTAAAATTCCTGCAATGGGCAAGATAACAGTTTAAATAGTATGTTTAGACATTTCATCATTTATAATGTAATTTAAGCTACTCTGGGATTCAAAATTTTTTTAAAAATTCAAATTTGGTCCCTTATTATCAGAACTTTTTGGTTTGGTTTGGTTTGGAGCGCTACGGTCTACTATTTTGCACACGAGGGTTAATGAGACCGGGACCTACAGTTTAAAGCCGATTCCGAACGGCTACAAACATCCATGCCAGCAGCGGGATTCGAACCCGTGAACTCCGGTTCCGAAGAGCAGCGCTCTACCATTCGGCCATTGTTCTATTATCTGGATATATTTAGTACTATTTCGTTAGAACATAGGTTAGTATAATACAAGATAATGTACAAGAAGATATATATACAACATATAATCATTTAACAGTTATAATAATACACACACATGATTGTGCATAAAAGCCTTTGGAGTCTGAAGGTATGAAACAGTGGTTACAGAATTAAACAAAACAAAGGATTAATAGAAGGTGGGGTCCCCTCTGACAAATATGTAGACCTCAGACTCCGATTCCATACTCTAAATAATACAGTTTATGAGTTCCTGAGGTAATTGATCCCACTCGTTCAGCAGTGCTTTCTACGAGGACGGGATTATTGTTATTGTTGAAAGTATAACTTAATTAAAACATTGATAAACATCTGTCAAAAGTGTAATGGGTTATAAGGATTTTAGTTATCTCATTTTGATTTCACTGAACGTTGAGGTTTAGGTTCTCAAGAAAAAATGCAGTTCAGAGATATATTACTCCCTTTCTTCATCACTATCATTTGTTCTGCAGAGATAGGTCCTGGAAGATTTGTGTCAATCAAAGAGCTTTTAGTACTTGTTAAGGCTCATTTTGGGCTAATTAACCACAGGATAGGTTTTCAATAATCAGAATGGAAGCTTGAAACACCCAATTTTGAAATATATGCCGGTTACGTGACCATAAACCTGTAGATCTGAAATCGTTTAAGAAATATCCATATGAACGGATTTAGAGTATACAAGGTCTAGTAGGCCGGAAACGGTAGTTAGTCCAATGACAATGACTGGATCTGTTCAAAATAAATGGCACATCATTGTAGTAAATTTTAATAGGTTTAAAGAGTTGTCCTAAAGGTTGAAGATAGTAGTGTGTATGAGCAGGTGAACATGTGTAGTAGTATCATGGAATGCTCGTATGCAAAGTAAATTGTGTCAATATTTTTCGCGTGTGAAGTATGGCTGCCTAAACAAATTAGAACTTGTTTTCTAATAAGATTCTTCGAATTTGTTGAACTGAGTGAAATTATCTGCACTTATAGAAATGTACTCATCCGTTATCTACCCATTCTTATCGCCCCTAAATATACAAAAATATCAACATTACTTAAAATGAGAATAGAAATTAAATCTCTGGAATCAAACTACTAAAGGATGTCAGAAACACTATCATTATTAAAGAAACAAATTTTCTCTATATGAATTAAAGTTCTTCAAACGGTGATTATTTTACATGTACTGAGGAACCTCGATATATCACTCCCACGTTGGTAGTTTGATTCATATGGTTAATCAAATATCAATTCCTATAAAGAAAAATGTTTTCCTCATTCATTATTTCTGGATTACTCGCTTTCCCGCACCCATCGAAGAAAAGTTAGTTCCTTCGATTAGTTTTCCCAGAAGTATCGTTTTGCAGAATGTGGGGGCATTTAACAGAGCATCCCATATTCTAGAAGTCATGATTCTGCTCGTTTGCAATGAAATCGTTACAATGACAATTGGAGGAAAGATGAACTGTGTTTATGTATTATATCTGAGAAAATTAGAAATTCTACCATAATTATACAATCCGAATGAAAAAATATTACTGCAAATGAACAATTGGTAGAATTTTGTGGCCGATGTTCCTTTTAACAGTATATACCAAGTAAGCCATCTAAATACGAGATGAAAATATGGACTTTGTGTGACAGTAAAATTTCGTATGGACTTAAAAAAGCAAATTTGCTCTGGAAAAGAACAAAAGGTCAAAGCCAAAGAAAAATCAGAATGCGAGTAGTGTGTGATCTCATGAGTATTATGGGCACAATATTACATGTGATAATTTTTTCACGTCTTACAACTGAAGACAACTTTACTAAAATAGAAAATGACTATCCTTGGCACCATTAGAAAAAAATAAATCAAAACTTCTTGAATAAATGCCAAACAAAGGGATTCACAGCTAGTTATTTTATTTTACAAAAAACAACAGTTGTAAACTACATTCCAAAAAAAGAATAGTATTCTTATGAGCTCTTTGCATCATGACAAAGAAGTTAACAACAAAACCTGACAAACAGCAATCTTAGATTACAATTCAACTAAAGGGGTTGTGGATATTCTTGATCCACTTATTAACATTTACACTTGTTAGAGAAAATCAAACCGTTGACTCATATTACGCTATAGCATTCTTGAAACGTCTGCGTACAATGCATTTATTCTATGGACTACAATACATAATGAATGGAACGAAAACCAATTAACTAAAACAAGACTATTTAGGAAAAACTGAAAAAAATCACTCATTTTTCCACATATTGAAGCAAGGCCACACCTACAAGGATGTTAGGACTTGATAAAAGTAGTAAAACTAATACCGAGAAAATGGGGAAGCGTATCATCGGGATCTATAGTGAATAAATCATTGTGTGTCAAGCATGCAAGGTGCAAACTGTCCATCAAGCAACGACAATGTTATGTTACAATTGTAAAAAACCACATTTATAAATCTCGTAAAATATTACTGTTCAAAATGTAAATAAATGTAATCTCGAATGTAATTCTATTATTTTCATAGATTCTTAACATTTTCTTAAATGACACCTATCATTTACTGCAAGGAAGGTTAGTTTTCTGAATCGAGTCATATTGACCAGACACTACATTCGTAGAGTAAATAAGAACAGAACAGCATGGTTAAATATACGCTCACTGCATCATTCAGCAGTATAAAATAAACTATTACTTATACGACAATAACAGTCCTACAAACGGTGACTGGTGACCCAGTCTATCAAGCAAAAGTTCAATTTACAGTATAAGTAATTACATGCTTAAATAGAACAAATACCCGTTAAATTTGCATGCAGCATTCGGTTAACAGTCACAGCAAAATATATCCATGATTAAAGTTAACTTATCGGATGAATGGCATCGTATAACGTCATTGATTTGCAATGGCGTCATACAGAGGATGTAGGAAAGAATTTTAAATTTTAGTTGCCTAACACAAGGAAAAGAATCTACAAGTAAAAAAATCACATATGTCCCAGCACGTACATGATCTAACAAGGGCTATGCCTCTCGGTATTGAATAACCATGGGTTAGAATCCCACTGCTACATGGATATTTGTAGACATTCGGTATCTACTTTAAGCAATAACAATTGGTTCTAATAAACACAAGTGCAGCAAAAAAGTATACCCGAGCACTCCAATCAACCTTAAAGAGCAAAATTTGTATTCCTCATATGACATTCATACTCATCGAAAGTCAAAATATTCATTGAGAAAAATCGGTTACTTCGATGATTTTGTATATAATAAAAGTAGGCTATTTCAATCAGTACACTTAAGCCCTTACTCTGGGAGTTGCGGTTCGTACCGAACGTTCGTTGTGACGTCACCTTGACGTCATATTGCGGAAATTTTGAGAGTAAACGATACTTCGGTACTCTGGGGGTTACATGCGGAAATTTACAGCAACCTAAACTATCGGTAACTTTCCGCATGTAACCCCCAGAGTACCGAAATATCGTTTGCTGTCAAAATTTCTGCAATCTGACGTCAAGGTGACGTCACAACGAACGTTCGGTACGAACCGCAACTCCCAGAGTAAGGCCCTTAGGGCCTTACTCTGGGAGTTGCGGTTCGTACCGAACGTTCGTTGTGACGTCACCTTGACGTCAGCTTGCGGAAATTTTGACAGCAAACGATATTTCGATACTCTGGGGGTTACATGCGGAAAGTTACCTATAGTTTAGGTTGCGGTAAATTTCCGCATGTAACCCCCAGAGTACCGAAGTATTGTTTGCTCTCAAAATTTTCTCAAGCTGACGTCAAGGTGACGTCACAACGAACGTTCGGTACGAACCGCAACTCCCAGAGTAAGGGCCATAGACTTTTTTCGTGAGAACATATTTTATGTATATTCTAAACTACTTTCATTCAATTAAATTTAAACGTCAGTTAAAGCTGAGTTCACTCATTTGTTCTGTTGTTTTTGAGTTTTATAATTACAACTACATGACGCGCTGTTACAAAAGTTAGAATCATGCAATAAATATTAGCCAATGTTTAAAATTATTGGTAAAAATTCCTCAGAATTGTACGTCAAATGATTTCGTGGACCTCCAATGATTTCATTGTAGTAGTTTAATTCACTTTTCGTCGTAATTAACGTACACTATAATGTTACACATTATTTTAAATGAAATATGAAACTACGCATATCTTTTCGTTTTTGCTAATTAAAGCGTGTTTGTATAAAATGGATTATACTTTCTTACCCACCTCACTTGATGTCACAAACTTAATGAGCATATGTTCTTTTCGACTTAAAATGTAAGAATTAGATGCTTTAGAAGAACGTGCTCAAAGTTATCAACTAATACCCTAATTAATCTTCAAAATTGCTGTATAATATTTAAAACTTGGAACAAAATAAGAGATTCCTACCTCAGAATTTAAATTCAGTTTTTATTTTAAGCCTTTTAGCCACTAAATTTAATGTTATTCGTCTAACTCTGCGTAATATATAGAAGAAATTGTAGTTATATTTATATTTTTTGTTGTTTAAAATATACAACTATTTTATAAAAACGAAAGCATTAAAAATGTTATTTAGACGTCTGTCTGGTGATAATTATACTATTTATTTAATTGAGTAGTTATTAATGTTCAGTTTAATTCAGATGTAATTATATCTTCTAGAGAACGTTACAACGCTTTTTTTGAAAATTATTTCCTTAAAGTTATAAAACCGTGTACACAAAAACATTGAAGTATAAATACATTAACCACATTAATATTTTTTAATTACGAGGGTTTTTTTATTGAAATATATGAATTATTTTATTAAATAGTAAATGTTGCTAGTGCTTTTATAGATACTCATTCTTTTAAATTTCTATTATAATTACTAAAAATATATTTTGAACATATTTATATAAAATTTTATTTAATTATAGAGAGAAAACTAAATATTTATAAAATGAAAATTTTAAATAATTATCTAATTAATGAATGCAATCTTTAATCTGAATATTTGGTTGGGATATATTGTAAATATCTACAATGTTTCATGACTTTATTAGTTTTCAAAAATAATATTTTTTAACGTCTTTAGCCCCATTAAAATGTCTTTATCCCAAATGTGCCCTTAAATTCATAAATAAAAGGTTTCGTACATTTTTTGTTTCTTTAGAACTGAATCAAAATATCAATTTTTCATTCAGTACGTTTTAAAATCTCAGCCTTTCATCCCTTCAGTGGGTAGATGAACTGAGGACCAAACGTGCCTGGAAACTAAACACTGGGGGTTCCGCGTTAGATTTACCATCTAACCGGAACATATGCTTCACACCCCAGATCCCTTGGTCTCGTAAACGGAGATTGGCACCTTAGGCCCTAGCCCCCTAAGGCCTGTTGCGCTGAGGAGTTTAGTTTACGTTTTAAAATCTTATATTTTAAATATACTTTTAAAGTAGAATAAAACTATATCATGATAACAAGAAAACATTATTTGGTTCCATTCTTCAACTATGGTACTATAATTATTCGACAATTTTCAGATTTATCTATGATGTCTTGCGTGACAATTCAGAAAAAGGAACCAAAGTAGGTTTTTCTTCCATCAGTCCTCATTATTATAGAAGGGCCAAAAACCGAAGAACGGTTTCTGTTCTTTGTCTGCGGAAAACATCATGATCGTTGAATATTTCAATCACTGGCTTTGCTTTACCTTGTGTGCTCTGGTTATTATTATGCAACACGATGATTCCCGTTTGCTTTGGCGTTTGAGTTAATTTGAGCCACGATATGTGAAATTATCCAGAAGTTCAAATTTGTAATTTTCAATTTGTAAGAAATTTAGATTGTCTTGCCCATAGGCGTATAATTTATTTTGCTCTATCCAACTTTTTAACTATTATATATGACAATGGAAAAGTTCTGTTACTGTTTGTCTTTTAATTCACCATAACAAACAGCATTCTCTTTAATAACAGCAATAAAATTAATTGAATGCTTAACTGAAAGACTTAATAGAATTGACTAGTGGTAATAACCGCTAAGAGTCTCTAAATTCCATCAAAGATAATTAACAGTTACTGATGATTGTCAACAAGCGGGGAAGGGCTAACATTTTGAAAATACAGTCCGGTTCGCAATTGCGAAATAATTTGAGCCATCTGAAGCATGAATGAAACTATCCATTTTAGGAGATATTATTCCACACTTCATAAGATTATACTGGAGCTTTTGAACCATATTGAAACAAATTAAACACAAAAAGTCATTGCCGTAAAACCAGTTTTAGCGTCAAACCAATTGGAGAGTGAAAGTCACATCTCGAGTTGCTGCACTGAATAATGACATAAGTGCTAGTCAACTTTGAGTGCAAAGGGTTACTGTCGACAGTTACTTTTTGGTCGTATTAAATAATGCCTGTTCAAAATTTCGTGATTCTACGACTAACAGTGTACATTTTTGTAAAGAAGAAATGTGAGTGTTTGTCATGTGAGTGTTCTGGAATGGGTACACTGCTTAAATATAATACGAAAGCTAGTATTAAGAAATCGAAAATCAAAAAACTGATATGCATGACTCATTTGACAATATAATACTTAATGCAATTTACTTAATGTCGCAAATGGGTTGCATTAAATAATGATATTCATATCGTATTAATTTTCGATCGTATTAATTTTCAGCTCTCGGTAAATTGTAGTTATTATCTTTTATCCTTTACAGTTTGACACGCAGGCATGGAAATAAATACCACTATTTAAATTTGGAGTACAGCTCTAAAAAACCTAACATAGAGAAAAAAAATAAAAAAATATATGTTTCAAAAGATATACAATTTATTTGAAATGAACTATTTTGCGATAGCAATTTTTCACAAACCTCATTTAATAACAATACTTGAAAAGTAAATTAATTTAATAAAAATAATCCAATTTATATTCACCTAATTAATAAATGCACAGTACTTACATGGAATCAGGTAAATTATTCAGACTTAATGGACCATAAGCATGCTATTCATCTAATTTAACATTCTTAAAAGATGAATTTATTTTTCTGGGTGTGAAATTATACACTGTTTGATGCTATCATTTTAAAATTGCTTTACTTGCTAAACGATTAAAATTTTCAATTTACAAATACTAAAAAAATATAACGGAAAGAATGAACAAAAAGAGGAATTGCACGAAATCTCTAAACGAGTAAGTAAAATACGTAAATTATTTTTATATCGATTATTTATGAAATTAATGGAGTATTTTTATGCTTTAAGGAATTCCTTTACGTGTTGCGAAAGAAAACTTTCATTTATGAATGTACTGAATGTATTTTATAGAAGCCCATTAAAAATAGGATTATACTTTATTAAAAAGCATTTTGGAAAATGAAAGTCCCTATTTTGGGGCTCGAAAATGCTAAAATACAAAACATACCTTATTATAAAGATGCAAAATAATATACTTAACACAAATTTTGCAGTAAATGAAGGAGCTTTTAAGAGACAGACAATCATAATGACGATTCAAGGAATAAATATGTAACTTTATCTATAGTCTATTGTATGAACACTGTATGCCCACTGCATGTCCACTGTATGTTCACTGTATGTCCACTGTATGTATTTATGTGAGGAGTATAATTTTACCTTTCTTGTTTCTAAAATAATGTAATTTTTTAAACATGAAAGTATATCATTTTTTCCTGGCGGGATAATAAACTAAGAGTAAATTACTAGAATAAAATTAATTGGGAATTTAATTACAGGTACCTTTAACTGGAACCTGAGATGCAATTCCAATAGCTGAAATCTCGACAAGTCGGAATCCTGACACGGTCGAAATCCGATTAAATCAAAATCCCAACACGACCGATATCTTGACAAGGGGAAAATCCCGACAAATCAATATCGAAATAGAAATGAATTTGAATTAAATAAAATTTAGAACTAAATTGTTTCAAATCACTGGATAGTAGCGTGAATGACCGATTCATAAAAATTATATCTGAAATAAATTGACAACTTGAAATATTTATAGTTTAAATTAATATTAATAACATTACAACAGAAAAACACACGTTATCTGTATACATTTTAATGCACTTTCCATTATATTATTCTTGAAAATCAATTAATCGATTATTTCTACTCAATAAGATCACTTAGTTGATTATTTACTTGTCAATAGAGGAAGAAACAGGTGGATGATTGTCAGCCAAATTCGTAGAAGATCAACACTGATCTAGATGCAAAAAATGGCACTGGAGTTACAAAAGAAATGGTAAAATGTACACCACTAACTCTCATTTGATTACTTTCAATATTCAGATAGGATCAGACTCAAACGCGAGAGGTATGGTTTTGAGTATCCTCTTGAATAAGTCCAATCAGCGTCGTTTATTTAATCGAATCATATTTTCACACATAATATCACATTCGACCTTTTCCTAACGATGGCCAAATGGGTAGGGCGTTACTCTTCGGTACCGGAGTTCTTGGGGCTAAATCCCAATAATTCAAAGGATATTTATATCCTTTGAATCTAAGATCTTTATATCTATCTTTAGATCCTTTAGTGATCTTATTTAGTAGGCCCTAGTGTCATTATCCCTTGTGTAGCAAAACAACAGACTATGGTGCTTCCAATAACACAGCATGAATGGCTATGATAGGACGGGCAAAATTTTCCACTTTTCAAAGATTTGAGCCGTATTATCAATGCTTTGCTTTCACCTTTAGATAGAAATAGTGGGAGGGAAGTCATACAGATCTCATTCTTATAATTACAGTACCTAAGAGGTATCCAGTAGGATTCTGTGTCAGAACAATCACTAATATCTAGACATTGCCGTAAGATGTGAAAGCACGGCTCCCTACTTTAAATGGACTTCGACTCATTAACACATTCATTGTCAATCACCTGATAACGCGTGATACGAGTTCTCACAAAATGACGTTATCGCGTGTGGACTTCGCTATAAAGCTTATAAACGGAATACTTCAGCAGCCACAAGGAAATATTTCTATTGGGAAGGAATCGAGTTTTGTGTAGGGAAGATGACCACCAGTCACTATCTATTGTTTATGTTAGCCTTTGCACACAGTGGCGGCGTTCGAAGAAGGCGATGACACGACTATTTTGTTTATTTGATTTAGCAAACGTTAAATTTTTTAATGTGCCTGAACAACCGGAAACCTTGAAAAGACTCAGTGCAGTGCCGGATCATGCAAAAAACGTCTAAAAGTTGGAAGAGTTATTACTGGATTTTACCAAACTTTGGGTGATTATATTATGTTACTGAACGATTTATGTCTTATCAAACATGGAAAATAGACGCTAAGCTGTTTAACACCAAAAATTATTTCTTAAAACATTAACCACCGAAATAAGTGAATTCCGCCGAGATTTTTAATTCTGTGTATATATATATATATATATATATATATATATATATATATATATATATATATATATATGTGTGTGTGTGTGTGTGTGTGTGTGTGTGTATTTATTTATTTCATTATTTGTATATTTATATACATATATATAAACGCCCACATATGTACATATGTACACAATAGTAACTTCTATTAAAAGTGCCTAAACATTTTGCTCAAGTTATGAGTTGTTACTCAGACCATATTTTACCTCGAGTTAGGAGCTAGAATATGATACACTTTATAAAATCATCAGTTTGGTCTTTACAATTCTTTTCTCATAAGCTTTATTACGAATGTATATTGGTTAGGTTTTTCTTTAAGGGCCTAATGTACGATTCTGTTTTTGCCTATAATTTCAAAAGCTTCTACACAAGCTAAATCTAAATAATATCAATATATAAGCTTCATAACGCAAAGTTCTCATATGATATAACAACAAAGAATTTTACTATAAATATCATGTCCTTTTAAGAATGAAAAATTTTACTTAACATATAAAAAGAAAAAAGATAAAGAGGGGGATAAAAACTATTCAAAACTGTTGCTAAAATGTATGGTTAGCTATTTTAGTGGTCACAACTTTCAGTAGTATTATGTTATATTGTCTTTGTAATTGATTCTGATATAACAAATTAAGTTCCTTTAGCATATTATATAATTCAGTTCAATCTTTACTACCTTTTTTCCGTTCAAATTTACCATGGTGCATTGGGTGATATTAAACCATAAGTCTTTCCTAGTTTATTTTAATTTATATGTTACATAATATATAGAATATTTTGTAATTACTATAACTAGCAAAATTTATTTTATAAAATTATTATAAGGGCTACTCTCAAACATAATTGCTTGAATGATTTAATCTTCTTCATTGACTGTCCGTTATTGTTAAAACCACATCACGTAGTTAAAGCAGTTTTTTATTCATACTGATTATTTATGAAGATATTTATAGATGCAACTGAAATTGAATATTATAAAAAAGCTTACCAATGTTGTTTAAAATTTGATAAATTTGGGAACAAGTAAAATCTGACAAAATTAGTAAGGGTTAAATATTTTGTAATTTAAAAAAAAACTAAAATTAATAAGGAATCCTCTTGGTGTCAGCTTATTTAAATAAAAAGGTTAAAAATAAAAGATTTTGTAACATCCTTTGTAATATTTTTAATATTTAGCTAAATTACATTCATAAAGTAATTATAATTAGTAGACTATTTTTATCAATAAGTGTAATATTAATTGCATTTTTAATAAATACATACTTTAAAAATTACCTTTATAAAAGATATGTGTCATAACCAAGTATTATTTTAAGTAACATTTTGAATTTATTCAGCAAAGAAAACCGGAATACGCTAAGTCTATTTTATAAGATGAACCTGAAATATTCTAGAATTGATTTCAAGAAATATATACGAAGGAAATTACATCTTCGTTTTCAAATATTTGGAAATTTGATGAAAGATCAATTCAAATAGAAATTTTTAATGTATCATTTAATCAGAATTTTTGAATATGTGTTTTGGAGTACCTTCACAAATATTATGATTTTTCATAGGTATTGTAAAACTAAATTACGTTTTTTATAATATCTGGAGGTATAGTTTATTCAGCCTGTTTACTGAAGTTCTACTTAGTAAAAATATTTAAAATATTGAAAATATTGATTTTAGATATATTATAAATAACTGCTGTAAGCCAATCAATCAATCTAATTTATTTTCAAAGAAGGAAATGTATTAAATCATACTTTACAAATATTAAGATTATTTTATACGTAATGCATAAAAAAGTATGTTTTTCCTGATATTTTTAGTCATAGTTTATTGAGCCTGTTTACTGGAAATCTAGTATGCAAAAATACTTAAATATTGAACATTATTGTTAGCTTTAGAATAAATAATTAGCTTAAAGAAATCAATCAAACTTATTAACTTTTAAAGGAGAAAATATATTAAACCGTAGTAAAGAATTGAATTTTGGTTAATCAGTTTCAAACCCAGAGAAAATAATCAGAAGTTTTCGATAACGAAGCCAAATTGCATAATCTACTAAAGGGAGGTGACCGTAGTTAAATATGAAATGCTTTTATTTTTCTTGGCGTCCATTTACATTCAAGTTTTTAAAAAGCTTTAAATGAAATTTCAACATTTCAATTACTTAAAAGTCTTTATTTTTTTCAGATATTAAAACGTCCCCTACCCTTAGACTTTTATCTTACACCTTAATTCACTTTTATATAAAATTTTATTTTTAATAGGCATATTCAAATTTTATATTCTGAATAAATAAATTTCACTTCATTCATTTGATCTATAATTCTTATGCTATTTTTTAAATATTAGCTACAATAACAAGACTATTTTTTTAAGTTTAACTGTTATTTAACAGCCTGTAAAAAATTCAGTCTAGTAGAAACTGAACTTTTTGTTTCATTACAAATCGAATAAATGTTTTAATAAGCATTTTTGTTTTCGAAAAGTATTTTGATCTCTTAAATCTTCATAATATATACTTGAACTTTTCTTAATAAGTTAATCTATATTATTGACAACAAAATTAATAGTAGAAAGAAGGGTATATTAACCGCATGCGCAGTTTTAGAGAACTTCTTTAACATATTCATTTCTTGTAAATTTATTTTTTAACTTAATTTGCACCATTATACTTCTCTTTCAATGCGGCATCTTTTTTGTAAAGTTAGTAAGTGGTTAATGTAAATTATAAAACATATCAGGAAAAAGCTTGTAAAAATATGTTATTATAAAGAGACCTTTATAATATTTTTAATATATGTCATCTAACTCTTAAATATCCTGCAAATATTACCTAATGTGAGATAGATGTTATGTAAAATTTAGAAATAATCATATCATTTACAGCTCAGCTATTCAGGACATCTAGGGATACACACACACACACACACACACACACACACACACACATATATATATATATATATATATATATATATATATATGAATGACCCACCACAAATGAAAAACCGTATCCAGGCTAGAATTTATGCTGTTTATTTTTATTTATTATTGAAAGGAAACAACAAAATTTGAAATGAAAGCTATAGAGTTTAATGATACTACTCGTCTTTAGCACATTGTAGCTATGGTTATATTATGGTTAATTAAAATGGTTAGTTGTGGTTAAAATATCATTACACACACACACACACACACACACATATATATATATATATATATATATATATATATATATATATATATATATATATATATATATATATATATATATATATATATATATATATATATATATTATGTAAAATATCAAAATTATTTCACTTTAATATCTCTTTAAAAACCCTCCTCTCTCCCATTCTAATTCTTTAAAATCTATTTTTCCAACCACAAAATTTCTTAATCAAAGGAATGTCCTATACCTAAAATTCTTCCAACACATTTTCCAAAGCTTTATGTTCAATGTATGGAATTTTTCTGTCCATTCAACACATTTTCCATCTGTCGCCTGAAAATGGCTCAGTTTTTCCCTAGATCTAACGGTAAAATTCACTGACTAAGTTTACTGTCCTATAGGAAAATTCTATCTATCTCACTCTAGGGAACACCTCAATCCAGCAAAGTGTTTTTCGGTTGTCTGCAGTTAATTGGCAAAGATGTCCTTATAGCAGTCCATCAATAAATATTTAAGTTATTCTCAAAATGATGTTTTCTTCAATATGGCCCGACTGCAACGTTATTCAATAGTCTAGTTTCCTAGGCTTAGTCTAGTTTTCCTCGGATTTTAGCTCCTTCACCAGTAGCCTAGGCAAGTAAAATGAATAGGCGCAATAATCAAATGTAATCGGCCGTTTTAGGATTTCTCGATTATATATATATATATATATATATATATATATATATATATATATATATATATATATATATATATATATATATATATATATATATATATATATATATATATAAACATACATACAGACATACATGGTGAGAAATGGTCTGGTAAGTTCATGGTCTTCAAAAAACATTTAATAAATTACTAAGAACCATAACTAAGCCATACCATATCTAGTTGCTTTGAACAAGATATGAAAGTTTATAATGCTATATTTAATTTCATAGAACTAGTTCAAAAGATTGTATTAGTGTTTTCATCTTCTAAAATAAAATTTATATGTCGACGAATAATTCTCTACTATTTTCTCTGCAACTTCATACAGCTTTTCTTTATCAATGGTACCATGTAAGATGAAATAATTATTTTTAAATATTGCTCAGAAGTAGTAACAAGCTAAATATAAAATTTTATTTGAAAATCAATTTTCAGTTATAAAAAAATGAGTAAAAGAAAAGTAAAAGCAGGAATCCTATTACAGTAGAGGCGGAGGAGAACGAATTGCATAAATCAGCTATCACCCTCCAACTATATATCTTTTGTGATACATGGATTTACTTTAAGTCTTGTATTTTTCGCATTGTTCTTCGAAGATTTTATTTAGATTTCTGGTTCAAAAGTAGTACAATAACTTATATTATACTGAAGATCTCTTAAAATATTCAATCACTAATTTGCAAGACAAAACTTCATAGAAATAAATCATTAACTCTGAAACTACCTAAAATGATCTCTTATTTTATTTTATTTTTATTTTTTTACTTATTTTAGCTTTAGCTAGTCTTAACATCACATCTGCAGTACAACAACATTGATTCAATATTCATTACTAAAATTAGCTATTTTATCAGTATACGTCAGTATACGGTATGATACCAGTATTCCTGGTTGACTTCATATCAAAATACAAGTACTTTATAATGTCCAGACATCTGTCTTTAGCTATTATCTAAGTAAAGAATATTAAGCACTAAGGTTTTTACCATAAACAACTCAAAATAGAAAAAC
The DNA here is from genome assembly GCA_032207245.1 of Pardosa pseudoannulata. Lineage (NCBI taxonomy): Eukaryota > Metazoa > Arthropoda > Arachnida > Araneae > Lycosidae > Pardosa > Pardosa pseudoannulata. The sequence continues at coordinate 116,227,363 of CM063503.1, forward strand.
TTTTCTCAGCCAAAACCTGCGAGAATACAACAATTAAATGAAAGAGTTTAGCTCATGAAGAGATAAACCCCAATATGAGTTTTGACATATCTTCAATGCGCTGTTAAACGTAATGCTACATTTTTTATCGATACATAATCTCTATTTCTTGTGTTTCCATCAACAATATTTCTATTTGCATAGAACTTAATACAGCTCTTTCTCTCATAAGTTCCCCGTAACACTTGACGAAATATTTTTTCCACTTTAAAACATCAGCTGCTTCAACTTTTTTTCTCTCATTTTGCCAATTTTTTGGATGCATTACGTTTTTTAGTGCTTTACATATTACTGAGTTCACGTCTGGAAAATATTTTCTTGATCTAAATGTTTATTTTGACGCCTTTGTTGTTTTGTGAATAGTCTCCATCATAGGAATGGGATTCATTTCTTGCAATATTAGGTTTGGTTTGGTTTGGTTTGAAGCACTACAGTCTATTGTTTTGCTCACGAGGGCTAATGTGACCGGGACCTACTGCTTAATGCCGATTTCAAATGGCTACGAATACCCATGCCATAGAGTTAGGAGAAGGAGAGTATTATTAGAGAAGGAAGAAATAGGAATAAAGTGAGCCAAAACAGAGAGGAAATACAGTCGTCGGTGAAGATCCAAGAAGTAGAAGGAAAATTGCCGTGTCTTCCACTTGAGTTGTAGACGTTCAATGTTGGGCACGTATCATTAGGTTCCGTCTCAGAAGTGGATTCTTTCACTCGGAGGAAATGAGCAGGACATTGTCATTAACATAATGCATTTAGCATTTAGAATTAAGCCTTAAGTAACGTGCAAATCTGTAACTAATTATAGTACACAATTTTTTAAATAGTGTCGTGAAGTTATGAGTGAAACAAAGAATTAGTTACAATAATTTGCAGTCGTAGACCAACAGAATGTGATGGACTGGTTACCGTTACCAAGTGAAATTTACTCACAAGATGAGAAAATATTTATTTAATACTTTTTTCTAATTTTCATAGTCATAATTTCAACCTTCATTGCTTGCAAGCATAATATTATTGCGAAAGGAATAATTACCACAAATAAGGAAATATTTATATTTGCACTAAATCAACTCTGTCGATTTTCTATAATCAATCAATTTAGCTAACTCGTCTTATTTTTTTCTACCTTAACGCTAGAACCGTTGCAGTTTTGGAATAGATAAAATTTTAAGTTTTCAACATGAGTTCTTCAGCGTATCTAACTTTTATAAATACCCAAAACGGTGATAAAATACCAGTGTCATTTACAACAACACTAATTGATGTGAGAAAATAGTCACAAAGGCACCAGGAATCGAACTCGTCAACTCCGGTACCGAAGAGCAGTGCTCTATAGTTCGCCCATCGTTCGGCTTCTTGTAATGTTAGAAACATAGTTTTCATGATAGATAAACTGGATGTAATTTCGGTATTTAAGTTTACTTCAGGATCAATTTCTGAACCATATTATCATCATGAAGACTTTCAAAAACATCCATCATCTCTTCTTTCGTTAAGCATTTTGCACCTTCGCTTCTATGGATATGATGAGCAAATCACTAAATACAATCAGAATACTGATATTATTTAAAAATTAATCAAATTAGTTAAGATTCTATCGGCTGAATGCAACATTTCTAATAAGCCGGACTTACCCAATCATTCATAGCAGATATACTACACCTTCCCTCGTGTTCTCTCCTCACTTTTTTGCTTCTGGTAATTGCACATATCCCCTCCTTATAGGTGCACATATAAATAAATGGCAAAGTCATAGAAATAACAGGAAAAATTGAAAATATTTCAGACACAGTCAAAATTACACGTAGCTAGAATTGTAGGTGCACACAGTAATAAGAATAAAAATAATTATTTAAATAAAATAAATTCTAATGCGTAGCTTTTTAGGAAATGTCAAAAAGTACAAATTCATACATGAGAAAATAAAAAGTTAAATTCAATCATATTTCCTTTCAAATCAATATGATTTTTTTCTTAATTCTAATGTTAAGTAATTTTTTGTTAACACTTAAGTTTACATTTTATAGAGAGCAATTTTTGGTATTATTTTTAATAAAAATTTAAACATCTGATAGATATTAGAATAGTTTTTAAAAAATGATTCTATACCTTATTTCCATTAAATTATTTTCATGTTTATAAAAACCAAAGTATAATACTTAAAACGGTATTTGTATGTTTAAAAAAACTCTTTCGTGCCTATAATAATATCCTTTAATGACAGTAATTCCTTTCAAGAAATAATATTGGACTACCGATCTCGTCAACAAATTCAAAATATAGAGAAAAAAATTATTTCTACGAATGTATACTTTCATATTTTACTCTTTGTTCTTTTTCTAGATGAAATGTTCTGAAAAAAAAAAAGAATCACGCCAGGAACATTAATGGGAATCCTTTTTCATCTATAAAACATTTTCATTTTCAGCGTACATGGAAGAATGTATATTAAGTAAATGGTATTCATTTTATTTTAATAAATGGATAAAAGGACAGCAAATAAAATTTCTAATCATGCTTTAAACAACCCGATTAAAAACTAAAACTTTGGAATATAACTGATTTTTAAATATATGTAATTACTTATAGTTATTTCAATTTTAGTAGATATCGTACATTTTCTGAAAAGATTTCTTTGCTATAATTATATTAAATAACGTATAGAAAAAATTAATAATTTCACATATTTTCTTCTACATTAAAGCCATTAATCATGAGATTTTGGAATGGAAAAATGTTTCAAATTTATTTTAATTTCACCAACATTTATATAGAAATTAAATCTAATTAAAAAATCAGTTATACATATTTTATTTCTAAATAATATTCTTCAAATAACAACCAGCAAGTTTTTAAAAATCTAAAACCATCCAAACTATATTTATGATGTGGAGCACGAAATTTGAAATAGATGCCATTGAAATATGCACACATACACCCTAAATCTAGCTCATAATGTATATAGCAACAGTGTAAAAGAAGATAAATAGTGTATGGTGTCAATAATACTTTAATAGAGTTTTTTTAAATGTTATTATTTGGCCAATTTAATGAAGAGTTCACTGTCTAAATTGTGCTCTGTAATTTTTACTTAACACTTAACGAGAAATATGTTAAAAAATAATTAGTCTCCCCAAAAAATCATATGCCTTTAGGTACAGTATGTTTTAGTAAAAACGTTGTTTTCTTTACTTTGATATGTAATTGTTTATAATTCCCAACTATGAGCGTTAAATGTAATAAATTTCTATCTAGTTTCGTTATTTGCATTCATACAGTCATATTCTTTGTTAAGTATTTCATGTTGTTTTAATTATGACATACGAGAAGATAACTTAATGGTTAAATTTTCAATAACCACATAACACATAGCTATTTCATAGCTTTTATAGGTAATTTATAAATTGTTTTATAAAATGTCCTTAAAAATCATTTATTTTATTCTAAATTAAAATAACAGTAATGAATTAAATATTGGTGGGGGAAAATTGCATTTCCTTATCATACATTTTTTAAAGTCTATTATAACAATTTTTCCTTCTCAAATACATTTACAAAGAAGAATGTATTTGAGAAATGCATTTGCCGAAGATATATTTCGACAAAATATACAAACAGAACAAGTGCGTGCAGTGATGGCTTAGTGGATATTCCCAGGAGCTGAAGGAGTGGCCTTGTAAAAAGCTATCTGTTTTAAATCTTTTCGAGTGGTCTCATGAAAGCCTAATAGAGTTGAACATTTGTCACGCGATCGAGATTTCGGCAGTTTTATTACAGCACGACACAAAAACCTAATTGCTACGTGTTTATTATACATGCCTAACTTATGTGTGTCACTAAATATACTCTAAAGCTTTTGTTCATCCCTATAACAACTTTTATTAGGACTTAAAGATTGCCTAAAAATACACCTAAAGTGTATAAGTATTACAGACTTCAAATCACAACAATACATCAAGATTTCATTAATGTTCCAAAATTATAACTGGCCAAGAAAGTTAAATAATTTGCCTATAACTTTAAACAGATTTATGTAACCTTTGCGCTTTTTCAGTAAGAATTATTGTCTTACATATATATGTGTATGTGAAAAAGAGCGAGAGCGAAAAAGAGAGAAGGAGGTGAGAGAGACACATCCTTACCTTGCGCTCAGAACTTATGAGCCTTTGTTTATCACGTAGCAAAACAAAAATTAAACTATAATTTTGAAGACATGGAAAATAATGATAAATCATAATTTATTCTTAGGTGTTTCAATATAAGTTTTATTATTTATTTTTATTTGAAATGTTCCTCTCTCAAAAGAATGGATAAAGCAATAAGAACACTACAGTTTATGAATAGTTAATGTGCTACATAGTTAGATATACTTACTTTAAATCATGTGTGAATTATACATGTATGTGTGTGTAAGTGTCAGAGCGTAACCTAGGGAAATATTCTTCATCGATGACGCTGGACAAATAGCCCCATATTTTTAATTGCCAGGACTTACTAGACAATATAACTCAACTACAGTCAGGGCATTAGAAAGTGAAGACCAGATTTGTGGAAACTCCCATTTATTGTGGATTAAAACGCTTATTGAGGATTAAACTATTTTTACTGCTCTAAATAGAATGCACTAAGAATATGCACATTTGTCTCCGATTTCGGTCCCACAGCGAGTGAATACAAGGAGTTTGTTCTCATGAGAGTGATGATGGATCAGCACTTTTGGGGAGGCAAGAATGTATCTTAACCATTTAAGCTAGCAGACAACAATTTAATTAGTGAGAAAACAGTACCATTTTCCTGGGACAGTTATAAAAAATATGTGGCCAGTAGACAGAAAATGCACATTTATTCCACCGTTAGTTTTGAGGGATGGGTAAAAAATTGAAATCGGAGAACACTCCTTTATCTGAAGTTTTATTGTTAGAAACTAGGTATTAAAAATAAGAATGGGGAGGAAATTTTGGATATCTATTTTAAGGATAATAAAGTATATGTTACAGATATATATATATATATACACATATATATATATATATATATATATATATATATATATATATATATATATATATATATATATATATACTCATGTCCATAAATTAAGGATAATTCAGAATCACACAGAAATTGAGCTCTAAAATAAAAATTTCACCTGTAGAATTATCACACACATCTTGAAGAAGAATATGCAAATTGCAGGAAACCACCAGATAGCGCGGATAGTACGTCACAATGACGAGAGTGTATGAAAGGGGTATATAAGGAAGGGTAGCAAAGAAGTAAAATTGTTCACAAGCGCTTTAAAATCTTTTAGTGCAATAACCGCATAGTTATGGCACAAAGGAAGCATTTGGATGATTTTTTACGTGGTAGAATTATCGGACGACTGGAATGTGGACGTACCCAGCTGGAAGTATCCGAGGAACTTGGAATCGCCCAGAGTGTCATCTCCAGGCTTTGGCAACGATTCAAACATGATGGTAATGTGAGTAGATATTACAGCACAGGTCGCCTCCGATTACTACGCCGAATGATGACCGGTATTTGGCAGTTACTGCCAAAAGAAACAGACGGAGCACAGCATCAGACCTGTCTCGTCAGCTCTCTTCAGCTACCGGTACGACAGTTTCAAGGCAGACCGTGTACAGACGCTTAAGGAAAATTGGTCTATATGCTCGTAGGCCTGTCAGATGTGTTCCCCTTACCGCAACTCACTGTCGCCTGCGATTATGCTGGGCTAGAGAGCATGCATTGCGGACACCGCAACAGTGGTCTTGTGTGATGTTTTCCGACGAGTCCAGGTTCAGTTTACATTCTGATTCCCGCCGGACTTTCATATGGAGAGCGCCAGGTACCCGTTACCACCAAGAGAACACCATTGAACGACACCGTTAAGGTGATGGCTCGCGGGATGGCTCGTTTGGGGAGGAATTATTCTTGGTTCCAGAACTGACCTGCATATTCAGAGTGTAACGATGACAGGCCACATCTATCGGGATGTCATTCTGGAACAACATGTACGTTTGTTTCGGGGCGCCATTGGTCCTGAATTTCTGTATATGGATAACAACGCTCGACCTCACCGTGCAAGCGTTGTAGACGAATGCCTTCAATCGGAGGATATCATCCGTATGGATTGGCCAGCATACTCACCGGACTTGAATCCAATAGAGCATGTGTGGGACATTCTTGGCCGACGAATTGCAGCCCGTCAACCCCCTTCCAACTGTCTATCGGAACTTCGGAGGGCATTGCTTGATGAGTGGTGTAATTTTCCCCAAGATCAGATTGATAATCTGATACTCAGCATGCGTAGGCGTTGTAACGCTTGTATTGCATCATCCGGGAGACATACTCCGTATTAACCATCATACTAACCATGTTATACTGTTTTCTGTAAATAGGTTCTTTTTTGAAACTTGCTCCAGGGAGTAAAAATCGCAATTTTTATTAATTATGTCAAACATATAGCATCTTTTTTGCTCTTTACCTTTTGTTTAATAAATAGACTTTACAAATAAGTCAAATTTGTTTTGCTTTTGTCTCTTTCATAGCCTGAACTTCATTATCCTTAATTTATGGACAGGAGTGTATATATGATACCAGAAAATAGCATGAGCTTAAGTTTTAAATTCAAAAACCAATTTTATCTCATCAGGAGGTTAAATTTATCTACTGTTAATATTTAGAATAAATTAATCTAAAGAAGGTTCAATGGCAGATGCACGAGTCACTGATTTGCCCGTGGAAATGACCTGTTGAGTTTCGAAAGATGAATTTTATACTTTATTCCTTCTGAAGTATACATACAGAACTCCGTGAGACTCTCCTTTCTAATGTATTTCTCTGAATAATGAATCCGTGAGCTGTTTAGTTTCTAAAATAAACAGGGCATTTTAAAAAATTCCATGTGTATTATTTTTGCATCTTCACAGTTGCCTCGTGGATTTGATAACAGCAGAAAAAAGTAAAAAGCTATATTATATGCATATATGTGTATGTATGTGTTTGTGTAGGCATAATGCTAAAATTTACAGAATTCTCATTTCATCCTCTTAATCGAACTATAAAATTATTTAAAAGCATGGACTAGATATCCTAATTATCTTCATTGACTAGATATCTTCATTGACTAGTTATCCTAAATCAATTTTTGTGTCCTTGCCCTCTCTCTCTCACTCTCTCTCTCTCTCTCTCTCTCTCTCTCTCTCTCTCTCTATATATATATATATATATATATATATATATATATATATATATATATATATGACAAAATCGTCATCCAGAGTTAAGGCGAATGGAAAACAGTCTTCTTGATAATAATAAGTTTTATTAACTCATCGTTCTTAAGTAAAGCAACATGCGCCATTTTCATTAATCGACCCGGAGCTATGCGTGAAGGTGTTGACCGCTCCTTGTCCATTCGCCCAATCCAACTTACCTATTTGCAAGATCATCAAATAGATGAGAAATGCTTCCGCCTAACCGGATTATCCTGAAAGCTTACGCGAGCGTGAGTCTTTTTCATTTATTTTATTATTATAAAAGAATTCTCCTTTTAGAATCATTTCTAACTTACATAATTTCCAACTACCCCTTTTTTAGACCTGACATATATATATATATATATATATATATATATATATATATATATATATATATATATATATATATACATATGCACTACTACTAAAAACAACGAAATTCAAAAAAAGTCTAAACTTGAAAGTTTTTCAAGTTTAGAATTTTTTTCGAATATCTGAAAAAAAATTTCGAAATATTCTGAAACTTCATGGGTTTAAAGATCATATTAGGCCTTATACATCTAAGCCAAAGTTTTATTCCGAAGACAAATGGTGGACTAGAAAAAAGATTTTAAAAAACGATAATTTTGGACATCCTGTTTTAAAAAATAATGCATGAAAAATGTTCCTGATCCAGCACATGGTTTTGAAACAATTTATAAATACCTGAGTAAATTTTTGTGAGAATTGCACGTATATTCATATAAGCTTTCCAATCCGTGGAAAGCCATTTCCAGAAAAATTGACAAACTACAGTAAAGTCAAAACCATGCAATCAGCATAAAAATATTAAATATTTGATAATATATGAGAATTTTTATTAAAGGATTTTTAACCTTACATGCGCGAATTATATATTTTTATGTTTCCTCAGTTTGATAGCTTAATATATAGCGTAAATTATTTGGAAATTTTAGATGGGTATCATTTAAGATGCCAAAGATATTAATATTTTAGCACATTTTTTCAAAAACGTCATTAGAGTCTTAAATTATACTAAGTCTCTCCCATTCTAATTCCTTTAAATCTTTTTCCAGCCTTTAAATAGTTTAATCAAAGGAGTATTTTCCACTTAACATTCTTTCCAAGGTTTTCTATCCTAAAAATGTAAACTTTCTATCTATCCAGCCCGTTTCCCAGCTGTCGGCGGCAATGGTTTCATGTTTTGCTGATATTGCATTTAATTCGCTTATTAAGTTTTTTTTTTTTTTTACCGTGGGGAAATTCTTTCCGTCTTCTCTCTTGGGTGCACCTCTGTTCGATTAGAGTGATCTCTGTGGCTTTTCTTTGTCTGTCGTTCAGTAGAATAGATGTGCGTTGTAGCAGCTCTGGAATAAAGCTTCAATTAGACTGGTGCCGTTTTCTTCAATGTCGGTCCTACTGCATTTTTATTACTGCTAGCTGTTGAACTTTCTCCTTGTTAAGGAGTTTTATAAAAGATGGATTACATATATATGTGTGTGTGTGTGTGCGTGCGTGCGTGCGCGCGCGCGCATGTGTGTAATAATAATATAATATAAAACTAACTTGATAATAATTGTATTCTAAAACAAATTTCTGACGGTTCTACCCCAAAAATGACAAGATGCCTATGTTTATGTTCTTATTTTGTAACATTTGGAGACTTCGCGTACTCCAAAATTAATTCATGCTTAACTAAATTATTCTTATATAACTCCTTTATGTAACTTAGTTTCGATCCTTGCGTCTCCCAAGTGACTAATTCTTGATATCCTCTTTGGTTTACTAGCGTTCCACACCGCTATTTAACCGAATATAATGCGTTTTGTAGACGGAGCGCCATAGATGAGCTGCCTTAATAAACTATATATTTTCAATTTCAAATTTTGCTCTTTTATTTTTAAGCCAAAGACTACAAACTATCTAACATGCTTACCATTTTTCTTTAAGGTGGGGTTAAAACCTCCTATATATATATATATATATATATATATATATATATATATATATATATATATATATATATATATATATATATATATATATTGTGTATGTGTGTGCGTGGTTTTGTGTGTGTATGTGTGTGTGTTTGTGTGTGTATATGAGCTTAAATATTTTATTCTAGAGAAACTCTAGTAATGTTTTAAGAAGTTCATTTTAGTAAAAGCCTTATGTCAGATTCTAACATGGTATTCTGTAATGAACAAATGAGTTGTAACTTGTACGCCGTCAGTTTGAAAGATTTAACATGAAAAGATTCATTTAATGTTCTGACATTTAGGTATTTTAATTATATTTCTGTTTTAAAATGCTTTCACGAGAGTGAATATATCAAATCAAAAATTCTTTAAGTAATGCGATATTTTCTAGTTTCAGATGTTACTTAGATTGCATTTGTTGAGCACGTGATCTTACAGACTCATTTCTATAAACATACTTAATATCATGTATAAAGCTCTAGGTGCTGTAGCCTTATTCCTGCTGTAATTTAATTATCACGCTTGTATTCTTGTTCGCGAGAAAATAAGTTAATATGTGTAGCATAAATTGAAGCATAAAAGAGAATTCGTGTGCAAACGGGATCTCAAATTAAAATCTCTTAAATGCAATAAATTTACACTCTTTCGGTATGCTTCGAGTTTACTGACAGTTCATTATGAACAAATTTAATTAAAATGTTCTGAGTTCTGAAGAAGAGAAAATATCACCTAGCTTTAGTGCATTTTACAAGCAATTGTCGTTAAAATCTAATTAACAAATTGCAATTCAGAGAAGAGGCTTCTACGACTTTGACATTTTAAAGTCTACAATAAAATTGTCTATTCTTCTCTACGGCTATGAATATCTTAATCTACTGTAGGCACAAATTGTTTTAAGCTAATCTTAATTCAATCATACTCTTTTGTTACATTAAATCCTCTTTGACTACATAATTCCTTTTTGAATATTTTTTGTGGGAGAACATAATTTAATAAATTTGCTCTTTCAAAAATTTCAAATGATTTTTAATTGCATGTTACATTTTGATTTAAGGTATTAGGTATATGTTTCGTGGCTTAAATTATAAGATAGTCATGAACATCTTCAGTTCTCTATTGCTCTCTTATGTATTTAAGTAATAATATTTGAATAAAGTTAATTTAATTACAACAGTTCCGTCAATATTTTTAATGAACGGAAACTACACTATTTATATCTTAAGGTATTACTATTTATTTCAAATCATTTAAATATACGACCCTTCTTTTTGTGTCAAATTAAACAATGCGTTTCTCATACATTTCCATAGGAGTTTTACGTAGCATACATTTAGCTATTTATAGTTAATTTCATGCATTTGTAGATTCAAAATAAAGAAGAAAAGAAATACATATGCGTATAATGATATAGAATTAAGGCGATACTGACGTTAATCATTTTCACCAAATTTATCGGTAGAGCACTTGAAGAATAACATGTTTTTAGGCTATAAATTAAAAGAAGGATGTTATATTGTTCTACAGTGCTTTTTAATTATTTTTCTCTTCAACAAATTTTTGAAAAATCACTTAAGTAAATAAAGTGAATTAAAAGTATTAGATTATTATCTGATTAATCTTAGTGATTTTATTATTACTTCTTTCATTACTTTATTTTCTCCTTTCTTTGTGAATATCTTTTGTTTTATATATTCTGTTTATGGAACAACCACAGTGAAAAACTTTTAACAAGCCATGAACGCTCCATTAATTGCTTATGTCCCATCCGTAAGCACATCAGAAAATGAAAATTCGTTAAATAAGAAATTTATTAAACTTGGGAGATTTTGGAATGTTCACGGGGTAAAGACAGGAATAGCTATTTAAGACAAACGTCTATGGCAGTGGTCGCCAAACTTAACTATTTCCTAAGCATCAACATTTTTTCAAAAACCTACAGTGAGCTACCAAAAAAACCTACGATATAATTGAGAACTTTTTTAAATCTGATATTTGTTTATTGCTTATAAACAAACATTTTTAGTAAATATGCAATCACTTCCAATAAAATTTAATATAAGTAAATAATAAAATTAAATAATACATTAGAAAAAATAGAAATGTTATTAATAATATGTTAGAAATGTAAAACATATTTTTCATGAGACTTATTGATTTTAATGCGAAAGATGGCAATCTTTTGGGGCATCAAATTTTAGAGTAGTCTATGCAATTTGAATGCAGTTGTCCAAAGGTACATCAATCAGTCTCTATCTGTATTTTTTTATAAATTATAAACGAGAAAAAGATCCTCACATAGATATGTAGATCTGAACATTATCTTCACTTTTAGATCAACCTGGGTCAAAATTGGATATTTTTCTTTGAAACAAGGGGCCAAATATTTTGAGATCGTCTAAAAAACAATTTGTATGATCAATAATTTTAAAGCGATTGAAAAACCTATTTAAATGGATTTTCCCCTAAAGCTACTTCTTGCTTACGATCGACGGTTTGGCGATCTTTTGTTTAAGGCTTAAGGGGACATTGGGAACATCTAGACAGTCTTGATGAACCAAGAACTATGCCTGATCTGAAAGACAGCATTTTAGGAGGTATTCTCATTCCCCAGATACACTGAGATTAACTGTAGGACATGCTATCTTACGATTTAAAATGGTAGCTGAAACTCATGACCGTCATGTTGATTATGTCATGTTGTAAGAATTTTTTAACTTGAGTAAATGTTGTCTAAATGTGTAATTCATCAAAAGAGCCCTATGGTGGTGAAATTTTGAACTATTATTTTATTTTCTAAAACCAATTTCCATCTCTCCATTGTGTTCTATATAGCATTTCTTACCTTTCTGAACATTAGTTTCGACTGTAGGCAACTTTAAAATAGGGAAGTTTAATTATGAACAAGCTGTTATTTCTCAAGGGCTTTTTACAAGCTTTAAATTTCCGCTCTTGTTTAACCACAGTTAGAACTTGTTTAACCCCAGTTAAGAAAAGTTTCATTACTACTGATATTACATCATTCTTAGTTTATGCAATATATCATCACTATGAAGAGTTTTTCTCTCCATACATGGGATTTAGATTCTTATTGAGATAAAAATGGAAAAACAATTTAATTTATAAAATAAATCTTTTTATTTATAATATCAAAACATACAGATCTTTCTTTGAGCAATGAAACGTCTTTTTGCCTCATTTGTAATGTTGATTTATAAAAATATCACAAAACATAATATGTAATACGATTTATTTACGATACATATTAAATATATTAAAACATTTAAACTGATGATTTTAGTTACAATAATTATCTAAGCTTATCTCCTAAAAACTAAAACAAATTGTGTAGTTTTTTAAGATTAATAAACTATGAACTCTTTGTTTTGCAAAATACACGAAGAAATAATTTAAACAAGAGTTTTGTTCCGTATACTTAGAGTATTTATTAAGTTCTGTTCTGTTTATTTTTATTATGTAATCATTTCCTCCATTAAACTGTGAGATCAGATTGAAAATTCATAACACAAATTCATAAATATTTATCTTTCTAAAGTATTCTCTTACTATATGAAACCAAATATTCATTTTAATCAAACATTTGAGAATCTCTATAGCTAATTTTTAAATATACCAAAAATATAAAAGTCTGAAATTTATAATATGGTAATTTAATCCATTATTTTTAACCAACTACGTTTTACGTGGAAAGTTGAAATTTCTGCAGTGTTAAACATAAATTACTCTATAGTATTTAAATTAAATTTTAAATTAATAATGTTCGATTTGCTTTATAACTGTACTGACAGCACCATTCATAACCATACTTGTAAACTTTTTACATGTTTTTACATAAATTAAACACTATAACTCATTAGAATATTCTATTGTTATATAAAATATTTATATGAAGTTCTGCATCCTAAAAGAATTTTACTGCCAAACGCTAAGTTTATCTCCAATATTTGAAAGATTACAGGTATGAATTAATTTCCCTTTAAATTAAATTTTCTTTTCAAATCCCTTTTCTTTTCAAATAAATATTAGTTTGGTGGATTTTCTGTAGTGAAAAATACAAATCAATACACAAGATTTAAATTAAAACTTCGTAAAAATCGTAAATTAAAAATCGTAATACTCTAATTTATTTTTCAAAGTACTAATAGAACCTTTAATAAACAAACTTCCAAACATTATTCAGGTGATCAGAATGAGAGATGAAGTAAAAATGCGTTACATTAGAAAAAGCAATAATTCAGAGAGCAAAATTGACATACGTGCTTGGAATGACATGATGTGCATTAAAACTTCATTTTATTCATCCCTCTTATAATAACATTTTTCTACTTTTACATAGCTTTTACTGCTACAATAAGGAAATATGTATTAAACAATGAGAAATTCGGAATGCCCTTAATAGGCATCCCACTTGTGTATTTGTGCTAATAAACAATGTAAAGCAGGAGTCCTCAATCTTTTTTGTCCCAAAGAGCACATTCTAAAATATCTATTGGGAGGCAGGCACCATTTATTTTTTAAGATGAATTTATATTTGGATAAAGTTAATAAAATGCACATGATGTACAAAAAATATATAATTCCAAAAAACATATAAAAAAATTTTGTTTTTGTTCTTGATGAAAATAATTATTAAGTAATGCATGCAAAATCTACAAAGCATAAAAATCTTTTTAAAAGATGCGAATCTTAAATACAATGCGATTCTTGGCATTGCATTTCATCAGCTATTGCTTCGAAGTCAGACGAATATGACGATATTCCTGCTCGTAAGTAGTCTTACAGGTGTTCAAATCTAAGTCATGATCTGTACTTTGATTTTAATATATTCATTGTCGAAATCAATGACTCGACTCATTCAAGTGTGTGAAAATGATTTTAGTTTATATATGCTTCTTTTTTCAAGAATGGAAATTTGTGTCTGTCAATAATATTCGAGAAATTATATTCCAGGTATAGGACATTAGGTTGGCGAATGCTTGAAGAAAAAACAGAGCATTTCGCTTTATGCTGGTATCTCTATTGAACGCAATTTCTATTTCATGAAAAATAAAAATATATTTTTTGTTAAAAGCTAAAACAGCTTTATTGGAATCGCATAGCGGTGGACACACGTTAAACCATCACGTTAAACGGTATAGGGTTGAGTATCCCTAATGTAGAGGAATAACCGTACCAAAAAATTTACAAACCTCTTTAACATGATTTAGAAAATATATTTAGACTTTATTTTATACTTGCCAATAGTTCTTATATTTTTAGTTACCTGTAACTAATGCGGCGATATAAAGTATATTTATCAGTGACAATTATTTTAAAATATCTTTGAACATCATAATTTATGAACTTTAAGTAATCCATTGCATTTTTCATGAAAAGCATGTTATGATTTTTTGTATAGAAACAGGTGACAAAACTGTTACCGGAATTTAAGTAACCAACTAAGATTCAATAATAAAGCCAGAAACTCCAACACAAAAGCCATCCTAGGTTATTAAATCCGGGAAAAGCGCCATGTAGCTGAGAAGAATTTCACTTGTAAATTAAGGGCTTATAGATAATTACGAGGCAACACAAATTTAATACAGATAAAGATTACTTTACGAATTTAAATGATGTGGCTTAATTTAAGTATCAATTTATATAATTAGTTCTTTAAAATAAATGGGTAGATTTTAAGTTTTAAGAAATGTTAAAACTTTTTTTCCAATGCAGCTGGCAGTACAGACACATATACATTTATGCCAATAAAAGACTGCGAAACTGTTACCCATTAAACACCACCGGAGGAGTATGTGTAGCTTAAAGACTGCTACGGACGAGAGTAACATTGCCCCAGCTGGGTTCCCGTAATTTAGAAGCAGAGACCAAGCAGAAGACTCCCCAGGCTTGCCCTGTCTGTAATGAAACAATTCAATTACATCTAAAAAAGTATAAGAAAGTTTTGTTGTAATCAACTAGTTGATATATTGAATCAAGCCTCATACATGTTTAGCGTAGTTAAAAAGAGAGATTCAAAGAAGTCTGATAAAAGACAAGAAATGGTTTATGACTCTTGAGGGAAGGCTAAGATTGCTAGACGGAGATGAGAACTGTGTCTTCAAGAGTGACATTATGGTTGAATGAGACTTTATTCAAGATTTACAAGCGCCGGCTAGGAAAATGGTTGGGAAGTAGCCCGTGTTCCAAATCAGTGGTTATATGATCATGGGTGGAGCGGGAATTAAGGCACAGAATAAGGAAGCCCAAGTGGGCCAATTGAATTTTTGCATTCTGAAGGAGGGGCTTAATTAGTTAAATAAAATGAGATATGCAGGAAGGAGTCAGCCGGTGAAGAGAGTAGTAGTGGAAGTGAGGAGGAAAGAAGAAATGAAGGATGTATTGACAGCTCGAGAGAGTTTGAAGGCTGCAAACTTAGAAACGAGAAAAGAGAGGAGTTCCCCTTCAAGCCAGAAGAAGAATTTGACTGGAAGGAAGAAGGAGGAGGAGAGAAAGTTGATTCTCTCATCAAATAATTGAATGGTCAAGGGACCCAGTTCAACTCCACCATATGAAGCCATCAGCGAAGAGAGCTGAAAACCTCCTTTACATCTGCAAGCATAGTTGCCCAGCGAGATTGCCCCTGAGTCCCAGCATACGGTAGAACCAGTTGCATCTACCTCCTGTCAACGAATTAAGGCCCCACCTGCTAATGAGTTGTGAGTTGTTTCCTCATCCTTTGCAAGTATCAGACTTCATTTGATTTTTGATTTTATGATCAGGGTCCTGGCTTCGGAAAGTAACAAATTTGAATAAGCAAAATATAATTTATGATTTGATTAAGTAATTCATTGTGTTAAGAGATTAATTTCAGAAATGAATTTGATGACTCTTATTATGCGTAGGTTCTTAATTTGTAAATAAGGGTGTACATAATTTTTTGTTAATTTGTTAATTCTGGAATCAGTTTTTATTTTGTCAGTATCATTATATAAAAACTGTCTATAGCCTCTCAAGATCCTGTGGTTAAATTTTACTTAAAATATTTACACATCTCAACCCAAATACTTTTAGTCTCGTACTAAGCAAATAATCATCACTATAGTGTTCTCAGGTAACTACCTAAATTTGGAGAGAATTACATGATATTGCCACCCTCAGAGGTATTGTTAAACTTTTGCTTCATGTTTTGTTATTTATAAAAATATTTTTTTCTTCATAAAATTAAAAATAAAGCATGCTTCCTTACAGCATTAATAAGCTATTTATTCTGTAAGGAAGTTGTAAATAACTTTATTAATTCTTTGAACTAGTGCTGTTAAATGTAATATAGCTTTTAAATGTTAAATATTTGACATTTAAAAACATTAATATAGTTTTTTTTTAATTTGAGTGTAGATTCAGTAAATTTTGAAACATGTTTCTTGAGTTCATTTTAGAGATAATCTCCTACAGAAATAAACCGTTTAACTATCTGTTTATGAAAATGTTTTTCCAAGATCCAAGTAAGTTCAGTTGACAAAGGACCTTCAATGTAGCAGAAATTCATAGAAACTAATAATTCTATTTTTTCAAAAATTCAAGCAAGGCGTGCTTTTTTATTGTTAATTCAAAGTTTTACAATCCAATTATTAGTTTTTCTCATTAAACCTTTTTTAATTGAACATTCTTGATACAAAATACCAAAATAAATTTTTCCTCATTTATATGATTTAAATATCAATGGTCCATTCAAAATATTTCAGGTGCCTTATTTTCTTCTCTGTTTTCTTAAATTTCTTCTTAATTCCTCCAAACATTTTTCATACACATCTTTTTTAACTACTTCCTTTGCCAAATTAATGACTAATTTAGCGAAACCACGAAAATCTTTAGAAATTCAAAGGAATGTATCAAATATATTTATATTATTATTATGTTGTTAACATTATTAAAATTCCATACTTAGTTGTTTTTGTATAAATTCTAACTATATAATAATATATATAAGGAGTAAATTAAAATACAATGTAATTTTAAAAGAATGTTGTTGGGTAAAGTAGTTTTTTTTTTAATTGTATTACATTTTTATCAAAAATTCTTTTCATTTAGATTTAGTGTTATGTATTTTATGTAATAAAAATATTTCTGTTCACATAATGAACACAATTAAAATTTGAATTGCTTAAAGATCGAAATTAAAACTTCAGCCTTCCCTTAAACTAGAACAAATATTTATAGTGAACAAATGTTTGAAAGAAAGTACTAAAGTTAAATCATGGATGAAAGAGTTAGCTGTTAATACCATTAAGTTACTTAAAATAACTAGAAATACTCTAGGAATGTTTCTGGAAGATTTAAGCTGAAATAATCTGTATATGTTTTGGTATTATCTTGTACTTCAGTTATTTTTACTCGTAACTACAAGTAATAAAGGGTAAGAAAGGGTTGTAAACTACATAATTATTATATATGATCACATCAGTATAAACGAAGAGAAGTGTTTGCGTGTCTTTATATCTGTAAATACGATTGCACGTAACCGGTGAGAGCTGTATACATAGAAGTTGGTACAGGCGTTTTTCGTGACACTATGTAAAACCTCTCGAAGTCATTCATTAAAAATTTGAATTCTTTTTTTTTTATTTATTTTATTAAGTATTTTTAAATAGTTTTTCCCAATCAGCCATAAACGATATTCAAACTAAAAATAAAAAATAAACATCATACGTGTTTTAAAAATTACAAGTTGCGTCACGGATACACACTAGCTCCATGATTTTAACATTATTTACACATTTTTAACACTATGACGTTTTTCCTTGAAATATCCCATATAATCATTACTTTTAAATTTTTTCAAATAAAATATCTGTAATTAATTGTATGTTGTATATGCCACGAAACATCCGAATTTCATGTTCTCACTTTATTTAATTTGTATTCATTTTAAATTTATTCTTCGATTAATTTTTATCCTGTGATAAAAGATATATTTTTATTTTATTGCCAAAATTTTTCTAGCAAAATATAAATTCTATGCAGAGAAAAACATTTTCTTAATAGGACAAAAGATTTTTCTAAATTTCAATTACATGAAACTAAACCTCAAAATACATTTTCAAGTAGCCAAGTTTTTGGTAATTATTCCCAAATGTTGGCATTATACGAAGTTTATCATTTTCATGAATTTTTGTATGGTTATTCTATTGTATATAAATAAAGAGTGGGGTATTTGATTATGGGCCTATCTGTAATCACGATTGCGCTTAAGCTGTAAGAATTACGTGCATTGATTTAGATTCAGGAGTCCTCCGAGAAAACCTGCGAAACATCTCGAAGGCCTTTTCTAATTTGTTATAATTTATTTCTCTTTTATGCGGTTTTTAACGGGTTTTTACACATTATACTTATTCAAACTCCTATGCCTTCACTAATCAGTGCCCAATTACAAGTGCTGTCTTAGAGTACGTTATAGAATGCACTTGATTCAATTTTGAGCTGGTGTTTTTGAGATATTGAGAATAAACTGAACAAAAATCGTTCAATATTTCCCACGTTTGACACTAACTCAATAATTCCCATTTAAGAATGCCAATTTAAGATTACGGCTTGTTATTGACACCATTATGACCATTATTTGTTATTTCGTGTAATATCTCTATATACAAAGCTATTTACATGTAGATGTGTTTGGTTCACTATGCATCCTTAAATACGTGGAGTGATCGCTAGAAACTTTCCCGATCCTGAAGGGGTTTTTTTGTCATCCATTTTGTAGCTATAGAATAGTTATTCTATTGGTTTTCCTTGGTCTAGACGCTACTGTCTACTTTCTCTACTCGAAGCTAAAGAGACCAAGACCAACTGCTTAATACCTATTTCAAACAACTATTCTATATCTAATTTTAAAATATTTTTCTTTTTCTTTTTATAATGTGTTAAACTATTCAAAATATTATACAGTGACTTCATTCATTTCATACGCTTTAAAATACGTTTTTAGATAGTGCAATTTTTTTTGGCTTTTTGATCATTCTTAAATATTGTATTTCATTTCATCGATTTTCATTTAGCATGTTTCTTTCTGTTAATGTTTTAACTTCAAATCTTTAAAAATGTCTGCAAGACCTCGACTGAGTGCTTATCATCATTAAATATCATCTCGCAATTTCATGATTTAAAAAGGCCGCTGAAGGTGAAAATTTTATATAAAATCATACCAATGATAGGGGAAAGAAATACCACATCTCCTATAATAATCCACAGAAATCTTCCGCATAGTGAAACTTTGTGCTGCATAACTTGTAATCGCTACCGATACACGTATATCTGCCAAAATTATCTCTCAACATTTCAATAGGGCTGGTGTGGTACATCTTTTTTACGGCCATACAAGTGGAGACAATAAAATGCGAGGGCAATATAAAATAAATTGCAGCTACATGAGGTTTATAAAGCAAAATTTCACAAGCAATCATTTACGACAGGTCAAGTGCTAAAGACAATAAATCCCATGGGGAAAAGTTTAAACCAAACACACCCAAAAAGTAGTTTAAAAATTGAAGAACAATTAAATTGAATGGAGCTGAACTTTCTTGGACAATCCATCACCAATCATTACAAAACACGTCACGTGCTATGCACATCTAAACACTTAATAAATATTTGCTAACATAATTTGATTTAAATGTGGTAATTTTTAAAGCTTGTTTTTTTATCAAATGTTATTCTTTTACTGCTTTATATCGAACGAGCCAGAGATAAGCCGCCTTCTAGGAAGATTATGCCGTTTATTATATACAATTTTATTATTATTTGTATTAATGTTATATTAATTATTTAAATTTTAATTTTTTTATGTCATGAAAAACCTCGTACTAAAGCAATGTAAAATATATGTTTTTTATTTTATTGAATTTAAAGGTGATATCCCACATTCCTCTATTAATAAACAGTTTGACAGCAGCAATACAGTCTCCAAGGCAGTGCTCATGGACAACCGTTGCTTGTATTTTCCAACGCGGTAGACATATAATGCAAATTTCAGGCTGTTTGGTTGCTTTTTCTTTCATGGTGCTGAATTTTAAATGGTCAGTAGTATATATATATATATATATATATATATATATATATATATATATATATATATATATATATATATATATATATATATATATATATATATGTGTGTGTGTGTGTGTGTGTGTGTGTGTGTGTGTGTGTGTGTGTGCATGCATGTATCATATCAAAAATTTGTCTTTATACGTAACTAAATTTTTTTCCCAATTTTAGTGCAACATTGTGCCAAAAAAAGAGTTTCAAGACAACCAAGAGCACCCAAGAGCACCATTGCTTTTCCCAGAAAAATGTTGAATTTACCATTGTGTCCATTAAATTCTGTGAGGTTCTCATAAAATACGAGTGAATGATACAAACTTTAAACTTTTGAAGGAACATTCTTGTTGACCGTCTGTAATTTGTAGACTACAAATATACTGACTTAGACTATTTTTAATGGGAATTCAGGACTATCTCCCTATGAGTTAATGAATTTTCTAACACTACGGAGACCATAGTACTCAGAGAATACAGCCTTCGATTGCTAGTGTAAGACATTTTGTGTCCCTTCAAGAGAAAATTGTATGGACGCACGCCGTTTCTCGTCCAAATTCCAAGAGGAATTAACACTAGATTGCCCAAGGCAGTCATTTTGACTGTTTTTTAATTTCAATTAGAAAAACAATTATGAAATATAATGACACAATTTCTTAGAATTTGGTGACTTTTTCTATAACATATAAATGGGTTTATGAATAATTGTAGTTACTTCCGCCCTCCTTTATTATATAATATTAAAAATTAATTTTAAACAAATTTCTTTACATATTTGTTATTTTTTCACAATGCAGTCATTTTGACTGTTTGGGGGCAATATAGGTATACAAGATATCTCGGGCAATCTAGTGTTAAATAAAAAATGGTGTTTTAGTGTTTTAGAAGGATTTCAGACCTTCACTCGTCTTTACATTGGTATGAATGTAATGAAGCACTAAGATTGCAATTAGTTTTGCCGAGTCTATCCCTCATGAAAATGAATAGTGACAGTGTTTCCTATAAATCACAGGACATTTCAACGGGTTGACAAGATGACCGTGAGCTTAGAAATATTTTCCTTATATATTCACACACACACAGGCATATATATACACAACAAATACAGAACTGACAATATATTCCATTGCACATAAAAAGTTAGAAACTTAATTAATTTTATGCGTTTTAGCATTAAAAAGCCTTTTATCATATAAACAAAATTTCAAGAGAAATAGAATAGTACGGTTGCCTTGTAATTTAATTCATCTCAGAGAAGTTTGATCAAACAAAAAAAAAATTGAGATTTTTAGAGAAAGTTCTCTCCTTTATAATGAGGCTCACTTGTTGACGCTCATAATGTATTCCTCCTTATTGGCATGCAAAATCCTCATAAAGCAAACAAAGACGAAAAAGACAAGCACTGTGGTAGTCGCAAAACTGAGTCTTAGAAAGACAAAAAATAAAGAAGTTTTCATGTTTAAAAGATTTGCATAATGTATTTTAACCCTCACATAAAAGTCCCTCTTTTTTATATAATAAAGAAAACAAACATTTATTTATAAGCAACTAGATGCTGTTGTAGTGATTTTAAAACTCTATTCACATTTGAAATATAAAAAATATATTTAAAATGCCGAGGTTTAACAAAACTATTTTCTTAAGAAATATGAATTTACATCCTAACAGAGAAATATTTAGTTTGTGGTGGGCAAGTATTCAATTTCGGGGAAATATGCATTTCTGACAAATGCAAGGAGAATTATTATAATACTTTCTCATTATACCTTATGAGAGTTTTGAAAATGGTTTTTCTATTGTGCAAAATTGCTAGTAAACTAGCCTAATCACAATTCTTATTAGAATCTCTATTGAAATGAAATAACATGTTTTAAGTACAATAAAATGTGGCAAAAATATAGATAAAGCTATAAACAGTTACATAATGTGAAATGGCAATGTAATTCAAATACCTCTGTATTTACATCCAGAGTTTGTACTATTTTGTACAAACAATCCATGGAGTAGTAGTATCTAATAATAGTGTGAATGATACGTTACAATTGCTGAAGTCGGTCTTAAAGTTTAGAAGTTACAAATACATGCTAATACTAAGCTTTCATAATCTTTGCCATCCCTATCAATTGAGCATTTTTCCTAATGTTTATATACCATTTCTAAACCTCGTTGAGTCATTTCCCGTTTAATTAAATATTTGGCTTGAGAATTAATAACGCTGACAGAATTACGAAATGTGAGGGAAGCTGTCTGTAATAATTATTGTTACGTTTGCTAATGTAGACTTCGCACGCTAATTAGTGATACAATCTACACTTAAAAGAACCTCAGCCGGTGGTGAGAATGATAAAATACAGTGGGGGAATATGCATTACTGTAAAGTATGCTTTCCTACTATTGTTTACAGCTTGATTGCTATCTGCTAAATAGGGAGAAAAAAGATTTATGCTGTAATTTGATTCAGATGATGACTCGCTACCGAAAAGTGTAATATGCTTTTGACTGTAACAAAATGATACAATGTATATGAAAAGCAATTTTTTAGTAAATGATTCTTGTCATTTGTATTACGTAACATAAAAATCTCGTTAGACAATATAATTTTGAGATATATTTTTATAGAATATTTTAAAATAGTGATAATAATGAAAAATTCTTTAGAAGCATTAGTTCTCTTAAGAATGAAATATTAAATAGTTCCTGCAATGAAAATATTATAATCAGAATTACCTGAAAATATTAAAACCCATAAATAACGTAAGCGTAACAGATATTTTATATTACTAAACGATTCTGAATAAAGTTTTGACATTTAACGTGAATAATACCAAATATAACTATATATTTTCAAGATTATTTTCAGAATATTTCTTAATAGTACCAAATAAAAAATTGCATGTTTCATTTAATATATCCAACTATTTAAAATGTGTTTATGACATAAGATAAATTCAAAAGTAAGGAAGGTATGAAGACCAAACACATATTCAGTAGATCAATAATGCATTTTCGAAGCATTTTATCTCAAACATGTTATTCAGGATTGTTAAAAATTAAATATTTAAAATTTTATATATAGTTGACTTAATAAGTCGTAACGTTGATAATATGATCTTTACACCCTGAAATATATTGTTATCAAAATTAAATTAATTTCAAAATCCAACCATATAAAAAAAATCCGCAGTGAATTTAATTTAACAGTTAGAATATATTACTAATTTCTTTCCTACATGTTGAGAACTTTATTTTGTATATCATAATCCTAAAAAGTAATATATTGCGTGTTTTGAATTTAATGAGCAAAAAACTATTAAAATAACAGAGATTTATTTCCTTTAATTTGGTATATATATATATATATATATATATATATATATATATATATATATATATATATATATATATATATGCAATATTAAAATCCCTTATTTACGTATTTTAATATTAATTTAATAACTTTTGTTCATAAAGTGAGTTCGGGGTTTGTGCGGTAATTCTGATTTTTCCCTCCAGGCACATTATAGACTTAATTCAGCCTCTGTCTGTACTACTTTAGCCAATAGTTAGCGCGTTCTCTTTAAACATGGGTATTTTGTATCACTTGATCAGTTGTTCTTAGGGATTATTCGCAGTCTTTTTACCTTAGGAATCCCTACTTGAATGTGCGGGATCACATTGTCTGTATTCACGAAGTTGTAAAAGTGTTTGCCTGTTGTACGAATTTCATGTATCCAGAAATAAACTGTGTTGTGATTTTGAATGAGTCTCGCCCATATTACACACACACACACACACACACACACATATATATATATATATATATATATATATATATATATATATATATATATATATATATATATATATATATATGATGTGTGTATAATACTATTCTGCACACCATATATATATATATATATATATATATATATATATATATATATATATATATATATATATATATATATATATATATATATATATATATATATGTGTGTGTGTGTGTGTGTGTGTGTGTGCTATAGTTGATATTTACTGTGCTACTAGTATTTCCGAACAATTGTTTTCTAAGCACTTCCAAGTAGTCTGTGATAGTTAGATAAATTGCAAGGCAGTGCTATAATCATTGGACGCAAAATTGTATACTGTGAATGATGCTTCAGATATATTTTTTATAGGTGAGATTACCATTTTAAAGTTTAAGAATAACTTAATTCATTTTAATTTTTGTAAATTGTAATTGGTTCCACTACCATCGAGTCCAACCATAAGGTTTCTTTGTTGTTTCTGTTATTTCTTCCATCTCCCCTCCCCCCCCAAAAAAAATTAAAATATAAAAAAAAATTTGATGCAAAGCAATAACGATAGCTTTTCAAAACTAACTTTCTGAACTATTTGCAGCTTTCCTTTAACTCTTTTTCCCAAATGTACCGACTGTTATGCTACCTGCAGTGAATTTAAATATTTATCCCATATTCATTTTCCGTTTTATATAAATCCGATCAGCAGTGGGATACATGTTTCATCAACGAATAGACAAGTATGGGAAAGACACAAATAAACTATGCATAGCATATGATTAGGAAAATACTTCGGTCACATTCACGCACTCATAACAGGTAACTTAACCTTACCTCATTTCAAAGTGTTCTATCAAATTATTTTAGTTTCAACTGATTTACACTATTTATGATAGATTGGTAACTACTACAGACAAACATTAGATTAATTACAGCCGATTATTTTAAATATAAAGCGTCTAAAGGAACAGGGAAGCATGACAGCTCAATAGTCTTCTTACTGAATTAAGCCCGCAAGAAAATTCATCTTATTACCAGCACCCGAGGCATACAGGTGACAATCTTTCTCACCGCAGGAATGTTTTGGTACTCAATGGCAGAATCGGACGATAGCAGTGGTCTAGGTGGGAATGCGATTTCTCTAATATCTCATACAATTTTCTTACTACTCCAGAATTCTTTTATGAAATTATGAGAGTTTACACATAATTTGGTGGTTGTATTATTTGGTACACCTATGTCCTTACGTATTGCCGTTTGAAACCCTTTTTTGTCATGGTCTCTAAAAACAAAACAATAAAAGTTTGGCCTTCTAAGGTAAAGGATATGAGAACATGCTTTACTTTACTAGAGAGGTTTTCCAAAATATTCTAATAGATTATAAATAGAAAGTATCCACATATATTAGTTCTCTGTTCAAACAATCAAGTGTTGACTGATAAATAAAAGCATTCCTGATGTTTGAATCTCTAAACCACTATCTATCTGACATCCATACTATGATGTTTCATTTATCAAACATATTTTATACTAGTAGAAATTCATAACGGAAGTTTTAAATTAATGGTCAAAATAAAGTTAACATAACTATAAATGATAAGTCATTTAAAAAAACCAATTATTCGAGGAGGATTAAAACAATAACACATAAATATAATACGTGATAAATAAAATTTTATTTTATTTATCGTGATAGTAGATAAGTTGATAAGAAACCTTAAACAATCTCAATTATTTCTTACAAAAAGTACCATATATCATTTAAAGCTTGTTAACGCAAAGTTTTTTAAACCTTTCAGCTGTTACAAAGTGGCACATTTTTTTTCTCTCGCTCGAAATACGTAATTAGCTTTTTGTTTTCCCCCATGCAATTATTTTTTACAAGATATAAATAAAACATATTTAGCAAATTGCACGTAGAAAATTTTTGAAAATCAAAAAGTTTATTAAAACCACATTTTGTCTGGAAGAAAATATTTAAAAATATCAAACCTTATTTATTGTAATTCAAACAATGGGAGAAGACTTCATTGGTTTAATATTTATAAAAAGTAGTTTTTATGGTTACGTCAAATAACGAATTGTTATAAATAAAACATAAAACATGGTCATTTTGAGGAAGCTTTTAATTAACAGGTGAGATACCATAACAAGAAAGCAAATATTTAGAATAAATTGGTACTTTTCTTAAAAAAAATTGCGTTAGATATCTACTAAGGTCTTAAGAAAAATTTGTAAGCGAAAAGAATTAAATTAATTTATTTTTTTCTTAATTCAGTTTTTGTATGATTATCAATAAATTAATCGTTATTTGTATAGTTATTTTTATGAATAATTATAAATATTAAACAATATTTAAAGGATAACTACACAAGCATCCGTTTAACTATTAGCAATCTTACCGATCTTATTACGTTCAAAATGATTAATTTTTCATCCACTTGACTTGTAACTTAAAACATTGTTGCTATCGTAATTGCCATTTAAAAAGATTGAAGAGTCGTAGCAAGTAATTTAGATGTACACCAGGGATGACAAACAATCCGATCGGAAGTCACTGGGAGTCGATTACGGCTGAAAACAGGTGATATCAACTTACGAAAGCATAACAGTCATGATGCATATAAACTATCATTTAGATTTTACTTTAAAAAATGCATAATACTCTTGAAAAAGTGTGAAAATTTTGTGCTTAAACTCTGTCTTATATTACTCTATATTATTAAAACTCTATACTTTATTATTTTACTCTATATTATTACTTATTAAAAATTCCGCGATACATTGTTTGGAAGAATAAACCCAGCCATAAGTAAAGGGAAAGCTTAGGTTAGGTGTTCATCCTACCCCTCCCTAGATACTATTTTTCCTAGGAGTTGAAATTAAAGAATGTATATATCCAGTACACTGTATAAGACATATAAAAACATCTTTAACATAATTTCAGATATACCATATGCTTCAAACATTTTTCTATTAAAATAATAGATTCAAAAGAAATTTCTGTTTGTAAAAAATGCAACACCAAGAAAGAATGACACAATTGAGTTGAAATTTTCAGCAAACGCTATGCATAGTAAGTTATGAAAATGACTAAAATTAATTTTAGATTCACCCTACATACAGGGCTCAACAGCGCTCGCCTCTACATAACTGTTGAAACTGTGTAAATAAAAGACTGTGGAAGGCAGTTAAAAACTGTCTATATTCATCTGCTAGTTGTAAAAGTTAGGTGAGAAATAAACATGTTTCATCGGCGAAAAAGTCCCATTTCAATAATTTATGGTGTTTAAATGGAGTAGAAACATCGGCCTTTGGGAAGAAATATTTTCCTATCGTGCACTAGCAGTTCGTATACTTCACAGTAATGCAATGAACGGAGGCGAGCCAGACAACTCGAGAATCTGGGAGAGCAAGCTATAAGGTGACGTTAGCGGGCGATAGTAGAAACCTGGTCTGCATGTTGATGACAACATTTTCACTAGGGTTAGCATCACACTGATCCATTAGTACATGTGTTTCATTGTCGGCTTCGATAATTCATCGAAATATGCTTCATTGTTGACTATGTGAAGAAGTTCCTTTAAACGCGATCGCAATCAAACACAACTATCGATGTCTGTGGTTGCAATGAACTAGCTAACATAAGAGACTAGCGTGCATAATGGCAACATGTAGATATTTTTTGACGAATTACACTATAATTTATAACACCGTGATCTGTTAGATGTTATGCTGGCTAACGGAACATTCCAGAGGGTAAATCTGAACGTCGTACTGCACTTAAGCTTGGAGTTATGGTGTGGGGTGCGAATGATTATCATGGACAATTTCAGCTGCTACGATTTGTAGATAATCGTAACAACTACGTCAGTGAAGTGCTAGAGAACAAAGAATTATCTGTAGCAAATTTTTCAGTTTGTTGACAAGTGGTCTGTGATGCGGTCCATATTTCCCCACCACTTGCTATGGGCTTTAATATCCCCTAATATAACAAAATATATACGAAGTTGTATTTTTATCCAGCTCACTAAAACCAATGGCTTCCCCAGAGGAAAAAAGCAGAACATTCGGTGATATATTTATCTACGTTTATTATTACATCTGCCGATTTCAGATTGGTGTTAAGATTAAGAGAGGACACCATATAGTTAAAGGAAGACAAAATAGCTGTCCTGGAGACTAATTTTGACACTGCAGCTAGTAGAGAGTATGAAAATAACTCTGGATTACATTTGTTGGGTGTGATGAGAGAGATTTAAGGGGCTTAGAGCACTGAGAGCAGAATTACCTTAGAACTTGAAGCTTAATATCTCTCTCTCTCACACACACACCGTAGAGCTTCAAACCAAACTAAACCTCTGTCTGGTACGCACACACTGTAAACGTACTATAATTTAAACTGTCAAAAAATGTGACGCCTGTTTTCAAAAAATAAACAAGCTCAATTCGCTATCATTCAATGCACTACGATTTAGTTACCTCCAATTAAAATATTACTTGCAGATGAAAGCAGACTATATTTCTCTTAAAAATCTTGGCACATCCAGGCGTGTAAAATAAATTTCTAAAAAGAAGACCCTTTTTAATCCTTTTTTAGAGTTCCAAACATAAAATCTAAAACATAATAACCCTATGACGCAATAAAAGGATATGGATTATGTGTATAAATGCATAAATTATTTTAATTAATTAAAAATAAAATGTTTTTAAAAATGTATAAATTTACTAACGTTTTATTTTATATGCTGGCTTAAACTATTTATGATAAAAATAATTTCAAAGTTATTATAAAATTGCATTTAAACAAATTAATGCTTTTAAAATATTTTCAGAAACGTGTTTCATAAGTTTATTTTGTGCGGAGTTTATTTCAGTTAAATTAGAGAATTAACAACATAAACAGAACTTGATGAAATATCGTAAAGGGTCATTACTTGGAATTTAATTTGATTTCACGATCACTTAACTCAAAACACATGCTTGTAACAGGTGGTGAATTAAGTTGATGTTTATTTCGATGTGGAAATACTTCACGGAAAGATATTAGGAATCTAAAAATATATACTAACCTAAGAGACGTAATTAATTTAAATAAATCCCTTTTCACACAATTAGAAACTAGTCATTCCTTTCCAAAAATTTATTCGTATTCTGTTTTATATCATTTCCAAATATAAAACAATGATACTAACTGTTGGATAATATTAATTACACTTGTACTTTAAATGATACCAAAGTGGATTAAAGATACAAATACAAATTAAATTAATAGTTTTCGTGGTATAATGATAAATATTTCAATGCAGCTATTCAATAATGCTCAATCTATTCATCTTAATCTCACTTCCTAGGAGATCAAATCATCTCAATCTACCCCATGAGACAGTGTTTGGAAACCCGATAAAGCAGAACTGGAAGAGTTGAAATTGGAAATTGAATATGTTAAATGCATCAAGCTATTCGTTTTCGCATTGGAATCTAGGGTCTTGCAGTATTAGTGTTTCCCCATGGAACTAACAGAATTTGCTTAATTATTTCGTAACACCAATTTTACCAATATTCTTCTATGGTAAACAAATTTCCCATTTCTCAGTTGGAATCCTTAAAAAAGGAAATAGTTTAACTTATTCTTTTAATTAGAAACAAAGATTTGACATTTTATAGAAAATTAAATTAATGCCTTTGATATACGAGTACTAGTTAATACTAAAGATTAACTAAGGAATTGTTCTTATGTTTTATGATTACATATTTCCCTGTTATAACAGTGGTATAGACAAATCTTTAAAATTACATAATTAATTTTTTTCTTTATATTTTCATATTTTGCATATGCTGCGGATCAAGGTTTTAATGTACCATAATTAAATTTTTAGGTTGTCCATAATTAAATTTCTCGACTAAAGTTTATTGTAGAAATTATCTTTCAGAAAGTTGTGATATGCTGTGTAGGACACAATAAAGGGAAGAAAATTCGTTTGCGTGAATAAAAAAAACTATTTCAAAATTTCGCAGCTAGAAGCATTTTTAACTGAATATGTTATATAGTCAATGATTATGTTAGGTAAATAATTTCCCATTTAAGACTGGTTCTTTACAAAGATTTCGCTATCTTTTTATCTGTAGGTCATTCCAACACAATATCTCATAGTCATTAAATTTTAAATTCTTTAAAATGATTGCAATGTCGAATGCTTGTTAGATAACTCATTTTTGGACAAAACATTTGAAGGAACGAAAAAAAAGTATGCAAATTAATTTTTATCGAAGTAGAGCAGCATCTGTTATAAAACCTATCAACTATCAAGGAGATTTTGTTGTCTGCGTAGTTGCTATTGCTATTCAGAATGTCTTCGTTACGTTTACGAGAATTATCAATGCAATATTTTAATACTAGTTGCTCTGCGAAAATTTCGGAGTTTGAAAAGGATGCGAAAAAGTCCATTGAATGCTAAATATTTTCGATAAATGGCGGCCAAATTTGAAGAAACTGGTTCTTTTTAGGGTGTTTTCGTACTGGAATAGGGAGAAAACCTGTTTCCGCAAAAGATGAAGAGAAAGTTGCGCTTCAGGTGGAAGAGGACAAAGCTCCCGATGAATAGGCTAATACCCTTGTCCGTCATGTTCCTGTCGAGACATCGTGTCCGTCAATTATCCTTGTCAGTCTAAGCATTAGATATGCCCCATTCAACTGTCTAGAAGAGCATGGGAAATATATTCCGGTATTATCTGTACAAACTTCAATTTATACAAAGGTTGCTTGCCTGATTTCGAAACTCGACACCGATTCTCACTCGAGTTTCTTACTCGCTCTGAAGTTGACACAGAATTGCCTTGGAATATCCTCTGTACCAACGAAGGACAATTTATTTGAACGGTTCCGTGACTACTCACAACTGCATATTTTGGGTAACAGGGAATCAGAAATAATAATCTTATACTCCGATGCATTCACCAAAAGTAACTGTGTGGTTTGGATTTTCTGCATTTTTTTTATTCTCGGCCCGTATATCTTCGAGGAACTAAATCCTAGTGGTCCATTCACATGCTCTGTCACCGGGAAGCTATATGCATTTTTCTAGTGAATAAAATTGTCTCGTCAGTAACTTTCACTCACAATTTTTATGCAAGATGGAGTTCCTCCATACATTAGACTTTCTTTAAGAAGGTCTAAAAAATCACTTTATAGAAGAATGTTTCCCCAACCGCCAGTTTTCTAGTCCTGATCTCCATATCTAAACCCATGCAAATTTTGGCTTTGGGGACATTTGAACATCTAGTCAATCTTGATAAACCATGAACTGTACCCGATCTGAAAGACACCATTTCACAATATATTCTCAGTATTTTCCTGAACACACTGCGCTCAACTTAGAACATGCTATCTTACGATTTCAGATGGTAGCTGAAAATTATAGCCATCATCTTAAGCATGTCTTATTGCAATAAGCTTTTTAACTGAAGTAAATGTTAGCTAAATGTGTAATTCATCAAAACACACCCTCTGGTGGTAAATCTTTGAATTAATATTTTATTCTCTCAAACTCCCATCTCTTTATTATGTCTTACACAACATTTCAAAACTTTCTGAGACAGAAGTTTCGACTGTGGATAGCTTTGAAATTGGGAAAGTTTAATTATGGACCCCCTGTATATTAGCAATAAAATTTCCTTAAACTATTAAATGGTCCCAAAACTATTATTATGAAAAAAATCGTAAAAAACATGTCCTAAAATAAAATTAAATGGGTATAAAACTGTGTAAGTAGCAGTAGAATAACACACACACACACACACACACACACATATATATATATATATATATATATATATATATATATATATATATATATATATATATATATATATATATATATATATATATATATATATATATATATATATATATATATATATATATATATATATATATATATATATATATATATATATATATATATATTATATATATATATATATATATATATATATATATATATATATATATATAATTTCCATGGTTAAAAGTGTTCACATGGGAGGCTAATTTAGAAGACAAATCGGAAATAGAGTCCAATAAATGAGGAATCTTTACGTTATTTAGTACAATCTACCAAAATACTTACCGAAGGTTCTGAACCACTTCGCTGGCTGACAAAATTTTTGCTAGAAATAATTAATTTTTTTAATTATATTTCTGTTGTACAAAATATTCCATAATGATTTTAATAAAATAAATTAATCTTATAACATTTTCAGTAACTACTGCACGTTTACATTTGAGTTTTGAATTCATGTCTGATAATTTTTGTTCTATTGAAGGTGTTTACTGTACTAAATAAAATAGTTTTATCTGTAGTATTTTCTTTTTTTTTAATAACTTTTTTTTTCCTAGCAAAATTTTTGGCAGGAAGAGAAATAATTCAATATGTTCGGTAAATATTTATAGACTTAAATTATATCAGTACAAATAATCAACGTAAGTATTTATATTGTAAACCATATATTTATTCCTTTTCTTTTCTCATATATGTATTGTAATTTTTACCCAAAGGAAATTTTAATATAAAAATCTTTAAGTTCGTTTTTCTCACACTATGATTTTATAATATTGTGCACAGGATAACTTTTGATATTGTTCACTAATTTTCCAAAATAAATTCGAAAAATTTATGTTATATTGGTACCTAAAACTCATACCTATTTTATATTATTTTACTTGAATTAATTAAACCAGAATATAATTATTTTATAATATAGGAAAAACTAAATGCAACTTTTTAATAAAAATAAAAATGTAGATGAAAACAAATAAATGTTAACACAAGTTAAAAGCATATTTATAAAATATAGTTATATTCTAAAATTATTAATTATATATAATCTTGTATGAAATCTAGGATCATTAAAATTTTAACACTCATTCTCTATTTTTATTGACTACTGAATAAAAATTCTCTAAATATATGCTTCTGAGATATTATTCAATAAAACATGCAAATGATCTACTAAAAGAAAAAAAGTCATATTAATAGTATTAAAAATTTTTATTGAGTACATATAAAGTGTTGAATTTCATTTTACTGCTGTGTACTTTAAAAGTTTTATTTCCTTATACGTTTCAGAACTAAGAGACTATAATTATATTCCAT
Organism: Pardosa pseudoannulata; assembly: GCA_032207245.1. Taxonomy (NCBI): domain Eukaryota; kingdom Metazoa; phylum Arthropoda; class Arachnida; order Araneae; family Lycosidae; genus Pardosa; species Pardosa pseudoannulata. Next base: position 116,260,686 of record CM063503.1, read on the forward strand.
TAAGATATTTATTTTATTGATATTCTTGAAGCAACTAAAAGTTTTATTCAGAAAGAGGAAATTCAAAATTTTCCTTCAATCAGAAATATAAGGATTCATAATCTAAATGATCATTTAAAAATATACAGGTATTCTGTTACCTTATCAGCTATAGGTTTAGAGCAACTTTGAAAACTCTACGAACTACTCTGTATTACCTCTTTAAGTATAACCTAAGGGAAAAATTAAACATATCCTTCTTTTTAAGAACAGACACTTGAATACCGCGACTCTTTGTTTTTCTAAAGCAAAAAGTTCAAGAAAGTTGAGCCACAAAAGCTCGTAAAAGCGTTAAAAGATTGGGGAAGTACGGCATAAAAGATAACACTTGACTCTTACTGAAAAAGTAGTAAACTCTCCCTTGTTGTAATACTGCTCACATTTTTTTATGTAATTTTCGGGAGATTCTTGCTTCCGTTCTAAAGACATAAAGTTTTATGATAGGAGAACTGTTAATGCATATTTTGCATGCATTATTTAATGCCCAAACACGCGAATTAAAATAACGGCAAAAGCAAGATATCTATGAATTTATCTCCACAAATTAAATCATCCTAATGTGCATCAGATGATAATGACTTTCGGAAAAACTTTAATTAAAAGATATAAGTAGATATAAGTAGATAGTGATGAAAAAGGTGCAAATCTGATATTCTGTAATACATATTCATTGTCCAAAATTGTTTTGATTAAAGAATTTCAAATCAACAGTTGTTTAAAAATGCATAAGTTTAATAGTGAAATAATCGTTTGTAAAATCATGATGTGAAAGTAAATTCGGATTTTTCATATTGTATATTGTAAATAATTAGAATGTTTTTCAATTAAGCTAAATAATTTTTAAATAAAATAGATATATTATTATAAATTTTTTGTACTCTGCCAAACTTTTAAAATTTTCAGCTTCGAACCTTACAAAAATGTATAAAAAAGTAAGTGGTCTCAACATCTAGCTAATTCCAAGTATGTGGAATAAAAAAAAATTCAATGAAAAGTCATCCTTCATGAAAAGAGTTCATGGAAAATCCTCCTGATCTTGAAGACAATTCTTTTAAAGTCTATGCGACCTCTCAAGTAGAAATATTGACAGAGAAATCGGATTCAGTGGGCATGTGGGCTTAGACCTCACTTGCCTAGCTTTTTCACTTTGCACTTTATTCCTAATTTTTCCTTATAGCTCTTTTAACTGGCATGGCTTTAGATATCTTTGTCTGATTTTAGAGACCTCATTTAGATATCTTTGTCTTATTTTAGAGACCTCATTAACACAAGAATACGAATAACGGCAAAAGCAAGATATCTATGAAATTATCTCGATATTTTTGTATACCATCTCGCTTGAATCACATTCTAGGAGACTTTTTTCCATGAAGCTTCGTTTCACAAACTTTCCCGAAAGACCACAATGAAGGTAATTGGCCACCAAGGAAGGGGCTTTGTTCAGATTGTATATCTACCCTACCATGTCACTGAATCTTCTGAATTCAGAATCATTTTCATCCTAAACCTGCCATCAAGAAATAGCATTCCTCATTCTTGAAATAGCCTAATCAATGAACTTCCGGCCTCTTTTATAATTCTTTGCGACTTCAGTGGTCATAGTCCTACGTAGACTACCCCCCCCCCCAATAATAAGGATCGGAATTAAATTAAAAACTTATCTCAGAGTATGATCTGGCCCTATTTAACTCTAATCAGATAATACATTTTCAACTGGCACAAAATTTTATTCCCTAGATTTAGCTATCTGCTTGCTCTCATCAGATGTTTTCCTTTAACACTGAAAGACGATTCCTATCTCCACAACACTAATCTCGTTTCAATTAACTCTAATTTCAGATTATATAGGTATGTCTTAAAATCTGTTAACAGGAAACAAGGAATATTTGAAATATCACCTCGAGCTTCATGGAAAACAATAACATAGATGAAGAAATAAATTTTGTCTCTTAAACCATTATCATGGCTGCAGATTCAGCTATTCTTAAACCTTGTAGGTAGTTTAGGAGACAAAATCATGGTAGAATTCCAATTGTAAAGAAGTGCAAAGAACTCAGCGAAAGGCTTGGAATCGTCCCTGGTGCTACCCGAACTTCGAGAATCTGAGTTACAAAAAATACAAACCTATATTCAGGTGCATTCTCAGAAAAAAATAAACAAAACTATGTTGGCAACATTTCTGCTTCCATCACCAGTAACGTTACTTGGAGCAAAATAAAATATTCCAATAAAATCTTACACTCAAATATTCGTTCTGCCTTACTCTAATCGAACTATCTCCTCTGTAACCGACATAGCAGATGCTATTACCTCATCATTTGTTCTTTATTTTACTTTCACTATATCTCCTCTATCAGGAGTAACCCGGGTATTTTCCTTTGTCATAAAACTAATGTTGAAAAAAAGAAAATATTCTTTGAAACAGACATTCACTTTACCACATCAAATTTACGTTTTTGAAAATTAAAACTAACATACACACAAATTCTCCCCTGATCGATATACCTCATATTAGGATTTAAAAAGTACCTTTAAGGTATCTTCTTTACTGAACATCCTCTCTTTATGCAGTATAATCTGGTATGAAGACTGCCCTTTCTTCTAGGATACAACCACTGTTATCTCAATTTTAAAGCATGCTAAGTATCCTACACATGTGCTTAGTTACCACTCAATCATTTTGATGAATATTCTTTACATGCATTTGTAGAAAATTAACATCTACATTATTTGTATTTTGTAAAAAAAAATCCCCAAACAAAAAAATCCGTGTTTCCTAAATAAAACAAAATCATTTGGCCTTGATTGTCTTTGAGATATGAAGAAGGTATATAATCGGACTTGGAAATACTGTTTCTTCAAAATTTCTATGCTTTCAGTTTTGAAGATAATAGCCCATTTTTTATACAAATTTTTACGCTGTATAAATGTAGAAATGTTACTATATAGAAGTCCCTATCGGCAACAACTTATCAGACATCTTTATTAAAGAACAATGTGTTCCTCAAGACAAATTTCTAAGCGTAACTTTATTATAATTTTCATTAACGATATTTCAAATAAAATCTATTCGCTGTTTAAAGGAAGTCTACACAGTGATGACCTACACATACACTGACTTCCATAAGTTAAGCAGGAAGATGTAAAATGCAAAAAAATCAACAAATATTGCTTGGATTAACTTAAAAATTCGGTAGGAAAGTAGCATATATATTTATGCATAAAATAAAATCAATAATTATATACAGAAATAAAAACAATATTAAATTTTTGTAAGTTATCTGATAGTGACATACTGGAGACTTAAACAGAATTATGTATAAAGTGAAAATAAACAGCATAAAATGAAAAAAAGGACATTAATAGGGTATGTGATCCCCTTCATATGTATACAAAGTTTACAACTTGTGACCATGCTTTCAATTCGGTGGTCAACCACCGCAGGATTAAGCAATCACCATTCTTCTTGTAGAGCCGACCGATGGCAGATTGGTTAGGGTGCTGGCCTTCGGTACCGGAGTTCGTGGGTTCGAGTCCCATTGTGGTATGGATATTCGTAGCCGTTCGGAATCGGCTTTAAACTGTAGGTCCCGGTCTCATTAGCCCTCGTGTTGCAAAAAGTAGACCGTAGCATTCCAAACCAAACTAATCTTCTTGTAGAGCACTTTCCAGCTCAATAAGAGTGGAGGGAGGTGGGAAACGTGAAGATACAGCACGGCTTAGAGCATCCCAAAGATTTTCAATGGGATTAAGGTCCAGAGAATATGCTGGCCAAGCCATACGTGCACTCCCTTCACTCTCCAGGTAGTCATCGACGATATCAGATCTATGGGGAAGTGCGTTATCGTCCATCAAAACAAAATTAGGTCCAATTGCTGCAGCTTAAAATAGCACAATGGATTCTAGGACTTCATCTCGATACCGGGCAGCCGTCCCAGAACCCCCATTTAAAGATGTGCAGGTGGGTGGGGTATCCAAATGAAATCACTGCCCACACCATACTGCTTCCGCCTCCAAATGCGTGATGTTCGCTGATGTTTTGGGGCTGATTGTGCGTTCCTTGTTCACACCATATCCTTATCGCTTGTCATTTAGCTCCAGAGCTTGTCATATTATATATATATATATATATATATATATATATATATATATATATATATATATATATATATAATGACATTGCTATCTACATATTAAGCACAATTACAATGATTGAAAATAACATACATCAGTTTTGTATGTTTACTGTTACCTTTACGAACTTATGTTTAGTAAAAGAAAAATTCTTGGAATATGATATAGTTATCAAAAAGTATATACTGTATGTAACACTGAACATAATATCACAGTATTTAAGCTAGAAAAAACAGAGAATGGGATTTGAAACAAGACTTTTACTATTGAAGACACAGTTCCTTCTTTTGCTGTTTCCAAAACGAAGAAAAGCTTATTTAAAGAGACCAAACGTATACACAAGTAAATTTTCTTTCCAACACTTTTTTCAATTTACTTGTTTTACATACACGAAGGATCGTGACTGCTAGTAGTGTTTTAGTTGAATTCTGTTCATATTTTTTGAAACGTTTTTCGTTACATCTTCGTAGCCACCAATTGGAACACACCTCGCTTTCCTTAAGAAAAACAAACACCATTTCCAAGTTCACTTTTCCGTAAATGAAATGAGATCTTTTAAGATATAGGAAAGGATGACGAAAAGACGTGACTGACAAAAAAAAATCTCTTTCCCGAATCAATCAATTTAATTGAATAGCTTCGTCTAAATAGTTTTTGGTCGTAATAATCGAATTCCCAGCTTTCGATAGAATAAATGATTCCCTTTGGGGCGAGTAAAATATATCACATCCTGGCAAAATAAATTCAGATTTTCGAAACCTGGTGTATTGGACATAAATCTTTATATAATTATCTGAGAGAAAGTTATTTTTTATGCATTAGTACTTATTAACAATCAATGGAAATTACTATTAAATGTAAATATTCATGAAAATATTGTAAATGCTACATTATTTTCTGGAATAGTTAGATTAATTTTTTGGAATAATGTACTTTCATTAACATGATCATTATAATAGTATTTACACCCACCCCCCACACACACATATATATATATATGTGTGTGTTTGTGGATAAATTACCATAGAGGAATGATAGCGAATATAGTTATTTCGACAACTTGGTCATAAATAGCAACATAAACTTTGCTCGTGGGAAATAGTTCAATTAGTTCATTCATTACTAAGTTGTGTTTTTCGATTAAAATTGTAAGCAATTTTCATATTTACTTAATTGAGTGTTTGAATGTTTTTGTTGATTTAGGTACTTGAGGGTTTTGCAATACGTACGTTACATTTTGTTTTACTAAAAGGGCTTTTAAAACACTATATAATCCAATCTTTGATTCTAAATTTAAAACCACAGCGTACAATGAGGGATTGAGGCTTTAACATGGGTGGACATCTGTCCTTCACTTTCAGGACAAATTGCCACTTCAAACTGAAAAAAAATGATAGCTTTTAATCAATATTTTAAAATTATACACAGTGCGAAGTTTAATTAAATAGAATTATAATTAAAATAACTTTTATGTTTGTAAGTACTTTTATTAAGTCTAAAAAAAGTTATAAAACGGACCAAGCATGTTGCTATTACTTTGACACCAGAGACTATTCGTAGATACATTGGGAAACTTTCATCCCAAAAGCAAAAAAAGTTGATAAATAAGCTAAAAATCTGGAAAAACCCTAAAAAGAAATTGAGAAAAAAACAATAACTCGACACTTCCAACAGCAAATAAGATGAAGTATATTTGAAATTAATAAATTCTATAAACTCCATGGGAATAGAATTTGATGACAATTACTGTTTTGTTAGTTGTGATAATACAATACCACAACCAGAAAGAATGGTTGAATAAAATGCATAAGGGTCCTGAAGTGGTTACATGAAAAGGGTACAAATTATCAAAACAATAACTCAACACTTCCAACAGCAAATAAGATAAAATATATTTGAAATTAATAGATTCTATAAACTCCATGGGAATAGAATTTGATGAGAATTACTGTTGTGTTAGTTGTGATAATACAATACCACAACCATAAAGAATGGTTGAATAAAGTGCATAAGGGGACTGAAATGGTACAAATTATCAAAACAAAAAGCGGTGAAGTCTTATGAAGAGTAAAGTATATATACTTTATACTATATTATACTTCAAAATTTGTTAATTTGAAATTTATTTACTCGTTTTCGTTGATATAAATGCACCTTTTTAAATTGTTATGTGTTTTTCATAATCATCTATATTAAATATGCTATTTTTTGTTCTTTTAAATCCTTTTTTGCTCTCTTCTTTCTTGTAATAGAGGGCATTCGCTGCTCTACTTGAAGAAGCGATGACTATCTTCCATTTTAATAATTTCCCACTGTGTTTAATACATTTTGTTCTCAATACTTAATTATATGTTGCTGCTTAAAATATGATGAGTATATGCATACAAATTTTGAATATGCATAAATATTTTTTGTACTTGCATAGTAAAAATTTTATTTCAATCTTTAAAAACTATGGTCGTCTACCATTATATATTTATTTACATACGAAATAGCAAATATGCTGAATATTTTTATCATAATTCACTGCTCTTTTCTTTTAAGTATAATTCCACATTATTAATTTCTTTCACCTAAACAAATAAAAGAGATCTGTTGTAACAGTAAAAAGAGTGAGTTTTTTGGGTTAATGGCACAAAGTCCAATTAAGGACATGCTGTGCCAAACAAATGGTAAAATTTTATACATAATTTATAAGAGTAATTAAAAGTTACTGTAACAGTGAAACTTATTTTCGTAGAAAATTTGAACTTATTTTAAATTAATTAAAATTTTAAAAAATAAGTTAGAATAAAACTTTACAGAAAAAAAATAGACAACTTTTAAACTGTTGAGTATTTTATTAAAAGTAGAAAAATATGTGAAAACCTTTATTCCAAAATCATGCCAACAACAAAGCTGTAATCCACTCAATTTGGTTATGTTGATATAGCCATCATTCTGTTCTTTTAAAAGGAAAATAATATTTCTCTCAAAGACGTACAAATTCATCTTGAAGAGTCAAATTTGTGAAGAGACAGAGTTTGTGGTTCACATTATATTTAGAAGTATGCCAAAACAATTTTATAAATTTAAATTAACTAAAATTTCATGAGACTGTTTAGTGGCTCTCTCCTTTACTCCCCCCCCCCAAAAAAAAAAGGAATACTGCAGTTTTTATTGTTGCTCGGGGCCTACTGCTCATAGTCTTTTTCAAAGAGCTACTAGCATCCATGACAGTAGTGGGATACAAACCATCAAACACTGATACTGAAGAGCAGCGTGCTACCCATTCGGACATCGTTCGGTAAATTTGTTCATAACACCACTTCTGGCTCAGACAAACTGCGGACAGAGCCAGAAAAGACACTTTTATCGGGATAGAAGTAGTTTGAACTCCCGCTTAATTACATAGCAAGAATGGCATAAATCATTAAAATAATGGATTTTTCAATAAATATTAGAGTAAACCAATAAAAATTAGAGTAAAAAATTTTGTTATTTGTAAACATTGTTTACTATACATTGTTTCAATATATTTATAAATAATTCATTATGCACCACTTCCTACATAAGGTTATTTATGGAAATATAAAAGAGAAAATACATACAATAAATAAAAGAACTAGATTAATTAGTATAGTCTACTCTCATTTCAACCGAGAAAGAAAATTTGAATAAAAGTTTGTTATAAAATTATATGCAATTCAAACCATTTATATATAAATTTGTCGCATGAGAAATAAACAGGACAAGATAAATTATGTTTCAGATTCACAGCCGAGAATAAAATGAAATATACCTTACATGTTTTTCCTAAATTTGAAAAGTGGAATATTTTCTACAATTCTTCATATCTTAAGTTGGTTTCGGTAGAATCCCGCTTTGAATATAAATAGTGTCAAAAATACGATCTTAGATCATTATTCTGCTTTATATGCATCATGCTGGAAATATAATGTAAACATTCAAGCACAAATTGCATTGCGCAATTGTTTTTGACGGTATGTTTGATAGGACGTAATAATTAAGAAAATTTCAAGTTGATTAAACGTCCTTCTGCTATTTATCTAATGGTGAAGTGATGCATCTTTGGTGTTAGAGAAATAAAAATAAAATCTCATAATTTCAAATTTAATGTATATATGAAAAACGGAATTTAATTAAAGCTGTAAATCTTAAAATTAACAGAGCAATTGAGAGAGAAAAATATAATGTAAAATTTAAGGGGACAAAGGATTTTCAAATCGATTGAATGCGACAAAAAATATGAAATTATTTCAGTTTTTAAAAAGTCAATCTAGGCATACTCTTCATAAAGCTTTACAAAACCCCTTTTCTTTTTCATACAGCCTAAAAAGCTTAAAAATCGTATTATTTATTCTGACGCTTTTGATATCGAGTCAGCGACTACAAAATGTTCTAGATGCATTATTTTTTCTCCCTCAAATGTTTTGACATCGTCTTCTCTGACATCATGTGTTTGTCATAAAACTGGGAATGTTTTTGTTTTTTAAATTGTAAAGTATTATCTCGAGTTACAAAGGGCTTAATACAGTGAAAAAAGGAAAAAACTTAAAATCTGTTTTTAAAACTACAATGTTCTTTATAACGTGGGGGCACATGGCTGTTAAAAATTCGCTAATACAACGCCGTGGAGGTATATTAGGGTAGCACCATACAGGAGGTCAATATTACTATTAAAGACAACACAAAGTGAATCCTCCTGGTTTAGATTCAGGGATCAAACACAAGACATACCCCCAAGCTTGGACTAACACTTCCAGGGGTATCGTTTGAAAACATGGAGGGAATTGTGCCACGATCTTATTTTACTTGTCAAACTGCTATTAATGAACACGGTGGATTTTTGATGTGCTCTAGCCTGAAATCGCAACTCTTCTATTACGAAATCTCTGCCTGTTAACTGAGCTACCCCAAACCCTGAAAACAATATATTAAATGTTTGTTATTTTTAGGACGCTCCTGTTCTGTAATTTAACAGTTTCAGTCTTTAGTCTTATGAAAATTTCAAAACCAAATACAGAAAGTCATATTTAGAAAAAGCTTCAGTGTATGAAATTTTTAAACTTATTTCCCCAATATTTTGTAAGGGTCTTTGTAGCCGGACGGAATCGGCTTTAAGCAGAAGCCCATGTATAGTAAAAGTATAGCAAATGTATAGCTCCTTAGCCCATGTATAATAAAAAGTAGACCGTAGTTTTACTATCCAAGCAACCAAACTTAGTGTTTTTAAACATTTCATTTAATAATTTGTAACAGACCCACCAACCTACGCACTTCCTTCCTTTACCCACTTTTAGAGAGTGATTAATATACAACTCAATAAGCCACTAATATCCTTTAGATTTTCAAAACATACGCTAAAGATTATTATAATAACAGTTATAATGTTTTTAAATAATAAATATATCTCCTTTGTCGTATTAACTGTTTTCAAACATCATTCATATGATTCTATAAATGAGATTCAAGCAAAGATAGTTTACAAATGGCTAAATATTTTTTGAGGAATTCAAAACTCCAAACTAATAATCTTTTAAATATTTAGTATATACTTTTGTTTCAAAAAGTTAATTTTTTTATTTTAATTATTCTATACCTTTTAAATTCATATTGGAGATTTTCACATCAGTTATAATCCTGAATAGACTATATAATGCTTGAGTATTTTGTTTAAAATTAGGTATGTTCTATAAATGCTGTGAAAATTAAATTTAAAACATTTTTATTTTAGAGAAACTACTTTTTTCAATCATATATTAATTGCTTCCATGATTACGTTTCAAAAATTTAATATCCATAATATATCCAGATTTTAATAGATTATCCTAATGGCACACAACTCCACTACTTAAAACAATTATAGATTTTCTATTGTAAAATATGGGACTGTTAAAAATATAAAATCAGTAACACATGATATTTTAAATATTTTGAGAATTTTTGCAGATAAAAGAAACTATTTCTCAAAAGTATCAAATTGTAACCAGTAAATTATTAAACTGGAAACGAATAAAAAGAAGAGAAGAATCGAAACAAATATTCAAATAGCCTGCAATATGACATGCGAAATTCATCTTTGTTATCCTAGAATCGATAAAATAAAATATATTTTATTATGATAGCTTTTTTAAACCCAATGGAATAAAAAACACAAAGAAATGTTTCAGATAAATGAAAAACGTTTTATAAAAGAACAAGTAATACATAAATTCATAAAAATGTAATATTTACTGGTATTTTACTACTTTTAAAAATTTAACTCTTTTTTACTGATCATCGCAATATGAATAGATAACATTTTTATCAGAGATTTAAATAAAGATTTAAAAACGCTTGTTAATTGTATTATGGTTTAAGGGAATTTAAAAAATATGCATCTTGCAGTAATTAAATATGAAGAAATTTATTAGATTACAATTTGCATTTAGAGTATAAATTTATCTACGTAATGACATTATCAGACGAGATCTGAATATTCTAACCTTTAAAGAAATTTATATTAAAACTTCACTAAATTTTAAAAATATTAATAATGAAATTATTGCCGAGCTTCCTAATTATGATTTCAGGGAAGCCAAAAATCGTAAACGGCCTCTTGCTGTAATAGTTCCTTAAATCATTTTCGTTATGTATTCCAAATTTCTTATTCCAAAATTTTTAATCTTAAATTTTCCTAAACATCACACCGACACAAGATGGCTCTCCGATGACTTTTGCTTCTCCTATTCTAACTTACAATCTCTATTAGTGTATAATGTTTAAACTGTAAATATTTTTCTAGATGGATAGAAAAACTCGAGTTAATGGTAAAAATTCTAGAAACTCTCCAGTCTCATACTTCACTGAATCCCTGGTTAAGAACCGCTGAGTTTCTAGATGAATTGAGAGACTGGAGTCAATGGTAATAATTCTAGGACCACTTCGTTTCTAGAGAGAGAAAAAGACTCTAGCCAATGATAATGATGCTAGAAACTCTTTAGCCCATAGTTACTGTACCCTGGTTGAGAACCGCTGCATTTCTAGATGAATAGAAAGACTCGGGTTAAAGGTAATAATGCTAGAAACACAGTTCACTGTGCCGGTGTTGAGAACCGCAGCGTTTCCAAGATAAATAGAAAGACCCTAGTCAATGGTAAAAATTCTAGAAATACTTCAGTCCCATAGTTCACAGCATAGGATGAAAACAGTTTTTGGAAGCTTAGACATACGTCAAGTATATACAGGGGAAATATTATTTAATGACTTCAGCGAAACAAATTTTTTAGTCTCATTGCATGTAAACATAAACTGTTCAAGTATACATATCCTTTGTGAAAATTACTCCAAAATTCTGATGACGAACGTTTAACTGCATTATCTTTATCGATGACATTACTGTTCAAACTTATTCTCTTTGCAGTGAACCAAAATAGCAAGCTAGATTCACTATATATATATATATATATATATATATATATATATATATATATATATATATATATATATATATATATATATATATATATATATATATGTGTGTGTGTGTGTGTGTGTGTATATATATATGTATGTATATATATGTATATATATGTATATGTATATATATATGTGTGTATATGTATATATATATATATGTATATGTATATATATATATATGTGTGTATATGTATATATATATATATATATATATATATATGTATATGTATGTATATATATATATGTATATATGTATATGTATATATATATATGTATATGTATATATATATATATATATATATATATATATATATATATATATATATTATATATATATATATATATATATATATATATATGTATATATATATATATATATATATATATATATATATATATATATATATATATATATGTATATATATATATGTATATATATATATATATGTATATATATATATATATATATATATATATGTATATATATATGTATATATATATATGTATATATATATATATATATATATATATATAATATATATATGTATATATATATATATATGTATTAATATATATATGTATTTATATATATGTATATATGTATATATATAATATATTATATATATATATGTATATATGATATATTATATATATTTATATATGTGTATAATATATATAAAAATATATCTTATATATATATATTTATATATATATATATATATATATATATATATTACATATACAAATCAGTAATACCATAAATATATATATATATATATAAATATATATTATCTGTCTATGAAATTTTCAGCTCAGTTTAGTTTAAAGTGGTATGCATCAAGATGGCTAGCAACCCTTTAGTTGTAGCTAAAAGTCGGCAACACATCTGAACAGCTACAATTATCCTTGACACGATTGTGGGATTCGAACCCACGTATTTCAAGACAGGAAGACATATCATTAAGTGCTCTGTCTCCCTTTATTTTTACATAATCTATGAATACAGTTGTAGGTCTGTTTTATTAAATGCAGTTCAAACGTATATTAATGCATATGATTTTAAATAATTTAATTAAAAAATATTCTCGACCTGTTTTATTAACAAATACCAATCTCTTATAGATACTATACGCACTTAAATTATCATCCCATATTAGTATACATAGACTATTAAAATGATCCCTAATCATTATTAAAAACAAATAATAAATACATACTAAACGATTTTATCCTTTTTAAATTTTATATGCACATATATGAGATATCAAATACACAATGATCATTATCTTACAACCATGTTTTATTAAATATAGCATTAAGACATATTTAAATATTAAATACATTTACGTTATAAAATACAGCAATAATAGATTTCTTTAAGCATATTTTCAATTAAATTTTGTCGTCTAATTGCTCTATTACTCTGCAATTAGGGCAGATAGACTAATGAATTCATTGCTAAAATCAGAATCCATTCACCAAATTTTCTGGAAATCGTTCCTCGACGCGTAAATATACGTAGTAAGCACATAGTAATGTGCAACCATCTTTCCTCTACGTGTTTCTCCAAAAGGGGAACCCATCTGCTTGAGTGGTAAGAAAATGGAATGCCTGGGTGTTGTTATAAATGACTATGAGAACAGATCCTGGATGTAGACCGCAGATAATAACTGTAAGTCAAAAGTTTGTTATTATCTCTATGGATCTGCTTCACATTAAGGGAAGTCAAGTGGAAGTTTAGATGTATAAAGCAGGATGCTCACGCCTATAATCTTAGAAGTGCCGTAATTTAATACTAGATTCTAGGATTAATTTTGTCTGATGAATCAATATATTAAAGCGTATTTTCTGTATCATATATATTTTTATATGATGGGATTTTTATACTTCTTGAATTAATCAAATAGATTTATATTTTTTAAAATAAGTTTTGCTTATATTTTAAGAAATTCGATATATTATTTTCGAATATTACAGTTTCTTGTATGATATTTATTTTAATGAATGCTCACTACTATTTCATACATCTAAATCATGCTTAAAGTTATATTAATTATAAAGTTATTCTCAGTTGATTTAGGAAATTAAAGACTATATAAAAAGTAAATAAAACTGGAAACAATTGCGTTAGTACTTTAAATTATATTCTTTGTATTTAACTAAATATACTTTCAAACGAAACTTTAATTATTACATTTGTAATATCAGTTTTCATTAATTTAGAATTTCACAATGTGCATTTATTTTATTTTTCAGCTTTAAAATAATTTTACGTTATTTAAACTATAAATTGATCCATAATATTTCAACTATAAACTTATAAACTTAATAAAAACTGAATACACATAACTAATTGCATTACTGTATAGCACATGAACAACATACCCAAAAATTTATACAATTTTCCCAGTGATCTTTAAAAGACGGTTTTGTTGAATTTTGCGATCATGCAACATTGCAATAAGTACAATTTTCTCGTAAGATCTGCATGAAATAGTGGTTCTAAATTTATTTTCTACATCAAAGTATTCGAATTTATTATTTGATCGGGTGAACGGAAAATAAATTTTGGTTGATAGAAAATTATTGCACTAATTATATGTGGGACAAAACGTGCCAAACACTAGATAACTTAACAGACAACAAAGGCAAAAACCAATACGAAGTCAAATCTATAAAATCTACTCTACGATAAAAAATATATTTATAAAATGCTCTAAAATAAAAGCAGAATAAAGCACAATAAGAATAAAAGGAAAGAAACTAAAAACATAATGATAAAACGGACACAGGCAAAAATTATCTTTAAAAGTTATCTAGCATTTGAAAAACCAAAAATATTTTTATGGGGAAGTGAACTAAGTCTTTAATATTTATATAAGAAGATTGAATTTAAAATCTTCAATAAAATATCTATTAAGATCTTTAATTAGTACATTCAATAAGGATATATATCGCAGATATAATGACCTTGCTAAAGAAAATTGGGTCAGGTTTTCACAATATAAGTAACGATGCACTCATCGTTGTGAAGCAGGTATGGCCGATCTGCAAACGAGAAATAACCACAACTTTTCTACTGCATGTTTGAGATGACCAAACATCATGAAAGGACTTAATTTCATGCAGTTTATCACCAGTTTCAAGGTCTCAGACGTTATGCCGTTGGTAATAAATAGTTTTCAATTTTTTTAATAACGCAGTAAAGAATAGAGAAAGCATGTCCATTAGCTGCAGATTTTGCATCATTATCAGTCAGCTCATTTTCCTTCATATCGACGTGCGAAAGGACCTATCAAAAATGAATGGTGAAACCCCGAGAAATAAGACTATCTAAAAGATAGAGTACCTGGAAAATTAAGACATTGATGCTTGGATTAGGATAAAAAATAGACATTAATAAGCTAAGAGAATCGACAAAAAAATTAATTTTTCTTTGTCGTAACAAGCCAGGTTCTGTAATGCTTTTATAATAGCGATGATTTCAGCAAAGAAGATGAAAAGACAGATTTCAGTTTATAAATAGTACTATTGTCGTTAATTACGTAAACCCAGCACACATAATCCCTTGATTTGGAGCGTAAAATATTTATATTTTTCTCTGTAGTTATTAAAAATCATTATAAATGACTGGTGCAGTAGTACTTTTGTCAAAATCATTAAAATGACTTAAAAACCTAAAGGTTAGAATCTCCCAAGGGTAAAAATAAATGTCAGATACTAAGGCTTGAAATTTATTCAAACTAAGATTTTTTAAAAATGAGTTTATTCTATAATAGAAAAGGAGAATTCAATGTGGTCTAGCATCATATTAAAGGATGAGATAAGTATCTAAGTTGCGATTTTGTAGAGGATGACTAATGTGAGATGATACTTAAAAATAATTTAGAGATAAAATCTGAGGCTCAACTTCAGCGGAGCTTCACTGCTATCAACATAAAGAATGTAAACGGAAGAAGTCATAAAATTTCCTCAGAAGAGGAAAGCAGAGAGATGGATCGTATTTAGTTTCTAAAGAACACAATTCCATACGAATCTATACACGGGACATTCATAGTCTAATTTGTAGAAAATTGTAGAATATTTCACTTTGAATTTGGTTACTGGGAAAAATACCACAACTGCGCCTAAACTTACCCCACAGATGTTTGACAGTGTTAGAAGATGAAATGATATCGACGTAGTTATTCTACAAATCCTTCACATTAAGTGCGCCTAAAGATAGCTATGTATTTTTATAGGTTAGAAGGTTTTTAATTGTTTTACATCTTTTGAAAACATTAATTTTTTCCCCGTTCTTTGTAGATCCGTCTACACTTTAAGCTCCACCATGTATTATTCTGCTAACAGGAGCAATCTGCAGTCTTACGAATGAAGACATCAGCAGCTTACATAATGGTGTTAGTGACTATAATTACAGCGTCCTCGATTTTACGATTTTCAATCAGGTTTCTTGTAATATTTGCAAGGTTACAGAAGGTTGAACATTCAGAGGAGTCAAGAATGTAACATGGAAATTTGCTATTTGGATTTGAAGAGAAGTTATGAGTAATAATTATTGGAAAAGACTAGCAATTGTTCAAGTAAGGATCAGCAGAGAAATTCCAGAAATGGAAGGACCGAGAGGAGCAGATTATAAGATCAATAGTTAAAGGGTTTGGGGGAGGATATGGAACTAAATGGCTTCATTTTTATTCAAAAGGCACAGATCTTGATCGGAAATAAACTGTTCAATAAGTCTGCCTTAATGATTGAGGTTGGGGATAAACCAAAGAGAACTGTGTTTATTTAGAACCTTATGGAGTAGGAAAGAGAAAGGAATCTGGTTTATTAAGTTATTCAGAGATTGATCTGTAATACTGGTGTTGGTAGGGTTTGGTTTTGGAGTGCTACGGTCTACTTTTTGAAACACGAAGGCTAATGAGACCGAGACCTACTGCTTAAAGCCGATTCCGAACGGCTACGAACATCCATAACATAGTGGGATTCGAACCCACGAACTCCGGATCCGAAGGCCAGCACCCTAACCATTCGACCATCGTTCGGGCCGGTGTTAATAGGAAGATATACGTTATAGACGGAAATCAAACCATGAACTTGTATTTGAACATCAACTACTTGCATATCAGTATTGAGAATTAAAGGAGTTACGGGATACTGGTGAAGAACAAATCGAGCAACTCCACCGAAAACCCTGTCTTTGATATGTGTCGAGAAATATTTGTTCAAAATCTTTATGTAAAGGTAATTTTTATACAAAGAAATTTACAATATTTATAAGAATTTTATGTAATTTTTTTCTTCGTTTAAAATACACTCTTTAGCTCATTAAACTTATTCTTATGCTCATTTTTTTTCATTAATATTGCTCTTTAAAATAATATATTCTAACATTATGGGAATTGCTTTTTAATCGGGGTTGTTGAGATACAAATGGTTAAATGATATTCTTACTCTACTATAAAATTAAACATTAAATAAATCAGTGTAATGTATACATGAAATAATAATATTTGTCTTGTAAAATATCAAATGTCTTAAAGAACGAAGTTGCATTTAATTTAAAAATAAGCTCTGTAATTTCAAGCATAAAATGTAAAATTATAAATTAATGAACTGTATCATTCACATTTAAATTCAATTTATTTCTCTGGGTATTATCAGTTGCTTCAATTTGGGCTAATCATTTAAAATGCAAAAGGTTTCGATGGAAGAAAGCAGTGATAAATTATGTTTATAATGTTTAGTGAAATAAATGTTTTAAAATATTATCATTTAAATTATACTATTGATTATAAAATACAGTGTAAAAATTTTACTGCGACTTTTGCTTGCAAATTACATGATTTTATCATTTTTCTTTACGATCTCAAAGCCTATATCAACCAAAATATATTAAAATTTATAAAAATATGTTGGGGTTTTTTTGTCAAATAATCTTCTTTTATGCTTTTATTTGTACACTATAGGAAATTATTTATCGCATATAAAAGTCATGAAACAAAAATTGTAATTAAAAGAGAAAATAGATAATGAGTCTTATATTTTTATCATATAAACCTTGATTTAATTCTACTGATTTGTATTAATATTTGTGTCTACTTTGCATATTTTTGGAAAAAAATGTTTCTATTCGGAACTCCTTAATTGCAATAGATGCTGAATAAAGTACATCTAAGATTTATTTACGCAATACTTATGTTACCCTTTACATAGTTCGGAGTTTTCTATCCTTTATTATAAACCGTTATGCAATATTTAAAAAAAGTCCTATTTTCATTATGAAACTAAAAGTTATAGTAAAACTTCATATTTTTATTACATAAAACCTATTTTTGAAACTGTTTCTATCTTGATCAATTTTACCAATTTTGTATATTTTTTCTTGTGGATAAAAAATAATTTATCTCAATAATATATCTATCTTAGATTTTCGGTTAACTCAAAACCGAGAGCTCGTCAAACTTACCCCGATTAATATAAATCAGAGTTGTTATACAAAAAGTACACTATATTTGTACGCAATGATATTTATTCGTTTTTAGACATTAAACTATTATAATAACTGATAAAAAATAATAAGATATAACAATGTCGACAAAGTATATATCATTAGAAAAATATGTAGACAACTTTACTACAATTATTTAGTGTCTTACAAGTTAAGGTTTCTTACACAGTTCATGCAAAGTTTGGGCAACGTTTTAGATGTATCTTTATTGTAACTTTTTAAATATACATTTTGTTCATTTTCTACATATCGGTATTTTACAGTTAGAAAAAATATCTACAGTTTTATTTCTACACTTGGAAATTTAGTAATGAACCTTTTTTTTTTTTTGTGTATGCACAGTTTATTCAATATTATATTTTCATTGATTTTTATTGGTGAAAAATTAGGAAAAGTCAATAAATTTATTTTAATTTTGGTAATTACTCTTTGCGGAAATTGGACACTGAATAGTTTTGGGGTACAAATGACTCATCCTGCGGTTCTAGTGTTAAATTGAAAATGTTTTATACTACTCTATAATACTTTAAATTAGTCTTAGTTATATTTTTAAAAACTTCTATATTCTTCTTCTTCTATAGTAGCTTATAAAAAAAATTTTAAAATGCAGCATTCATATGCAATCTATGCATTTGGCGATCAATATAGAAGTATTCTACTGTTTCTGGAAATGTATTTTAATTTTATGCCTTTATGCTAATTTTATGCCTTTACATTTATATTTGAATGCAAAGCACTTTTGCAAGGCAGAAAATGTTTCTTCCTTTTGCCCCGATAGATTTTCATAATAGTTTCTCTATTCTTAAAATAACTGAATACAGCCAGGGATTTTTATTTTTTACTTTACGTCTTTTTTCTGTGGTTCTTTACTGTGCCACGAAATTTGTATTTTTAATTGAGTCTCAGCCAATTCTAGTGAGGAAAAGATTATTAATTTCTTTCACCTGATCCCATAAAAGGCAACTGTTGTAACAGTAAAAAGAGTGAGTTTTTTTTAGTTAATGGCAAAAAGTCCAAATAAGGACATGCTGTGCCGAACAAATGGTAAAATTTGATACATAAGATACATACATAATGGTAAAATTTGATATAAGAGTAATTCTAGTCAGTTTGTTGACACTTTTCTACCTGTATTTAGATAAAAGCATCGCATACGCTTTGCAAATTTTCAGGAAGGCTTTCTTTTTCACTTCTTGATTTATCCTTTCCAATATAGGAAGACACATCACACATATTCTTTGAGTCAACATTAAATACTACCAAAAATTTTATACAGACACTGTGTGACTTATTCAGGATTTTCTGTAAAAGTCTTTCACCTGACTTTCAATGGAAATAGTTGTTATTATAAACTGTATTTTCACTTGATCTATAGAAAATATCATGTTACTAGTTAACATTATCCCAAATATCTGAAAACATAGCAAACTTATTAGTGTCTAAACATGTTAGTTCATTTCAAACCATGGATTATTAGATATTATAACTCGAAAGTGATTTCGATTATGGTTTCATGAAAAAAAGGTGAACCCTACCTAATAATTCCCAGGAAACCATCATTCAGAACCTTGTAACCATATTCTTCTCCTTCACAAATAATACTAATAAAAACTTCTAAAGATACTGACCTCTTTTCTTCAGTATTAAAATTGGACTATGCTCCTCTGCATCTTTTTATATAGAGTGACATTGGTTCAATCTGTAACTACCAAGAATGTGCACAATGTTCCCGAAATATTTTTCTTCATATAGGTACGTTTTAGCGGATTTCCTAAGAAAAGGATTTCATCAAGGTAAAAGTGACAAGGCACAACTATCAGAACCATAGTTCAAAGGATTGAATCTCACTGATGGAATATAAGTTCGTAGTCATTCCAAATCAGCTCTAAATATGGGGAGCCTTTCAAGGAAATTTTCCCTTCCCCACACTTTAAGATTATGGAAAATACCACATCCTAAAAAATGTAGGGTTGTTTTATATGAAATCAATTTATTTGCGAAACTTCGTTTTCTATATGAACACAAATGCCAAACTGAAGAATTTTGCTGTAAGCCGTAAAATTTTGCATTAATTGTTAGAGTTAGTTTTACATTAAAATTTTTTAAATTTTTCATTTCTGTTTTCTGGGAAAATCCATGTACAACGGCAGAAGCTGTCGTAGCAGCTTCCAACGGCTTCGAACAAAATTCTGCCTCACCATATCTATTGTTTCTTCCGATACCACGTGGACAGCCTCGGCTTCTCTTTTTGCACAAGCAACGTGTATTTTTAAATCGCCCATACCACCACAGAATGCTCATGTGACTTGGTGATTCCCTTCCGTTTCGATATGTAAAATAGCTAAAAAAAATCTCTGCTTCGTCTAATACACAAAAAGTCTTCTTTCATTGTCGTCAGTTTTGACTTTCATATAAAGGTTGTATATATGTTCTGCCATCTATGGATCGACGGTTGAAAAAAACATTAATTCCGTTTATAACTTATTATAATGTGTCTAATAGTTTAGAAAATGTAAACGTTTTAAGAACCTGTTATTCATTTCTTCTAACTCTGTACTTTGTCTCAAACAGAACCAATTATTATATTGCCAACTGGGAATTTAAGTTTTATGGCCAGAAACTATTTATACAAATCTATTCAATTAAACTGATTGATTCAAGAAAGTTATATTTTTTTATCAGTAGCGTCTTTTAGTCGATTTCTCCTATATCTTAAAAGATTTCATTTCATTCTCGGAAAAGTGAGCTTGGAAAAGATGTTTGTTTATTCCAAGAAAAACTAGGTGTGTTCCAATTGGCGGCTGCCAAGATGTAACGAAAAACATTTCGAAAAATATAAACAGAACTCAACTAAAACACTACTAGCAGTCACGTTCCGTCGTGAATGTAAAGCAAGTAAATTGAAAAAAATGTCTAGAAGAAAATTTATTTGTGAATGCGTTTAGTCTCTTTAAAATGCTTCTTGTCTTCAATTTTAAAGTACTAGGAGCTGTCTTGTATAAAAGAATTATTATTTTCAAATCACATTGTCTGTTTTCTCTAGTTTAAATTTTCTTATATTATACTCTCTCTTTAATAAAATATATATCTTCCGATAACAATATTGTATTATTAGTATATTTTCCTTTTCAAATGAAAATTATTAAAGAAACAATTCACTTACAAAGATGAATTTCTACGTAATGTATTTAAGTGTATCATAGGCTGATAGTAATAAGTAAACAAATAATGTATATAAAAAGTATATATAAACACACACACATACATATATATATAAATGAGGTTAACGTTTCATGGGGAAATAGTTTATCATAACTGCTAATTTTTAATTATTTATGTTATGAAAAAAACTACTGAATTTAATCCGTGTTTATTTATATCACTCTTAATATTGTCATTTTTGTGTATAAAGTTTAGATGTTAGATTAAAATTACGTGTTTTCTTAAAGATATTCTGAAATTATTAAGAAATTTTTTTAAATATTCCATATTCCTATAAGTAATATATTTTAAGTTTTTAAAACTTACAAATTTGAATAAACGTTTATTGACATTAAATAAGAGGAATATACTTTGTATCAATGAGACAAACATAGAACATGTAAAATTGATTCACATGTAAATTAATAAAAGTTCGATAAACAGACGTTTCAGAACTATTTTGAAATATGTAAAAAGTCACATGGGTTAAGGTCTGAGCATCTGGGTGGCACATATTAGAAAAGTGGTGGCTGATGACACATTCTTCTGTAAAGTGATTTTTGAGAACTTTCTTAACAGGAAGGC
The DNA here is from genome assembly GCA_032207245.1 of Pardosa pseudoannulata. Classification (NCBI taxonomy): domain Eukaryota; kingdom Metazoa; phylum Arthropoda; class Arachnida; order Araneae; family Lycosidae; genus Pardosa; species Pardosa pseudoannulata. The sequence continues at coordinate 116,282,617 of CM063503.1, forward strand.
TAATGTGTGAAGCAGATACATCTTGACTTTTGACTTTGGGGGTATTTGAAACATCTAGTCATCATTGATAAACCAAGAAATATACCAGATCTGAAAGACAGGATTTCATGATATGCTCTCAACATTTTCTTAGACACACTGTAGACAATGCTATTTTACAATTTCAAATGGTAGCCGAAAATCATGGCCGTCCTGTGGAACATGTTTCGTTGTAATATTTTTTTAACTAGAGTAAATGTTGGCTAAACGTATAATTCATCAAAAAACGTCATCTGATTGTGAAAATTTGAATTTTTTTTTATTATTTCCTCAAAAAAAGTACATTCCTTCATTATATCTTACATTTTATAACTTCCTGAAGCATAGTTTTGACTGTAGACAACTTTACAGTAGGAAATTTTAATTATAGATGCATGTATGTATATATATATATATATATATATATATATATATATATATATATATATATATATATATATATATACATAAGAGAAATAACCCATAATTTTAAACAAGGCTTGCGTGACAACGTAACTCAGAAGCAATCATTGTGGTGACAAAAGGCTCTGACTCAGAATTCAAAACCAAACGAAAAACAGTAAAAATCCTTTATTTTCATATTAGTAATGGAGAATTGAAGGAGAAATCTTACACAGACAAAAGACAAACGTGCATCTGTTGGATCTAGGAAAAGCTCTATCCGAAAAGAAGAAAATCCTGTGGATGACTTCTCATGAGAAAGAGTTTCAGATCAGCATTTCATTTGTGTCTTGTTAAAGCGTAACTGGGAAAATGCAAACAACATCAGTAAGATTGTAAAGATTCTTAGTTATTCCTGGAAGAATATAAAGAGGTCACAAGTACAATCTTTAGCTCAATTCTTAGTTTTGAGAAGTGGGGATTACTGGTTGGTTGTTTGAAGCTTTATGGCACTGAATCCACCTGGGACATATTGTACCAAACACAAGTTGGGAAGTGTGGACGAAATGATAATCTCAATAATACGTATCCTTGACATATTTCGGGTGCCTAGAAAAGTTAAGATTAATAAAACTAGAACGTGGATGAGGAGAGTTTTGAAAAAAATTAGGTACTATATATATGACTCCTTGATTTCAATATTAAGTGTAAAGAAAACAAAGATAGATTGAAGAATGTAAGAAATGGTAAGTTTCTTGTAATATCTGTAAGAAAATTATACAGAAGTTTAACAAAATAATTAAATAATACTGAAAGATGGTGCTATATGCTGTACACCTTGTATCAGCATGGAAAAGTTAACTCGTCCTATGTAAGCTCTCTTTACAATCGCATCGCATTCTTTTCAAAATGGCTTCCACTTGTAGTTCAGAGGTGGCAAAACGAAGAAGGAATCTTATCATCCCATTTCTATTGTCTCAAATGAAATGGATTCAGATGCCACAGATTCAAGCTCGATTCAAGCTCATCCAGTATGGTGGGATGGTTTCGAATGAATATCTCTAAATTCACCACTCAAGAAAGTGGTCCCAAGGAGTCATTTCCAACGAATATAAAGGCAAATTTATGGCAGCAATACTTAATCTGAGATATTCCAACACAATGATTCTATTCCGGATGTAGTCATCTACCAAGTACCTCTTCGGTGCGATGTGGTTACGCCCAATCTTATATAAGCCACTCGTGACGATACTCTAAAGGAATCTGTTTGAGGACAAATTGTTAAAAAAAAAAAAAAACAGCATTACGTTTACTAGTAAGTTCTTCGTGCATATACAGTAACTTTAGGAAAAGGCAGAGGTTTCGCTTTAAATATAAAAATCTCTCTCAGACATTTATCAAGAGAAAATAGAAAGTTAAGAATCAAATGCTTATAAGCCATCAAATCTGTTAAAATGCAATCAAATTTGTAGCACGAGCCTTCATTCAGTTCAGAAACGGAGAATTCTAGGCTTTCTGTCTAAATTATATTTAATCGTAACTTGAATGTGTGAATGTGCTCTGTTACCTTAAAAATTTGTAATTATGATTAATATAAAAAATATCTACTACAGTTTGAGATGCTGAATGTTTAGTTATTGTATACAATTTATAAAGATAAGTAATTTGTCTGTTGTGAAACGAACAATTTGAGTAGCTAAGTAAAAAACTGAATAGCATTTATTTTGTTGAAGTATCATTGTTTATGATGCTGAAATACGCGTGCATTGATATTTTTTCTTTGATATACATTTAAACAAGAATGTAAACAATAAATTTACTAAAACCATTCATTACACTAATATGTACTAAATGATTTCTATAGAAACTCAGATATTTACTATCGTATTTTACCATTATCTTTTCTATAATCATACTTCCATTTATATTCATTCTTCAACGTAATTCAATATACTAAGCATATTTAAAATTTTTCGGAAATTAATGTTTAGTGCATAAAATTTTCGTATTGTTTCACGAAGGATTAAGAATTAAGCGGGCCCTTCTAACCTTTTCTAGAGAATATTTCAACTAATTCAACTCATTCAATTCATTCGTAAAAAGGGAGAAATTTTCGGTATGTTAGGCGTACTGTGAACAAATGCGCACGCGAGAGATTTTTATTAGACACGGAAACAGGTTGTGGGAAATTGTGATGAATAGCTGGTAGTAGAAAATTGGTATTGTTTTTCTAAACTCCTCCCTCATAACATTTGTGTTTATTCTGTTGCTTTGTTTTGAAGAGATACGCGTTACCATGGGGATTGAGTAAAAGTTGATTCATTTATTTCGAGTTTTATGCAATGGACTTAATATATAATGACTAGGTAATATCTACTTTTATTAATTCTGTAATTTTTGTTTTTATTTATTTTAAGGTCTTCATCAATCGGATATATGATCAACTCGGTTATTAGTAAAAATGAAAATATAGCTGTTAACATTTCCATAGCTATGTAAATACATCATTGAAGAAAAATACTAAATGCTGAATTTTTTAAATGCTTAAAAATACACGTAACATTTTTTAAAACATTCCACGTTAAACTCTATTCTTAATATTATGATAAATAAGGATATCATATTAAACGCGTGTAACAAGAAAATAAGCAAGACATTAACTTTTTATTAGAATAAAAAAATCTTTATAAAAACTGAGTAGTTAGATGATATTTAAAAGCATACAGCCAGTTCACTGCATATCAACTTTTATTTAAACAATGCCACTGAATGTTTAGCAAACATAATATGGAATCGAATGTAACTTATGCTGAATATAATTTGAATATAATTTATGCAAAACCATTATTTAAATTTAAACAATCTTTCAAGTTTCCTCTGCATAACAGTTTGTAAATCAACAATATATTTTAAGGTTAAAAAAAAATCATTAAATATACACAGTACGTCTAACATACAGAACATTCTAATGAATAATGATGTTGAATGTTTTTGGAGAGATTGGGAAGAAAATAATGTTGTTAATTTTGAATTCTTCAGGGAGTTAAAAATATGAAACTGGATTAAAATTATTTTTCCAGTTAAAACAAAGTATAATAAATGACATTTTAATGGAATTAAGGAAGAGTCCAACCACAGAAGTTTCATTTGATTGTGGAAGCCCACGCCTGACTTATTATTTTGAAACAAAAAGTATTTTATACTTTTGATCGAATTTAACCCTTACACTAGAAAAGGTGGTATTTTTAACTACCTAGAACGACCACATTAATTTAGTTTAAAATATTGTTTAATATAAAATATTGGCAGAGCTATTAATATGCATTTAAAATCCAAAAAAGTAATAACTGTCGAGAAATTTCAAGAAGTTGATGTACTTTTTATACGAATATCTGCTCCCAAAAGTATGATATAATTTTTATACGAAGAACTGCTTCCAAAAGTATCTTTGTATTCAAAATGACCATTCCAGTGTTAAAGGGTTATTAAACCCATAAATGAAATTTAATTTCACAATGTTATTGACAAAGCTCTTATTAACATTTGAGTTTTAACAATTGTACCCTAACAGCACATATATTCCATTGGACATCCACATGACACCTATCCAATTTTAAATCAGCTTAATGATTTTTTAAAATAGCAGTTTTTATAATATCATAGAGCATTTTTTTTAAAGTTGCAAAATAACATGTTAGCATTGATTTCTTTTTCCTGTTTAAACGCTTAGTTGGGTATTGCAAATTTCGTCCTTAAAAACAATGAATTTTAGCATATTATTTCATGATTTAAATGTGTAGAAGGTAGTTATTGTTAACGGCGCAAAGCCCAATGAGGACAAAATATGCCAGAATTTCATCGCCTGAAAATTTTACACGTGGTTATAGCACTATATCATCCTACGCATAATTCTTGTTACATTCCTTAATTATCTAAACCGAGCCGCGGCAGCTCCTTTGGCAAAGGCAGTGATATCGTAACCGAAAGGTTGCAAGTTTGGGGCTGGAACTAGCCTAAAATCCGTCGTGTTCGTTAAAGATGACGGGGGCACGTACAATATGTTCCTGATCGCAATGTCCTCCAAGTTCTCAAACGATACCTCTAGGGGCCCCAGGCCAAGCCTGGGGGGGCTCTTCTGTTTGGTCCCTGCTTCTAAATTACGAGGAACCAGCGGGAGAAATGTTACTCGCATCAGTAGCATACCTTAAGCTACACGTGATTCTCGGATGGTGCTAAACGGGTAACAGCTTCGTAGCCTTGTATTGACATAAAGGCATATAGTGTCTTTATTGCCAGCTGATTTAGGAAAAAAAGTTATCTATATCCGTTTGTGTAAATGCAGTTGCTTTCTTGCAGAAGAAGCCTACTCTTCTTAATTTATCTACCTTCTTTAAAACAGTTTTAAAAAATGGATTTTGACCTCATAGCATTGAATACTGACATTTTTAAAATTTATTCATCATTTACTACTTTGATTCTCCCTTATATTGCTTCATAGTGCACATACCCAAAAATGTGTATATGAGTGTAAGTAATTTCTTCAGAACGTAAGAGTATAGTCTATATTCCAATTTTGTTGTCAATCCGTTTACACGTTTCAGCTTCAAGATCCTCTATTGGGGAAAACTTTTAATATAATCTCCCGAAGTTATAAAACAAATACTATAAGTTTAAACTATTCTATCTTGGAACAGTGTTTTGGTACTAGCAAGCATTGTTTTAAAACAAGTGTGGTAGCACAGTCGGCAAGGCAGTGATATCGTAATCGGAAGATTACGGCTCGAGCTGTCCAAAAATCCACCGTGTTCCTTAATGCCGGCTGGGGCACGTAAAATAGGTCCGTGATCGCAATGTTTTAGTAAAGTTTTCGAACAATATTTCTGGAGGTGGCAGGCTAAGCCTGAGAGTTTTGTGCTTGGTGCTTACTTCTAAATTACAAGGATCCACTTGAGCAAAATCTTTCTTTCACCCTAGCAGTAGTCTTCAAATGAAAGGTGCACCCTTCACCTTAATAACAGTAGCCTCTTTCTCACATGCTTGACTCGTACATGTATCAGTAGCAAATAGAACAACATTATTTTTCAATTATTTTAGAGGCAATTCCAAAAATTTTCTTACACATAAATATGTAAAATAATAATTTATGAAATGAACTAGAAATAATAGGTAATCATGAATAGATCGTTAAATGTCTAAAATTAAGTTTGCTTTGTTTTATAAAATAACTACTCAATTCCTTTGCTAAATTGAGCTACTTGCCATATTCATCAAATTACTATTTAAAAAAATGCTTAATTCAAAATATAAATTGTGTTGATTATGTTATATGTGATCGAGATACAAAAATGACTCAATAAAAAATGAATTTTTATATTAACTACATCAACAAGTATGTGTTAATTTATAATTTACCTTTTTATAATATCAAACTTGTATCAAATAGTTTGTATTTAGCGGTCAGCAAAAGTACACTGTCTCCTTAGTTTATAGTCCAAAAAATTAGGGAGATCAAAATCCCTTTAAAATATTTAGAAATAAATAATTATTAAAATTATCTTTACAAATATCTACTAAGCTCTTTTAAAAGCCTTAGAAGATATTTTATAATTTAGTCCTTTACTCGCTCGTCGAGGTGTCACTTCATTCTGAATAGCCTGAGCAATAATATTGTTGAATTGTCGATAGCCTCTGAGAAAAGCGTTCGTTAATTAACAATCTGAGTTCCAGATGGGACTGATGCTTAGGCAGTCGGAGTTTATAGACAACATGTGGACAAGTATTTCAGAACATAATGTTTGATGAACTAAGGAGGCTTAGATAGGATTTAGAAATTCATTTGCTACAACTTTAATAAAGTTATGCAAAAATATTTTGACCGCGTTAGAAGCTATTAAGGCACCTCATAATAAATTTCTAAATAGAAGATTTGATGACAATAAAAATGTTTTTAGTAAAAGGTATACCATACTTGCAACAAAAAAGAAATTCCTATAATAATTAGTAGAGTTATATGAATTAAAAATAAAATAATGTTGTCAAATATGATTCTGTAATATAATTTTTTTCAAAATACAGCTCATTCTTCAATTAAAAGAACTTTGGAAGTGAAAGAGACCAAGAAGTATACTTCACACATAAAAGATAAGTAAAGTAAAAGGTATTTTGAAGCTAATGAAACTTCTTCCTCAGAGTAGTTCAAATTTTAATTTTGTTGTTAACAACTGTATGTGTCCAGTGAACTAGAAGGTTAGAAATATATGCATTAAAGGATATGTTTTAAGAATTTTCAAAAGAAACTTTATATTTTCAATATAAATAACTTCTGTGTCTGATAAAGTTGTAAAAACATTGTCATTCTTAGAGTTCAGGGGATAAATAAGGAATATTTGTCAACATTTATGTAAATGGATGTTAATAGATTTATATATATTTTTGTTTTTCTGTAAATTTAATGAACTTATAATGATTTCATTTCTATAATTTTCTTCTGTAAAAAAAAATTGCAAAATTTTGCCAAAGGAAGTTGCATGCATAAATTTAAATTCCACAACTTTTAGATTTTCTAATCTAAATTTATATTTTAAATTCTATGAATCTATAGTTAAAAATTTGAGAATATTTATTTTACTGCACTATTTTTAACATAATAAAAGCAATTTACTTAGGATCTTAAATTATGTTCTTTTATCAACAAGTTTTCAGTATGCTTAAACAATTCGACTGAATCCTTTAATTTGGCTTGTAAATCGGTAATATTGATTTGATTAAAATAGTTTCTACTGACAATTGATTCTCAGGCAGTCATCCATCAGAGGATATGTTATTGAAACACTTTCAGGGATATTTAGGACATCTTAGGGATCTGATTGTTAATTAATAATCTCCATTTTATACAGATACTGTAACTTAAAACTGTTTCTGGTGGTAAAGTGCTAGTAAGATTTGGAAAAACAAAATTTGATTATTACTGTTTGTTATACGAATATCTATAACTTACACGGTTAATTGACTATTACATAAAAAATTATGTACATTTCCAATAGTTACATTTGTATTTGTATTTTGTGTTAACCAATCATGAAGATATATTAAAGTACTCAGTAAAAAAGTTACATTCAAACTAAAAATTACATATACAGAGATATTCAAATTAAGCAAGGAGTGTTTTGACATCTCGTTAAAAAAAACTATACAGCGACATTTACCCAAGTTTCATACATGCGTTCTAATGAGGATTTAGTTTCCTTTTCTGAAAAAATTTTGAGTATTTTGAGTGAACTAATCAGGAAGACATAATATTAAAATACATTCTTAAATAAATTGCATTTAAATTGAAGTGAAAGTGGAAGAAGTGTTTTAACATAGTTACTTTTGTCCCAATCACTCGAAATTAACTATAGATTACAGGGTGTGACAAAAAAGAATTAGTGCAATTACAAGAGGGGTTCGCAACCAATTTGAACCAAGTTCATATTGAAAAATATCAAAAAGTTGTTTCGTAAATTTCCTTAATCAAAATTACTTATTGTAAATTTAATTTAATTTTAAAAAATGTTTAATTAGCGGGTTTGGAAATTGAGATTTGAAAATGTTTTTAGATATATTCCGCGCAATCTTTTAATTTATTTTTAGTAATTCGATAAGAAGGAGTTTCATAAGGGGCACCAGTAGAGTATTATTTATCGTGATTTTTTTTTTCGTTTTCTTGAATATTATCTACATCTGAGTTAAGTTTTGGTGCGATTGAGTTTTTCCTTTAAATCAATTTACACATTGAGGGGCTTAAGTACAGCTGTAACTGTCATAGATAAATTGATCCCAATAGATGCAATCATCTACACTACAAGACAGCTTAGAAAGATCAAAATTTTAGCTCTTAAAACAATGAATTTGAAATAAATATAAACAGACTGAACAGATAGGTAATCAACATTTTAATATTTAAGACAGAACAGGTATATCAAAAGTGAGTATTATACGTTTAGTTAGCATAACATTTCCATCTCGACAGGTAATAACCCGACTAGCAGTAGAGATATTTCTTAAGTTGTTTAAGATTTCTTCATCGGTGGTATAATGTAGGTGTTCCTCTGAAATAACATTAGGCGATTAATTGAGTGATCCGTGTGCTGTGACATTAATAACAGAGTGTGCTAGGTTTTTTTTTTTCGATTTCAGACTTTTAACAGATATTACCTGTTCAACTGTAGCACTTCAGCATCTATAAATGAGAAATGGAGATATGTTTGCAAAGCTTCATTCGATCAATTTAATTAGAAAATATTTTGCCCTGAATGAAGTATTTTGTTGATCTGATAAATTCTCTAGACAACCATCTAAAGAAAATGGTGCAATAGGTTATTCATTGTCTCCTTAGTAATTTAAAAAATAATATAACACTTTTAGTTCGACTAGGGCCCCCGCCAGATCCGAACGACTCGTACTTTCCTAACGTGTCAAGTTGGATTCTCCGCAGATGTATAAGGAACCACGAGTGGCACGTGTACCAGGTACACGGTACACAGTCAACTTGAGAGCATTTCTCATTACATCATACTGACTATTGAACATATCCACGGAACGAAGACCGATACCGTTTAAGAAGAACATTTCATAACGATTATTACCAAATAAGACAACACCTCTCCATCGGCGCATCCCTAACAGTGTCCGTTTCCAAGTCCAAACGGCGTCCGACACGGGACAAGTTAAAGAGTGGTACAAAACGCAGTACCGTCAGGTCAGGGTGGATTGGTCGAGATCGGCATCGATACAAAGATAGCTTTGAAAGGGGACAGCACTTTTTTTTTTTACAATTTTATTATAAGTTTATTTTAAGTTTATTTAATAAGTTTATTATAAGTTTATTTTTATTTTTTATAAGTTTTTATTTCTAGACTTTTTAAACATTTTTAAACATTTTCAAAACAGGAGATGCAACAAAAACACAGGCTTTAAAAGGAAAAAAAGCAACTGAAAAGTTAGTAGAAGTTCTAGTTGAAGATATGGGGATAGATATTGGTTGAAGATATGGGTTGAAGATATAGCGCGGGAAAATAGAATAACAGAGCACAAATAGCAGAAGGATTGCTGTAGGACTCTGGGGACTTGAAGCCCAATTTCCCTAGAGAAAATGAGTTACACGGATAGAGGAGACAAAGCACTGAGGTACCTCGGGATCGTGAATCCCGTGTTCACCTAAAGAAAGTAAATCCCTTGAAGGAGAAGTGGTCTTTATTCACCCGTTTTCCGAACACCTCATACATGGAATCGCACTATTATAACAGATACGATATCATATGTTCTTCGTCTTTTTGGTCTAAAATTTGCATCACATGTGCACCATATTAGAGAACAGGATGTAACTCATTTATTTTGGATACGTGTTGTGAAATTGCGCAGAGAATCACAGAAGATGGGACTTTGCAGTGAAATATCAGAGAGGAAACCTTCCATTTCTACTTGAAATGATAGATTTCGTTTGAACCGGTGTCTGGAATGGTGAATCAGAAAAAAAAGATGAATGGTGCTATACCTTGTTTTGAACTCATGGAAGATAATTCGTTATGAGAACTCCATAAAGCCCATCTCACCTTGTTCGCACTGTGAAAGGGTGCTGGGGAATATCATGGGGTGGAGCACGTTCTGGTGGTACGAAAGTGGTTTCCTGCTGATCTTTTAGAGTAAACATACCGCCAAATAATGCCTGGACATACTGACAGTTTAAGTTCATCCTGAATATTACATTTTTACTACACAGGAGATGGATATTTCGTTGGCGATAATTCAAATATCCATCTTGATAGAAACGTTCAAAACTGATTCCCTGATCCCCAATCATGTTTCCAACAGCTCCTTGTCTACTGCAAAATATGAATCATAACCCAATAGAAAATATTTGGAGCATTGTTGGAAAGACGCATTTAACAGCGATCTCCTTTCATACAATTTACGTGATCTTAAAATCTGTGTAGTCAATGCATGGTATTCTCTAAAAGTAAATATAACCCAGAACCTTGTAGAACCGAAGTCATTACAAAAGCTGGATATTAACCATGAAAAAGAGTTTCGATAAAATATTAATCCTATGTTTTTAAATCCTTGGCCAGTATGTGTAGATATATCCATGCTTACATTATAAATGAAGATAACTACTACATCATAATGTATTAGACAATATTTTTTTTCTTTAGTATATTGATATTTAATTATACTCGCTTCAATAAAATATTTAAATTCATTTTAATTTAAATTACTTGTTAAAAGATTCACATGCATTTTAATTTTATGACTCATTCATAGCTGGTTAAATCTTACTTATGAAAATAATTATAAAATGCAATTCTCATGTTTAGATACTTTCAATGTTAAACATTTTTATATTTTGAGTCACGAAATCTTTAAAATCGAAATTTAACTATATTATATGCTAAAACTTTATATATTGCGAAGTATTTTTGATTTTTTTTTCGATGTAAGGCATTTCCAGATGAAGATCCACCGGAACATGACCTTGCCCTGAAAGTGAGGAATAATTAAGTCTTTTAGTAAGCTTAACAATACGAAGGGAGTTACGCTCGTAGAGATTCATTTCATTCAAAAAAATCTTTACAATAGAACGCATCCTAGAATCATTACTACATCGTTTCAGAATTTTTAATGTCGGCCACTGTTTCTAACAACTTTTTTAATAATATATCAAATAAATATTTTTGTAGTTCTTGTGATTTTTACTGTTTTAAGGTGACATCAAATTGCATACGCTTATTGAGATTTTCACCCTCTGAACGTGGTTTGCGATTATACCTACCATTACCATTTTTATTCTCCTTGATGCTTATTACCAGCCTTTGTATTTTTTGATTTAATTACAGAACACTCTGTACCTACACACACACACACACACACACACACACACATATATATATATATATATATATATATATATATATATATGCACACACTTAGAGACCAAAGATATTCGACACACTCTAATAATAGTTGTTTCGCCTGTAACAGCAGATAATGTAGTTGGAATAGACTCAACAATTTGCTGATACCGATGCTAAGGAATGTTATTCCATGTTGATATACTGACAGCTCTAAGTTATTTGAGATGGATGTTGGCGTTTTCAAACTCTAACCCTTTAGGCTATTAAAAACTCTTTTGGATTCAATAGAGTTATTTTATAAAAGTTATCTATGGACCTTAAAAATTTCAAATATATGAAAAACCATTTATTTTCCTCTGGGGAGGTTAATTTCAAAAACACCTTTGTAATGTGTTAAAATGATACAAGGTACATTGTCCTAGTAAAAATAACCTCCATACCACTATCGTCACTTCATAGCATTCTGCAGTGACACCAACAGTTTTGGAATGGTTACTCTGCTGCCATAGGTCGCAACATGCAGGTCTCCTTTAATAGTTTTGCTGGATGCTGGTTTCTGGACATGGGTATTTACCTCTGGGGTTATTTGCGGGAATGTAGTCTTATACTTTTGGGCGAATATTCTCTTCAACGCACATATATCCCGATCGGTCAGCTTTCCATTTTGCCCACTGTTCTGCTTCGTAAAAGACAGCTTTCCCAGTTTTATGTAGGCTGTCATAACCTTCAGCACAATTGACTTTGAAACATCCATAAAGTAGGCTGTTTTAGACATGAACGCTCCAGTGAGGCGATCCAATAATTCTGCTTCTTTGTACGTCAGACAGGTTGAACATAATGGTGCTTTTTTTTGGAGACCAAAATTTTCTCATACAACTCTCACACCAGCAAATACCCAACTGATACATTTCCTTTGCCGTCACCAGGTGGCAAACTATTGCGACGAATGGTGAAGATGTATTGGGTGGTTGAAGTACAACATATTTCGAAATGGATGTTCTTATTATTTTGTTCTATACATATATTCATACATAACATATAAATATGTCTCATATTTTCCCTCCTTATTAAAAAAGGCAGATCTATATTAGCTTTATAAAAAATGTGAAATGTATGTGTGCAATTTTTAATCTACGTTAAATTAGTTGTAACTTGCTCTTAATATACAAACAATACTGTAGTTTATACTGACATTTCTCGAATTATTTTCATACATAAATATTCGCATATCATGACTTAATTATTTAAAACTGTAGCAAAAGATATTGTTTTAGGTATGTGTAAATGCTTTTACCTTAAACTCCTGTCTATACATTAAGTGCTTTCAAAAGACTACCTGTCTCTCAGTAATTCATGTACCTAATTATCTTCTGCCAAGAGATTCTCTGTAATGGAGGCTATCTTGAACAAAATAAGAACAGATAAAAAAAGGACCAATTGGCTCTAGCAAAGACTCGAATGGATTCTTAATATTCCTTGGGAGCTTCTTAATTGAATAGAATTTGCCTCAGTTTAAAGGCGTGGTTTGCCGAGAATCTTTTCTAATACCCTGCAATTGTCGAAGGGCGTGGGCTCCACTTAAGGATGATTTTGTAATACGCTCTGTCAAGATTTCGAGAATAGATGATCTTGTACTAAATATCTCATGTTGGGTTCTTGTCCAGAGAGAGCCTTTTGCAGATATAGATACTATCTTCTTTGTTTGCGTAAATTCTGCCCCACTATACCATGAATATTATTGAAATAAACATCCGATTCCTCGAAAGTTTTAAAATTTTTAAATATTTTATATATCGAAAAATATATTGAGTGTAACATACTGATATTGCTGTTTCACATTTTATTAGTTCCCAGAAATTTTATTTTTATCTTTCTAAAGTTCTACAAAATCTCAAAAGTATGAATAAATAGTTTAACTCTTCAACACTGAAACTTCTTAGACTTATATATAGAAATAAATAATCTTCAATAACTTACTTTTGATTTGTTTTTTGTTTTTTTAATTGATTGCATTTTTGAAATTGTTAAATTTTCTGATTTCATTTCCAGATATCATAAATCTATCTTTAAAAACAATATTGTCAACTCACTTATTAAAATAGACGGACTATGCTGGAAAGTCAATCAAAAATATCATGTTACATCTAAATGATGTGCTACTTAAAAATAATAACCCTGTTAGTCTCACTAAACTCATTAGTAGTTTTAAATTTAACAATTAATTTATTCGCAATCAAGTAATAAGCATAGATTTAAATTTCTAAAATATAAGCAATTCTATATCATAATGAATAATAATATAATTATATTGTTTTAAACAACCTAATTAATGCAACTTATTTTAAATTTGAGTTTTAGAATAGCCATTTTATGTCATAGTTTAATACTTATGTATTAGTATTTGGCGTATTGATTTTGTTCCTCCTATTTTAACTCCCCGGATTCAGTTTCCATTCAACTGTCAGTACTACCGGTTAACTTCACTATTATCTTGTCTTCCTCATCTTTATTTGGCGTTGTAGCATGAGATGGTACTATTTTTTGTTCTTTTTTAATAAGGATTGTACAGTACCAGGATGCTTTTATTGTATAGATCACCAGAAACAATCCTGTTGTTCAATAATGTTTTGAGGTTCTGCTGATAAGACACATCATCATTAATCCTTTGTTTTTTAGTTCTATGCTTTGTTTTATTTTCTCAACATCCACTTCTACTATGTGTGTGTGTTGCTGGGGGACAAGGGAGTTTAAATATTGAATTTTAAACTTTCAATTTTTATAATATGGGAATAATTAATGCCATTTAATAAAATATATAATAAACTAAAATACAAAATACAGTGTATTTTCAATTTAAAAAATACACTGAAGTGACAAAAAAACTGGTAAGCCAGCCTATTATCGGGTCGGTCCCCCACAAGCACGCAGAAGTGCCGAAATACGAAGCGGCATGGACTCGACTAATCTCTGGAGTAATGGTGGAGGTAATTGACACCATGAATCCTGCAGGGCTGTCCATAAATCCCTAACAGTACGAGGTGGTAGAGATCTCTGCTGCACAGCATGTTGCAAGGCATCCCAGATATACTCAATAATGTTCATATCTGGGGATTTCGTGGCCAGTGGAGATATTTAAAGTCAGAAGAGTGTGCCGGGAGCTACTCTGTAGCATTTCTGGGCGTGGGAGGGGTGTCGCTTTGTCCTGCTGGAATTCCCCAAATCCATCGGAATGCACAATGGACATGAATAGGTGCAGGTGATAAGACATGATCCTTACGTATGTGTCACCTGTAATAGTCGTATCTACACCTATCATGGGTGCATATCAATCTAACTGCACGCGCCCCATACCATTACAGAGTTTCCACCAGCTCCAACAGTCCTCTGTTGGCATGCAGGGTTCATAGATTCATGAGGTTGTCTCCATACCAATACATGTCCAGCCTCTCGATACAGTTTGAAACGAGACTTGTCAAACCAGGCAACGTGTTTCCAGTCATCAACAGTCCAATGTCGGTATTAACAATAAAACTCTCTTAAATCTAGGTAACCTGTCATTGTAACAGCAGTAACCGATTTAACTACTGTGCCAGACACTTGTCTTATATAGACATTGCCGACCGCAAAAGTTTTATTCATTCAACAGCCTACTTTTGGTGTTGTTCCTAACGTATGGCATGTTAATTTTACTACCTTCTTCTTTTACAATATGTTAATTATTTATACAGATACATAACTAAGTATAGAATGTAAGTTATCATTTGTATAAAACAGTAACTTAAATTTACATAGTATTCTAGCAAATTTTTTTCGTTGTTTCGCTTTTTGTACTCAAAGTAAAAAGAACTTTAACTTTTTACAAAAAGCATATCCAGTTTTATGTACAAAGTCTTTAAAAATAAATAGAAGAAAGGGATAAATCGAGAAAATTTTGAAATAATAAAAATTGTATATTGCATCAAAATAGAAAAATATTTTTAAGTTTTGAATCGAAACAGATAACAAAAATAACTAAATAAAATATTTGTTAGATTAAAAAGAAAGTTTTGGTTTAGGATAAACCCTAAGGTCGACCTTATAAGGTTTAATTAGATCGAGGTTTATTACTTAAGGAAGAATTCCGAACGTTTACAACCATACATACGAAGAGCGGGATTCAAACACACGAATACCGGTATTGAAACGTAGTGTCCTACCGTTTCGATTATTAAATGGCTCTATCTCAAAAATGGAGACAGGATTATGAAAGTTTACATGTACCGGAACCTTTTAAGGAGGATTAAACACATTTCGTATTTTTCGTCAAATTTCTTCTATTCTGACTCGACTCTTAAGAGGGAAAAAGGATAGAATTCAATCAAATATAGAAAATGTGTTTTTCTCAAAAGAATCGTTAAAATATGCAAACACCTCATAATCTAGTTAATATTTTACATTCTAATGATTATTTTATGACATTAGAGCCAGATATTTTGTAGTATTTCTTCATTTTTAAACATGAAAAATATTTTTTTCTCTCTTTTGGTAACATTCAAATTCTATTAGGGGATCCAGGTAAGATTCTCAAACCTCTTGTATTTACGAAAATTATACTTAATTTTCGGGAATCCCTTGGTTCATTAACAAGCATTCAATTGTACAAAAATATAAACTATAATAAAATTAAATGAATTAATTCCTTAAAATTTTTTTTATTCTTGCTGAAACAAAAACCGAAGCGAAAAACATTTGTGTTTATTTCTGTTCGCTTTTGTACTGCATTAGTAGCTAGATTCATTATGTAGTAAATTTTAAAAAGTGATTATAATAATTATTAAATTGAATTGTTTGTTTTAAAACCTTCACTTTTGTTGTGATTTATTTCTTGAATTATGAAAACTATATGCTATTAATTATGTTATATGGAATATATATCAAATCGATTTATATATTAAATTGATAAGTAATAGTAAAGAAATATGATTGTTGAAGTAATTTTATTTTTCTTTCTTTAAATGTTACATGTTATACATATGTCATAGTTTATACTTTAGCTAAACATTTTGAAAGCAGAATATATTAATCTTTCATTATTATACGAATCGGAAATGGTAAACTAAATTGTAAAGGATGTTAAGACATTAATAAATAATGTGAAAAAGGATTGTTGAAGGAAAAAAATTTAGTGTTGGTGGATATAGGCTTGCCATATCTAGCTGTGACCTTGTCGGAACGCTCTGAGATGCGTGTTGTAGAAAAGAAGTAAAGGATTTATTTAATATAATTACTTCTTATTTAGAAAACTATTAGATGGAAGTTGTTACAGCAGAACTAATTGGTACACCATATTTTTCGGAAGATTCGCCTTTCTCAGCAAGTCTTTTACCCCTTTTACATATCATGCAAGTCAGTTTGTGGTTAAACTGGCATTGTGAGATTGATTCTTCAGTCCCCAACAGCAGGCGATTTCTTTCATCCGTCCACAAAATATTACTAACTTACACTCGTTGTTCATATTACGTTTAGAAAGAATCATCTAATCATTTGACTAACTGCCCTATTTACAGAAGCATTCACAGAAAGTATGACGAGTCTGGACTCCCTCGGCAAAGCCTCTTCAGATTTTATTGACAATGGCACGGAAATAAATTATTAAAATGATGTTGGCAAAATTTGAAGTAATGTAATAAAAAAAACTACCCGATTCTTCTGCTTTGAGCAGTTTAAATAGTTTTCAACCCTACTTACGAAGTTTGGCATTTTCTCTAATGGTGGCATTAGATCTAGAAAGTGCTTGCAGCATCGATACAGGATACGCAACATATAGCACCATTTGTGACAGAACCTCATCAACATAAGCTTGTTTACATATATTAAACTAACTCAAGCAGCATTTGCATGCAGCGCAAATAGATAAAGTTACTTCAGTACTTGAGCCAAGCTCGTAACAGCATACTGTAAAATGGGAGGAAAATTGGGTCTTGTCGGGATCTTGGAACAAGAAGGTCCATAATGGTGACGGTCCCGATATATCGGAACGGATGGGAACCCTAGGTAGTTAATACCTCAGCTCTCTTCGGCTTCGGAAGACAAACATTTAAGGTTGGATTACAGCTTGAGTGTATCCTGTATTCTGTGATTGCTGGTTTGGTTTTGGTTTTGGAGAGCTACGATCTACTTTTTGCAACACGAGGGCTAATGAAACCGGGACCTACTGCTTAAAGCCGATTCCGGACGGCTACGAACATCCATGCCATAGCGGGATTCGAAATCACGAACTCCGGTTCCGAAGGCCAGCACCCTAACCATTTGGCCATCGTTCGGCGTGATTGTCTGGAATCTAAGTGTACGTTTAAAAAAATATTTCTCAGGTGGCAGATTATATAATTCTGTGAAAAAAAGAAAAATCTTACTAAAACGTTCCAAAAGTAATTGTTTATTTTTATAAATTTTTATTTAACATAAGTATGATGTAATATTTTTTCCTTTCTATATAAATGCTAAAGAATTTAAAACCATTTGGTAACACATAGTGCGCAAGGATATTTTTTAATTTACGCACTTGGACTATTCACTTTTTATAAAAATGTTTTGCAGGTCAATCAAAAATTGTTTTCTTGTAGAATTTAGTGCGTAATTTTATCAAGCATCGTTATTAATACTTCTGAAAATAATATTGCTTAAAGTTGATTATTTAAAAAAAATAATTGCATTATAAGCTATCCCTTTCAGTAATCACTTAAAATTAACTAACAAATAATAGGTAATAGTCTTTCTTTTTCGTAAATTTTTGACTATACTGTATTATTTTAATAATTATTGTTTTAAAATATTTATAAATGATTCCTGATATTTTAGACTTGCATTTCCCATAAATTGTTTATTTATTTACAATTTTTTTTCAATGAAAACTGTGTTAAAGAAATATTTTGCAAGATATATAATTAATATTCGTATTGCCATGATATTTTGCTAACTCACAAGTTTAATTTGGTTTGGAGCCCTATGGTCCACTCTTTTGCTATGCGAGGACTAATGAGACCGAGGTCTACTTCTGAAAGCTGATTCCGAATGGCTAAGAACATTCATACCATCAGAAGGATTGGAATCCTTGTTCTCAGCTACCAAAGAGCAGAACCCTACCCATTCGGTCACCGTTCGGCAGACCATTAAACGACGTTGTTTCACAGAACGATGTTAGGTTTTAAAGTAAGACTTTACTCGTCAGTATTCTTGATAACCTCTAAAACGTGTTTAGGCATATAAATGTTTTGTACGCTCTACCATGAAAAATTATCTCTCTCAAAAAATATTATCATCCAACACTTCACAACTAATCTTCCTGATTTGGCACAAAGAACATTATCGGAATGATTTACCGCATATTTCAATCGAAGTTAGGGATAACACCATATCATTCTAACAAATAATAAAAAACTGCAAAGAATACTATTTCAATTTAAAGCTATTTTTTCCTGTTTTATCGATCCCTCAGCATGCAACAAAGTATAGAAGGAATGGTTTTTAGTTCATGCTTTGACTGTTATCGGAATTTTAATAGAAAAGTGTTCATCCTCATATGAAAGAATTGCTGTGATCAGCCAAGTGTTCTGTTTTGCGATTGGCCAGAGGTAATTACCATCTGATGTTGATTCAGGGATGACGCTACATAAAGAAAGTATTTGTTCTTCCATTTCAACTTTTCATGTGATGAGCTTTGGGAAAAGCCTGATTTAAAATTAATTGAGTGGAAGAAGTTAATCCTCTTAAGGAGCTTCATGATCTTTAAATTATATTCTAATTACTTTCTAAAACATTCTTGTAAAAATAAATTCATATTATCAGCAAAGTGCAAAAAACAATTCTATAAAAAATAATACTTATCAAAAATTGTCATCAAACATTTTAAAAAAAAAAGCAGCTCTTAAATTGAAGATTTCGTACTTATTTAAAGGTATGGGAAAGTTTAAGTTCCACAGGGAAAACAAAGGGATATTTTAAGCTCTTAGAAACGATTATTTGTGTGTATATAATAGATCAAATTGGCAAACATACCATCTCAGAGCCAAAAATGGTACTAGAGTTTTCGTAGCTTAAAATTAGGATTATATGTATTATTATGTATGTAAGCATAATCAAAATGTATTGTTTTAATTTTATAGGAATTTTAATTCTATATGAAGCCCAGAGGCGTTGGGGTAGCGCTTCGCTCTCCCACTATATAAGGTACGAGATTCGATCCCCGGGTTGAGCAAAGTTGACTCAGCCTTTTATCCCTTCATTAAGTAGATGAACTGAGGACCAAGCGTGCTTAGGAACTAAACACTGGGGGTTCCTCGTAAGATTGACCACCTAACCGGAACATATGCTTCGCACCCCAGAGCCTTTGGTCACGTAAGCGGAGATTGTCGCCGAAGGCCCTTTCCCCAGTATGTACTGTTGCGCCGAGGAGTAATTCTATATTGAAAAAGTTGAAATGGAAGCTTAAGGAAAAAAGGGATTTTTGAAAATGTCACCACTTTCACAGTACTCTTCCAAAATACCCCTCACTTTATCAACGGTAGAATAAATTTTAGAAAAGCTCGCAGGTAAAAAAAAAATATCTACACACTTACTCACTAACTTACGAACAGTGACTTAAAACTGTTACTTAAGAACAGCTACACAGAGTTCAGTGATGTTTTGTATGGATTCTCCTTATTTATATGTGTACTAACTGGATTTTTCGAAGGGACATATCTTTTTAGACTTATAATCATCATTATAAGAGCCCTTTTTAAGGAGCATCATATAATAAAAATGCTTTAATAATGCTTTATATTTGAAAAACTATTTAGTTTTGTAGTTTCGAAAAGTATAGTTTTTAAAAAACAAAGTATATAGGAAGTGAAAAAAATAAATCCTCTTAACTTTGGAAATATAACATCAGAAACTGAATTTTTACATTAAATTAAATCTAAATACTCTTTTTAATTCTGTAAACTTAAAACTCAAAGTCATCCACTTTAAAAGACAAAATAAATTAAAACTGTTAAGAAATTGTTTTTTAAATTATCTTTTATCTTACCTGTAAAATAAAATATATTGCTCTATAAATGCAATTGAGGTTCATCTAATAAAAAAATATAATTAGTGTGTATTTGATACAAAAAATTTGTTTATAACTTACGCATTTCAAGAGTTATTTTTGAAGTAAGAAGAGTTCTATTTTTTAACTTTGTGTATTTCAAGTTTTTTTAATGTATCATCTAACAGAATAAAACATTTTTCATGGAAGTGGATTCCCTTTTATTATCAATGAAAAGTTTTTGCAGAACAGTTTGTTTTATAAGGATTCAAATATAGGTTATTGTCTTTACATCCCTAATTATGTGCTCTTAAATGTTATATCTAGGTATGCAAGAAATGTAAATTAAGAATCTTTGAAATAACTTAATAAATACACAACCATCGTAGCAAACCATTAGAATGCAGATATTTTTATTATAACACCACAACAAATATTTGATAAACATTTTAAAATCCATATTGAATTTTATAGGCACGTAAGAATAACTAGAGAATGATATAGGAGATTTCTTTTGCGTTTTATAAGAGAAAAACTATTTTGAAGGTCATCTGTTTTCTTTCTTTCTTAAAGGTCATAGCTGCAAGTGTCAATGCCGAAATTTAATTAAAATTTTTAGGGAAATAAAATTTAGTGTTGTCAAGTGACGAAAACCCGTTAGACAAGCAAGAAGTAATAGCATTAATGCAGTCATTTAAGTGAGAATATACATATACAAAACATTACTTCTCATTGATTAAATGTTATTGTTTCGTTTTCTTCCAATTTAAAACTATACGCAATAAAAATGTTGCACTTTTTCCATAAAGCATTTATGAACACTTCTCGAAAATCATTTATTTTTGTGTCATATAAACAGTAATTTTAAATAACCGCTTTAATTTTACAGCTTTAGTAATTTCGTTTTGATTCCGCTCCCATTTCATACTATGTTTTTCCGTAAAATGTTTTATGGCAGAGCGATAAATTATTAATCAACCTAGAGGATTCTTTATTGCCTAAAAATATCATCAATCTGAAATACAAAAAGTGAACACTTGAAATAAAACAGTTATGAAAATTGTCTGTATATCACTTCAAAATCATTTTTAACCCCAAGCGGAATATCTTTTAAAAATGAAAATAAACAATTTACTCTGCCTGAAAAATTTGAAATAAATATGATTATCTTCAATTTTTAAATTCCTCAGGGTGTTTAACTTTCTTCGAGTGAACATAGGCTCCACGACAAAGAGGTATCCCAGTATCATTTTTTTTTCTTTCTCCTTTGGGTTTGCTTTTAAGTAAACATGGGCGCCTCGACCCCAGTATACCCTAGTGATACATCTCTTTTTAGCTTTTTTTCCCTATTTGTGCCGTCTCCCTCTGAAGTTCTTACTACCATACTTTGTTGCTGTTTTTCTTTCTTTAATATGGTGTGTTTAATTTGACTCTAATCTTTAAAAAAATTAAAACAAAATATTTTTATATATTTCAAAAAATTAGATATTAGTTGTGTTATCTGTCTCCTTCGGAGCCTTTACTGTATCAGTACCAATCGCCACCCAACTAACCCTGACGTTTACAAGGTTCTGTATCACTCTTCGGCCTCTCCGGCGAGAGACACTGTTTGTTCTCGAGAACGGACCCTTGTTGGGGTTGTATCGCTGGAGAGAAGTGGTGAATGTGGTGGTATTGGTTGAGGAACTTTGTTCTTAAATGATCCCGGAGATTGAAAACCCTTCGTCCCGTGTATCTCCAGGATGGTCGTTGTGACGTATCGAGGAATCCTCCAAGGCTATAAACCCTGTGCACCAGGTGCACGTTACAGACCAGCGTCCGTCATGTAGTAACGGAGATATCCGATGGATACACTTGACATGTTAGAAAAGTGGAAAACGTCATAGTCCGGCAGGAACCCCGATCGGACTGGAAAGAATCTGTGGATTTAAATTTCAAAATACAAGAAACATCCAGAAAGTAAGTTTCCCGATGTTTTCCCCCTTTATAGTAAATGTAATTAGCCGTGCAACTGCTCATGAGTAAAAGATCTAAGGCATATGAATTATATGCCAGCCAGCCCGTGGCAGTAACGTAGTAGCAAAGGTCCGAAATGGAAGCTATTTCTTCTGCCGTAGCCTGCGAGGTTTGTTTTAAGTTCTTGATTGCACAAAGCATTGCACCAATTCAAATTCATCGTCAGCTCTGTCAGGTATATGGGCCAAACATCATGAATAATCATATGGTGCTTCGCTGGTGTAGGCAATTTTCCGAAGGTCGTCAAAATGTCCATAATGAATAGCGCAGTGGGCTACCGTCCCTCATCAATAATGATCTTGCTGAGTTTGTGTGGCAGCACAGACGGCGTCGGTACTGAAAGTGATATGCATGGTGTTCTGGGACAAGAAGGGCATTCTGCTCGTTGACTACCTTCCACGTGATGAAACAGTAAACGCTGACCGTTACTGTGAAACACTGCGGAAATTGTGACATGCCATTCAAAAGAGACGTGGAATGCTTACTGCAGGTGTTGTGCTCCACCATGACAATGCTCGTTCACTTACGGCTCGACGCACAGCAGCTGTTTTGACAGAATTTGGCTGGGAGTTGTTTGATCATTTACCCTATAGCCCTGACCTTACTCCCAGCGATTTTTACGTTTTCTTGCACCTCAAGAAATTCCTGTCCTCCGGTGAGCGTTTTGGCAAAGACGAAGAACTGAAGACGTCTGTCACGCGCTGGTTCCATTCACAGGCGGCAGAGTTCTACGACAGAAGGATACTAAAGCTGATCCCAAGATACAACAAGTGTCTCAATTCTGGTGGTGGCTATGTTGCAAAATAGCTGAAACATTGCTGTACTTGTTGCCAATAAATATGTTCCTGAAAGTGTGAGTTCTTTTTTTTTAAATAGGGAAACTTACTTTCTGGATAACCCTCGTAGTTGCCACTAAAGAAAGTTTAGGTCCAATTTCATGGGTGTACCATTCAGAGGGTCTAGTGGTCGACTCTCATAAAACTAACCTATGCTTATTTTTATTATTAACATGCAGAAAACACTTTTGATAAAATTTCACCTTTCTTGATCCACAAATACTTACAGGCAACACTAGGCAAAGTAAAGACAGTAAAAAAAAACTAAAATCAGGCGATTTACCAATGGAAACTCATTCCTCAAATCAATTCATATTTAAAAACAAAATCAGCATGAGAAGCTTTGTCAAAGTGTTTAAAGGGATTTAAAAACTTAATATCGGGAGCTATCCTAGGTGGAAAGAAAGTTTCGGAAATGAGAATATTATAATTGTTTATGTTATAGGCAGTTAAAAAAGAAATCATTCTGTTGTGGAATGGAGAAGTGCAAGAAGTTCTGGCTCTATAAATACGACTTACATAAGAACTCAACGCAAAATATGTTAAAGGGTGGTTTGGATGACATAAAATTCTAATATAGTATTGGGACTAAAATTTCACGTCTTAGCTTCAGTGGCGCCTCCCAATAGTCGGCGTAGAGAGTTTTGATCTGGGAAGTACGGAATGTGCCAGAGCATAACCTAAGAGCCTAATGATGAATAACGTTAAGCTTCCGTAGAATGAATTTACTATCATAATCATACACAAGAGTCATAATCGATCTAATAAGGCAACGGTAAATTTTTAAAAGAGAGGTCCTGTCTTCCCCCCAAAAAAGTATTATAAAGGACACGCAAGACGTTAAGTGATCTCTGTCATTTCTTACACAGATGGGTGTTGTGGGGTTCAAAAGTGAGCCTGTTGTCGAAGATCAAGCAGAAAAATTTTATTTCTTTCAGTACTTTTATATTCTCCCCTCCCATTTGAATAACAGGATCAGGATATATATCCCGTTTCCTACAATAATGAACTGCAGAGCTCTTAGTCGCGGAAAAACTAAAACCGTTATGATCAACTCATTTGTTGATAGAAGTCTGAAGTTGATATTCAATGAAACGCATGTCCGCTCCCTCACGTGAGATGTGAAGATCGTCCACATAAAGATTCGCCTTAACAGATGGCGGAATTGCATTTAGAATATTATTAATTCTGAGAATAAATAAATGAACACTAAGAACGCTGCTCTGATGAACCCTTCTTGTATAAAAATATTCGGAAAGCAATTTCCAACCCAACTTTAAAACTACGTAAAGAAAAAAGTTTTCAATGAAAATGGACAGGTTTCCCCTCATGTCATAACTGCATAATTGTTACAGAATCTTGTAACGCCAAGAACGGTCATAAGCTTTCTCTATGTTGAAGAAAATTGAAACCATGTGATGACACTTCACTAAGGAGTTTCGTATTTTATTTTTAAGATAAACAATCTTGTCTATGGTACTCCGACCACGACGGAAACCACTTTGGTTCAAAGATAAGGCAATTATGTACTTCGAGATAATAATTAAGCTGAGCACTAATAATTTTTTCAATGATTTACTAAAACTGCTAGTGAGTGCAATTGGGTGGTAGTTAAACATCAAGTGAATTAGTAGAAAATTCTTTGCAATGAAGTCATTATCCAACATGGTGACTTCCCTGCTTACCGTCACAGTTTCTTCAACAGTACAGAACTGTGCTGGTTTGAACAAGATACTGCAGATCTCTATTATTTAATCTATGTCTGTCCAATTATGGAAGAGATTAGTAATTGATCATTTTTCTCTAACTACAAAGATGTTTCTCTGGTCAACCACAAATACTTAAAGTCGAAGTATGGAATAAAAACAATTGTGGAAAGCTGCAAACAACTTTCTATATAAGATGCTGTTTAATGACCTTGTACATATTGTATATAATTTTCATTGTAACTTTCTATTTTTTATTGTATTCATATTTTCTTGCATTGTAATTATTCTTTGTATTAATAAAAGAACACCGAGAGAAAGAAAAACGCAGTACGCATTTGCGGACCCAGACAAGTCGTCAAAGCTGAAGTTACTGTGACGGATTCGTGTGTTGAGTACGTAAGGAGAAGTTGGATTAGAATGGAAGTGATACTTTTCCCGAACTGTGATCTTAAAGCAAGACAGAGGAGCGCTCTTGGCAATTAGTATCAGCGGCTGTATAGCTTCGGTCAGATCACCTTAGGAATTCATCTTATTATTTAAGTGCTTTATTACTTGTGTATGTTGGTTAAATAACTGTCTGAATATGAAACTAACTTCAAGTTTACTTTAGGAGCCTTCGCCATCCAGATAATAGCGATCCTTATCATTTTTTTTCTCAGGAAATCTGTAACTTCATAACATTTAAATTAAGAAAAAGTGCAAGAAACAAATCTTCAGCATTATAAAAGGACAGATAATAATAAAAACTATGTCAAATGATTAAACAAAATTTATGACGTTTTAAATCAACAAGCAACTGGAGATGTCCATCATTTAATCTATTTATGTCTGTCCAATTATGGAAGACTCTTCCTAACTGATGTTTTACTTCAATAAATCTAAAGTACATATTCTGTAAATGTTATAAGTGTAGGAATTTTTAAAGCTGATAGAACTGCATCATGTAAATAATGAAATGATAAATTATACTTTAAATAGTACCAGTAGTAAAGCTTTCACTTCGTTGATGTTAATAACTAAGCCCTTTTAAGTTAATTACTACTGTATCAGATATATATATATATATATATATATATAGGTAATAATAATTGTATGGCGGATGTTGTATCTTTCAGCCTACCTTGGCCTTTCATACTAATAAATTTTTATTGTAGATATTGAAGGTATGTCTGGATTTAACCTGTAATCTGTACTTTGGTAGATCTTTCATATTGACCCTTTCGACTGTGCAGTTAAATCAAGAATTCAGATTATTTTAACCGTTATCTTTGCATAGGTAATTAATGAGTAAAAATTAAAACATTTTATGTACAGTATAGCTGCAGCTATGGCCTATACAAGTATAGTAACTTAGGAGATTAAATAGAAACTCGTTAACTATATACCAAGATGAAGTATAAAAATTTATCGGACGTGGTACCGGGCTTACTGTCTCAACAGGTGTGATATTACATGGAGAACTATAGATGTGAATTTAACCATTATGTAATGATAAGTAAACCGGTTCGAGAGAAGAATTAAAGTGGAGTCATCCTGGTGCAAGTAACCTTTCAGATATGCGAATTTGAAATTTCTAAAGAAAGCTGGAAAGAGAATTTACATTTTGCACTTTTCCATTTTCTCCCAGCGTTTAAGTTAACCGCCTTTTCCGTTGCTATGAGACACGCGTTGGCTAGTATAAATAGAAAAGCTTCTATTACCACTGGACTGAGATAATACCAGTGTGGGGGATTTTTTGCTTCGGAGAAATTTGATAAATTTGTATCTTATGCTTCATGTGATGATATTTACTTTGATGAATGGTTTATTTAACTGGCGATATTGTTGAATTAGATTTAAATATAATTTAAAATTCTGTAGAGAATATATATTATTTGGAAACAGAGAGGTGTAATAATTTGATAGTTATAATTTTAAAACAGGTAGAATATAATTGAATTATTTAAGTATTCATATTTAGTGGTTGGACGTACTATAAGTGGAATTTTCTTGGTTATAATTTCGGTTATTAATATAATTTAAATATTTAAATTGTTTAATGTGGTAAATAAGATTAAATAAAGTATTAATTAAGTAGTTTATTTTTAAAGTACAGTAGCCGTAACCACTGGTTTGTATTTGTAACAGGAGGATAAAATCTTATTTTGTGATTGCTTGTGAAAAAAGTAAACGGTGTCAATAGTCTCATTGCCATCATTTAGGGATTCTCTCCTGGGAAAAGAGCCAATTAAGTTAATATTCATGCAATCAATGAATAAAGTAGCGAAAATCAGTCGCATACTAACTCAGGAAAGAAAATTGGAAGGGCAATCCAAGTCTATGTGATGGAAGTACTAAACACAACGTTAAGTCATGTTCTATGATTGTAGAGGAACAGTGTGAAAAATACCAAGGAAAGAGTAAAAGCAAATTTAAAAAAGTAAATGAATATGTTCGGGAAAAGATATATATATATATATATATATATATATATATATATATATATATACATACACATATATATATATATATACATACACACACATATATATATATATACATATATATATACATATATATATATATATATATATATACATATATATATATATATATATATATATATATATATATATATATATATATATATATATATATATTATATATTTTATATATATATATTTTATATATATTATATATTTTATATATATTATATATATATATATATATATATATATTATATATATATATATATATATATATATATATATATATATATATATATATATATCCAAAAAATAAAAAACCGAACGATGGCCAAACGGTAAGGTGCTGCTCTTTCTTACCAGAGTTCGCGGGGTTCGACATCCGCTGCTCGCATGGATGTTCATAGCTGTTTGGAATCGGCTCTAAGCAGTAGGTACCGGTCTCATTAGCCCTCGTGTAGTAAAACAGTAAACCGTACCTCTCTGAATCAGGATATAAAGAAGCTCCATTAAAACTTGAAACTGGTTTACCAGGCAGAAAATAACTATAAAAATAAATTTACAAATCTAGAAAAGAAAACAGAGGAGATAAACTTAAACATGCAAAATAAGAGTTTGGGTATCCTGGCTAGATCTTAGGACTTAAATATTGTTGAAATAATGAAAAGTGTAAATTTAGTTTTCCTATTCCTAATCACAATTGCAGGAAATCATCTTTGTATTCAACCCCAAATGAGGCAGTAGTAAGATTTATTTAATAAATGTGATATCAGAACCAGCGGAGATTTTAATGCAATATATAATATTTATTTGATTTTGCGCATAGATAATAAAAATATGTTAAGTTACCAATTTCATGTCTGACACACATACACAAAAAAAAAAATAATAATGAAATCCAATTTCACTCTTTCTGTTACATCAGGTCATATTTAAAATAAAAAATAGACTTACAAATAAAAAATACATCAAATAAACTGTTAAGAACTTGAATTTGGATTTTTTAAATGTTACATAAATAATGCATTAAAATACGAAAATAATAGTTACTGACAGGCTTTTTTTCAATTACGTGGAGGACATATCCATTCATGTATATTGTTTTTTCATTTTACTGTTATTTATTTTTCATGTAGAACCTAATTGGTAGATGATTTGGGATTTTATTGGCTCTTATTGCTATATCAGTGAAATATAAATGTAAAAATAAAAATATGTTTATCATTGTAACTAAACAAGGGAAGATTAAGTAGAAAAAAATCAAAAATGGCCTTCAAAATTTTATTTTTATGCTTCAAGGCATGAATAAGACCTAGCACTGGATGTTAATTACTGCTCTTGACTTAACCTCTTAATAGTTCTTTTTTTTCTGCCATGCTGTGCCTAAAATAATCACTTTTTATGAACTATTTTATTTTCAAATTGATAACATACGTTCAAATAACCATTAAATCTGTATTGCAAGTACTGACTTTAATTATTCATACTAAATTTTATTTACATACAGTTATAATGACATTTTTATTTAAAGTTGGATTTTCCTCAGACAACTTATCGAACTGAAAAGAGCCATTAGAATAAATAAATGTTAGATAAGAGCATTTTTTTAACTTTTCAAATTCTCACAGCATTAAAAAAAGTATGAAAAAGTATTCGTAACGTATGAATCACTAAACAAGTGTAAAAACATTTCTCGAATAGAGAGACAGCTGTAAAGGCATAGAGATAAATTGTGTAACCTTGTTATGCAATACAATATTTAATGAAACACCACAGCCATTTTTAGATCATTTAAACACTGAAAACTACAAACTTTTGAATGAACCAACACACCTTTCTACTAAAAGCACTGTAAACTAAAACAAAAGGAAATAATAGACTAAATACATCAAAACTGGAAGCACTTTAAACTTTGAAAATTGAATTATCCACCTCAGACATGATTTAGAAATGGTGAAAACTAAACAAAGAAACCAGTGAATTGGTATAGTTAAATAAGCTGTAAATTGTAAGAGCAAACCAGAAGTATCTCTAAGAGTACTAAGAGCACATTTGTATAATGGTTAATATACTTTTGTGTATAAAATTGTTGTAAAAATAAATAATTCTTCAATAAAATATATAAATATAATAATCCTTACGATTAATTAATGACAAATATCTAAGAAATAAAACAGCTTGTTTTACAATCAAGTGATCTGTTGTTCCTTCTAAATCACCGAATATCACACATGAATGCTGTAAAATGCTACCTTTTAATTATTTAGTCCCTGGTTTTCTTCATAAATTCTTACTAAGTTGTGATAAGGAAAGATTAAAAAATAATGTATTTCTACTTTGTATAACATTTTACTTCACGAAAAATTGTTTTATTAGACAAAGTTAATCGACCCTTAAACACCAAAAAACTCAAAGTTCAACAATTTTCTCAATTCATTTCTATAAATTAAAATTACTTAATGCAAGTTTTAATAATTCATTACCAACATTCTCTCCAGAATATTATTCATGGTTATAGAAACCTACCAGTAATTAAACCCATGACATTTCATCAATTCTGTACACCCTTGACATTATTAAAAAAAATGGGGCATTTTCTTTCTAAAGAAGCAATAGGGGATGTTATAAGGTCGGAAAAGAAATAAGAATTGCATAAAAATTGTTTTAAAGTCGGTAATTCAAAAGAGGGAAAATTGAATATACAGCTATTAATGAGAAAATATTACGACCAAGTTCTACTCTTTAAAAATTAATGACCGTAATTTAATCTTAGCTGTCGCTAATGTTAATTACAAGCACTTAAGAAGTCCTACTCCGTTGGTATGCAAGGCCTTAATGTGAGTTTAAGAACTGTCACCTTCCTTAATAAAATATTCAGATTTCCTAAATGAAACATATATACTGAAAGAAAGAATGTGTTTTACTGGATTATTAAAAATATGTAACAATTTCATGACGATGATAAAGTAAAAATAAAAAATTTAACTTCCTTTCACTCTGTTTCTTTTTAGTTAACTGCACATAAAGTATCTATTGCCTACACTTTTAGTTAAAGTAGAGCTGAACAAATTACAGCACTGCCAAATAGATATTAGCCTTCATACATGCACATGGCGGCGGCGATTATTTGTACTTGATTCATTATGTTTATTTTTAATTAACTGCGCATAATGTATGAAACAACCAGCCAGAACACATTTATGTTGTTTAGAAGGAAGTTTAAAATATTCTGAATCTCGATACAAATTGTCCAAATGCATTTTCTGAAAAGCGTATCTCTGGAGACAACCTGTAATTTAAATTTTTTTCCTCTTTTAACCTATTAATGCCCATTAACTCACTGAATGGATGTTTGTAGACGTTCAGAATCGGCTTTAAACAGTAGGTCCTTGTGTCATTAGCCCTCGAGTAGTAAAATAATTGCCCGTAGCTCTCGGCTGACCAAAAAAGTACTTTACAAAGAGCAGTTGATGTTAAACAGCTTAAATATACGAAACCCAGGTGTATTGTACACAAAATAAACTATTTCATTGTGATGGATAATGTTTTCCTCCCAGCTCTTCATCCTATGAAGCCTAATCCTGGCATTATTAAACCATTAATGTCTGAACTGCCAAATCTACAAGATGAATATTTTAAATCGGGTTATTCAAACCGGTACTTTTGTAAAGTACCGGTTTGGCCAAACCAAACTAAACCAAACCTAATACCTAGCGTCCCTATTTAGAGACGATTAAAAAGATTTTGTACAATTTTCATGTTTTCTTGTAACGATTTTTCCTTTCCAGTGAAGATAGGGAGTTCGTAGGTTCAAATCCCACTATGGCATGGATGTTCGTAGCCGTTCGGAATCGGCTTTAAGCAGTAGATCCGGGTCTCATTAGCCCTCGTGTTTCAAAAAGTAGACCGTAGCTCTCCAAATCAAACCAAACCAGTGAAGATAGATAGCTATCCTATAAACAATCTCTCAAATTTACAATTTCTACGTTATAACTTTTCAAGTCTCACTCAAGAATATCCATTTTCGGTAAGCACTTCAACAGTAAGTCAGGACAAATAACTATGTCTTTTATAAAACTTCATTTCAAATCTTTTATCGCGCAATTTTTTTAAATGTGACCCTCGATAATATTTAAAATTTCAACTCATCACTGATTTGAATGAACTCTGTTATTCCCAATTGCAAATTTCGTTTACTCTCAGAAATACGTAATAACTCGATTTAAGATATTCATCTTGTAGATTTGGCAGTTCAGACATTAATGGTTTAATAATGCCAGGATTAGGCTTCATAGGATGAAGAGCTGGGAGGTTTGGTTTGGTTTGGTTTGGAGTGCTACGGTCTACTTTTGCAACATTAGGGCTAATGAGATCGGGACATACAGCTTACAGCCGATTCCGAACAGCTACGGATATCCATGTCACTGTGGGATTCGAATCCCCGAACTCTGGTACGGAAGGCCAGCACCATAACCAATCGGCCATCGTTCAGCGAAAAGTTGGGAGGAAAACATTATCCATCACAATGGAATAGTTTATTTTGTGTACAATACACCTGAGTTTCATATATTTAAGCTGTTTAACATCAATTGCTCTTTGTAAAGTACTTTTCCTCCAAACTCGACCACTCATTATCCTGCGATTTGTTCTCACATATATATCAGTAAAATTTAAGTGAGCATCTACTATTACTAAAAGTACAATGCTAAAATCTCCTTTATAATTGTAGTAGTCTGACCCAGGGCCTGGAGGAGGGCAAATTTTTATGTTTCCTATTCACCTATGTACACAGAAAAAAGTCATAGATTAGTAAAATATTAGACAATATCTTCACTGTATTTCGGTTTTTGGCATTGCAAATATTTCCTTTTAAAACATCAGTCATATAGACCATCACACAAAATTGGTATATTATACCCACAGTCGTATTTTGTGCGCGTATACATAACTTATTTTTTGTTGTTAAATGTAATAAATTATACACCCGTTGCTATGCATTGTAAAGTTCGTTTCAATATTTCAGCTGGTGCGATGTCTTCCGTCATGGAAGTATTTTGCTTTTTCAGTATAGATAGTAACTTTTTTATCTAAAATCTCAAAATCCTCGATAGTCATTGGTAACTGAAATTTATATAAAATAAATTGCACATTAAAATATTTTATATTTCAAACTACAATGTTTTAAGACATATATATGTATTGGAGAGGGAAGGAGAGAGAAGGGAATAAATTTACAGGACATTTGTATCAGATATATTTATATATATATGATACAAAGTACTTTTCGTTTCAGACATATTTCTGTAAACTAAGTTTATAGTGAAAGTTTAAATATTTTTAGTATAAAATATATAATTAATTTTGTAAATTTCTTATTTAATAAATCACCAAGAAAATGTGATAGAAATGTAAAGGAAACAAAAATTTTACGAAACAAAATCTAAAGATTTGGTATACTTAACTTACATATAGGGCAAGCTCTCCCAGCAGATTTTCAAGGTAACTTGATTTGTATTTTCATAGAAGCCGTTCCCCTTTTCACTTTTTTTCTTTTTTATTCTTTTACAATGATTTAGAGTATTGTAACAAGAAGTGTTCCACATAATCGTTGCTAATGAGTCGTTGCATTCCAAGAAATAAAAAACCGAATGCACAAACTATACACGTGTTTGATCTAAGTAACTAGCCCTGTCTTGTTCTAGAGAGACAACATTCATTCGCCAATAAGCGATTGTACGCCAATAAAGGATTCTAAAAAAATATATTTCGTTCGATTACTTCGACAGAAAAGTATCCCAATAACCAGACCAAATCAGTGAAACTTGCAGTCTAAATTTTCGACATGTGAGAAATGGCTTTCACAGAGTCTGCATGCATATTATAACCAAAATATTTTGAGATTATAATGAAGGAAAATAAAATTTGTACTATAAATAAAACAGTTTGTGGCTTGCAATAAAGCGATAGTACTCAGAATGCCAAATTAAATTTTATTTTATTGAAACTTTGATTTTAAAATTTGTTTTTGTGCATCTATGTTTATAAGCTAAAATGGGTTGTGGTTTTGTTAGTCTTATGCAGAAGATTTAATTTTTTTGCTAATATGGAAAAGGTATTGAAAGATACAATAAATTAACTTTAAAGCAATTCTGATATACATGATTAAAAAAAAAGTAACAATTTATTGGTACTTAACTTTGAATATACAAGTGGTAGGTTGATTGTTTGTCGTTTTTTGGCACCACATCCTGAGGGATATATTGTGTCAAACACAATAGTTTTATAAAAGATCAAAGTGAAATGAGACAAAGTAAACCCACGTCGTACAGGAATAAAAAGAAACTAGAAAACAACACAAGCCGAGATGTCACTAAAAAGTTTGCAGAGAAAACAGGTAGGAAGCACCAAAATCAAAATGTATATGAGGGAAAAGAGTTTTACATCAAAGTACCTACAAAGAAGAGTTGATTAAAAAATTTGATTTAATGCCAAGAACAAACGTAAGCTTGTCTTTCGATCCAGGAATGAAACTTAAACCCAAAATTAAGGAAACAATTTTTTTTTAGTGAATGAATGCAATTTTTCCCTTATAGTACCCTAATAGGATATTTTTCACTTATGTAGAAGCAGGTCTAATATTTCATTCTCTGTTTCATTCGAAATGTTTTCTCTCAGTTACGCTTCTTTTATACGAAAGTGCTAGAACACTAAACCTCACGATAGCCGTTTCGGTACCAGAGTCCATAAGATTACATTTTGCTGCTGTCAAGGATTTTCGTGCCCAAAGATGGCCGAATTGTTAGGGTGCTGGCCTTCGGAACCGGAGTTCGTGGGTTCGAATCCCACTATGACATGGACGTTCGTAGCCGTTCGGAATCGGCTTTAAGCAGTAGGTCCCAGTCTCATTAACCCTCGTGTGTCTAAAAGTAGACCGTAGAGCTCCCAAACCAAACCAATGATTTTCGTAGTCGTTCGAAATCGGTTTTAAGCAGTTAATTTAAATAGCCTTCATTCAGTCAAAAGTTAACAATAGGGTTTCAAACCAAACCAAATTGTAACATCATTTATTAATTTGACTCTACTAAGACGCTTTCTGCAAATTTTTGGGTATGTTGCTGGGGACAGGGAGATCACACAAATTTTAGAATGTAGAATAATAGATTAAGAGTTAAAAATTCTTCATGTTCTCATAATTAAAAGTTGAAAAACCAAATCCTATGAAAAATGAGATTTAAACACAGTTGGTGGTTCACTTGATTCCCATAGCAATCGATTTACAACTGAAAAGTCACTACCATGTCAAATTGATAGTGCGTACTATATCAGATAAAAATTTTATATATTGTTTTCTTGTAAATATAAGGATGACGATTATACACGCATAAATATGAGCAAATAAAGATAGATAAATAAATGTTGTTATGTTTCTGCATATAATGTACTACAATGATAAATTTGAAGAAGTAAATAAAAAATAAATTTCATAAATGTAGAATAAGCTTCATAGTATATTTACACTGATTGTAGTATTCGAATAATTATCAGAAGAAATTAAAAATTTTCGAGTCGAGAAAATATTTTAAAAAATTAGTTACACTCAGTTATATATAAAATCTTCTTTCAGGGGAAATGTTATGCTGCTAATTCAGGAGAAACTACGAGAAAAATTTTAATTTTGTTAAAAAGACTTTAGCCTAATGTGTCGTTTCTTTTTCAAATAACCAGTCGTTTTGCAATTAGTCTAGTCTGAATAGTTAAGGCTTCCAAACGAAATGCATGTTTCTAAATTATATATATTTTTAAATTATTTTACATAAGTATCATAAAAATGATAGCAGTAACCAGAATTTAAGTAGATTAAAAATGTATAGTATTGTATATTATACAATAGACTAAGAGAACAGTAAGTTATAAATACAAATGAAATAAGGTGGTGAAACATCCTGCAAATCCTTTACATTTCACCACTTTAACCTCGAAGATACAAAAGTTTTCAATATCATTTTCCACTTTAAAAGATATCAAAAACTTTCGATAGTTTGAAAAAAAGACGGATAATCATTAATTCGAGTCACTTTAAAAAATGTCTGACTGACAATATTTCCAATGCCACAATTTCCTTTGTGAATTTCCACTTGATCTACTTGGACCTATCTTGGCAATCGAAATTATTTTCAAAACATACGTGATAAAAGTATATGATTCCCTGGGCTCGCTTATATGCTATAAGGTCTGTTTCGGAAGTGAAAAAAATTATACATTTTTCATACCTTCAGTAATATTTATTGTATAATATGATATCCACCATTACTTATGACCATTTTCTAGTCCGGTAATAATGTGTAAATACCAATTTTGAAAACTTTCTTGTTAGAGATGAAGAACAAAAGTAATGCTTGACTACCATCTGCTTCAATTTTGAATTTTTTCCCTCTAAAAATTTTTGCAAGAAGAGAAATAAATGGTAATTAGAGTTTACTACACCTAGGGAGTATGGTAGATATAGCAGAATTTTCCAAACAAGTTTTTTGAGCTTTTGAATAGTCATCAAAGTAGCTTGTGATTTGGAATCACCATGATGGTATATTGTTCTTCCTATTGAACAAATCCTATCTCTCTTTTCTGGTTGATTTCTTTAAATCATTCATTTACTAACAGTATCTCACAATTAAACGTTTTGTTAGATTTCAAAAGCTCGCAATACGTTTCAAAAGCTGGTGGTCCTTGGTCGTCCCACCATATATACTCCGTTCTCTTTCTCAGGCTCAAGTTAGGTTTATAAATGGAGAGGGAGGTTATCCTGGCTCTTTTCCTTGCGATGTTTTGTATGTATTGCACTGTTCTTCGCCAGTTATCATCTGGTTCAAGAATGGTTCAATTTTGTCCGAAAACAGAGAAGGCTAGATATGAAGACTCGATTATGTAATTTTTTCTTACCAAAGTGATAATCAATTTGTATATCCATTACCCATTCCTAGTTTTCGAATAGGGTTGGTTAAGCCGAAGTAAGCTTTTCAGCAATCTTCAATGTTGTCAGAAAAAGTTTTTTCGTTCTCATGGTATTCAAAATTTTATCATCAAACCAAGATGTTTTCCCAAACTGCAGTTTACCATTAAGGACGAAATCGTCTGATTCAGTTTTTTTGAATCATCTAGCTAGAAGTTCTAACCAAATCTGAATGGTTCATCAAACTCTTTCATTAAATTTCAGCACATTTCTGCAGCATTGCTTCCTTATTGGAATTCGTATGAAATGTAATGCTGTATATTAGCTGAATCAGTTCATGAATTTGTATGATCGCTTTTCACTCAATAATCAGAAAAGATAATTTTGTTACAATTAATTTAGAAGAAAAGGTGTGTATGAAAACAATGGTAAAAAGAGACATTCGTATATGACACCTTCAAGCGAATGGTAATTTGAAATAGCAATATCAGACAGAATATATCGGTAAACCTGCATATTGACTAATTCCGCCTGTTGAGGAAGCCGAGGTATAATATTAAATGCAAATCTTAAGTACAATTTATGATTAAGTATATTTAAATATAGCTATTTTAGTAAGCACAGTTTAAGAACAATTCTACAGACATTTTGTTTTAGAATTTTTATAGTATTAGTATATGTTATAATACTACAATTTTTATAGCCCTATTTTATAGTATATTACTATTATTTTTATAGTAATTTTTAAATACTAGTACTTGAGCTTAATGAATCTACATTTCATTCATAAAGAAAAAATACAGACTACTTTCAAACAGTATATACCCTCAATCAATTGAATTTTTTCTTTGGAACAATTAATAGTTTTTAAAATATGGAACAGTTATTCAAAATTCATAAGCATATTAAATTTTTATACCAAATATCGAAATATCGATCAGATTTTGAATTTCTCTTTTGCCTTATACTAAGTAGAATATTTCCACATGAATGTTCAAAATGAAAAAGAAACTCATTTTCATAAATATCAATTGAAAAATCTTTCTTGAAATATATTTAAATTTAAACCTGATTATATAAACCCATATGCATACAAGGATATCAATAAAAGTTGAATTTCTAGTCTATTTCTCAGATTATAAGATGTGTATATATAAAATAAACTACAATTTAAAAGTAAAATTACTTTCAAATCTCTATACTTCTCTAACTCATACTTAATCATTAACTCGGAAAATTTATGAGAATGGTATGGAAATACAAATAGCGGATTGATATTGTTTTATAAAAGGTATTTTCTGTATCAACAGTAAATATTTTATTTTCTTCTATAACTTATCGCTCAAACTTAATATATATTCGCTCAAACTTAATATATATTCATAACTAAATATTTAAACTAGAATACAGAAAATATTGCTACTGAAAGACAAAAAGAAAGTGCTAGCGCTGCATCATGCTGCCGAAAAAACAATCTATATATATATAAATGAATTTGTGTCTGTCTGTCTGTCTGTACTCAATAGACTCAAAAACTATGCATCCAATCGCCGTGAAAATTTGGGAAGTATTTAGGTATATCCCTGGGAAGGTTTTTGTAAATTTTCAACGTTCGAAATTCATTCCTTCACCCTTTTTCGAGCATTTCATGTCATTATTCCAAGCATTATTTTCCCCGGTTAAAAGCAAACGATTAAGTTTTTAATTTATCGCATCATTACTAAGTGAAAGAAGCAATATTTCTAGCAATGTGACGTCATCCCAAGTAATTGTTTTAAACGCAGTTTTCCACGGTTAAAAGCAGGAGATTAAAATGTTCAATTCATCACATAATAAATAGGTGAAAATGATATTTTTCTATCATTATGACGTCATTCTTTTAAATATTTCATTTATTCATTTTTTATTTTATATTATTTAAAATCGTCTGCGTAGTATCAATTCGGTTTGACGTGGAAATTTAGATATAAAGTGATTAACTTTCAATTCTATGTGACACAAATTATAGCATTTTTATATGAGAACTAATTTTAAATTTAATTCTTGGTTCATTTTTACGTTACAATGAAATGCATATCAACAATATTCTAAGTACAAAAAGTACAAATTTCAGTGACTCACATGGCCAAATAAAACCTATCATTTTATATAGTTATCTTCATATTCATATATTTGACAATATGAATGTGTGTTTCTCTTTCATACTAAACTATGTGGTTTGTCATAAATTGCCTTAATTTTAGAAAACATTTATTACTACGAACAAAATTAGCACTTTTGCTGTCAAAACCTCTGCTCCATATTCTATCACGTAATTTGGCAAGGTATATTAACATTGCTAATCAACTTACAGTAGTAATACAGTTTAGGGTTAAACTTATATTTTACTATACAGTTTTGAGCAAATTTAATATGACACAAATTCGATGCAGATTTAATCGTTAGCATGTAAACATATATTTTGTTATTTTTATTTGTAGATATTAAGAACAGTTTTCATTTTTATGTTTTTTTTTAAACAAATCTACCCGATAAGTCATAGAGTAACTTCTTTTGACAGAAATCCTTGATACCGCCAAATGAACATATTCCATATTAATGCGTCTTGAATTACCAGATTAAAATCTGACTGTGAGATTCAGGGATGTTATTTCGCCCATTCGTGTTCCGATATACCAATTAGTTCGAAAGATATTAACGAAAAACCAAACAAAATGGCAGTTTAATTTTGCGACACGAGATTTCCATGTTGGCATTATTATCGCCAGATATTTGGTATACGGGAAACACAAAAACGTACCTACGCTATTTAAATTCAAGTGTAAGTATATAAATATATGATGGCATTTATATATAAGACTATTTTCTTATCTGCTAAACGCTAAACTCACTTTTGTTTATGAAATCACCTTTTTTTTCTATTTTTTTTTCTTGGCGAGATTTTTATTTTCAGTAATTAAAAATTGCCATGTTCTATCAAATTTTGTAGCCGGAAGATGGCCGAATAGTTAGGGCACTGACTTTCGGAACCAGAGTTCGTGGGTTCGAGTCCCACTGAGGCATGGATGTTCGTAGCCGTTCGGAATCGGCTTTAAACAGTAGGTCCCGGTCTCATTAGCCCTCGTGTAGCAAAAAGTAGACCGTAGTGCTCCCAACCAACCAACCAACCTATCAAATTTGTTTTTATTTCGCAGTTGCCATTTATTAAATAAAAACTAACATATGATTATAGGTTTTGTTATCTTAAACTCAACTACACTAGAAAAAAAATTGACAAGTGATATACAGGGAACAAATAAGTTTTCATTTTAGAAATGGCAACTATGAAATGTTGAGATATTGTAACCACTTTTGATTAAAGTTTAAAATGTGATTTCAAATAATATAATTGTTTTCGGTGTTTTAGTCCTAGATACTTATTTCGTTTTATCAATATTAGTTTGGTATATTTCTTTCATTTTGAACTCAGTTGCGCCATTTTTATTTATCCAATTTTAAGACTTCACTCTGTACTTCACCTATTCTTAAATAACCTTGGCAACTTTCGGTATATTTCTTTTAATTAAGTGTTATAAAAGTTGAAATCATTTAAGTAACTTCATTCTTATGATAACACTTTCAAGTAATATAATTGTTCTCGGCTTTTGACCTTATGTGCTTAGTTCATTTTATCAATATTTGGTATTTTTCTTTCATTGTCAATTCAATTGCGCCATTTTTATTTATCCAATTTTGAGACCGCACTAACATCTATTCATAATTAGGCTTGGCAGAATTACTTAAAGAAGTCATTTCGGTCAATCACGTTCAGATATTCTAATTAGTTCGAAATATATTATTTTAAAACCAACAAAAACACTGTTTTAATTATGTAGTACAGTCATTTTAACTGTTAAGTTAGCGTGGAAATAATGACCATATTTTCATTGTTGTCGTCGTTTTCGCCAGATATTTGGTAATAGAATTGACATTAATGCAAAACAACTATCGCCTATCCTGCCAAACCGTTGTTTGTTTGGAAAATTTGAACTGCGGCACATTTTGGTACTTTTGTTAGTGATTTATTATATTCTTGAAGAATTTTTCAAGACCTTACCATTAAAATTTGAGTGTAAATAAATGCATTTATAAACATAAATACATTTGAATGCATTACTTCGCCCAATCTGCTGAATGCTTAAACTCTTTCCACCATTAAAATACCGTAATTACAATCAGTTAAAAGTATATTAATTAATATATGTACTGAGTGGTGCCATTTATTGCCTATAGTTACAACTATTTGTCATCGCAATAACTTTTTCTCTTTGAAATATCCCAGTATCAAAATCATTTTATTTTTAATAGCTAATTTTTTTACTTCATCAAAATATGTAAATCTTTATTTTACTTTCCCAATTTTTTTTAAGAAATTAGTATTTTTTCTGTTATATGTTGGCGTGATTTTTATTTTCAATAATTACAAATTCGCCATGTTCTATCAAATTTGTTTTTATTTCACAATTGCCATTTTTTAAAGAAAAAGTTATCGTCATAGGTTTTGTTGTTTAAAATTTAATTTTTATGTATGTAAAACATTAGGACCAAAAGATATCCAATCTCGGAAATGAATTATCCCATTCAGAAGAGTACATATATATTACTCTCCACAGCATTTTGAAATTTGACTCCTACATTAAAAAAGAAGTCGTGGAATTGGGAATTATTATGCAGCAGCTCACGGGTTACACAATGCACTTACTGGATATTCAGTTATTAAAATAAGCTGTTATAATCGTCAACAATCTGAAATATACGAGATTTGTTCAGCATTTCTATTAATACGTCTTATTATCTTTAATAGTGGTTCTAAACCTTTCATCGAAATATTTTAAGACCCAGACCGAAGGCTGGGTGCGAAGCAGCTAGTAATTTATAAAACTCGTAAAACTAATATAAGTAATAGATTCCATACAATTTCTATTATAAAAAAAAACTAATATGTTAGTTTATGTAAGTAATAATTTTAAGCTTAATAAAATTAAATAACTTTGTAAAAGTAATGTAATAATAGAAGGAGCTGAAAATTTTAGAGACTGAATAATTAATAGTAGTTAAGTATATAATTTTAGGTAGATTAAAAACTCCATGCTAATGATGAGGACATGTTTTTCATGCCATACGATATAAAAAATAATCATTTAATAATGATTACTGTACTTTGAAAAGTATTGAGAGCGTTTAAGGCGTACTTCAGATATATTGCTATAAGTGTGTGTGTGTATATATATATATGTGTGTGTGTGTGTGTGTGTATGTATGTATGTATATATGTATATATGTACACATGTATGTATATATATATGTGTATATATATGTAATATGTATATGTATATATCTATAGTATATATATGTATGTATGTATAAATGTGTATGTATGTATGTATATATATATGTTATATATATATATGTATGTTATTATATATTATGTTTATATTTATATTATTATATTTTGTGTTTCGAAAGAAATTTTATTATTGTAGGAAAAATTATTATTAAAACTGAAAAGATATATAAAGTAGTTAAATATTGCACACGGATGCTTCAAACATTTATAAAATACAAAAATTTTGGTTTCGAAAAGAAATTTAATATTATTATTAGTAAAATTTGTGCTGTATTTTGAAGTAATAGTTTTCTTTAATTACAGGATAAAGGATTAAAAAAACAGTTTTATATTCTCACTATTATATTTCAGAATGTAATCATATAGATAAATCATATAAATTAACAACCATATAATTGTTACCTTAACGAAGTGAAAATTTTAAAACTTATAATATTTTAAACTGAATTGTTTTAAAAGCATAACATATTGAAACACTAAATAAATAGCTCTAAAAAGTTTCATATTCTGTTACAAAATTTAAAATATTGTATTATAAACTCACTTTTAAAGTTTAAGTGTCTAAAAGACTTTTTATTATATTTTTAAGTATTTTTAATGATAGATTATTATGTTATAAATAAAGATTCTTTTACTAAGTAATATTTTTAGTTTAATTTTATTAAAGAATTTTAAACTCATCAAATATTTTAATATTATATAATAAAAAATGAGATTTTAGCAAAAATATTAAAATTATTAAGATGTTAAGTTAAAAACAATATAGTTGACAAGATTATAAGTTTTTGATTAAATTTTTTTTAAGAATTTTTTAAATTTTTTATATAATTTTAAAAATTCCTTTTAAAATTATATAAAAAAGAAAAAATCACTTTTTATAACACATTTAATGGTTTCTACTGCATAAAAGAATTTTAATATAAGTTCAAAAGCAATTAGTATTTAACAGTATATTTGGATGATTATTCAAAGAATTATTAAATATTGAATGAAAGATTTAATCAAGATAATTTTTAATACTAAGTAATCAATAATATACGAAATGAGATTATTATTTTCAAAAATATTTATTAAACTTAATTAAATATTTATCAGTTACTAAAAAGATAAAGATTTTGAAGTTACGGTGATGTAGTTTTTGTCTGTATTATATAGTTGACACGACTAAATTTATTTTTTCTATGAAATTTTAACAATGTTCATTAAAAATATAACTAATTTTCAGAAAAATATTTTAAATATTTTATGTCTTATAAGTACCAACATTATAAATACTTATATTTTCTACATAGTTCAGAATTTAAACAAAAAGAATTACTAATAAAAACATTTTTTAATATAATGTAAAGATACCCTTTTCATGTAATTATTGTTATGTTGTTCTGTTTCACGAGTAATCCTAAGCTTCACGTAAAAGCTTCTGTAGGATGTTTATTCTCTTTTTCACTTTGTCTTTTCGCATTTTTAGAAAAATCATTTTTATTTTTAAAGAAATATTCTGTTTTTACGTAAAAATTTCAAACCTGACAATGGAATTTAAAAAAAAAAAGGAAAGAAATATGCTTTTACATCTAGCTTTTGGCATCAGTTTGTCATTGTGAAAGTTGTTAAAAAGAAGAAAAATAAGTAACTGATTATAAATGACAAGAGGAGAACATTGAATTAATTAGTAAGCATCTCTAATGCAAAACTTTATGCATTTTTTTTTATCTCAAGAGTATTTTTTAGACAACTGCATCGAATGTAATATTTTTTCTTGTTTTGGTTTTTTGTCAGGAAAGATAAAGTGAGATAAATGAGAGCATAAAAATATGACTTCAAGTAAGAGACAGAATATGAATAAAGAAATTAAAAAGACAAATTATTTTAGGCATGGTATATTAAAATGAAAATGAAGAAATTACTAGCGTGCGTATCACATCTACTTATCGCTCTTAATTATTAACATTTATTAAAATGCGAATTTGCAAAGATAAAGTTATAAGTTTTAATTTGATAAAAAATAAATGTAAATTTTAGTTTTAATTAAAGTATAATATTTTATCTGTTTTGTTTTACAAGAATAATTATAAATTTCATAGTAACATTGGATATTATTTCTATAATTTGGTTTTGAATAATGTTAAACATATTTGCACAAATATGCATAAATATCATAATATACATTCTACTGGGGGGAAAAAACGAAGAAACCCTAAAAAAAAATCTGTTCACTTCTATATTTTGACTACTAATTACTTTTACCAACTTATGCAGTTAAGAAAAATGTAATGACCAATGAGTGGAAAATTCGGTTATTATACGCATTTTAATATTGCTCATTTAGTATCATAAACACACGTAAAAAGTAGTCTAAACGGCTATTTTAAAATCCTTATTTTTCTTTCACACTACATGTAGACTTTATATTTAAATTCTATACTATTCGTAGACAGATATCAAACGATCAGACACTTTATACTAAAATTTGACATATCTTCAAATATATGAATCTCAAAACACGACTGCAAACAAATCTTTCAATTATAAGCAACATAAAATAGCTGATAAAATTTAAAAAAGGAAAATTATTAAAGCAAAAAGTGCTTAATTTATCTAATAACTGTTATAAAAAGCACCGATCTGTAAATGCCTTTATGTATTTATCAGATATTGCAAAGGGTTAAAAAGGCTAATTAAAAAACTATAAATTTCTTTGTACCGGGTAAGAAGCATTTGGACACACGGGATACATGTACAATGCATGGTGATTTTCAAAAATACATATTACATTGCCTTTCTGTTAAATTTCAAAATTTATCTTATTGCTTTCTCCTATACAATTTTATTAGTTTTTATATGTGGAGCACGCACGTACAAACTTTATTTAATAAGCATAATGACAAATAAACCCTTATATATATAAGAAAATATTAATTTGTAAAAAATAAGCTGCACAGCACTTTAATTAAAAGATAGTAATAAAATATTAATTAAATCAGTACTTTTCTGAAAAGAATAG
Source organism: Pardosa pseudoannulata (assembly GCA_032207245.1). Taxonomy (NCBI): domain Eukaryota; kingdom Metazoa; phylum Arthropoda; class Arachnida; order Araneae; family Lycosidae; genus Pardosa; species Pardosa pseudoannulata. The sequence goes on from CM063503.1 coordinate 116,327,335, forward strand.
AAGGCATCTAAAAATGAAACGTAGGGATTTTCCAATGGTTCTGGTAAGAATCCGCAATAGGTATATCAGAGTTGTCAAAATTGATATCTTTGAAAATTTGTTTTGATCTTTCATTAAAAAGAGGTATGCTAGACGTCCTCGAAAGGTATAGTTGAGTGAGATAAGAATTTAAAGTATGATTATGCAGTGGATGGTTAGCATATAAAATTCTAAAATAGTACTCAAGAGAAAATTAGCATCTTAAATCAAGAGGAGTTTCTTAGAAGTTGAATTACAAGCTTTCCACACAAGAATTTCCAAAAGCTCCCGTGCAAGGCGCAGTGAAGTATGATGAACTGTGTCCAGTTTGCGTAGAACAGATTTTCGTGCAGAAGAATGTGAAATATGTAATAAGAAAGTACGATAGTTATTTACAGTAATTCCAAGGAATTTAATTTTGCACACAATTCTTCTATCCTAACTGAATTTCAGGATCTGTGTGTATACTCGTCTTTCTACAAAAATGGACTAACATGATTTTTGAAGGGGAGCATCTGAAGCCATTCTTTTCGGCCTACCTGGAAAATTTGTTGACTACAACCTGAAGTTGTCTCTTTGTGAGTCTCATATTTCTTTCATTACATTATATTTGAAGGTCATCAACATATATATTGCCGTTTCCTTTTAAAATATTATCTAAAGCTACCATAGCCCTGCAGGACACCCTCTTCCTGAGTAGAGACATTAGAAAAGAAGCCCACAATCTGAAGTATAAAATTTCTTAAAGATAAAAATTTTAAATAAAAATCGGCACGTTACCTGTCAAATCCTGTTTGTAAAGTTGTCTTAAAATGCTTTTTCAATATCAAAAAGGTATGGGCACTGATTTCTTTTCCCAAAAGTATTGCGAATTTTAATTTCTAAATCTGAATTACTGTCGATATTACTCCTATCTCGTTTAAACCCACTTTGAAGTTTAAAATAAAAAATTATTAGTTTCTAGATAATAAATAAGACGAGCATCAATCTTTTTTTTCTAAAATTTTACACAAACAGATATTGTAAGAAACAGGGCGATAGTTTGAAAGGCTTCAAATTGGGAATAATGGGAGAAATAGGAAATTTATGTTTCAGCCAGATTCCATTGTATATCATAAAAAGATTCAGTAATAAGGAAACAGATAAATTTTTTAATAATAGATGTGAAATGTTATCTGAACTGGAGCATGATTTATTAATAGTATATAGAGTTCTATGGAGTTCTATGAGGATAAAGTTACTGTTATAAAATGTTTGGAGATTTTAAGAAAATTTACAGCTTTTGTCCCGGTTTAAGGTTTCATGATATTGAAAGAAGCATAAATCGTTTTAAACATATTTGCGAAGAAGAAGGCGCTAAAACGTTTGCAGTTTCTTTAGAATATGATATAGTTTAGTTTGAATAATGCAAAATATGAATTTGGTTGGCTGAATAGATTCCTGTACAGCATTTGATTTTATTCCATATCTCTTTACTGGAGGTCGAGTTTGCTATGTTATTAACATAATGTTTCCCTGAGTCCCTCTGGCTTTGTCTTAAATTTCACCTGAAAATAGCTTTTGATTTTTTTAAATTTAATAAATTTTCACTCATCGGATATCTTTTAAAAACGTTTAAGGTAAATTTCTATTCTTTTTGAGAATTTTCTAATATTTCGTTCAACCATGGCTTTGTTTTCTTGCATATACGTCTGATGAATTTAGGGATGGCTATGACAGCGGCGAAAATTATAGAACTGATAACGCGATGAACACCTTTATCGATAGAAGCTTTATCAATAATGTCTCTACAAAATATGGATAAATTGTGGTGTTTCAATCAATCCTGTTTAAGTTATAACCTAGAATTCGTTGACTTGGAGAGCAATGCCATGGAGAGGATCAAAGGGAAATGGTTAACATTATAGAGATAAGAATCTAAAGTTTCGAATGAGAAGGCCTGTGGGGAGCAAGTCAATAGTCTGATAAGTTCTTGCAGGTTAATAGAAGTGAATAATTGCATCAAGATTCATCAAGATTGCATCAAGAGGAAGATTTCCCAGTATGGCCAAATTCCTAAAATCCGAATACATGCAACCAAGAAACTTAAACTCTAGAACCATTTGAGGCTGAACGTCCCACAAACTAGTGCAACTCCTCTCCACCTTTGCTTTCCCCACAGGGTCCTTTCCTGAACTCAGTGATGTTTCTCGCAGAAGAGTCTGGATGGTGGGCCTCAAACCCAATAGAGTAGATGGTGTATAAGTGAAAATCAGTATTAATAACACAAAAAGTGAGAATGGGACAGATTGCACATTCTCTGATTTTTTTATATACAAAACCAAGAAAAGTGCCAAAACTAGTTGTGAAGTGAAGAAACCCTAAATCAAAATTATTAAAAGAAATCCAAGATAAAGAGGAAAAAATGCATTGAAAAAGGAGAAAACTGGAGAAAAAGAGACTGAATCCATTATAAAAAGTTATAGAACCCAACGGAAAGAGAAAGTTCATTTGATACCCCGGAGTCGTGAAGCCTGTATTCACCAAAAAGAGTGGTACACCTGGGAACGGCTTGAGCTTTTGTTTGGAATTTTTTGTCGTGAATTTCTTTCTGGGTGACGTCCGAACGATTGCTAAATGAATAAGTTGCAGCTCTTCGGTTCCGGAGTTCGTGGGTTCGAATCGCAATCTCCAACTATCAATAATACCAAAATCCATATTAAACATTTGCATTTGCGGCGACGTCATGCGGGTGAAGCACTTCCAACGGAAAAATTTGCAGTCTCCCAAAGTACACACTAAGTATTTTCTAATCACTCGCTTGAATTTAGCACACAAAACTGTAGCTGCTTTTTCACCATTATAATTCGTTTTATTCTGTCTCAGTAAATACATTTTCTAGCGGCGTTAAAACTAATATCACGGCAGAAGAAAGAATAACCTATGGTTATCACAAGAAATTTTTTTATTTACTAACTTAAAATGATCTTCTTCATATTAATATTCATTTTATTATGACGCAATAACTAATGAACTGAAGTATTTATCGTACGAAAGTTAGACTTTACATTTTCCCATAGCTAAATTATGGCGCCATATATTATCGAAAAATTTATAACCTACGATTGAATTGGAAAATAACGTAAACATTTATGTTTCAAAGTTTTTAAAATTTACAAACAAGAAATGGTTCTAAGATCAAAATAGGGTCCCTTAAAAGAGGTCAAGGAATGGTTTTCAAACATTTTAATAACAACAGTGCTGATTTATACCAAATTTGGTTTATATCCATAAAAAAAATAGTAAATTTGTAAAAAGAACAAAGAAAAATATATTTTATATATATATGTGTGTAGATAGATAGATGGATATATAGATAAGCAGTCAAACAGACAAACATGCACGGATGCCCTTGCCTTGATACGGTGATTTTTCTCTAGAGTAGTATTAGTGAATGCATTGTCGTTTTCATTTTTCATTGTTACTCTAAGTTCTGGACAACACAATCAAATTCTAGGCCGAATAAATATTTATTTATCTTTATATTATACGCATATTATACTCACATTCAATTCACATGTTACTTCACACGCCCACAGATCAGTATTAGGCGCCCATAAAGATAGGAAGCGTATATAGATTAAAAGTAACAAAATTTGGTGGTTTTTACGAAGAACTTGGCATGCTTATTTACATGAAGTTTGTGTTAAGCGTCAACATAGCATTTCCAGTACAAGAGTAAAACTTTGACAATGGATTCGATTAATATAGAATGCCTATTAAACTTCCCTTTAAGGGGTTGGTTTGACACATTTTTTATAATATCTATGCAATAATTTTAAATAGGGTTGTTTTCTCAAATTCATTTATATCTTAATTAAAAAGACTCAATATGGCAAATTTTATTTTCATATAAACTATGTTTCTTAAAATTAAGAATGATCCAGCATATATTTTGCACTTGGTGAGATACACATCTACTGCAGTATGAGGTATTAATATCCTTTTATATTTTACCGTGGATAGAAGCGTAAATTTCTATCATATCCTGTTTTGGTGCCAATACTCAAGCAGTTTAAATTTTCAGTATCCAGTAATGTATAAAACTATTTCATATCACGTGATAGGATGGCTCAAGAGATATGTTGAAAATGTTTAATTCGAGGCATCAAAGGCCCGAAATTTAGTTACTCAGTGACTAAAAGTGAGCATAATTATAAAAAAAGACATAAAAAATATATAGGTAAAAATATATAAATTTAAATGTTTACTTGCCGTTACTTCGCCTGCATGGAATTTATATTTTAAAGAAAAAGATTGTTGATAAAATATTGATGACAGAAATTTTATTATGTAAAAAATTAATCCATAATTAAACTTAAAATTAATACAAATTATAAATTTAAGCTATGATATATAGCATACATAAAATAGCATTAATCGCGGGATATCATAATTTGAGGGAAAAAGGGATTAAAACATTGCAGATGGTATTTTAATAATGCATAATAAGTAATGAACGAGATATTTTGAGAATGTCGTCATGTTGCTAGAGAAAATATTATTTTCCGTTAAATTGTGACACTATAAATTGACAAATTTATCGCTTGCGATTAAGTGCAAAATTAATGCTTGAAATAGTGGCATAAACACTTTCGAAAAAGGGGGAAGGGTGGTATTCGAAAGTCCTAACGTATAAACAGTAATTTTCGTAGTGTTGTAAAGATTACGAATTTCAGGCTTTGTTGCTATCGGTCCATTAATTTAGGAGGAAATGTGAAACACACATACACTCATACAGTGTTTGTTTTATTTATAAGAATAAGGGGGATAATATTTTCATTTACATTTTTTCATCTTGAAAGAGAGTATATAATAAGTAACATTTGCATTTATTAAATGATTGTATATTCTTACATTTATTTTCTTACAAATATTCTATCATTTATTTATTTTTAAGATCCTCTGTAGCTCAGTCGGCAAAGGCAACGCTCTCGTAACTGGAGGGTTGCGGGTTCGGAGCCCGAGTCGACCTAAGATCCTCCGTGTTCGTTAAAGGTGACTGAGGCCCGTTAAATAAGTTCGTGGTCACAATGTCCTCCGCGTTCTCAATCAATACTTCTGGGAATGGTAGGCTATGCCTAGGAGTCTTCTGCTTGGTCCCTGCTTCAAAACTACGAGGATCCACTTGAGCGTAAGTCGTACTTTCACCCTTGAGGTGCTCGTCAAAACGAAAGGCGCACCCCTTTCCCTTAACACATTGTGTGCGGATACATTTCGCAGCGGAATTGTACCGAGAGAGCGCGTTTTGAGCGAAATTTAGTAATTCAGTTAAATCTCAGTAGATCGAAAATGATTTAATTTTTTAACCAACTTTTCGTATTTTATATTGAAATATATAAACAAATATATATATATATATATATATATATATATATATATATATATATATATATACACACACACACACATATATATATATATATATATATATATATATATAATATCATTTTCGCAAGGATAAATAAAAAGTTAATTTTAAACTTAAACTGATTTTTTAATCAACCTTCCCGTTCTGTTGTTTGTTCCGCATTGACTAATGTAAAATCTACTTTTTATTTGTCTAAATTTTTCCAAAATCTATGTAGTAGACAAGAACATTCGGCTTCGTTTTCCTGTATATACCGTTATTTTTGTACCCACAAACAAACCATGTTGTTACACTAACCCGTACTAGTACGTGACCAGCGCTCAAGTATGAATCGTCAGAAAACATACTAGTACGTGTCCCGCATACAATGTGTTAATACGAGTACCCTCTGGCTCAATCGCGCTTAGTTTGACCAAGTGGCATAAGCAACAATAACAATTTATTTTTAAGGATAAAATTTAAGCTTTGTCAGTAAGCTAGATATTTTTCAAGACCTATTCAAATTACCACAAAAATACTGTAATACTGTAAATAACCACAAATAAAATTGTTATATTTTGTCTAATGGCAAAATTTGAGCTTGCATTTTTGAAACATAATTTCACATGATTAAAAATTTGAATATTCTTTAGTGACGCTGGAGAATTGTTTTTACTGCATGAAATTTGGACTTTACATTCAAAAAACGTTGATAAAATATTGACGATAGTGCGTTTATTATATAATAAAATTAATCGAATTAAATATAAAATTAATACAAATTTATATAGATAAAGAGTGAGAGATATGAAATGTTTATATGATGGACATCATATACAATAAATGTCTAATTAATCTTAATTTCGAGAAAAACGGATTTAATAGAAATGAATGAGTGGGGTATTTTAGAGGCACCAGCATTTAGACATACCAGCATTATAAATTTATTTTTTAAATCTCCTTTTCATAAAATAAATATCACATTTCATTTAAATTTAATGTTTTCCCAAACATATATAAACTAAATAAATGAAAGGGATCTATTTAGCGATTAATTCTTGCACTTCACAAGAACAATAATTCTCATTTAGTATAACCTATATTTGAAGACTATTTAAATTGGGTTTTGCATCATATTACATACCAGCATTATTAAAACTTTTTTTAAAATCTCGTTTTCATAAAATAAATATCCCATTTTATTTAATGTTTTTTACAAACTTATATATAAACTAAAAAAGTGAAAAGGATCTATTTAGTGATTAATTCTTGCACTTCAATAGAACAATAATTCAAATTTAGTTGAAACCTATATTTGAAGAATATTTTAATTGGGTTTTATTATGTTAAATTGGGAATTGACTTAAGAAGTAGATTCCGGTTTCATTAACCCTCAGGTTTGGACACAGTCCACCATATCACTCCAAATTAAATCAAGTCAATTTTATTTAATACGTGAATGTTATAATAATTAATTTACTTTAGAATATTTTGAACTGAAAATACAATACATTCCCGAGCAATGGTTTGCATTCTTCTGTTTTCCCTCTCAGAATTATTTTTGATGTGTTAAATAAATAAAAAAGTTTATATTAATTTATACAAAAATGTGATTAATTACTTTTTAAACTATTTAATGTTTATAAATTTAAAGCCTATTTTATATACTTTACAATTGTAATGTCTAGTTAAGGAAATTTTTTTCCATATAACCAACTTTTTCAGGGATTGTATTTTTTAATAAGTCTAAATTTTCCTCTACTGTCAGCTTCCAGTTACTCCCATTTTATTCGGTTATTTGTATATCTAACCTCAACTATAAGAGATCTAAGTAAGAAACAATTCCTGAGAGAAATCTAAGATCTTACGACTTGAAACATTTTCTTTAGTTTAGGAGTTTATTTATACAATTAGCGCAATTGTTCTAGAATGTTGATCTTTCAGGTTTGGATACGAAAATAAAATGTTGTTAACACTGCAAACAAGCTCTCACTTTTTATATATGAATACAGAGCAGTAAACGTAGAAAAATTTATAAGTAACCTAAAGAAAAACATTTTTGCCTTTAGAAACTGCAGTTTCTGCTTTCAGAGAAAGCATTTTATAGAAAAGGCACAAAACTTAGTTATAATTTATTCATATAATAATCTAAGTAATTACCATCTCAAACTGTCTCAGGGAATTAGACACGGACATTAAAATGCTTCTGGGAATAAATGGAATATATTAATTATGTTTTATCATTTTTTCAGCACTTGCAAATTCGTGCGTCATAACTTAGCATTTTATTTTAGCATCTTTCTTCTTCCATTATTAGCTTTAAAAAATATCTAGTGCAGTTTTAATCCGTGATATTGAAATTAATTTTGAGGATTTCTTTTATTTTAATTATTATACAAAATTTATTTTATTCCCAGTGGTTTGTCTACGTATAGGCATAAAGGGAATCCAGTAACATAACAACACTACATCTATTTAATGAAATAATTTTTCTTTCCTATTCGTTAAAATTTTTGCTGCTATAAAAAAATTATTCGTTTCTTAGGAATTATTATCTCTAATTATTATTCTGTTAAAAATGACCTAATTCATTACCGACAACTCAGTCCCATTTGCGTGAAACTAAAAAAATTATTTAAAGCTATATATTGTTGTAACATCGTATATGTTTGCAAGACCATACATGCACACATCTGTGCTTCCTTGTGTAAATCTATATATTTTAAGGTATTTAAATTTAATTAATATTTTATTTCTTCTCTTGTCTGTGTTCGTGTATATATGTGTGTATATATGTTCCACATCTCCTAAACGACTGAAATCCGTTCATCATTCCGTCAAATAATTCTAAAACAGCTAAACAGGTGTCTGAAGACCTGTAGCCAGTCGTCCAAGGGTTACGACCCTCACGGAAGATAAGATAGATATAATTGCTTTTCTAGACACAGGAAATTGAAATCGGCCTCCACATGAGTGACATCTGTGGTTGCAGTGGCCACTGGTAAGACGATATCTGCCACTAATGTTAGTCGAAGGCTACATTTGAGTGGTCTGTACTCCCAGGTACCATGAGTTTGTATTCCTTTATCCATCCAATCCAGTGAGGCATGATTAAAGTGGTGCCGTCGGCATGTGAATTGGACTGTGTCTGAATGAGGCAATGTTATTTTCCTAAATAAGTCCAGATTTGGCCTATAACCCAATGATAAGCGTGTAAGGGTCTGAAAGGAACAAGGCATATTAAGTCGGCGCCAGAGCATCACCTAATATCACGCATACCTCGGTGGAAGGATCATGTTCTGGGCAGGGATTTCATTGGGATATCGCACCGACCTGCACACCTACAGGAGCAGTTCCGTGACGGCTGTACAGTGTAGATATGACGTCCTACACCTCATTGTGAAACTGTACGCTGAAATACTTGGTTCTTCGTTTATTTTAATGGATGATTTGTTAGTTTAATGGAGTTCCCATAGAACTGCAATCGTTGACCGCTTTTTCGAGAGTAAGAGAATTGCACGTATGGAGCGGTTGGCTTAATCGCCGGACTTTAATCCAATCCCCTATATAATAATAGCCTAAGTTAACTGAACGTCTGTGCTCGAATTTATGAAGAGGTTGGACCTGGAATGAATAGGAGTATCCATATTGGATTCCTGATGAGTTAGGATTAGCAAAATTCAAAGTGAGTCTTTAAAAAGTCCGAAATTTACCTCTTCCCCCCCCTTTTCGAGAGTTTAATACCATTATATCAAGCCCTATTTTCCCCGGTTAAGAGCAGGCGATTAAAAGTATCAATTTATCATATAATAAATAGATTAAAAATAACATATTTTTTTAGCATTATGACTTCATTCCCTTAACCATCTCATTTAATCATTTCTTATTTTAAATTATCTAAATATCGTCTGCATTATTTTCAAACGTTTTATCACTGAACTTAGATATTACGTAAATAATTTTCTTTGGTATTTGGCTTAAATAATACATTAGGTACATATGTGATAATTTTAAATTTAATCATAAATTATTTTTTATTGCAATGAAAATTTTATCACCGGTATTAACAACAAATTCTTCTTCATAAAAGTCTGAGTCTATTTCACGAAGTAATAAATATTTTGAGTTATATATCTTGGAAAATTAAGAAGTTTGTTCGTTTGTGGGCTTATTTTTTATACATAACCACACGGTTTGACTAAATGAATTCAACGTAATTCTAAACCGCTTTCACAGTATCGGGAGACTTTAGAGGAGTATGAAGATAAACAAATTATTGAACGTGTACCAGATAATTCTCAGCCAAAAAACAAACCATTTTTTAACTGCTTCATATAGTACTTTACAATTCTGGAAAATTAAAAATTATACTAATCCCGTCCTATGACTGGTTATATATATGCTAGTTGAAAATATTTGGGATACCCTCGGCGATTCTGTATGTAGGCATTTCGGACCTCCAGCTACTCTCTCTTAAAACTAGGCTTTAAGCCGCATAGAATAGCACTGTCTACATTAAAAATTTCAGAAAAAACTCCTTAACCCTTTTTCGGGGACTCATTTTTCGATTTCGTAGCCTTTTTTTTTCTTTGTTAATCAACAAGCAATTTCTAAATGCAAACATTTTTTATTTTCTTATTTAAAACATAATATTTTGACATTCAGTCGCAGGCTATAAATTTGCCAGTGGTAATTTATGGTAATAATTTAGCTGAAAATAAAATAATTTCAATACTTATTCAACATTATCTAAATATCGTCTACCTACTAAATCCATAAAATAAGGTATCCTGAAAATAATTAGGCATTGTATATGTCGGGAATCATATAACTAACCTACTAATATTTTGTGCTCCACGATAGCTGAGTCGATAAATCCAGCAATCTCGTAACCGGAGATCAGTGGAATCGAGGCTCGAGCCGGTCAAAGATCCGTGTTCATTAATGACTGCTGGGAACATAAAATAGGTTCTTGGTCCCAATGTCCTCCCAACTTGAGATTTAGTCAACCCTTGTGGTTCCTCGATCAAAGTGTTATTACCCTTAGCCATGGACTAGTCGCATATCGTGACAGGGTCTATTGGACTATAATTTTCGCAATATTATTTAAAGAAAGCTAAGGTACTATCAAAATATAAAAATATATACAGAGTTTTTTCTTTGCACAATACTTAGAATGTCATTCTACAAATTTTTATATTGTTGAGTATTTTTTCTCAAAAGATCATTCCATTTTCCGACAGAGGCAGCAACATAATTCGCAAACCTGTACTAGAAATCATTAGTCTGTAGTACTCTCGATATTATCAACTCAATCTCATGTGCCTCATCAGTCCCAATATCAGTCTCATGAGCTGCGGTATCTTAGTTGATAAAGGCAGCGATCACGTACCCGGAAATTCGAGGACCGAAGATCGAGACAGCCAAAGATCTGCCGTGTTCATTATTGGCGGCTGTGGCACGTAAAATAGGTTCGTGGTAACAATATCCTCCAAGTTCCAAGCAGGCCAAGTTTGAAGGTGTTCTACTTGGACCAAGCTTCTAAATTATGAGGAGTCCACTTGCTATTTTGTCAGTCTTTCACCTTCATCAAACGAAAGGCGCACCCTTTCTTGAGGTTCAGATACAGTGATTCCTCACTCAAGTGAAGTTGCACATTACTCTTAGCCACGGACCAGTCGCATATTGCTACTGGATCTATGTGGCCTGATGGCTATCCAGGAGGGATGAGTATCAACATCAGTCTGCGGTACTACCAATAATTCTTTATTTGTAGTACCGCAATAATTAATTATTTCTGGGGTTCGAAGACTATTTTCTTTCACCGACTCGTTGTCTTACTAATTGAATAGAGTTCCCTTTTCAGTGTTGTCATAATCCCAAGGAAACCAACTCTTTGCACAGAAATAAAAAAAAAATTCACTTTAAATCTGGCGAAAACTTTTCGGTGACCATAAATTTTTCATTAAAACCTCAAAACATGAAAAGCAAGGACTTCATTGTCCCTTGCTCCAGAGTACAGCGTTTCCCTAGGAATCCAAATCTTTTGCTAGTTAGTTTTAGGGCACAAATATTCAATTCCTCATATCCAGTGGCTGGAATCTCACACATAGTCAGATATGCTTACCGTTATTTTTCTATACATGGAGCACAGTGACAGGTAGTATTATGCAAGTCGAAAGGCTAGCACGCAGAGAGAGTTTCTTTCATATGACCCAAATACTGACATGACAGCTTCACATCACGCAGCAATACATGTGCAAAGACTCAAGCATCAAGATTATTTCAGAGTATTCTGCAGTGTTCTTGCGCTATTTCTTCCTAGACGTAACCTTATATATGTTACTGTGAAAGATCGAAATCTGGAGAATGTCGACTTTCACCGGTGAATGTCAACATTCACGTAGTCGTTTGGTGTATGTCCGAAATATTTGCTAAATACCCTTATTTCTGACTTACACTGGTAAATGTCGACATTCACCATGCACTAATGGTGAATGTCGAACATGTCGGATATTTATATTTTCTTCTTCATAATACAGTCAAATTTATAGTAATAGCACATGTAACTGTTGAACGTAAAACAAACCGAACACTCTTAGAACAGAAAATAATACCAATAATTAACTTAATTATGTGATTGACGTTATATTATCTTATTTGTTGCAACAATTTATACTACTATAGCAATTTGAATTTCACAAGAGTCCCTTACATTTATTAATGACATTTAGTAACTAAACATTTCTTTTTGAAATGACAGCGTTTATAGCCATGCCCTCCACGTCCCAAATTAGCTTCAGCGGCTTCTCTCAGTGCGATATTTCTTGAGAAGAAATCTCATCTATGGAGAGTAACTTTTCTTTACAAAAATATAAACTGGTTATTGGTATAAAGCTGCTTGAGCGAATCATTTTTGTTTACTTATTTATAAAAGTCGGAGTCTACTATTCCAACAACAACCGCCAATACATTTCGAGCATCTGTATGACCACGGTCGACATCAGGGACTTGTATTCACACAGTGTCATCCATTTGAGCAGGACGACATTTTCTTTTTGATGTCTGTAACATTTTAGTTGCATGCATTAGATTATCTTTTGCGGCCGCTTTTTTAATAGAAATAAACTTCTGCTGTTTAGTCATGGCTTGATAGAAGGTGTAATAGGTTGAAGCTCTTCTGTATTTTCCTTTGGAATGGATGCATAAACTTTGGAGTATTCCTTCCTGGTAATTGCTATTTTAACATATATATGTTTTAATAATAAAGTATGATTTAAAAACGTAAAAAAAAAAATTATTTTTCAACATTCACCATCAATGCATACGGATTGTCGACATACACCGGTGATAGTCCGAATATGTAAGAATATAATCAAACATTCTGTCTTTCACCGAGGTATTTGGTGTATGTCGACATTCACCGGTGAATGTCGACATTCCCCAATTTCGGGCATTCACAGTAACATATATATATCTATTAAAAAAATGAAGATAGACTTTAAGCATTGCATGCTCTAACTTTTAGCATACATTTAAAACTATCCAAATAAGTAACTGAACTATTTTCCCCAATTTTAATTCAACTCCGTGATGAAAAAGACCCTTAATACAAAGAGTGCAATTACTTCCATTTCTCAGACACAAAATCGTGAACTTTCAATTCTTTCAATTTTTCAATGTAGTTCTCATGAGATCTTGGTGACTCATTTGGACTTTTACCGGTTTATTGGCTTCAGACATTACTAGCACCAAAAAATTATGACATAAAATAATTTCTCCTAAGAATTCTAGCTGGTTTGTCTCTATAATGTAAACGTTTGCAGCAGATATGATGATGTAAGCCCGTCCAAATTCTGATTTCGATCATTTTTTTAACCTAGCCACGACAGTTTATTTTAGTTTTGGATATTACTTAATGACTGGATAAAATTAACGAGTCTGGTCCCAACAAACCATAAAAGGGCTTATTTATTCTCCCTAATTTATATCTCTAAATTTTAGGAAAGTAATGTACATTTGTATAATATATTCTCCATACATAACAGCTTCTATCGATATATTATCAAGAAAATCCTATTTTCTTATGATAAAAAGTATTTTAACATGTGTACTAAAACATAAGGTGTCACAATTTTTACGTAGTACTTCCATACTTAATACTTTCTAAACTTTCTTTTCTAGTTTTAAGTTTGTAGAATCAGATTATAATCCCATAAAATTTTTGTTGGTATCTTAAAGAATTACTCTTTTTGCAATCCATAGATGGCGACACTAAACACAAATTTAGGCATATGCCGTCTGAGTAATATGTTTATGATATGGTTACTTGTTTTGGAGCTCTACGGTCAACATTCTTACAATACGAAGGCTAATGCGACCGATACCTACAGTTTAAAGCCGTTTGGAATGGCTACGAACATCCATGCCCGCAGTGGGATTCGAACCCATGAACTCCGGTACGAAAGAGCACCGTCCTACCCATTTGGCCATATATCTGTGATAAAATGTGTTATTAACCCAGTTATCCTAGATTTTCAAACATACGATAAACAAAATTTTAAAAAAGATAAAATGTCTTTTATATTATTAAGAACTTAAAAGTGTATTAAACTATGATAAGTGTATAAAATATTGTTTTTATTAATACCTATTTCAGGAAATCCTGGAAATAAAAAATGTACTTGGTCTACCTTTATCTTCTCCAAATACCCTCTGTTACTTTGTATATAATATGCCACAATACTTTTTCAGCACATCATAAAAGTAGGAATAATACTAACAGTTTTAGGTATAATTTTTTTTTAAACTTTAAGCTATTATCCAATATTACTTAATTTTCTTGGACTGTCTGGGTAAAGACACTTCTTAAAAAATGCAGTCCAGACATAAAAAAAACTAAGTCCAAAGAGTAGCCGAAATTTACAGAAACGCATCTGTGTGCCGACCATCTTTGCATTGCAACAGTTAAGCACAGAATGTTCGAAGAATAAGCGACTGATGTTAGCCACATAGTGAGTGAATCACGTGTTTTTGTTCTCTTGAGTTTAACAAGGAAGCAATTTTGTGAAACGAGTGAACTTTGAATATTTATGACAGCTTGAAAACACACATGCAGCAATTTAATTATTTCAGGAATTCAGCATCATGTTCCTAGAACCACTCCAACACAATTTTAGCCTTGTAACACGGGACGTTGTCCTGTTGGAACATTTCATTTCCAGCTGGAAAAACAGAGGCCATGTAAGGGTGCAACTGGTCCGCAATGATGTTCAGATACCCTGTAGCATTCATAGTCTGCTCTACCACAACCACAGGTCCCACAGAGGCCCAAGAGAACGTGCCCTACAGCATAATATCGCCACCACCGGCCTGTGTATGACCTACTGTACATTGAGGGAACAACTGTTACCATGGAAGACGGCTTATCCTGACACGGCCATGGGAGTGATGAATGACAAACCGTTATTCATTTTACCAGGCAACTCTCTCCCACTGATCCATGGACCAGTTGCGATGTTCCCGGGCCCAGCGTAGGCGCAGTTGGCGATGACGCTTGGGCAGCAAAGGCACACGAATGGGGCGTTTGTTGCGTAGCCCCATATCCAATAGTATCCACTGAACAGTGTGCTCAGATACTATTCTACTTGACCCTGCATTGTATTGGATTGTCAGCTGAGCCACTGTCTGGCTCCGGTTTTGCTTCACCATGTGACACAATCTCCGACGACCTTTTTTTTTGATAGAGTGTGAACGTCGAACACCATGACGTCTACTGCTGGTTTTACATACACTATGCATAAGTACTAACAACTGTATATCGCGAACAACCCACGAGTCGTGCAGTTTCGGAAATACTTGTTCCGAGCCTTCGAGCCATTACAATCTGCCCTCTATCAAAATCGGTTACATCCGCAGCCTTTCCTATCACACACAGAAGTAAGTGAAAGAATTATTCTTTAGACTCTCCAACAGCAGTTAAATACCACTTCCACCTGATCACGTGCCTTCCACGTCATCCAGGCGAGTTCATTGCAAAATGTAGGGGTGGTCATGTTTTGGCTCTTGAGTATGTATATATATATATATATATATATATATATATATATATATATATATATATATATATATACATGCATACATACATATATATGACATGCCTATGACAATTCAAAAAGCCGATGTCTTCATAATGTCTTTATTCGTGACTATTTCACAGGGTAACAGTAAACCATCAAATATAGCTACGAGTGGCTAGCGTCCACACTCTAATCAAGAACCTACGTTTGTCCAAGGTTCATACAGTAACCTTTTCTGAAGACGCCCTCTTTCAATTATTTCACGTCAAGCGCTTTTATATGGAGTTATTAGTAATTCATGTGCCTGCATTCAAGAGTTTTCTGTCTTCGCCTAAGTTTTCTGTTTTTAAACCCTTAAATTATTAATTTCATATTTTCAAAACTGACATAAATACATACATACATATATATATATATATATATATATATATATATATATATATATATATATATATTATATATATATATTGTTTTATATCACAGATTAGTTCAGACTCCGAAAATTAGTTTAGTTTTACATTCATAGATGGCAGCACTACAAGTAAGAAAAGTTCTTAGGTTTTGTGAATGAACTTTTCTCTATCAGTTCTTTATAGCTGATGCGATAATATCATAAATCTCTTTTTATCATAAAAGTCATATTCAAGGGATCTGGTACCTTTTAAGTATTACAAAATAAATTTTATTCTCAACTTTCTAGAATTTAATTTTTACATAAATTTAGAAAAATAATATTTTTGTACTGACTGTTAAGATGGCTTTTTGTTTGGATTGTGACTCTCGAGATTTAACGGAAAAGTTTTAAAAAATAATAATAGTTGTCATACTTTACAGTCATCTGGTTCGATACAACACTAGACATTTATTCTTAAGATTACGCAAAATTTTTAAGAAATAATATAATATATCGCTAAGGTAATACACAACCCTCTTATTTCAGTTGTATAAATTTTACATATGATAAGCAGGTAACATTTAAATGTTTTTAAAAAAATTCTTGCAGAAATATATAAAATCCGTTTCATAGGTTATCATTTTAAAGATATTATATTTATTTAATTTCAACTATAAAAATTGTGTATTCAAAGGTATAATTCTGTTAAGGTTACAAAATATTACCTCAGAAGGTAAATAATGATTAGGAATTGAAGGATAGCTAATGATTGAAGACGTCCATGGATGGATTGCAGAATGTATCTACTGCCGGCGCCATCTGTTAGAAGTATACTGAACCATAAATTATATAACGAATTTTCAAAATAGAAATAAACTGAAATACTGCTGTGTACCCTGTTCTGACTTTATATGGAATTTAAAAAAAAAAAAAAATAGAAAATCATTTTTATAATCTCTTATTAATTCTCTATTATTGTTTCTGAAGTTAATCTTTAACTTTCAAAATGGGATAAATTCAAATTTTATTTAGAATTTATTATATAAATAAATAATATTTTAAGTTCTACTCAAGGTAAATTAATATTTGAAATTCAGAATAATAATGATAACTACAAGGACACAGCTTGTACAGAGACTCGCACTTTAATTCAAGGTTTTGGAATAAAATGTTAAGTAATATAATTTTTTTCTATACATCAGACAAGTTTAAAAAAAAAAGGCCTTTATGGAGATTACACATTCAAGCATAAGAGAGTTTACAAAATAACTAATTAGGGTAGCATTATAAAATAATAAATTCCACAAATATTCACATATAGATAATAAACGGAAGCAACATTTAGAATCTTAAAAAGGATAGAAATGTCTTTTTTTTTTTTTAATAAAAATGTTAATAATATTAACAATAAAATAAGCATATTACTATACTTATTTTTTCCCCTGTAAAGTAAGTAGATGCAGGAGCGAAAAATTCAGTTTAAGTTTAGTACCCAATAAGAGGCACCATTTTGCCGCTTAAGTAGAGGTGTCCCTTCCTCAGAGGGAGCATACTAAAAGATGTAATTTAACAAAAATATAAATTTTATCATGCTTTGAATAAATAAGTAACACTGTTACAGCTATTCATTTGAATTTGAAAATGGAAAATTCTTAGTCAAAAATGTTTAGTTGAATGTATGAAAGAACAATGAACGAATCCTATTTTTTCAAAGTCTGACTTGGGGGAGTACAGTAAAAGAAGGGGTATGTGCATGAGTAAGGTAGGGGTCAAAGCCGTACTTGGATGTTGAAATATTTTTAGCTCGGAGGTGTTCGAAAAAGCAAAGTCCGAAAATAATTCATCAAAGACATGTTTCCTGTGTTCAACGCTAAAAAAATTTCAATGCACGCGAAAAGGCTTATAATCCATCTTAGTGTAGATATTTCTAATTTTGGAAATGTTCGAAATATCTAATACAGAAAATCCAAGCTTAAATTTGAAAAAACAAAATTCGAGAAAATTATGAAGTTCAACTTGCAAGTGTAAATACTTCTAAATTTGGAGATTTATTCCGACTACATTACTGATGGATCGAAGCCTATCGATCATGTGGGCTTTGGTATTATTTTTAGAGGCAATATTCATAGCTCAATTTCCTGGTGTCACCTCTGTTTATTCTACCAAAGATGTCGATATTCTCTATGCGTTACGACTTACTAATGCCTCTATTCAGCATAAATTTTTTATGTATTAATACTTTATCCTTTAAACGAAAACTAAAGCATTTATGCTAGCAGCGTATCAAAACTCTAATGGCTTCGGTGAAAATGGCTCTCAGAAATAAATTCTATCTTTAAAACTATTATGTTTCTTAAACACGAAAAACCACAAGCCGCTTTCGTATTCCATTCAACTTTTATTCATAGAACAACACATACTCAAAAATCTCGTTCCAAACAGTTCCATAAATATTACAGTTAACATAAAAAGTTACAGTTACAATGAATACGACATGTATATCGATAGCAAAAGCGTTTTCGAGGAGTTAATGAGCCTGAATAGAATAAAATAAATAGTCATCGTTCAGTCTCTCTCCAAGGCATCGATCTCTGCAATCCTAACCTCCTTCCTTCCCTTATCAACTCCCATTTTAACCTCTCATTTCCGTCACCCAGCAAAATCTTCCTCCCAAAAAAATAAGTTCCTCATTGGACACCATTACTCAAAATGACTTAATTCATAAAATGAATCAAACATACAAAATTAAACATTCAGCTTATATATAATAATATCAATATCTAAACACTAAAGTCTATCCAAAATTATCCCTTTTTCCCATTCATTATTCTAGATCTTAATTTCTTCTTATATTAACCATATTTCCTAGGCATCCAATGTAAACGAGGATGTTTTCATTCTTTCAGCCGAACCCTGAAATTCTTTGATTCTCAAAGCAAAACATGATATGACTGGCATTTTAATTAGAAAGTAATAACTCTCCCAGGAAAATCGGTAATGATCAGTAATAATGCTCATCTGAAAAGCCACACTTTAGCAGATGGCTCTAATAAAAGATTGCTCTATCTAAGCAATTAACGGTTACCTCAGCATTTTCCCATGCACTAAACACATATGGTATTTAATCGTCTCTCACTAAAGGTTGCCGTTGCCACA
Source organism: Pardosa pseudoannulata (assembly GCA_032207245.1). Taxonomy (NCBI): domain Eukaryota; kingdom Metazoa; phylum Arthropoda; class Arachnida; order Araneae; family Lycosidae; genus Pardosa; species Pardosa pseudoannulata. The sequence goes on from CM063503.1 coordinate 116,346,371, forward strand.
TGTAGTTAGAGAGAGCGTTCTTATACTGTCCGGTTCAGATGCCTCTGGATTTTGAGCTATTTTGATTGGATGAAATAAAGATTATGTTCAGCCACGGTGACTGATGTGTTTCTTCTGGACAGAAACTTAGCAGGACATTTGGCAACCCAGCATGCCTGGGATGTGAAAAGTAATAAAGGCAATTTCAAAAGAAGTTTTCAAATAAATTTTGAGGTGGTTAGTCCCCTGGCCATTACATATATATATATACATATAAATTTCTTCTAAACACCTTAATTTACTCAACCATAATCTTTAGTCTTTCATTCCTCCTCTTAATTCTGAAAACACGCAATTATTTCCTACTTAACAAATGTAAAACTTATTCAAGTACTAATAATATGTATATGATGAAGATATAAATGAAACTATGGTATGAAAAATAAAGTATAGCCATTTAATAGGTATTCTACGGGTAAACTGTGTTGATTGCAGTACTCAGGATAATAAGAATCAACAATTTTTTTTTTCAAGCTCACTGTGATGACAATTTTTGTTCTTGTTGCAGATCTGCACAAAATGATATAAAGAGTTAATAGTACTTTTAATGATATAATATGAATAAACAAAGTCTTTGCATATAATCCAAAATAGCACAGACAGTGAATCATAATTTCAAATATAAAGTAGAAAGATCACCATGTGAGCTGACCAGGGCACATGCAAGAAGTCAAAGAGTGATGTTCATATTTTAAAGCTATCAGTATATGTAATAACTGTCATATACTGAAAATTTTACTCTCGTTTTATTCAAAATAAAATGTATAAGCAAACTATAAAAATTCTACAGTTCAATTTTTCAATTAATTTAGGGGTGTAGTGTTCCCTGAATTAAATATAATAGGATAATATCAAAGCATGCTTTTATAAAACATTATATAATTATTTTTCCTTCTTATTCAAATTTCTAAATATGTTATGCAGTATCATTAGCAACTAGCCATACATTATTTCTTATGCTGCTTAATTATTGTAAAAGTAGATTCAACAGCTGAAAACTAGCATTTAACAGGTAATATTCAACATTTAACAGCATAAAAAAAATCTACTGTACTTTTTTTAGTACTAAATAAAATATATTTGAAGTATAAGATATAAACTTTATGCCTAAAAATATATAGAGAGTACATGTTAAAGAATTAATGTCCTTTAAAATATACATTAGAAAGTATTTAAAAACTTAAATAACAATCATTTAATGAATTTAGCTAATTTTAACTATCAAACAAATGTGTTTGGAAGTTAAGAGCTTAAGTAAAAACTCTTCTGACTGGAAAATAATAAAATTACAATAAAAAAATTACAGGATATATTTGATTGAAAATAGGAACTTTAGGGACTAAATGCTAAAAATAAGAGAAAATATGGGACAAGGGAAAAACAGGGCTTCTTAGGGACCACTGCTAAAAGCACTGGTAGAAAGTTTTGGGACTCTGGCCAGATTTTCCCCTTTTCATTCAGCTAGTAAAGTTCAATGAGAGCTGGTTAGGTGGTAGTTGTGATGTCCTTTTCTGAAAAGAGGAATTCTCTCCATTGCAATGAAGGATTTCTGTTCAGTACTGCTAGATTTTCTTTCATCAACTGGTCAAAAATGGATACCCTGTCCTTTTCTACATGGCTACCTATGTAGCAGCGTTCTTTCAGCATGAAATTAGTAGACAAGTTTACAAAGTCCCAATATATCATTATTTAATATTTTTGTTAATTTGTTCCATAATTCTAACTTATTCAGTGCTGTGAAATCGAACATTAATTTAGAGTTTAACATATTTTATTATTTCCAATAAATTCAACTATTGTGGCATACTACCAGCATATTGTTTTGACTGATCACTTGGCTAGAGACATTTTTTTAACATTACACAAATGATAACAGAAGCTACAGAGCTTATTACTCCATGCATATGACTATACACATGTCAGCCTGTGTTCAAATAATCAAACTTTTCGTTGTGAAGAGAATATGTCTGGTTGAAAAATGAAGCCCCAACCCCAAGTTTATCTTAGCAAATGAGTGTAAACAACAATTTACAATGAAATGGGAGGAATACCTTTCAGTCAAATGTTTGTTGAAACTATCAGTAAATATTTTCACTGAGTAGATGATTTTGGTGTATAGCAAAAAGGGGAGAATCCTGCTACAGTTTAGGAACCTATAATTATTTAAAACATTACATGCGGGAACGGGTGATTACCCACTTCACTTGGCATGCCAATTGTTATCTGCGGGAGTGAGTAATCTCCCTTTTGAGCAGAGTGTGTTATTGGTGGGAAAGGGAGATAGATCACCACTATTTTTCACCTAAATTTTGTCCAATTCCCCCGCTATGCGCGTATTACTGCATTCGCCAAGCCCACATATGTGTTAAATTATAGGTTATTTAAATTATAAGTAAAAAAGATTTCTATGTTTGAAAAAAGTACTACAAATTTTCAGAGATGAAACTTTTTTTTGGTTTTATAAATTTATTACAAATATTTACAATGCATATACAATCAACATGATACCAATAATCAAGAATAATCTTCATTCCTTGTCACTAATTCATTTATTAACCATTTTAATCCTTTTCTATGTTCATGTTTTATATCTTTCATGAATTCTGAAATAGAATATATAGTTGAAATTTTTCAAGACACCTAATATAGAAAACAACTTTCAGACACAGAAGTCAAAATTTTGGGAAAAAAGAAGGAAAAAAAGGAGAAAAATTCAAAAAAGAGGAAGTTAAATAACTATTAAAAATTAATGTTCTGATTTATTTAATGCAAAAACAAGTGCCTAAATATGAAATATGGAAGTATCTAAATAACTTTTTATCAATATAAGTAAGTAGTCAAGTTTCCTAGTAAAAAAATATTTAAAATAGATTCAAATCAGATGCTTCTTCAATGTGCCTCATTAAAAAAATAAATTTACCAATACGGTTGAACTTTATTATATTAAATTTTGAGGAACCATATTGTTTGTTGTACTTAAACCTTTAAGAAAAATGCTAGATCTCAGAAAATTATAACTTGTATAAGATTTACATAAGGTTACATATTATCTTCTATAAGATTTATAAAAATATTATCTTTAATGATTTTAATTGACCTTAACCAAACAACTGAAAGATTGAATATCAGAATGACCAAAAATGTAGACAAATGCAAAGCTAGTTTTGTCTTCTAGTTATTGCTTACTACTTTAATACTGAGTTAATTTATAATCTTCTATAAATATTATCTTTAATGATTTTAATTGACCTTAACCAAACAACTGAAAGATTGAATATCAGAATGACCAAAAATGTAGACAAATGCAAAGCTAGTTTTGTCTTCTAGTTATTGCTTACTATTTTAATACTGAGTTAATTTATAATCTTCTATATCAAGCTAGTTTAAGGAATTTCTTTGTCCAATACAACAAAAAACATTTTCTTTCCTTGAGTGTCTGGACAAGATGTTATTAATTTCATGCACTTTGTTTTTAAATCTAGAAACATATTTAAATCTGTTTTTAGAACTGCAAAAAAGTTTTATACAAAATGAAGAAAAAATACTTAATAAATGAATGAAAGAAAGGATTCTTCTACCTCATTCCTAAGATTCACTATAAATGTATAAAATGGAGAATTGCCACTTATGGGTAAATTAGAATTGTAAACAAAAGGAAAATCATGAAATCAAAATTTTTATTTGTTATAAGCTGGTTTGTTAAAATACGGATTTCAACAGTACATCAATAATTTAAAAGCTGTTTCAAATAGCAAAGCTTTAAAATGCACTTCCAAACAGAACTTGAAAACTTTGTAACCGCAAAATTTGTTATTAACTAGTTTGTAAAATTCTATTAATTTTTCTTACATTGATTTATAATAAATATTTAAAAAATACAATATAGTCTAATTTTTTTAAATGGACAATTTCAAAAATTTTTTAATAAAAGTAGCAGATCCAGAAGTTAAATATTAGAGGAAAAAGGAGGAAATATGGAAAATAAAGAACAATTTAAAAATATTTATTTAAGTATACATAATGCAAAAACAAGTACCTAAATATGAAATATACCAGATGCTAAATAATTTTTACTAATATAAACAATTACTAGAGTCTCCCAATCAAAAAATGTTCAAAACAGATTCAAATCAGAAATTTCTCAAATATCCTAATTTTAAAAAAAATCTAATAATATAAATGCGCATATTAGATACTAAATTTTTAGAAGGCATTCCTACAAACAAATTTTTAATTTTGTGACACTAGAATTTCTTAAATAGCAGTAAAATCTATACCTTAATAGTTTGTAAAGATACAATAATTAGCATTTGATTTAATTTTAATCAATGTCTAAAAACTCATGATTTAAATAACATATACTCTATATAAGGCTATTTTTTAAGTGAACAATTAAAAAAAATTTTTTTTAACAGTAAGATTTCAGGACGATGATCGAACTCGACGGGTTTTCTTCCGGTATCTGAGACAGTGGGTTCGAATTGTACTTTAGACTAACAGATTTGTAACCATTTAGTTTGGGCTGAGAGCGCTAGAGTTTACTTTTATGTTACCCGACAGCTAAAGTCATCGGAGTTTACTACTTAATTACTACGATTCTGAACGGCTGCGAACAAAGCAGCGGGATTCGAACCCGTGGCAGCATCCTGCGGATTCAGCTGGCGGGCTGATTTTTATCGGGATTGCCGTTAAAAGTTACGATTTTTCATTAATAAATTTTTTCATCAACTTCAATACAGATGCAAACTAAACAAAAAAAGGTGCGGATTTTTCAACAACAATTAACTTCCGTAAGTTATTTGCAACAGTGTTATTTTCTCACAGATACTAATCATAGCACAAAAATTCAGTCAATAAGATGAAGTATTGTTAGAAATAACTATAAGAGGGATTGAAATCTTAATACTATTACCGCGATATTAAAAAAATATTGATATATCAAACACTCCGCTGTTACATAACTCCGTAAACGTTGAGAAAGAAAAAACAAATAAAAGGAGTTAATGGCCCAAAGAAAAAAGGAATAAAAGGAGGGAATATGCGAAAAAAAGGAGAAATGCAGTAAAATAAGGAAAAAACGAGAGATTTTTTAAAAAAAGGAAAAAGAGGAAAAAAAGGAGCGCTGCGGTGTCTGAACTTTTAACATATATTCAGTACTTTACATAAAATACAGATTCTTTTACAGAAAAATAATTCAGCACTGAATATTATTTTATAAATAAAACCATATAATTTGAACATTATACCTTCTTTGGTAAACTCAAATTTTCCTTTTAATTTAGGATAGTAGTCCAAGTTCTCCCTGTATTTCATACCTTTGCGCAATTTTTCCCTATAAAACAAATTTTTAAAAAGTTAATATACTTCAAATAATCTCTACATTATAAAAATCATATTCTGAAAAACCTAGATGTCAAGTTTTTATAAAGAATACACATGCTTTTAAGCTAAAAGCAAAAGCTTCAAAAAATCTTAATTCAAAAATGAAATTGAAATTTGAATCAATACATTCTTTTCTGTACCTACAAATTATACAATTTTTATACAGGGTTACTATAAAATATTCTTTAATTTTCAAAATGCTATATATTTAAAACTATAATAAATATGAATGATAAATGAAAATATCTGCAATTTCACCAAGTGTGCATTGTGTGCATCTTGTGGCAGTTGAAAGAGAGTTCAATAAAAGGTAAGTGAATGTGTTTTGTAGTCTCACACACAAAAGTATATGAGTCATTTTTTTCTGTAAAAAGTTGACTGGTGCAAGTTACCTTGAATGTTATATTTATTTGTTACCTATTCTAATAATTCAGTCTTTCAAGAAAATGAAGCATTTTAGTGAGGGTGACCATTCTCTATTCCCTTACTTCAAATCACCTCATAAAATGCTGCATTTAGACAGATCATTCGTATGTATTATCATTGCCAAAATAACTGTGAGAGATCAAGGAATGCATCATTGCATTGAGGATTATTGGCAGGGTGGTGCTACAAGATAACAGAATAAGTTCAACTAATGCATGGGTGTTGTGGCCAAGCAACCTTTCCCAAAGTCCTCCTTGGCTTTCCAAGCTTTTCTCCAAACTAAAGTGAAGAGAGAAAAACCTGAACATAAACAGAACTGAGATTTTAGAATGCCATGAACAATAGCTATCATGGAATCCTAACTAAGAATCATTTCTGGTTTTAAAAACCAAGTAAATAATTAATGTTTTTTCATGAGTGCAAGTTAATAGAATAAATATGTTTTTGTAGATAATGCTCTCTATCATTACTGGAAATATACTTTATTTTAGATACAGACACCCAGAAGAAGTGGAAGAAACGTAAGTTCTATATCTTTCCTAACCTTAAGATCCGCTAATAGAACACTGGGTGTGATACTTTTGATAGAATTTTGAAAAAGAATTAATCTTTGGTAGTAGCTCTGTATAATATTTTTGATTGAATAATTATATTCTATTTTTTCTAATAATTAAAGATATGAAAAACAAAAGGCTAGATTTAATCTTAAAAATAATACAAATAAACTAGAATTATATTGGGATAGATCAATATAATTTTTTTTAATTATTCTGTCTTCAAAGAAAAATGTAGAAAATATTTTAAAAAGATAATTTTGTACTTTATTAAACTGCAGCTAATAGATGCTGAAATACAATACTTTTTCATTTATTAATAAAACAAAATATTTAATCTGTTATTCAAAATACAAATAACAAAATTTATAGAAACATAATTACAATTCTTTTTCTTTTACTTTTACTTCATCTTTTTTTAGTCTGCTTGCATATGAAGTTGATGGATGTTCACCTGTTAATTAAAGAACTAGCATTAATTATCCAAGTAAAAAGGTATTTTACAGTTGTTTGAAACCCAACATATTTTTTAATATAATATAATATTCAAACCAATATTCTTTGACATTACTAATATTGATAATACTAATTGTCTGTTTAAGATATATTATGACCTTAGCAGATACTGTATTAATAATCTTATATTTTATGAAGTGATAGTCTAATCCATTGTTTTTGTAAGTTTTCTAATAGCAGAAGCTTCATAACAATTTTTCCATGTTCATGAAATTTTCTGCAGTTTTTGAGTCATAGGCTTCGTTTTCTCCCTAATTTTAATGTGATAGTGAATTACACAATTATTTAGATAGTTTAATCTTATTAAATTAAACAAAAAATATTAAAATAATACAAAAATATTAATATAAATAATAAAAAGTAGAATGCTGTTGTTCTTCAACTTTCTGATTATCCTAAAATTGTATTATTATGTTCAATAACTGAGTATCTAGTGTGTCTTTTTGTTGTTGTTGTTGTTGTTATCAGGACTCTTTTTAAAAATCCAGCTTTATACAAATAGTTACAAAGAGTAATAGAATATGAATAGCATGTTTAGCTCAATTTAAATGCTCATCAAGTACTAGAAAACAGGTGATGAAACTATTGGGAACATTTTAATTAATCTTATTATAATGTGATAAAAGATCTATTTTTAATAAAGAAAATCTATGGCTGAGATATCAGATTTTCTCCCTAAACTCCTAAATCTTTTGGCAGAACCTGAAGAGTTCTACAGAACAGGCTTTAAAACACTTTACTCTAAACAATTAAAATAGCAATCTATGGGAATGTTTTTATTACTTCTTTATATCTTACTTTCCAATCAATTTTTGTAATGATAAAAAATTAATCTATCTCTGAGGTCACAACTTATTGAATAGTACTTTTTCTCTCCTTATAAAAATTAATTATGAAGGATTACATACTACTATGTAGCTAGTTGATACAGTAAAAAGTAAACATACATTCACCCAAATAATATTGTATCTTTCTTGATGCTCCACATGGATAGACCCTCATGCAAGTTGATAAGACTAAAATTTGACTTATCAGATGACAAATATTTAAATTATATTTCATGCATTCAACTTCATAAAGCTAGAACACAGTTTGGTGATGTAATGAATTGTTAATATATTACTTAACCTTTGCTTTTTACTGAAGAATACTTATGGTAATATTAGTAGCTTCTTACTTAATTCTTTTCAATATTATTATCAGTTTTGAAAATCATGGCACAATAAATATTTTCTGTTAGTAACCTGCTATTTAACAAGTGAGACTACCATCCACAACAGGATTTTTGACTTTGCATTCAGTTGATTACTTGATATCAATATTGATGATTTCATCTAGAATTTTTTACTATTTGTCAGCTAATTTCACCAGAAATTAGTGTAAATAGATTTTAAATAGCTTTTTAAAAATTAATAAAAGATTTTTTAATGCAAATAAACAGAAATGAGGGCCAGTATGTCTTATACTGTTCTTTAAGGTTAAAGTTTTTATATATAAGTATTATTTAAAATCTATACAAATAGATATTTAAAAAAATAAAAATTTTGATTATTAATACTATATAACCCAAATCAAACAGAAAATTGTTGTTATTAAAAACTTCACATATTTGTATTTTATTATGCAGATATAGTTTCTTGATCTATAGCTAATTTAGATATTTTATGATAGAATTTATGTTATCAAACACAAGCTTAATCTCCTCCCTCCCACAAAATAATTTTATTCTAAAAATAGTGCAAATTAGTTTATATATATATATATATATATATATATATATATATATATATATATATATATATATATATATATATAAGGTGTTAAAAAATATTTGATAACATTTAAGGAATCATATCTACAAAATTATAAATATTAAAATTATTATGAAAAAATTACATTCATAGAATAAAAGGATGAAACATGTTATTAATTACAATAATTTTCACTAATATAAAATAAAACCAAATTAGTATTATTGAGTTTTTTTAACAAGTTATGCCACATTTATGGTTTTACAAGAGTGTACATACTAAAAAGTCATGAAAATAAGTATGTACATACCTGGAAGCTTGGATTTCCTCTTTGATCCTCTTTTGGCTTTACTGAAAACACCTTCAAGCCAACTGCTACTCAATATATTTGTTAAATGATTTTTCTATAACATATAAAAAAGATCAATGACACAATTAAATAATGGAACATTTTACAGTTGATGGTAAACAAAAAAGTTGTTTGTTCAACAACTCTGCTACTTTTCAGCTAAATAAACAAAGTACAGGGTATCCGCCAAAATAAAATTTTTCAAATCCATGACTTTCCCTGATTTTAGCAGATCATTTTCCATGACTTTAAAAATATTTTGTTAAAGTATATATGTATAAAAATTCTGGTGTACATGCAAATAAAATGTATGTTTTTAGAGAAATTACAAGAATTTATGATAAAAAATACTTTATAAATGTTTATAAACTCATATATATATATATATATATATATATATATATATATATATATATATATATATATATATATATATATATATATATATATATATATATATATATATATATAAATTGTATCTACATACCTAAGTTTAATCATATAGCAATTTTCTGAATGCAATAAAAAAATTTCTAATTTGAATTTAGGATAGTTATGTATTATTGAGGTGACTATGAATAATAGCCAAACACGATAACCCTATAAAGCAAAAATAATAAAATTAATTATAATAAAATTTGTATTAATTCTAAAATTTATTACTACCCCCCCCCCAAAAAAAAAAAAAAAGTATCCTGCTTTTCTGTTTCCATATTTAAAATTCAAATATAATTTCTTTCTGAAAAGTATATGTAAATAATAGCTTTCCTTACGCGGGTTTGCGCGGGTATACACTTAATAACGTTTACTTGTATATTATGTAAACTTATATTTTATACCAGGCGATCCCCCTCTTCACCCATGTTGATGTTTGTATTGATTTGTGTTCCTTACATTTTAAGAAAGAATCTGATGGATATATGCAGTGGCATCTAATAATTAAATGTAGCGTTTAAAAATTAAAGTAACAGATTCCGATCTCCGATATTCCATACGCGACACTATGGAATCGCTATGGACGCTATGGAATTCCATCGCGTGGAGGCGACGCCGGTCTGATAAGAGTGAAATCGCTGCGTTACGTACACGAGAAGGGTTAATGTTTCTGGTGCTTTCTAAACAGTGTTTCTTCAAGCATAACAAAAGATAAAAACATACATACGCATATTACATATTAATATTGTTTGAGAAAAAAATTAACCCCCCCCCAAAAAAAAACCCGGATTTTATACACCCCAAAAATATTGTTTTTTAATGAAACTTCCCTAAACTGAGATTTTAATAGAAAGACCCGGGTGTTTTTTTTTTCTTCAACCTTTATTAGACTTTCGGAAACGAATGTGGAGGAGGGGTATAGAAGACCAAATATATGGGTGAGAGATAAGCCTATCCTGGTCTTGCCTCATTAACACAAGAGGGAAAAAAACATGACTGATCGAATATTACTGCTAAAATAGAAATATTTGTCCCTTCTGGTGCAGTGTACTCTGCGATAATATATGTTTTTCTACGCTCGTATCTTCAACGGTTTCACTTATCACAACAAAATTACACACGATCACCGACTCGGTCAAGGACGATATCATCCCCATTCCCATACTGCGTACTTTTTTTTTTCTTCTCAACAGTCAGTGAATCACACGTAACGAGATACTACCCATCGGAACACTAACACCCCCTGGTCAGCAACTGTGTCACCACGCAGTAATATGTCACGTGTCTCAGTGTACAAAAAATAAGTGAATGGGAGTCCAGCACTATGGACAAAAGGGAGAAGTATTCAGCCGCTTCCGTTCAGAAAGGAAATTCGCTTGAGGCATTTCTTGATTTTTTTTAATTGGTAGCTCAGCAGATTCATGACTTTCCATGACAAAATTAATCCATTTTCTAAATCCATGATTTTCCATAACTTTCCCTGACTTTCCAGGTGCGCGGAAACCGTAAAAGTACCACAGTCAAGTTATTCTACAACAGATGAACTGTATGTGTACTTTGATACCATTTGTTAATACACCCTTGGGTGCTGTAAGATGTCCCTAGAAATGCTGTAAGTGATGTTAACCCTCTGAGTATAACATAATGAGAAAGAAACTGCCTAGGAAAAATGTGCTAGTGGGCTACTATCTCTGTCCCATAAGTTCTTTTGTGAATTTTTTCTCTCCTTCCCTTTATTCTGGGACTTGGCTAGGTAGTCCAATAAGGGTAATACAGCTACCTTATTGTCCATGTGTAGTCAATCTTACTTCCTGTTAGTTTACTGATGGCTTGTCTAACACCCCCTAGAGAGACTTTTAGGTTATTAGTACAAGATATTTTCTGTGGAGCTCTGGACTATTTGAGGTATCTATCAGCTCTTGAAAAATACTTGGACAATTTTGACTCATCACTTCATATATATACTTTTAGGCTAAATTAGCACAAAAATTTTCCTCTTATTATCAGCCAAAGGGGTTAAATTGGGTCTTCCCTTCATTGTAATCTTTATAACTTTATAAATGATATTGGTTCTTGTGATCATATTTGATGTATTTGTTTTTTCTCTTGTTATCTTGAATTTTCTGATTGACAGCTTACAGTTTTAATATTTATTCCTTTTGTAGGATAAATTAATGCAGGAAGTCATCTTGTATTATAGTATGGTGCATTTTCTTTCTACATTTTTAATTATTTACTTTATGGTTATAATGAAACTCTTTTTTTTTCTATCTTGTTTCTTAAAGCAAGAAACATTCAATTTTCATAAGTATGCATTTATCTAAAATTTATCCTTTTTAATGATAAATTTTCAACATGGAAGGCAGGCTCATTTTGCATTTTTGTGCAGAATAGCAAAGCTGCTAGAGTTGTTCTGATAAGTAAATCTTTACTCACTCTTACTTTATGCTGGATAATAACCTATCATAATGAGCAACACATTTTATTATGGGTTTGAATCCTGTTTTTGGCATGGATGTTTGAAAAAGTTCAAAATAAAGCTTTACATAGTAGATCCTGGTCAGTTAGCCCTTGTGTAGCAAAGTGTACTCTGTAGTACTTCTGTATTGACCAGTTTATTAATAAAAAGGTGTTTTACCTTTTTCAGTTATAAAATATTTACAAATTAATTAAGATTTTAAATGCTTTTATTAACCAAATGAAAAAGAAATTGCCTTCTTAATACACTTCATTTTATATTATGGTAGAAAAGAAATCTGGTCACTCTGGGCAAAACATTCTTCAGCAACCCTTTACTTATGATTATAAACTAGTTTTCTAAGGCACCTATCATTGACTAGGTTTTTCAATTTTTTCCAGTATTCATAACTCTTATTAGCAATCATTCTGCATAGAAATGACTACAGCACTCTTACCTACAGCAAATCCAGATTTCCTGTAGGTCAGAGTACTTAAAGTGAATGTTAAATCTGGTTTAGAGCACTACTATCTGTTATTTTGCTATGTTATCCACTAATCTTAAAAGTTTCAAACCTTTTTAATAATTTTATCTATTCAGATTATTTCATTTATTTTTACAAAGTTTGTTGGAATTGAGATTACTGAGCTTGCAGATAAGGCAGATACATCTACTACTAAGTGTCTTCACTTGCAAAAAAATCATGCAAAAATTATGTGGCAGGTCTTGTATATAGTAAATGGCAAGAAGCATAGATCCAGATTAATAATAAACCCCTTATTTTGTTTCTTCCTGCTCACCCATTAAGAATACATGACATTATTCTTTTCAGTCTTTCCATTAGACACATTTACTTTACCATCATTTACTTCTGGATGAGTGTGTGTCCATTTACAATCATTACAAAGCTACAATAATAGTAAAACATATTCTTGTAGAGAGTCCAGTCTATGCTAATCAGCATATGTATCATCTTTTGGGCAATTAGTTTCTGTATTAAAATGTTTCAACTTTGGTTTTTACTCTCCATTTGAAGGTTAACTACTTTATTTCATCTTATATTATGCTTCATTCTCTATTAATTACTAAAATATTTTCATTTGTATTATATCTTGTAGTTCAGTTTTTCATCTTTGATTTTATCTTAGTCAGCTCATTTTATCATTTGTATAAAGCATTACCTTATGTTTCACACAATGTCTCTTTAGGATTCAGTGCAATAAAGCATTATAAAACCGACCAATAATATATATATTACCTCATCAAAGTCATCTTCCTCCGGATCAAGGTTAGTGAATATCTCATAACCACCTGTTGAAGTCAAGGCTTGGCCTGATGTAGACTTAAAGTAAAAAGGAAAAATAAACTGTGAATAAACTAAGATATAAGATAAGAAATTAAAATGTTTGTTAATAAGCATATAAAATTTATAGTTGGTATTTCAGACCTATTTTTATAAAATACATAGTGGCAGTCCTATTATTAAACTGCTAAAAAGTGAAAAATAATTATTAAACTCTGTTACTGAAGTAAAAAATTTGGGAAAAAAGGAGGAAATGCAAAAAAGAGGGGAAAAAAAGTTAAATAACTATTAAAATTGAATATTTTGATTTACTTAATGAAAAATTACCTAAATATGAAATATGCAAGAATATAAATAACTTTTTAATGATATAAACAAGTACCGAAGTTTCCTAGTAAAAAATATTTAAAACATTCAAATCAGATGACTCTTTAATGTGCCTAATTAAAAAATAATAAATAAATTCCTTAACCCATTAGCGCCCTGTGATCTATTTTTAGATTGCTAAACATAGCATGGGAAATTCGCTTTTAGATGACTTTCAACCCACCCCACACATTCCACACTACACATGGGACAAGACAAGGCATGCACCTGTTTACCAACAGGTGGTTTTTTTTTTTTTGTTTTGTTTGGTCATTGATCTAAAGCAATAAGAGAAATTTGAATCGCCATTTCGTTCCGTAGTTATTCGACGTTTCTTAACATAAACCCTGAAAACAGCAAAGCGATGCCAGTAAGTTAAACTTTCTTTGGTATTTTAATATCTTCATAGATGTAGCTATTAGAATATAAAGCTATGATATCTTAAAATAAATATAAATATTGCTGATCTAGAAATAGATCACTAGGCGTTTTTCCCTACCTATCTGGTAATATTGTGTTTTTTCACCTTAGATGAAAATATGAGTCGAAAAGTATTTAATAACATTCAGGATGCAGTTGATTATCTGTTTTCAGAACAAATTGAAGAGGATATTATTACCGTACCACCTGATGTAGATGAATTGACAGATGAAAAGGAAATAGATGATGATAATTTACACTCTCCATTTGTAAATGATATTGTTGGTAAAATAGAAGTAATATCAAAAGATGAGTGTGATCAAATAGATTTACCTTCAACGTCTGAGAGAAAACCTAAAAAATTAAAAACAGAAAAGCCAAAAATTGTTTGGGAAAAGAAAAAACCGAATTATACCAAATGGTCGGAATCAGGGGAAAGTTATAAGGATAATATTTTGGCAATGAAAAATGATCTTGCAAATGCATCTCCAGTTGATTGTTTTGAAAAACTTTTTTCTGATGAAGTGTATAACGTAATTGTGGATGAGACTATTCGCTATACTAAAGATGTTAAAAATGATAGTCTTCAAAGGAGTTTGATATAATGCAATGTAACACTTATGATTTTCGATTCGACTAAAAAATAAAATCACGATAGTTAGATGGAAAGACAATAAGAGCGTGGCTGTTGCTACACACTTTGATAGTGTTGAGTGCACATCAAAAGTTCAAAGATGGTCTTCTGAGAAAAAAGAAAAAGTATCAATTCCACAACCAAATTTAATAAATAATTATAACAAACATATGGGAGACCATCATGGCTGGTTTCTAGAGAAACACGGAATAGCAATAAGAGGTAAAAAATGGTGCTATTGTCTATTCACTCGAATAATTGATAGTGCTGTAGTGAATGCAAGTATTCTGCCCAAAAATGCTCATAAAGGTGATTTTATGTCCATAAAAGATTTTGGAAGAGCTGTAAAATATCTAAAATTGGGAATCAGAAAAAAGGTTTTGAAAGATCGACCTTACAGTTTTCCTTCATCATTAACAGCTAATGTCAGTGATGATGTTCGCTTTGATAGAATGGATTACAATATGGGACAAAGAAAGGGACGCTGTCGACTATTAGGGTGCCAAGGAAGGTCCCTAACATATTTTGTGAAGTGCGATGCCATTTTATGCAAGAAATGTTTCATCAAATTACAAACTAAACTGTAGAAACATTAAAATTTTGTATTTTAAAATAACTGAACTTTACTAAGTACATTCTGTAATATTGTGAAATTCTGGATAAATAAACGTTTTTTAAAAGAAAACACATTAGTTTTTATCTATTTGGTTCGTTTTTACCACATTATTGAAGTACTATTGATTGTTGTGTATTTGCTAAAATATATCCCCCAAACGCCCAGTGATCTATTTTTAGATCAGCATATTTTTTAAAAACTATGGTGCGCATTGATAAAATTCGATAATAATATTCATGTTAATAGTAAAAGACACCCAATTTATGAATTATATGTCATTATGTCGAAAAAAAATAATTTGGGCGCTAATGGGTTAATATAGTTGAACTTTATTACATTATGCTTTGAGGAATCATTTTGTTTGCTTGTTGTACCTGAACCTTTAAAAAAAATACTAGATATCACAAAATTATAAATTTGCATAAGATTTACATAAGATTACATATTATAAGATTTATAAAACTATTACCTGTAATTATTCTAATTGACATAATCCAAACAACTGAACAATTGCCTATTAGAATGACCAAAAATGAAGACAAGTGGAAAAATAATTTTGTCTTTAGTTGTTGCTTACTATTTTAATACGGAACTAATCTGTAATCTTCTACTGACTTATGCCAGTATCAAGATAGTTTAAGGAATTTGTCCAATACAACAAAAAACATTTTTTTTCCTTCATTGTGTGGAAAAGATTTTACTAATTTCATGCACTTTGTTTTTAAATTTAGAAAATATTTATTTAAATCTGTTTTTTTAACTGCAGAAAACTTTTATAAAAAATGAAGAACAAAAAAACTTTGTGAATGACTGAAAAAAAAAAAAAGATTGTTCTATCACATTTCAAAGATTCACTATAAATGTATAAAGCAGAGATTCACTTTTAAAGGATAAATTAGCATTATAAACAATAACAAAATCATGAGATAAAATTTTCATTTGTTATAAGCTGGTTTGTTAGAATAGAGATTTCAACAGTATACCAATAATTTAAAGTATAATTTGAATTCACTGGCTCAGATATTGAAAGTGTGTGTGTGTGCTATTCAATCACTGCCCTGAAATTTTACTATTTAAAAATTTTTTCATTAATTGTCCACTTAAAAAAATATCCTAATACAGTGTATATGTTATTTGAATAATGAGTTTTTAGACACTGATTAAAATGAAATCTAATGAAAACTATTGTAACTTTACAAATTATTAAGGTAGAGATTTTACTGCTATTTAAGTTTTACAGTCACAAAATTTAAAATTTGTTTATGAATGTCTTCTAAAATCGATATCTGAAATGTGCATTTAAATTATTAGATTTGAGAAATTTCTTGATTTTAATCTATTTTGAACATTTTTTTATTACGGGACTCGAGTAATTGTTTATATTAGTAAAAATTATTTAGTTTCTGGTATATTTCATATTTAGGTACTTGTTTTTACATTATGGAAATTAAATAAATATTTTTAAATTGTTCTTTACTTTCTTTTTTTTCCTCAAATATTTGCTTCTGTGTCTGCTACTTTTTTTCCCAAAATTTTTTTTAAATTGTCCATTTAAAAAGAAATTAGACTTTTACTGTATGTATGTTATTTAAATCCTGATTTTTTAAACATTAATTATAATTAAATGTAAGAAATATTAACAGAACTTTACAAACTAGTTAATAACAAATTCTGCTGTCACAAAGTTTTCAGGTTCTGTTTAGAAGTGCATTTTAAAGCTTTGCTATTTTAAATGGACAATTTAAAAAAAATTTAAATACTAAAATTTCAGGTCAGTTGAATAGGAAGCGCTTTCTTTTGATATCTGAGCCAGTGGGTTTGAATTCTACTTTAGACAAACAGGTTTGTAACCATTTAGTTTGGTCTTAGTGTGCTTAAGCTTTTATGTTACATGACAGCTAAAGACATCAGAATTTACTACTTAAATCTGATTCTGAATGGCTATGAATAAAGCAGAAGGATTCGAACACATGGCAGCATCCTACCAATTCAGCTGTACGATTGATTTTTTTTTCGAGATTGCTGTTAAAAGCTGCGATTTTTCATCAACTTCAGAGCATGTGCAAAACTTTAAAAAAAATCAATATTGGTGCTGATATTTCAATAAAAACCAACTTCCATGCATATCCAAAATTCAGTAAGTTATTTGCAAAAGTGTCATTTATTCACAGATACTGCCCATAACAGAAAAATTCTGTCAATAAGATTAAATACTGTTTGAAACAATTATAGAAGAGATTGAAATCTCAATACCAATACTGCAATATATTGCCCAGCCCTACACTAACCCAGTGGACATACCCTATACACTTCTCTAAATGCAAGTACATTCGAGGGATATCTATAAAGAAAGAAGGCAGGTTGTTAAAACATAATCTACCTTGGCCCTTAAAAAAGTGTGAATTTTTCAGAATGAAAATCAAGATAACAGTTGGTTTCCATTTTAAACATACAATTACAGCTTAACTGTACTATTATAACTAGATATTCACAAGTTCTAGATGTTTTATTTATGGCTTAGATGTTTTATATTCTCTCTCTCTCTCTCTCTCTCTCTCTCTCTCTCTCTCTCTCTCTCTCTATATATATATATATATATATATATATATATATATATATATATATATATATATATATATATATATATATATATATATATATATATATATATATATATATAAAAGAAAGAATTTGAAACTATCTTCATAAAAAATAACCTAATAGTTTCTCTAATTTATCTTAAAAAATTAAACATTTATTATCAGCAATAATCATATATGTCTGTTCAAACAATGAATGAAACTTTCATATTAGAATTAAACTTAAAATTATAATCCAATGGCAGTACTACAATAAAATTATGTTAATTTTACTGTTATAGGATAGTAAAAATGAACCATAACATCCTTTAAAAACTTACTGCTTAAACAGCATCAATTTTTTTAATATATTGCAGATCAACATAGAGATAAAAAGGATTAAAATTTGAAATAATCTGTTTGCTCAATGTCATAAATTCAATTATTGAAAATTTTTAACAATAGAATCCAATTTTGGTTTAGTTATTGTTACTACTGTTACATCTGAAAAATAACTTTTTAAAAATATATTTTTAAGCAGGGAAATGCAAGTAATACATATACATTAATTTTAAAAAAATGTTTTAAGACAAGAAAGTTATTTTTGCCTTTTAATAGTCTATTATTTTAATTATAAAAGAACTCTAAAATGTAAAGACAGTATTCTATGGTTAAAGATAGCACTTAAAAAAATATGAATAATTAAAGTCTGAATAAAAAGTGTCAACAAAATACATTACCGGTTTATCCCTTTCTGAATTTTCAGTTTCATGAACTTTTGTAGCGGAAAAAGACTTTAACTAGAAGGGAAAAAAATTAAAACACACTCTGGATATGATTAAAGAAAAATATTAAAATATGGAAATAAATATCTACTAATGTACATAACAGATTTCTAGTTTATATTTTTGGTCTACAATATAATACACAGTGGCGGACTTCATTAATCAAAAAATATTTATTTAAAGATTTTTCTAAAAAATGTCAGCAAAATAAACATTTTCACTAATCTATTACCATATTGTCAATATCCTTGTCTTCATTGATAAAACCTTTCGATTTGAGTGAATTTGTTAATGTATACATGAACTAAAAAGAAAAGAAAGGAATCAAACATCAAAATAAATTCTGTAATACTGTTAAAGAAATGCTAATAAGACACTAGAATAAAGCATGTGTTTCACTATGTTAAATCTCTATTAACCTAAGTAAAAACAAGTCAGTGGTCTTTTTTTGCACTGCTAAGTTCTAACAAAGACTAATGTTTTTGTTTTTTTAACTGTGCCTTTAAGCTATAAGACAAATCCCAATGCAAAAATCCAGCTTTCAGAGTTTTCCTATTCCTGAATACCACAGATTATCCAAAGAGTAGAACTGAGAGTAGTGTATATAGATTTTATAGATAGAAAAATGGTTTGGGATACTTCAGATTTTTAAACAAACTCAAAAGTAAAACACACAATTTCAGACTGATATGCAAAGTAGGTTTTGTAGTAATCAAAAAGTTGCCTGCTTCATCTATATTTAGATCAATATCTATTGAGTTATAAATATTTTTTTCTGGTCGGAGACCTATTTCAAATATTTAGAAAGCCAAATTGATATTTCCTCAAAAATTATACTTTTTTTCAACCTGTAACCATAGTTTGATAATATGTCAAATTTGGCATCAAAAACCAAATTTTACTTTCCTTCTTTTCTTACTTTCCTTCAGTTTCATTCTTTATTTTTTATATGCATATATAAATATATATGTGCATGTATTCATTTATACACATATCATCTTAGTGATCATTGATCACTAAACACTCCATAGCAATTAACAGTGGTACACCATTTACAGCACAAATATTGTCCCAATGTATATACAGTGGTAACAACACAGCATTCATTTATTATTATCTTTAAATATAACTGTAAGTGAAAATATTATTTTTGTAATACAAATGAAACACACATTAGAATAAACATTTTGAGGACTGAAAATAGCCCTTATAATCTAAACAACTTTTAAATGTTAGTTCAAATTCTAGAAACTTTATCTTATAAACACAACTGAGAGGTAGAAGGTATCTTGGGAAACATAAAAGAATAATTTAATCATAAATTAACAATGAATTGAATGGTATATGCATTTCAAAATGAAACATCTGGACATTATGCAAACAACAGTAAGCAAATATATGTATACAAAGAGTTCTAACAAACAATTATGAAAAGAATTGGTTTTATTATAATTTATTAATTATCCAAAATATTCAAAATTACATTTATAATAAAATGTACATACATATTAGAAAAGATTATTCTTTTCTGTTATCAAACGCATTCGTTGTAATACTTATTTTAGATTGCAATAATTGCTATATGTCGTAAAAATCATGAATCTATATTTTTTACACTGATGTGTAATTCAATAATCACTTTGTATTTTTCATAATGACTATAGATAACTCATAGAAGTTCAAGGTTATGGATACATATAAATATATTTCAGTACATAGACTTAAAATGAGTCCTTTGTTGACTTTGGTTTCAGCAAATTTTTGCAATTTCAACAATGTTTTTCTGGAGTTAAATTTTGAAAAATTCTTTCTTAACCCTTTCCTTCTCGCTCCCGTGAAAATGACGGGGTGAGGTTTCTCCCTTTATTTCTCGCTCCCGTGATATTTCCGGGCTGGGGTGTTCAGTAGTAACGCGTCAATAAGAATAAAATTAATTCATGTCTTTTGCCCGGAAAATACTTTATTTCTGATTTTATACACCAGATGGCAGTACCACTAAATTTTTAAGGTACTGTAGTTTATTTTAAACCAGATGTCAGCACTAATCAAATACGTCTGTTTGTGATATATTATTTGTGATCTTAGCACAGTTACTTAGTTAGGCTCTTTGTGAATACACGTGGTTTGTGCTCAAGATAAAATTTATTTTTCAATAGTGTGTTCAATATGGAGTCAGAAAGTGAATTGGATTCCAACTTTAGTATAAATGGATCTGAGAGCGATTCTGAAATAACTGAATTTTATGAAAGTTCTGTTAGTGAATCTGAGAGCAGTGATGATGGATCTGCATTATTGCCTGGACGAATGTGGATTAAAATTTTATCTACTTCAGTAGATCATGCACCTCCACGTTTTAAGTTTTGGGGATCACCAAAGGTAAATATAAATTTTGATCCAAGTTCTGGTGTCTTACAGTATTTTGAGTATTTTATAAATGACAATTTATTGGATCTCATCATTTCAGAAACAAATAGATATGCTGAACAATGTCAAAATTTTCCAGGTTTCTGCCTATCCAAAAAAAGAAAACCTTGGATACCTGTCACCAAAAAAGAAATTCTTAAATTTATCGGTATTGTTATTTTACAAGGCATTGTAAGAAAGCCAGATACAAAAATGTATTGGAGCAAAAAACATTCAATTTCAACACCATTTTTCCGAAACATAATGCCTTGTAATAGATTTTATGAGATTCACAAGTTTCTGGATTTTGTAGATTATAAAACTTTTGATGCTAACATACATCCAAATCCTAAGCTTTATAAAATCTGGCCAGTGTTAGAGCACTTAAATGAATTGTTTCAAAAAGCAGTAAATCCTGGGCGTGATATTGTAATTGATGAAACCCTTATGCTCTTCAAAGGTCGTTTAGGATGACGACAATATATGCCTAAAAAGAGATCCCGTTTTGGAGTAAAATCTTATTTATTATGTGAATCAAGTTCAAGGTACATATGGTCACAGATTATATACACTGGAAAAGGTACAATTTTTGATCAGAAATATAAAGATCTGCCCCAATCAATTCAAGTCGTGATGTCACTCATCAAGCCACTGCTAAGTATTGTCTGATAACAGATAATTTTTATACCTCGCCAGAATTGGCCGACATACTTTTAAAGTTTCAAACAGACATTTATGGAACAGTAAAACTTAACAGAAAAGAAATGCCTCAAGAACTGGCGAAAAAGAAAATCGCAAAATGTGAAAATGTTGCCTTTCGTCGAGGTAAAGTTCTTGCTATGAAGTGGAAAGATAAGAAAGATGTTACCATGTTATCCACAGTTCACACAAATAACATGGTAGATGTACAGTGTCATAACAAAGTTGTCAAAAAACCTACAATTGTCACTGATTATAACAAGAATATGGGAGCGGTAGATATTGTAGACCAATATCTGGGAGATTATTCAATTGATCGTAAAAGAGAAAAGAAATATTATAAGAAAATATTTTTTCATTTGGTGGATCAAACTATTTTGAACTCTTATCTTATTTATAAAAAACTAGGTGGGAAAAAATCCCATTTGATGTTTCGTTTATCTTTAGTAGATGAACTTATTGAAAGGTATCAGTCAACAGACACCATTCCAAAAAGAGGACGGCCAAGCTTTGAGGATAATCCCAGTCGTTTGATTGAAAGGCATTTTATTAAAAAGATACCTCCAACTGATAAAAAACAGCTACCATCTCGAGAATGCAAAGTTTGCTGCTCCAGAAGAGATGAAAATAATAAGAGATGTAGGAAGGAAACTAGATACTATTGCCCAGATTGTGACATTGGCCTCTGTATTTCATGCTTTGAAATATATCATACAAGAAAAAATTATTAAAAATTAATTATATTAAACGTATGTTTAATAAAATTATTTTTAATATTTAAAACACATTTTTAAATTTTCTCTTATTGCTGGAAAACCAACATTAAGTCATAGTAAACCTAAATGTTGGCTTTTCCTATAAATTTAATTTCTTTTAAATTTCAAGCTAAAAACAAATCAAAAATTAAAAATGGAATTATATATTGTTCATACACATATTTTTATATAATTTTCAGAGATAAAAAAAATAGGCACTTTTATGATCAATTTCATGAAAATTTGCCGATCGTTAAGGGGTTAATGCTACCTTGCATTGTGATAGAAACTTTTATTAGAAATACCAAGTGTCTAGCTTCCTTAGCTATACTTTTATAGATCATTCAGTAATTTAGTTTCTATATTTAAATATTTACAGATTGCAAAAAAAATATTGAAAACATTGTAAATTATTTTATTTTTAGATAAATTGTGACAGAGAAAGTACGTATTTTTCTTGCAGTAAAATAAAAAATTGAATTCCTATGCGCTGTCACTTATCTATGTATCAGCAGGGTTAAAGCCAGTTTTAGGATAATATCACATTTTTAATATAAAAACACTTTGAGGGGTGGGGTTTTGAAATCTTATGTAAACAGGACCCTTTCTTTGATCTTGAAGGTAAAGTGTACAAAATTTCATCAAGATCAGAATAAAAATACAGTTAGTTAATGTAAAATTTGTACAATAGAAATTTTTTTTTCAATTTGAGATTTTAAAAATGAAAGTTATTGATATTTTTTTAAAGTAACAAAGGAAGCTGTTAATAAATATTTGTGCCTGAAAATCTTTAAACTTCATACAGTATTCAAATAATGAAGCACTTATTTAGATAATATGGAAAAAAGGGTCAATATAAAACCTACACACTTTAGAAAATTATATTTTTCTTAAGTGCTTAGGGTATAATCTATCTGTCTCCTAATATGTTTTTTTATATTTTTCAGATTTGAAATCTTAAACTGATCAGAAAAAAAGCATGGTACTCAAGTTTTATTTTTACTGGCTGTATAGATATATGATCTAAAATATCTTATATGATCTAAAAACATACTCTTCATTATTCATAGATACAGCCAGAATTAAAATATCCATTAATATTCCTGATCCCCAATACAGTGTACAGTTGATGCCTCCATTAGTCAAATAAGAGAAAAATAACAAACAAAACTTACAATTATCCATTTTTCATCTTATTTAATAGATAATTCAATTTGTGAATTGTTAATATTTATTTACAGAATGCCTTATAAAACTGCAAAATCAATCTCCATATAAAAAGTATCATGTCAATGTTTCTGATAAAAATATTTCTAATAATATATATTACCCCAGGGTCAATTTCCTCTCCTTCTAGATAAGATTCATGAAGGCTAAGTGATTTTAGAAAAGTTGATGAATGGCTGGATAAATTAAACTAAAGAGAAAAAAATCAATTAATCTTAAAATCTGAATATATAAAGAAATATCAACACATTTAAAATGGATAAAGAATTTACTTGTATTTCTTATAAACTCATGAAAAAAATATAGTTTAGTTATTGATAAGGATTATATTGAATTTTTTTTATAAAATTTTGAATTAAACAAATATTATAATTCATAAAAGAGTAATTTTAAATAAGTATCACAAACTTTAGCTACATTACATGGCATACAGATTTAAATTCAAACACTGAAAGTTTAAAATAAATATTACAGAAAGTTCATTAGATGTAAATTTATTTATAGCTGACAGCAAATAAAAGCCATCAGGGAAAATTACCAAGTCACTAGAATTAGTTTTAAAAAAAAAATGGTCTTAAATGTGTTATGATGTCTTTTTAAAGTATCCTTTAATATAAAGTTTTCAAATTTGCATTCCTAATCTACTCGATAATACACAATTGCTGTTTTCATCAGTCAAATAATGAAAAAGTCATCAAAACTTTAAAAAATCCACTTTTTCATCCTATTTAAAAAATCTAATTGTTAACATTTATTTAAAGATTGTTTTTAGAAATCGTGAATCATTAAAGTATGAATAAAAAGTATGAAGAAAATAAATGCTTTTAATAAAAAAATTTAAAAATATGTACATACAACTGAATCAAAGCTGTGTTCCTCCTCATCTGAGTCAGAATCTGACAGAATAAAAAGTGTTTTTTTCTTATTTGATGAACAGCCTGCTTCAGACTTCTGCTAAAGAGAGAAAATTGAATTCTGCATAGGTAATTAAAAAAATATTAAGATGTGAAGTTAAAATGTACATCTCAGATACAACTAAATTTTAAAGGGTTTACTTAAGTAAATTTTAACATTTCAGCAGATATAAATATTTATGAAATTTTAACAAGATATATCCTTCTTCTGGCTTACACTAGGTGTTCACACATCTTGGCAACAATTTTTATCAATAAGAATTTAATTTTTTTTAATAGCATGCTGCATTTGATAGCCCTTTTGTTGAACAACCCTATTACAAAACTCAGTTATTTAAAATGTGAAGATGATTGTGTTTTACTTCCCCATAACAATCTTATATATTGAGAAGCCACTTTACAAAACTTGTTTTAAAAGCCCAAATGCACAGGAACAAATACCAATATTATTAATTTATAACAATGAAAATCTTTTTCAGTTACAAGAATCCTTACATAATATTGCTTGTTCTGAATTTTTATACTACATTAATTATACTAAGTATTATTTTTCTGTGGTTACTTTTTGCAAAGTACTTTAACTTTTCAAAGAGTCAAATATGAAGAATACACCATTAACCCCTTAAAGCACGAGTTTAGTTTAGAAAAAATTATAAAATATGACATATTTTCTTCACAGAAAAGGGATATATAGGTACAATGTAAGTTATTTTTTACAATTTCAGTTTTGGGGGTGACTAGGGAGCTTGGAAAGAGTAAAAAGTATATAAAGAAATTGTTATACAAACAAAGTGTAAACAATTTTATTACATGCTTAATTTGAATTTCGCCCGTGTCAGACACGGGCAAATGCGTTAAGGGGTTAAAAATACAAATTCTTCAATGTATAATAAACATATCTAAAGAATTTTTAACTTTTTTTTTTTTTTTTTTTTTTTTTTTGTGAGTCAAAATAAAAATATATATACAGCACAATTTATCTACACCATTATATAAGGAAAATGAGTATACAGATAACTTCTATTTTATTGATTCATGCTTACAGAAATATTTTCCTCTAATAATATATATTTTTAATTAGGTACTTAGAAAAAAATATTTATATCAAGAGTGCAGCATTTAATACATAATTCAAAATAACCTGCTACTCCATTTATAGGAAATATCTATTACATTATATTACATTTATTCCTTTCTTTATAAGAATTATTAAACAAGTTAAATGAAAAAAAAAGACTATTTAATATTTTGAGTATGTTTCCTTGAAAAACAATTATCCAATAATTTCTTGATATAACTGATATTTTAAAATAAATGTAATAAGCTTCCTACTTCATTTTTGATAAATAATGATTTAAGCCCATAACCAAGAAAGTTATGATTACAAATCACAATTGAATTAGAAAGATATAGAGTTAGAAATCAATACTAGCATGAATTCAGTGCACTCAGTATTTTATAAAATATTCTTACTCGTATAAAGTTAACTTACTGGATAATTTTTCTGCCAACCAAATTTGACACATTCAACTGTATAGGCATGCAGTAATGTCAATAACATTGTTAAAATGACTATAAACAGTTACAGATCACATTTAGAAACTTCTATTTAGTCAAAAAGAAAACTGAATCAAACAATTCACATATAAATACTTTTCAAAATATATAAATCCTTACCTCAACATACTTTGTATCACTGCTTTTTCTCTTACTACTACCATCACGATACTTTGAGTAAAACAGACAAAGAAAAACAATCAATTAATCTCAGATGTTAAACATAGGTCAAATAAAACCATATATATGATCTAAAGGATATCTGGAGAGAATATATCACTAATACAGAGAATATAAAACAATTAGAATAAAAGAGTATTTATTATCATAGACATAAAATAATACGTCAAAATTTCTTCTCAATATTACAATCATACTCTGAATATATCCTAACCAGATTTAAATCAAAAATAAATAATAATATATGAATCATTACCTCATGATACTTTGGATCACTGTATAGTTTCTTATCCCCACAAGAGATATACTGAAAGAAAAAATATCAATTTCAGGTATGTTAAAAGTTGGCCAAATAAAACCATATGCATAATCTAAAGGGTATCTGTAAAAAATATATCAGTAATATATAGAATATAAAAAATAGTATAAAAGAGTATTCAATATCATAATTAGACAAAAAATAATAAGTCAAAATTCCTCTCAATCTTACAATCACACTCTGATTTTATCTTCAATAGAGTTAAGTTAATAAAGAATATCACAGCATAAAGTAATAAAAAAATTGATTTTCAAAACATATACTCATCACATTTATATAATGTTAATACATATAATAAAATTAGCATTATTTGTATAACATATGTTGACAATATCAGAATGTAAATGAAATGGTAGCTATAATGCAAGAATACAGAATTTGCTAAATTTCTAGAAAGGGAACAGTCAAATATTTAAATAAAAGTCCTGAAAAAAGTCTGAATTAAGGAGAGAGAGCAAAATAATTTAGATAAAAAGAAACCATGTGTCAGCTGTGATTGTAACAGAAGTTACAGAACATATTTATCTGAGAAACCATTTCCCATAAATGTGACAACAAGAAAAAAACATTAAAACCCACTTAATGCAAAGTATAAAGTACAACTATATTAACATCTATAAGCTTGATTTTAATGTCTTGTGTTGAAACAAAGTAAGCACATCCCATTCACTAGATACAATTATTTAAGAGATTATGATACCAGTAGCATGAGTTATGTTATTCATCATCATCATTCTTCTTTGTCCAAATGGAACATAAGGCTTTCAGTCTGCATCCCCATTCCCTGCAGTCTTGGGCGAGTGATCTTGCCCCCCCCCCTGCCTGTCCTATCTCACTCTCTATCATTCTTCTCTACATCATTTGGGATCTTCCATATGATCCCTTGCCCTTCAGCACCCAAGTAAGTTTAATTGTTATGTTATTATTTAGTTAAAAAACAACATTAACACTTCTACTACTAGCATCTATAAAATATAATTAATATCCAGCTAACATCTATAAATTTCGAGAAAGATATAGGGTTCCACCAGAACGTCATATAATTCCAAGGATGTTATGCATCTTAAAAGTTAGAAGTCAACTGAAATAAACTTAATAATTTGACATGTGCAAGAATGCATTGCTGATGAAATCCAAATCATTGTACTGAAATATAATTGTAGAGCTTTAAATGATACATGCAATTATTATTTTTTTTACATTATATTTAAAAAGTAAACTATACAAATAATTACATAGTAGTTAATGAATTATTCAATATGCTATATATGATACTTGTTCAATCTTAAAAGTTAGCTATAACTAATTAACTATAACAAAAATTACATCCATCTTATAATCAGCAATTAAATGTATTTAACACTAGATGGATAAAAGTTTTACTTATGAGACAAGGGTAAACAGTTATAAAATTTATGACTTCCTAAATTCTTACTTTTTGGTTCAATAGATGATGAAAATCAAGGATTTACTTCATTAAAAAACTTTAATTTGCTAATGTAGTTGAAAGTACTGAAATATTTTGCAAAGAAGTTTTTTACATAATTTATTTCTTCATGTTACTTTTATCTTATGATTCTTATGATCTATTCATAAAATAAATAATAATAATAATACCACCAATCAGAAACATCTTATTTAAATCATATAAGCAGAATGATTACCATATCTATCCTCATGTAAGTATACAGTAAAAATACTTATGTTTAACCCTCTGTACTCAAGAACTTTATCGCTTACACAAGTCAGCAACTCAAGATATTTATTAGTGTTCTTGGGCAATGTCTTACTTCTAGATTAAATTAATACATAGAACTTCTATATTTTCACATTTTGTCTATTTTTACAAGCCCAAGGGGATAATTTCTTCAATATAAATCTCTGTACTTTTGTTTAGTATATTTTACAAAACAAGAGGTATGCCTATTTTATTAGAACAAGTATTGCAATAGTATATTCTCTGATGTCTTTTCTAGGCTCCTTTTGTAACCCTTTCTAACTCTGTTAAAACAATATACAGCTTTTCATTCAAACTGATAACTTCAAAAGAAGTTAAGTCAAAGACTGGCAAAGTCACCAGTCAGTTGGTTAACTAAGATTTTCACATACTGTAGTTGACTAAGTGACTGATATTTTTTTTTGTCTGCTTTTTAACTAATGCTTTTGTTCAGACAAGTTTGAATTGATCTTGAAAAGTCAAGCATCGAGAATCAAGACTAAATCTCTACAGACCTCATTAAAATTTCACATCTCCAGCCCAAAATACACATACACACAAGTCACACCTTGATAAAAGAAAGACAATGCAAGAGCTTCCAGTTGACCTTCTAAAGATCCTTTTCTGATTTCATGAGGTGATCATAATTTTTACAAACATGCACTTGTCTACAGTTAGCCAGGTAACAGATAAATATTTTAAACAGAATAGACTTTTATCCCATTGAATTTTGCTGCATTATTGACTTATCTCATTTACATATATGCATATACAACTTACACTTCTTAAGATTGTCAATTTAAATTTTATTTCACAGAAATTTCTGTGAAAGGCTCTTCTAGTTATATAAACTAGAAGACCCTTTATTATGTGAGTGAACTCATACAACTCCAAAATCAATAAAATATGAGATTTAGAAAAATTTGAGCAGTTAATAAAGTCTGTATTAATATTACAAAAATAAATTTCTAAATTCTATTTAACCCTTTGCATATGGCTCTCCCGATTTGAGTGGGTATCAGTTTTATCACTTTTGAGTAGACTACAGGTCATATGATAATAATGGGCAAATAATTTTTTTCCTTCATTTTAATACTGATCCTGCTAATTTCCCTGTATAGGTAAAAAAAAAAACATCATTTAATGCTTATTTTTTTCTATTTTATTACAAAATAAACTTTTTTTAAGACAAAATGTTTAAAAATTACATTAATTCAAAAATAAAAATATTGCACAAATTTTTTAACTTATAAATTGCGCACCATATTATACATTTTTTGAAAACATAAGTTATTAAAATTCTTGTATTATATTAAAACAACTGATGAATATGTAAATTGTAACATATGTAGGTAAAGAAAATATAAAAAGAAAATTGCCCAGTATTTCAGGACCAGTAAGTATAAATACTGAGCCATACACGGAGGGTTAATTTTTTAATTTCTTCAAGTTAACTTTTAACTAATAATGAATTTGGCTAATAATGAAGTCAAAACTACAGAATTTGAAACTGTAATAGACTTTTGTTTAACATAATTTAATAAATGAATAAAATCTTGTAATATACTAAAAAAAATTCAGAAAACTGGTAAGAATTTAGAAAATGAATATCTGTGTTAATTTTTAAAATAAATAGTTGTGTTTAAAACAAATTTGACTGCCCATTTAAAAAGGTCTTTCAACCAAGATTTGCTGAGTAATCATCATAAGGATGTATAAGAGATGTCCTCAAAATATAGAAGACAAAGGGAAAAAAGAGGAATTACCATATTATTAGTTAAAGAAACTAAAACAACAATCTGTTAAAAATTGTATTGTAAAATGAAATATTTTTAACTCATGCTGAGCTCTGATTTAATATCTGATTGTTGATATACAGTAACTATTCTATATATCAACAATCTGAAACTGTATATGCAGTCACTACAAGTACTATTTTTTAAGATAAAAAACGTATATAATAAAACAAACAAAATAGTAATATGTGATTTACAATATCAAATAATTACAAGGCATTTAAAGGGAAATCATTTAGAAATCCCCCTTATATTTCCCTGTAATATATAATTTCTGCCTTAATAAACTCACATTATTTAATATGCATTTTTCTTTCAATTCCTTTATAAAACTAGTTTGAGATATAAATTTATAATAAAGTTATGAAGTTTAATATAAACAAATAAAATCCCAATTGCAGTTAAAGCTTAGAAATATTCTTTTCTGTCTTTGGGGTGTCCAGAATGACTTATGTAAGCATCAGTAGATTAATCAATTTTATTAAAATATTTAGAAAACTATGGCAGCTTTTGCAGTACAGAATTTTATTTATATTTAAATAATGCAGCTTAATATATTAATAAAAAATTGTTTATTAATATTTAGAAGATTCAATTTATCCATGATAGCATTACTTTCCTTGCTATCTTCTTTGATTATTGGCATTTTTTGTTCCAATTGTTTTTTAATCAATTTTGATTTTTTGTCTTGTGCTTTAGCTATTTCATTTTCTGAAAAATTAATGTTTTAATTCTCTATATTCTCATTTAACAGTGAATAAACCTTTTCAAAAGCATGCACAAGAGGATTTTGTTTTAATTTTTGACTGGCAAAATTATTCAATATTTTTCAAACTATATTTGCAGAAAATTTCCTGATTTTATACAAATATTTTTATTTTACAATTTCCTTCATAATTCCTGGCTTTCCTGGTTGCTGAACACCCTGAATTATTAAACAACCTTTTAAAAAAATGAAAAAGAAATTTCTATTAATTTTTTTTAAATTCATGGGTTGGTCTAATGCAATACATGTCCTAAAATTTATGGTTTAAAACAAAATTAACTTCTTACAATAAAAACAGGGTTTTAATGGAATACATTAAAGCAATTAAAAATGTATTTGATGGATGCTAATAACTTAATTTTGCCAATTTAATAAATTCAAGCATTTTTCAGTAATTTCAGAGGATTTGATTAACAAATGCAAATTATTGATATTTTAATTCAGAGGCATCAAAATTAAAGTATTAAAAACTATTAAACATATCAAACTATTAAAATCTACCCTTGAAGATATTTTAATATACATACAAAGAAAATTGTTGCTCTTCTATACAGATATATCACTATAATATATTAGCAATTAAACTGCATCCAGAAGAATATCCCAATTAAAGACCGCAGTTTATCTGCCAAAACATATATATTTCCTTCATAGAAGTATAGATGTTATTGTGGTAACCTCTTAATTTAATATTTTCAAAAATACTTTCATTTATAATTAACACAATATATTCACAAATCAAATTTCTAAATATTATTTTAAAATACATAACTTTCAACAAAATTTTTATCAAGAAAAAATATGATTTAAAATGTATATCATTACCTTAAGTTCAGGTACAGGACAGATAAGAATTTGAGATTTTTCAGTAAGCATGTTTTTATAACAAATATTCAAATTCTTGTTGTATCTACCTGATAAGCCTTCTGCCACTTTAAAGATATACCTAAACATGGAAAACAACTTAATAATGCAAAGAAAATATATTACTGATTTCAAAACAATTATATAATAATATAATATATATATATATATATATATATATATATATATATATATATATATATATATATATATATATATATATATATATATATATATAAAAGCAGGCAATAACTATCACACATCAGAAATAAGATGCTTATCATAACCTCATTCTGATGCTAAAGAAGAAATAAGAGTAAAAACATTTATTTGCTTTTAAATATGATTTTAGAATGTTGCATTGAATAGCAAGAATAAAAAATTAAAAAACTAAATATTATGTAATAAATAATAAATACTGAATTTAAATGTTGATCATATTGAAAATTTTAATTGTTACAGAGCA
Source organism: Pardosa pseudoannulata (assembly GCA_032207245.1). Classification (NCBI taxonomy): domain Eukaryota; kingdom Metazoa; phylum Arthropoda; class Arachnida; order Araneae; family Lycosidae; genus Pardosa; species Pardosa pseudoannulata. The sequence goes on from CM063503.1 coordinate 116,378,647, forward strand.
TTTTCAAAAATCTTTCTGATATATGTATACTGATTATTGAAGTATAGATATATAAACAGTTTTAAAAAATAGATAATTGTTCAAATTTTCCAGTAATTATAAAATAATTATCCAAATAATACACTGTTTAACAATAAATGATCAATTGAGTATTTTTTTTTCTTTCATCAATCACCCCTAACTTCTGACCCTTGTCGAACACTCTCACTCTCTCCTTCTCCCCCTCTCACTCACTCACTCACTCACTCACTGACTCTCTGTGTGTGTGTGCGTATATATATATATATATATATATATATATAACACATATATATTATATATAAATTGCCATTGTACTGCCATTATTTGGAGATTCCATGAGCAAACTATATTGATTATAGTATAGTAGGATAGCAACAATCAATAAAATCATCAATAAAACTCACTGATAAAATAACATTGACATTTTATTTGTATGCTGCATATTGCAATCAGAATTAATTCATATATGAGGATAATATAAGTTTTTACCTGTCTAGATCCTCTCTCTCTCCAATTCTGAAATAAAACAATATAATTGTTAATAAAACATTCACACTAAAAAACAAATATTAGATTATAAATAATTCAAAAAGTAGTCTTCAATGGTAAAATTGAAAGCTTTATATATTTTGAAATCTGATTTCTGCACAGACAAACATAACCTAAATTAATGTTTTTACTTATTATATGTCAAGATATTAAAAAAGTGCCTTAAATCTTTACATATATAAATCCTCTTTATTTCCCCTCCTAACTACTAGTAAAATTACAGTGGAAACTTCATAGGGTAGTAAACAATATTGTAACTTTTATTCAGTTCTAATAAATATCCGAGACAGTAAAATTAAATTATTATTTGTGAATGAAAATGTTATGTCTGCCACACTATTATTTACAAACTTACATTTCATTTTAGTATGAAATTTGAAGAAATATTTTATTTAATAACAAATTCAAACAAAAGGTATGTAGGTATGATATTTTAGGAATTTCTGTATTTTATCCAGATGTAAATTTTATGTAGCAAGCAGCAGTCTTAAGATATTATTAATTAATTCACTAAGCAAATAAACTGGCCATTTTATCACAGGAACACCACATAGATAATCAATATTACTCTGAGAAAGCAGAATAAAAGATAAAAATATTTATTAGCAATTTTAATCCCAAGTCTATTTCAATATGAGAACCATGACAAATATTCAATGTCAGTGAACAGGAAATGTTATGTCAGAAAACATTATAAGGATTAGAGATTAATACTTTCCAAGGTATTTTAACCTAATCATAAATGAATATAAAAAAATACAATTTATAAAAACTTTTTACTTTACTATTTTCATTTTTAATTTTGCTATTATAGAATAATTTGAAAAGATTTTGAATTTTAATTAAAATTGTTTAATTATGACAGCCATAATCTCTGATACAGTTGTATCTGTGATTGAATTCTATATAAAATAACATTTAACAGAGTATTTTGAAATACTCACAAGGTTTTAAGAGGAAAAAATTGAGTTTTAAAATTTTTAAGAAAAATATTTAAAAAACTGATTTTTTTTTAATTTTTAAAAAAGAAAAGAATAAAATAACTTTAAATGAGATACTAATTAAGCTCTAAAACGATGTATTAGCAACTGTAAATTTAATTTCCAGGGTTTCTTGATGCAAATAACAGTAACAAATAACAATATCAGAACTCCAATTTGTTACTTAAATATAAACTTTATTTTTATAAAAAGTATAAAAAAAGAAGATACTTACAAGGATAAAAAGTCATATGGCATATTAGAATCAAAAACATATTCCTCTAATGTTAGGCATGTGTAGAACATACCATCTTTCCAAAATACTGAAAGGAATATTTTTGTGGTTTCTGAAGAACTACGATTATTTCGAATAAGAATATCAGTTGTTAGCTCAAATAATTCAATGAATGTCTGAAAATTACAAAAATATTTCTTAAAAATCATGGTTATAAGCAAAATATAAGTAAGGTATTTCATGGAATATTTTCAGTTATTATAATATTACTCTAATATTTATAAGCTTTAAACAAGTTAGAACTACTTGCATTAGAAATTTTTAGATTTGAGAAGCAAACATATATTTTTTAAATATCTCTTAGAACAAGAAATAATTTTTAAAACTAAACTAATTTATAGAGTAAATAATAGCCAATAAGAATAAGAGCAAGTCATACTCATGACTTAACAAATTTTAACTATATAAAACTGAGGATAAAAAAATGTACTCTTACTGTATTTAGTGTCTGAATATTATCTTTGTCTATTCCTATAAATCGTCGACTCTGTAAAATTAAAATGAATATATCATAACAGACTAATAAAAAAATGCAATCTCTATAAATGAGTATTTTATTCTTACCAAAAACGATTGAAACTCTTCTTCCCAATTTATATAAAAATGCTGTAAAAATAATATATATATTTAAACATGTATGAAATTTCCCATTACTGGGGATAAATATTTATCATTAAAAGTCAAAAAAATGTTAAATAATAATGCATATCATTAATGATAGAAAATAAAGGTTACTTTATTAAAGTCCATTTTTAGAATGAAATGGAAATATATTATCTAAATTAAAATATATTTGTTAACAGAACAAAAAATCTATATAACTGTAAATTTTCTTAACCTTCTCACCAGAGAAAGGGATGCCATATGTTAATAGCTAATAAAAGTAAAATAATATAAAAGTAATTTAAACCAATATAAAATTAATACAAATAATCTTTTTTTTTACTCTTCTAATTTATTGCTTTGAGCAGATGAGTTTTTACAGCAGTAAACATACAAGAACATAAGTCATGCTGTTCCCAATAAGAATAAAAAAATTATATTGTTCTGACTATGAATAGTGTTAAAGTACCTCTTTACAAGTACTTATAGCTTGTGTTTGTCACAGTATGTTCCTGATAGATTCAGTGCCATTAAGCAACAACCAACCATTAAAATATACATTCTATATATGAAATTAAATAAAATTTCAAGAGTCTCTTTCCATGCAGCTTTACAAAATTTGACTGAAAACCACTTGCAACAATTTAACAAATAAATATAAAATAAATAAGATTCATAATATGATCCCCTACGAAATACACAGTCACACACAAAAAAATAAGGAAAACTGATTATGTTTATTCTTAGTTTTAAAACAAATTTATTTAAAAATAGAGAAAACATTTTTTAAAAGAAAGTAAGAGATTAGAAATTAACACCTAGTTTCCAAAACAAAGAGTCATTACATTATAATGTACTCACAATAGGTTCACTGGATTCAAAATCCATGGGCTCAGAATTTGATTCTTGAAATGTTTCTTCAAGAATTTTCAATAATTCCTCTTGACAGGGGTTGGTTTCTGACTGCTGGCTCACTGGTGGTCTTTTAGCCAAGGCACTAAATTTTTAAATATTGTTAATGCTTAAGAAAATCAGATGATACATGTAGATAAGGGATTAAAATAAATACACTTACTTTTTTAATGAAAAACTTCCAAATGGGCTCTGGTAATTTTTTAAATAATTCATAAGTTCTTCAGCAGTTGGATGAGTATCTAGATATAAAGGACCAGAAATAGCAAATAATATTTTGGATTCATATTTTGTTTTAAACTCTTCATGAGAACTTCCATTGTTGTTATTAGTCTCATGAGCAGAATTATTAACTAATTTTATAAGCAACATGGTTGTTGGTTTTAACAAAACAAATTCTGATAATATTGGCTGCGAACATTCATCCTCATGAGCATACTTCTGAATTTGTAGAAAACAGTGATAATCATACATTAAGAACCACTGGAAAAAAAAAAAAAAAAAACAGGTATTTAGTCAAATGCAGAATAACACAATAAATGTTTTTTGGCTTTAATAACTTTTTCAGAAAACTTTAAAAAATTTCAGAGGGCCAAAAATATTTTTTTCTTTTTTTGAAACACTATACTACAGAATATTTGCCTCCAGTACAACTAGCTTTCTAAAATGCAATTAAAAAAAGATTTTTTATTATTATTATTAAACCTGGCCTTAGTGTATCTATCCTAAATTTCAAGAAAAATGTTCATTTTTCTCAATATTTTTCTAATAGAAAAAAACTTCTAAAAGAAATAGCCATAAGTATGTTTTACTATAAAAAGTATATAAAAATGAATTTTAAAAAAGTATATTTTATTATTTAATAATGTTTATTAACTGAAAAAACATAGAATTTTTAAGTAAAGCATTAATACTAGTTGGGCACAAGTTTTGCTAAAAAAATCAAGCAATTGTTCTAAAGATTTATCTGTTTATAAAACTGACCTTCCATTCCTATTCAAGTACTGATAACCAAACAGATCAGCACAAGATCTAACTTTCTTTTACCCTAAAGTCATATGGGCCGAATGGTTAGGGTGCTGACCTACAGTACTGAAGTTTGTAGATTTGAATCCCATTTTTCCATGGATATTTATAGCTATTCAGCTTTAGGTATCGGTTTCATTAGCCCTTGTATTACAAGAAAGTAGACCAAAGTGCTCTAAACCAAACCAAACCCATATATCCTGTATAATTTTACATTAATAAAAAAGTACTAGACAAAAAGCAGAAAATAAATTTTACAGTGTAAAGTTGTCAAAACTCTTGTCAGAAAACTTGTTATAAATCATTAACCTAGTGATTTTTTTTAACTTTTTTTTTTGTTTGTTTATTGAGAATTTTCTTGAGTACATAAATGGATTTAAGTAGATAAAATGGATCATATAAAAAAGGTTAGGTTTCAGAAGGACTATAAAGACTAGAAATTACTTTCTAGTAGTCTGGAAAATAAAGGAAAATTGATGCACAATAAAGTAAGATTCAGCATTGAAATTAGCAGATATATTTTCATAGTTTTTATACGACATTTTAGATAAACTTTTAATTAAAACTTTCATAGACTCACATTTTCACATGCCATAATTTGATCAAATATGCAATCTGGTATTTCTTCTCTATCAATGCTCTCGAACAACTCTGATTCTTCCTAAAAAGAGAATTTTAATTTAGCTTTTTAAAATGAACTTATGAAATATAAACATTTATGAAGTATAATTATAGCAGAAGTAATGCCAAATTTTCCATCACATCAGGTTAGATGAATAAAGTTTTTGAAAAGATTAATATTTCTTGTGTAGAAATTAATGTCATTGAAACTATTTATATAGATATTTTTGATATTTTATTACAAATTATGCACTTAAAAATTCCTACAATTATAATATACTTTGAGGACTAGGGATAAGAAAATGACACAAATTTCCCTCTAAATTTCATATTCTAAATTCTAAGGATATTTTTTAAGTATACTCATAATAAATGCATACTAAAATAGACAATATGATTTCAATTTTCTTTAATGTAATTTTTTTAATACTGTTTAAATTATTTTTAACAATATGAAAGATAGATAAAAGTTAGATGAATAAAAAAAAATATTCAGTATGAAAATTGAGATATTGTTAAAAAATTTAATTTCAAAAGTCTAACTCATAATTAATTTATCTCCAAATGAGAGAAATTGCTTTTCATCTGCTAACCTGTTCAGAGGAACATTGTGTAAAAGCATCTAAACTTCTCCTCTCCCTGAACCACCATAACACATATACAACAAAGTGAGAACCAACATAGGCCAAAAAACTAAATAAGTATTCTACCCGATTATCTAACCTTATTCAGAGTTTTCATCTCTCTCCAAATAAAATGAGACACAAAGAAAAGAACTTTGGCAAAATTAACTAAATCCATGTCAGAGATTATGTAAATGCTGTATGAAATCCACAGGTGTAAAAATTATCTGCTAAAATAACATTTACACAAAAGGCTTAATCCTTACACTAGATCTGTTTTGTAAGGGGAAAAAAAATCTCACTGCAAAATTTTACAGACTTTTATGTTAAAAGGAATTCAAAAACAAGTTTTAGCAAATGATATTTGAGAGAAAGAGGTGGAAAGAGAAAATTAAACCCTTCTATATAAAAATAATAAAAATTTTAAATCTTATAAATAATAAAGACATAAAAGTTCACTAAACACATTTAAAAGGGTTAAAATTTACTCTGAAAAAGGTTAAATATTAGCAGATTATCTTAAAATACCAGAATTAATTACTTCATTAAATAAAGACAAGTATTCAATTTCTTTTGTGGACAAATATGGCAAGTGCTCTTGTTCAATGAAAATGACATCCCTTACAGTTTTAACACTTCACTTAACTGCTGTTGTGTTGTTTCACAGATTCCATGACTTTCATCCCTAAGCATTTCCACTCTTCAAAATCATAAATGACCCTTGTCTTCCTCAGTACTTCCCTTAGTGTCCTCCCAAAGTAGCTTACCAACTTTCAACTGGTTATTTTAAGATTTGTGGTCTAATCAACTGCATCACAGAAGCTGTGATATTATTTGAGTCAAAGAAAACATGCTACATCCTTTGATTCACTTTCAAAGTAAAGAAAAGATTAAAGAGAAATAATTAGTATTTTATTTTTCCAGAAATCCAGAGATGATAAGCATAAATTCCTTGGAGTTCTATGGTTTTTCTGGAGAACAAAATCCTTGGAGTTCTGGGGTTTCTCTGGAGAACAAATAACCCAGTTATACATTAAAATTTCAAACTTCCCTCTCTCCTTGTTTAAAAAATCAATTATCTATTCTTCTGCATTATAAAAAAAAACAATGGGACCTACATTGCTTCTGATTAATTAGTATGCAGTAAATCATATCCTGTATCAAAGCAACATTTAAAATTAATATTAATATTCTTTGGCATAAATATATAGCAGTCATATAATTAAGATTTAAATAGTACACAGTTAAAATAAAAATTAAAATATTTCTAAAAAGCAAAATATGTATACTTACATCAATATTCGCATGATAAAAATACTTCACTCCATATGGGTTCTTGTAATATAAAAATAGCTTTGTTGGGAATACCTTCATAATAAAGTAACTTAAGTCTTCTTGTATAACTAGTTCTTCTAATATGTTAGATTTAATAAAACACTAGAGAGGGGAAAAAAATTAAAAAGTTTATTAAATAAAAAATATTTATATATTAAGAAATACAAATGTGAAAAATTATCAAATTATATCTTTACAGTTTATTATTATTTATCTTATTAAATATATATATTCCATAAATATAGATAGTTTGGTTTCGAGCACTGTATTCTACTGTTTTGCTACATGAGGACTAATGAGACTGAGATCTATAGCTTAACACTAAATCAGAATGGCTACAAAATATTCATGCCATCAGGGATTCGAACCCACAAACTCTGGTACTGAAGAACAAAATTATAGATGGAGTTATACAAATTGATGCACATAAATTAAAAATTTTTTAATGAAAGAAAAGAATTATGACAAAAGCAGTAAAATGCAATAAACTGAAATATAATTTCAAATAACATAAGTAAAAAACATAAAAATATTTACTAATATTTTAGCACTATAAATGAAGCATACACTCATGCAAATACACACTCATACACTTATGGAATAAAAAAGTAATTTTCTTGCAAAAGCTTTAATAAAAAATGATTGTACAATAAAATTATTTGTTTCAGTTTTAAGACACTGAAATCAGATGGGAATTTTTCTTTTTAAATCAGAAAAAGGAAAAACATTTTAATGGTTTTAAAAAAATTACAAAACTCTGAATACACAGTAATGAAATGTTTTTATCAATTTTACTGTTACTTTAGTAATTATTGATGCCTTGAATGGTAGAACTTAAATTATATATCAAAGAAAACTAAAATTGTTTAGATGTGACAAACCTGAATTGTAGATTATTTGAAACACATTTTATACTTGCATTAAAATAATCTGTGCTACAAAAAAATGTTTCATATACAAATATCTAAAAAATTATGAAGTTACCCCATCTCTTATTTTCTTTTTCTTTGAGATTTCTAAATAAACTTCTGCTAACTTTTCACACAGTGAAAATCTGAAATATAAAATTAATGCACAATATATTATAATTTATAAGCACATAGAATAGTCTACCTATCAATTCTGCAACATTTCTATAAACATGAGCACTGTATTACAGCATTATTATTTACATATTTCTGTTAGAAGTGACTGATTTTTATCACTTGATTTTTAAAAAAATTCAAACTATACTAACAATAAAAAAATTATATTTTTTAATATTGTTATAGAATTCATAGAGATATAATACATGCACCTGTATTATCTTTAATTACTTAATGGTGCATTATGGACTGTTACTGTAATTTTAATTAAAAGCTCATGGTTATAAATTGGCAGTACAAATATACATGCACTTGCTATAGTGATACTGAGACTATACACATGTGGTCAAACTATAAATACATTAATCAAGTATCTTTAATTCATCATATTTACAATACTGTAATTCCTATCTTAGTATTCAAGATAATAAATCTGTGATGATGATTGTAAATATATTTTATATGACCTAACTTTATAACTTTATGTTCCTACGTATCATATTGAAGATAGACAAAATAGGTAGTATCATATTGCTTGATGATCAAACAGCTGTTTTTGCCATTTATACATAATGATTAGAACAGTATTTTATTGAAATTGATGCTATTGATGTGATGTTATTCTGTGTCGCATAGACATAAACTCAGATTATGGGAAATTGTGAAAATGTCTAACATGATTTTTTTTTTATCATGTTGACCAACTGTATACATAGGTAATTGGATATTTATTGATGATGGTACAATGATATTATTTACTTAGTTTCATCAGTTAAATATTTAATTCTAAAAATTTATACTTTTGCCCCCCCCCCAAATATATATATATATATATATATATATATATATATATATATATATATATTTGAATGTTATATGATATATTAGCACTGGTAGAAAGGAAAGTTGGATTAAACTGAGACTTTATACTTAAATAAAATAAAAAGAAAATAAAGACTTCTCACTTTAGAAAATATTACTACTGAAAATTATAAAATAATATTCTAAACAAACTAATAATGATACACACTTCCTATACTTTCCTTCAGTGCCTAGATAATGACCAAACACATATGGCATTCTCATTTGGTACCAGTGCAATTAACTATATGCACTGAACTGCTTTTTTTTTTTTTTAATTGTGTCTGACAAACTTTCTAAATAAAGATAATTATTAATGTGTTTCTAAAAGATGCATGGGTAATACAGATACTACAGCCCTACAGCCCTGTCTTAACACAGTTGGAAAAAATATTTTAGTACCAGAATTAATTTGAGTTCCATTGCTAGTATGGATGTTAGTAGCTGTTCAAGCATTGGCTTTTAGCTCTTACATAAAATATAGCATGGGCTCTAAACTATAACAAAAAAATATTTTTAAATATATAAAAGAATCCCTAGTACTAAAATTGGAAGATTTTATTAATTTACTTTTATTTCTTAGTTACTTGGAGTTACCACTAGCTTAATATTAAATAAAAAGTCACAAATATTTTTTGATTGAGATGATACTTTATGTCTGATATACCAATCTATGATGAATCGGAACTTTTGAAAACAAATATATATGTCTCTGTGTGTATAAGCATAGTTTGATTTTAAGTACCATGGTCTACTACACAAGAATAAATCACATTTAAGCCTACTTCCTAAAATATATTTGAATACCATACAAACAGCAAGATTTAAACCACAGTACAAAACACAACATATTACCAAATTTACTACCATAATGTGACAAATGCATAATAAACTTTTTGTAAATTGATATGATTACTGACAATTTTATCACTACTAAAAATATACATACTTATTTTTTGGCAAACTTTCAGAGATATCAGCCGATAAATTCTCCTTTTTCTTCTTTTGTTTAAATGAAACTCTCTCATTTGTATGCTTAGCCATAAACAACAGATTCTAAAAAATGTATATTATACTCTTTAACAAAGTTAGTTAATATTTTATTTAAAAATTGATCATATATCTGAAAAAGCAAACAGGTTTCACTCTTAGTATTATATGCATATATATATAAAATTGTTCTTCACCATAGTTCAAGAAACTTACATATTTTCTTCCTTTTCTCATAATAAAAATTTATTATTGTATGAATTTGGTCAAACAAACTAAGTAGGGGAGACCGGGATAAAATGGACCATCCCCTATTATTTATTTTATTTATTATTTTTAATGTTTAATACTTTGATACATAGATGACAGCACTGCAGTCTTGAAAAAGAATCTATAATTGTGTGTTTAGCTGACAATTTAGCCATTTTATTCTAGAAAGTTGATTTGTGGTAGTCAGAAGTAAATATTTTCATCACAACATATCTTCTCTTCATTTAAGAATTGTGATTTAGAGGATTTAACTTCTCACAATAAAGAGCTAAGATGATTTATTACTATATTTAATGTAGCTACAACAATTTAATATGATTAGTTCTTTTTTTCTGACACTTTTTGTCAGAATTACACATGGGGTAAAATGGACCACCAGAACCTGGGGTAAAATGGACCATGGTCCATTTTCCACGTTGTGCTTTTTTTTTTATTTCTGTAATGCTTTCTAAATTGATTTTCTGTGTGATACTTTAAAAAACATGTAGTATTTAAAGTAACAGATATATGGCAATTCAATGAAAATGTCTTTAGGATATCCAATATCTCTCATCATATGTGACTGATCAACCATCACCAGATTTTGAATTAACAAGTACAGCTGATCGTCAACCAAGCACAGGTAATCAGCAACCAAATACATCACAATCAGTACAAAGTGAAAATCATCAGTTGAAAACAATATCACCTTTTGAATTACGCCCCTTGGCAAAAGCTAGCTTGAGCAAGACAACAAAGAAACGAAAGAAGGGTGCATCAAAAATTCTAACTGATAAGCCAGTGAAAACGATGATTGAAAGGAAGAAGGGAAAAAATTAAAACAGAAAAATGCTGCTTTAGTTAAAGCTAGGAAGAATTTAGAAAAAATGTTAGTCTTAACTAAGCAGAAAAATGATAAAACTGTGAATTTTAAAGCAAATAAAGAAAATTTATATGGATCAGAAAGTTCAAGTGGTTCGGAAAATATGTCTGTTTATAGTGATACACAACACAGTGATAAAGAAAGTAATTCACAGCATGATGCTAATTCTGATAATGAATTAAAAGTTGGCAAGTATGTTTTGGTTAAATTTTTGACAAAAAAGAAAGTGGTTCATTTGGTTGGTTTAATAACAGGAAAAAATGATGAAGATTACGCTCTTGTGAAATTTATAAGGCAAAAACCTAATTAAAATGTGTTCATTTTCCCTGACAATGTTGATGAATCGCTCGGAAATGTTCAAGATATTGTGATGAGTCTCCCTGATCCTACTGCTTCTCAAGAAAATAGCAGACTTTCAGTATTCATTAACTTCAATATTCGCTAATATTATGCTTTATGTGTACAGATTGAAGCTATAGAAAATAAATATAATACATTTTATGCTTTGTACTATTAAATAATGTACTACATTTAAGTTATCTTTAGAAATTTTTTGCGGTCCATTTTACCCCCCGTGCCATGGACCATTTTACCCCGTGGTCGGGGTCAGATGGTCCACTTTGTCACTTGCTATTAAAAAAATTATAATAAAAAAAGTAATTATAATAATTAGTTTTGACTGAGTGTAATATAAAGCCTAATATATAGGCAATGTGCACATATATTTTCAGATTCAAAAAATCATTAGTTTGAGAGCAGATACTCAAAATTCACAAAAGTGGATCATTTTACTCCGGTTTCCCCTATCCTTCAAGATTTTAAAAGTTCTGTCAGTTAACAGTAGTCATGTATTATTTTTACCTATTACTGAGAAATAAATGGATAACAAAGAGAGATATTAGTGTGGTAGATAAGAAGTATAAAAGGGAAGGAAGACATATAACACTACTGTACTTTAAAATAGATTCAGAAAACTTTGTTATAAATAGATGATCTCTTACTCATATGACATATTTCTTCAGGTTATAATTATATAAAATGTCACTCAAGTAGAAATTAAAACTATTGATACTCCCATTAGTTTTATGAATTTGACTATTTAATATTTGCTTTTTTAATTTTCATCACATAATAAAAAATGAACATATAATAAAAAGAGAAAAAATATATTTCTAACATAGAACCAATACAAAGTACAAAACTATTTTTTAAATTACTTTAATAACTGATGAAATAGATATTTTGAGGAGAAAAAAGGAAAAAGATTAAAAAATATTTGTTTATAATATTGATATTATTATTATAAGATTGGGTTAGCAATGAAAAATAAAAAATTATTTAAATATTTTTTGAAAGTTGCATTTAAAATAGAATTTAAAACTTTACTTATGCATATAATAACATACATTAAAAATATACATGCAGCATAAAATAAAAATGAGTATGCACTACAAGAGCATTCAAATAATTCAATTAAACTTAAGGAGTACTTACTTTTGCTTCCTTATAATTTGCATTTTTGTTTGGGACCTATGAAAATTCAAAGCAAGCATTAGAATATATATACATGTATATACACATACTCAGAAGAATTTGTAAGTATGAAATATTTTATACATCACTCTAAGTTAAACTAGTTATCACTCAAGTATAAATTACTCTTCTAATGAAATAAAAGCATTACTTATGCTCTGATTTTTACAATTTTCTAGTAAATGTTGTTGCTTATAGATTCTCTCTTGTAAACAAAACACTGATATAACTTATTGTTTTACCTTAAAACAACATAAAAATTGTTTGGTAAAATATTAAATTAGGACACAGAAACATATACATAGTTTGTTCTTCTCAATGAAAATATTTCACATAAAATCGATTTCAACATTTTATTTTAATACATAAAAGGTTTTGACAATAGGAATGCTAGATGAATGCTGCTTTAGGGGATGTAAGCAGTATTTTTTTTTTTTTTTTTTCAGTTACGGAGAATTAAAAGCAGCTAGGTCTGGTTTATCAATATATTGTCAAATACTTAAAAATCTTCCAAATCTAAGTATCACAATTAACACTATCAAAAATTCTGTTCTGCCGATATACACTCCATTAGGGATACATCCTCTGCACAAAATGTGTTCACCCAGAGATATCCTGAATATTCCCATTAGAATAACATAATCACTGAGATCTTGAAAATAGTTGAAAATGAATGATAATCATGCTCATTTTCAAAAAAATATTTAATGTTTTTCAATAGAGTTCCATTTTTAAATATGTTACAGCTAATATTCCTTTGAAAATAATCTGTAGTTATACATTTGTATTCTTATATGAGAAGCAGTTTAAAAAAACACACATAAATTTGTATTGCTTAACATTTTTTAAATGTCTTGTGTAGGTCACTCATTATACTATTTAATAGAATTTGAAAATGCCTTTTCCATGTCAAACAAAATGATTTTTGTTTAAATTAACAAAAACATTCGATTCAAAATAAATATAAACAGATAAAATACTTGTTAAACTTTCTAGAACAACAATGTAAAATTTTCAGTTTAACCTAACGTTTAAAAATTGCACAAATTTGGAACATTCAATAGGTAGTAATTAGTTTTAAAAAATTCCCCTCTTCTATAAGAAAATAATAATTTGAATCTTATAAAACCATCAAAAAGTATTAATTATGAAATCCTAAACATTTTAAATGCTTAAATCTCCCGGAATAAAAAGTAAAATTTCTTTTTACTTTAACCACCTTTGAATAAGTGACAAAAAAAAGGGGGGGGGGGCTGGTTACTTTCCATGGTGACAGAGGTACATTAAGAGTAAATTACATAACAAAAGATTCTCAAGTGATAGTAACTATTTCGTTAATTGGTTCTTATTTCAGCTTATCAAACTATAACTTTCCAAATTGTAAGATTAATATTTGGCAAGCAAAATACAACATAAATGAAATAAATATTATATTACTAAAGGAAACAAATCAACCTGGCAAAGATAAATATAAGAGAGAAAATTAAACTTTTACTCATATACAAAATATTTCTTTTTGAAATTAAATGAGATTTCACAGGCACTGAAACTGGAAAAAAAATATTTTAGGAAAAGATACTGAGAAACACAATAGCATTCATCCTTATAAATAAAGGTTACTAAAATACGATTTAATAAAAGTAACTTGACATAAGAACATAATTTACTTACTTTTTTAAATGTTAAAGCAGCATTATACGAAAATGGTGGGAGAGGAATTCGCCGTTTTTCTTTTTCATCTACATCCAAATCAGACATGATTTGGTCGATACGATGAAGACTTTTGCTTTAACCGAATAAAATATTACATTCACAACTTGATTCCGACTTTTGATTTAGTCCGCAATAACATAGTAAACAGAGTTGAGATGAAACATTTGGTTTGGTGATCTTAAAAACCATAGAGGAGAGAGACAAGAGTACGTGCACAGAAATAAAGAAGAAAATAACTATCAGCAACATAGACGAGTAACAAGGGATAAAAATAGAGGCGGCGATAACATTTCAAAATGCTACACTCAAACAAAGGGGTGAAAGGATGAAAAAGATTGGCAATAGCAACAAAACGTAATAAAACCCAACGTGTATTTGACAAACAACTACAATAACGAGCAGTGTTTTTTTTAACCAATCACACTATCCACCATCATCCACTTTTCCGCCATCATGTATAGAGAATATGAATGTTTGTAAACAAATCTGAGTGATGACTACAACTTAAATCTTTAAAGAAAAAAACATTGCAAGTAAGACGTTGTTTCCATTGCCTTTTAGCATGAATCATATCTACATTAAAGCTACGCTGAAGATGTAAAAAACTGATATAGCATGAGCATGCAAATAAAGAGATAAGGAAATAATCAGGATACGTCATGGCGGTCGGCAATGTCTATATAAGACAATAGAGTGTGGCACAGCTGTTACATCGGATATTGCTACTACAATGGCAGGTTATCAAGATTATTTAAGGGAGTTTGAACATTGTGTTAAAGACGTCCCACGATAGATGGAACATAGTATCTCCAAGGTAACGATGAAATCTGAATTTTCTCGTAGGATCATTTCTCGAGCGTACCCAGAATATCGGGAATCAGGTAAAATCATGATCTCAGACACGAGTGCGGATGGTTAAAGATCGCGCTAGATCCAACGAAGTCCAATGAAGGTCCAACGAAGTTTGGGGAGAAACAGTGGGGAGGACGTGAGAAAAGTGTAACCTTTCCACACAGTTCTGTAGATTTAAATGCTGGGACATTACCAAGTGTCAGCGTGCGAATCATACACCGAAACATCATCGAGGTGTGCTTTCGAAGGAGGCCCATTCGTGTACCCTTCCTGACTGCACGACATGAAGCTTTAAGCCTCGCCTGGGCCCGTCAACAACGACATTGGATTGTTGATGACTGGAAACCTGTTTTCTGATCTGACAAGCTTCGTTTCAAATTGTATAAAGCAGATGCACGTGCATGGGTATGGAGACAACCTCTTGAAATCATGGACCCTGCATGTCAACCGAAGACTGTTGGAGGTGGTGGAGGCTCTGTGATAGTATGAGGCGAGTGCAGTTTGAGTGATATGGGACCCCCTGATACGTGTAGATACGACTCTGATAGGTGACACGTACTTAAGCATCCTGTCTGATCATCTGCACACATTCATGTCCATTGTACATTTCAATGAACTTAGGAATTTTCAGCAGGACAATGGGACACCCCACACATCTAGAATTGCTACAGAGTAGCTCCAGGAACACTCTTCTGCTTTTAAACACTTCCGCTGGCCACCTATTCCCCAGACATGAACATTATTGAACATATCTGGGATTCCTTGCAACGTGCTGTTCAGAAGAGATCTCCACCACCTCGTACTGTTAGGGATTTATGGACACCCTTTCAGGAATTATGATGTGATTTACCACCAGCACTACATCAAATATTAGTCGAATTCAATCAGTGTCTTGTTGTAGAATTTCTGCGTGCTCGCGGGGGCTCTACACAATATTAAGCAAGTGTAACAGTTTTTTTTCCTCTTCAGTGTAATATATTTTTTCTATTTACGTAGAAAAGTAATGCATAGTCCTTCAAATAAGAAAGACTCTGCATCAAAACTAAGGTTCATGAAACGGACATAGTACCTATTGAATCTTTAAATCTTTATTATGAGTGCCTTTTTTCAAATATTCTTAAAATAAAATATTCTGCTCTTTTTTAGAATAATTTTAAAAGATCTTTGATCGAGGCCTACCTTTAAAAAATTTTTAATTTGTCATTTCAGTTGGTGAGTTTTTAAAAATAACATGAAAAGTATATACCAAATAAAAAAATTAAACTTACACACAAAATAAATCTTGGAATATGTAAATTATAAATTAAATTTTTATATCAAATTGAAGAAAAATGTCTTTTATTCCCCGAATCTAAATTTTTGAAGGTATTTGGCTTTTTAATCTTAAAAAAATGAAAAACTCAGATAAAAAATTTACTTGTATCTTAGCGTAAAATAAAATATATTACTCATATTAATATAATTTAAGTTCACAATCTATAGAAGATTATTACTGTATATTTAATATAAATAATTAGTTTCTAAATTTGAGCATTTCAAAACATATTATTAGGAAAAGGGGTTTTCTAATTTTTAGCTTAAAGTTTATATTTTGTTTAGTTTTTTATTCATATCACGAAACAAAATAATTTTTACAAAGTGAGACCCTCATTAAGGTTTTATACTAACCAGAGCAGAACTTTTTCTTTTACAATGAATGAAAAATAGACTTTTATAATGAAAAGTTTTGAGCTTGAAAAATACAATACATATTTTTATGCCAAATAAAATAATTATCATTTTTGATGTTCAGTATATTGTTACGAATTTGAAAACCCGCCTGATTATGTAGCAAGCAGTTATTACGGCTGATATCGAAGCCTATTTGATCAAATTTCCAGGTCAAATTACAAAGTCCAAAGAAACTTTAAATTATGTTTTAGCTAGTAAGAATAACGATTTTCCTTTTTTTTTTTTAAATTAAACACTATGATAGTTTTGAAAATATGGTGAAATAAAACAGTATAGGAATAAAACATAATATTTAATTACAGTAATTAATAAGCATTTTATGAAAACAGTTTAAAGTAAATACAATATATATTTAAAATATGTATTTAAACACAACCTGTAAGAAAGCAATGGAAAACAGGCAAATGTGTTGCTACCAAAGAGTTAATATACAATGTGGCGTACTTCACGTGCACATTCTCTATAACTTTTATGGAAAACAAATTACACTCCTCAAATGGTACACATACAAAAATTGATATTACAAAATTATACAACAGGTTTTGAAAGTACACTTTTAAATTTTCTATTAGATTATCTTTTTAATTAAAATAAAACCTTTATTTCTTTATATGAAATACAATAAATAATTTTTTTTTTAAATCTTCAATAAATAATGCTTTGTGGTTGGTAAAACTTTTAAGACAAAGAAACCATCAGGGACAAGTTGTGTCAAAACGAAAAGGTTTAAAAATTCATAAAGCCCAAAATATTAACTCTAAAACACCAAAATTCGTATCCCTGAATATTAAAAACAGCAACAATTAGCAGCAGTAGGTAATTAGAAATGTAGTAAGTTAAAAAAAAACAGTAAGAAATGAATTTAACTGAAAACTTATAAAATACATAAACAAAGGGTTATAAAAGGAATATTAAAAAAGGGGGCACAGGGCAACAGTTTTAAAAAAATTTTAAAAAATTTCGTTTAGGATTATCTTTAAAGATATCACTTAAAACAGAATGATAATTACTAAAAAAACGTGATTAATTGGAAAGTAAATTGTGGCAAGACGCCAAAATATGGAAGACTGACAGTGAAGAATGACACAAATGATGGAAGCGGTTCACCCAGTAAAAGATGACAATGTGTGAAACGGATTTGACCAACGCGTAAATGAGTGAAACAAACGTTATTTTTACGAGAAGGAAGAGGAGCCCAATAATTTTCTTTATAGAGTGTAATTTCCACCTGACTCTCATCCATCTGATCCTATTCATCTTGCCGTTTGTTTTTAAATAATTTTTAAAATTCGAATTTTACGTTAGCATATGAAACAGGAACCAAGGTAGTAGCAGAGCTAACAGCAGCATCGGCTTCCTCGTTACCAAAGATGTCAACATGACTAGGAAATCACCAGAGAAAAATTAGATACCTGAATTTTAAACGTTGGTTAGAAGAAGAATTCCTGCAACTTGTGGATGGATATTTTTTGAAAGATTTTAAATAATCTGAGGTACTACGACTGTCATTGCAAATGATGAATTTTTCGTAACTTTTAACCCATATAAAATTTAAATCCTTTTTATTTTATTTTGATTTGATTTGGAGCCCTATTCTCTACTGTTTTGCTACTCGAGAGTTAATGAGACCAGGGTCGACTGCTAAAAGCTTATTCTGAACAGTTACGAAAATCCCTGCCAGCAGCTGGTTTCAAACCCGCGCTCTTCATTAGAGCTTTTTTAATGAAAGAAATTTAGAAGTAAAAATGGAACAAGAATTATTAATACAGAAGCTATGACTATATGTATGAGATCGGATTACCACACCAATAGGGTTTTGTGTCTTGGACTCATCTGTGTAAACCTCATCTATACTCCAAAAAATGAGAACGGTGATTTTAGATAAGTTGACGATTAATATTTCAGCTAGTATCAAACTGAATGAACGTCTTAATTCTCTGAAGATCATAGCCAGCCTACTGGTTATCAATTCATGTGATCAGGGAGGCCGGCCGAAAATTTCTATGTGTTCTAACCCCCTGAATATAGAGCGGTCATTCTTGAGAAAGGGGCACTTGAAGCTTCGGTGGCACATATACTATAATAGGAACCAAAACAGATGTATCTTTGTTCTACTGAGCGCTGATTGCTGTTTTTCTCTGTCAATCGGTGTTGGATTTCTACTTAGTTTCTTGAGAGCAGTTGTATTAGTTTAGTGTCTTGGGCATGTAGCTGAAAAATAATATGTAATTTTAAAAATTTCTTTAAAATCAATAGCAAATATATCAGTAGCAGTTTTAATTACAAAGGTAATTGGTGCAATTCATTTCGTTAATATAGACGCATCGGACCTTGATATAGAAGAAGATGATGGTTGGGAAGATAATTGCATGCATGCAATACTTAAAAATTTATATTTCAAAATATATTTTTATTTCCATGTTAAAATTCAATACAGTAAAACCATAATTTCTGAAGAAAAGTCTCGAGCCAGTCTTTCCTCCCCCTTACGGTCCTGGTATAATATTTTAGGTGAAAATAAGAAATTTAACTCTCATTTAGAATAAATAAAATACACTAATGTAAAGCATTAAGTTTCTTGGTAAACTGTATTCAAAGGTTGGTTTGGTTTTTTATCAGGAGCACTAATTCAGTTTTTGAAACGTTAGATTGATTAAAACAAGACAATTAGTTGAAAAAAAGTCGGAAAGGTTAAAATAAAATACATACCCTCAAAAAAATTCGATACCGTAATTTCCTTAAGACCGTCTGGATAAGGAGACCCATAACCGTCCGCTTATATGAGGAGGTACCGTAATTTCTAGTACCGTAAGGTACTGTAAGGTACCGTAAGGTAATGGTGTCCCTGACCTGCCTTTATGATGGAGAAACTAAAAGTATTGTAAAAAATGTTTATATTTGATGTTAAAATGGAAGAATTTATACTGTAAGTAATAGTGGAAATATTAATAGTCTAGTTATTTTTAATCTTCAGTTTTTCTATTTAAGTAAACAAATGGAGAATAAATATTAGAACTTCTAACATTATTTTAAAGCTAAGTTCAGAATTTTTATTTTACATTTGGAGAAAAAGATTGTGGCTCTTACTTTTATATATTTTACCATAAATAATAAGGTAAATAAAAAATAGGTTTTGATAGCAAATTTACTTTATTTTTACAAATAAAGCCTTATTTTTAAACTATATATAGTAAAATTCTGAATGTTAAATAACCATAATACACTGAAATATTTGATTTATTTCCGCATTGTGTCTGCTTTTTTATTCATTGCATTTTAAAAACTTAGCAGTAGCAGCAAAGGAAAATTTACAACTAGCTTCAGCACATCCCTTCGAAATTAATCATTTAGGGTCTTACTCATCCAGTGCCTCGGGTGCTGGCTAAAGGGAAGATTACAAAAGGTCCGTCACCCACCACAGTCAGATGAAAGTTAACAATGGCTGAAATGTTCAGAGCTGTAAAAAGGAAGGGGGGGGGAGAACGCAAACAGATTTTCCAATTTGGGCCGGACTTTAGAGGGTTTATATTATAACTTACTAAATTATTGTAATTACTGAATTGATAAATAAGGTAATGAATTGAGAAATTAAAAATATAGTCCGAGTGGTAATTCATAATTTTGCTATTAATTTCTATAAATTACAATTTTAAAACTTTTAACAAGATACTTATTTAAACAGAAGCTTCTTTTAATTTTTTAAACCTTAAATAGTAAATTTACAGAAATAAAAACATGTTGCTTATTGCATGCTTTGGGAGAAATAACTTAATAGTTTTAAAAATATTTACTGTTTATATTGGAAATACTGGCTTTTCATATTTTTTAGAATGTTATTTGCAGAATGTCACTTGTCTAAAGATATTTCATAAAAATTGAAAATAAATAAAAGGTTAACGAAGTAATAGAAAAATCAATACACATTGCAAAATATATTATTGGTGTAAATTGTCCATAATAAATAAAACGGCTCAATTAATATTAATATCAATAATAAAACATTATTTTGGCAGTTTGGTAAATGCAAACAGCTTATCAATAAAACTTTATAAATATATAAAACAATTATCTATAAAGTATTACTTGTGGGGGAAAATACCCCTTTTTATACAATAATTGGCTATTATGATTTAGAAATGATGGAGGATTGCTTGGCATTAATTTCCATGTGAAAATATTAGATTATATTTATTCATACAGCTTGCGCTTATTATATTCCTCTATTATCTGAGTATGTTACAGTAAAAAAAAAAAATAAAAAATATCCATATACAAACCCATAATAACCTATAAAAATACGATAACAAAAAAAAAAAAAAAAAAAAAAAATAAAAAAAAAAAATGAAATATATACTTAATACAATACTAAAATGCTTACAAAAAGTATAAACAATTACATACAATTCATATAAATAGTACCTAATCATTGAATATAATCACAACACATCAATATGTAATGAATTGTGCTAAGTTTTTTTGATCTATCTGTCAGACTGTTTGTTGGAATTGTCTACTGAGACAGTCTGTTTTACAGGAAGTAGTTGCAGTTCAGTTCCTGAAAAAGTACTGCTGTTCTCGTTCAAAATGTAAGCTGGCTTTATGCGGTCGATGGAAAGAGCTTTCTTTTTACCATTTATTAAAATAGTAAAAACTTTGTCACCACGGCTTATAACCTTGTGTGGACCAGTGTAGGGCTGTGAAAGAGGTGGTTGAACACTATCCACTCTCAGAAACACATGTGAACAGCTTTTCAATGTAGTAGGTAGAAAAACAGATCTTTTGCAGTGTCTTGATGTTGGATCTGGTTGTAAAGATATCATTTTCTCCCGAAGCATAGAGACATATGTTTGGTCACATCTTGATGACAGCTTGGTGGATGAGAAAAGGTCAGATGGAAGGCGAAGGGTTGTACCATACACTAATTCAACGCAGGTAGCTTGAATGTCATCCTTAATTGCTGAGTGACTGAGAACTATTGGGATGATATCGCTCCACTTTGAATTTTCATGAGCTTTTATAGCACTCTTTAGATGGCGGTGCATTCGCTCGACAGACCATTGGCCTTTGGATGGTAAGCACAGCAGTGGCTTCTATTGGTTCCCATGAGGTCACTGAGTTCTTTGAAAAGAGAAGATTCAAAATTCCTTCCTTGATCTGTAGTGATAATGGCAGGGCAACCGAAACGTGATATCCAACCTGACAAAAGAGCTCGACATATGGTTTCAGCAGTTGTGTCGGCTGTAGGGATGACTTCCATCCATCTTGTGAATCGGTCAACTATTGTCAAACAATAAGTATGACCATTAGATGGTGGAAAAGGACCAATGAAGTCAATATGTATATGGGAAAATCTGGCATCAAGCAATGCAAATGTACCAACAGGTGCTTTAGTATGGCGATGGATCTTGGATCTTTGACAGGGTTGGCAAGATTTTACTCATAACGATATCTTTTTTGATATTTGGCCACACAAATCGTTGGGTGACCATCCTTGTTGAAGCATAAATGCCAGGATGAGAAAGACCATGAATATGTTGGAAAACCAACCTGCGGTACTCCTAGGGAATAAAAGGTCGAGAAACTTTGGTGGAAACATCACATGTAAGGGTGATATATTCTAGAGGAAAATATTGATTCTTGAGCACCAAAGATGTTGAATTGGATTGAAGGAGATTTTTGAGCTCCTCATCTTGAGACTGAGCTGAGGCAATGTCCTTGTAGTCGAGACAATTGGCTTGTGAGATTGAGTCAATTTCAATCCGTGATAAGGCATCAGCTATAAAATTTTGTGTTCCAGGAACATGTCGTATATCCGTGGAAAATTGAGAAATGAAATCCAAGTGCCTGAGTTGACGTGTACTACATTTGTCAGCTTTCTGTTGAAAGGCATAAATAAGAGGATTTTGATCAGTGAAAATCACAAAATCTCTTCCTTCCAACATATGGCGAAATCTTTTGATCATGGTATAGATTGCTAAAAGCTCTCTATCATATGTGGACTATTTCTTTTGAGAAGAAGTCAACTTCATGGATAAGAAAGCAAGTGGCTGCCAGAGACCATCATTGTACTGTGTGAGTGCACCACCAACAGCAAAGTCTGACGCGTCAACCCAAATGCTAAGAGGTGCATTAGGTATAGGGTGATGTAACAAGGTAGCCTGTGCGAGGGCTTCCTTAACTTGTTCAAAGGATGTGGTGGCTTCATTTGTCCATGAAAGTTCTACTTCAGGCTTGGTCTTGACACTTTGTCTTGAATGCTTTTTATTCTTGATTTCTTCCAGGAATTTCACTAAAGGAGCAAGTATGTGAGCAGCTTGTCGGATGAATCTTCTGTAATAATTTAGCATGCCAAGTAAAAACGATGTAGTTGGGTAATAGTTGAGGGTCGTGGAAATTTCAAAATAGCATCCACTCTGTCAGGCAATGGTTTGATTCCAGAAATGCAGACTTGAAATCCTAAAAATTCTAATGTAGAAACTCCAAACGTACACTTAGAAGGATTTATTGATAGGCCATAATGATTTAAACGCTCGAAGAGTAATCTTAGGTGCTGTAGGTGTTCTTCTTCTGATGAAGAAGCAACCAAAATATCATCAATGAAAGCGTAAACGAAATTTAAACCTCTTAGAATCTCATCGATAAAACGTTGAAAAGTGAAAGCAGCATTACAGAGGCCAAACTGCATTCTAGTACTCTCATATAACCCAAATGCTGTCGTTATGGCGGTTTTATGGATGTCATCTTCATGGATAGGGATTTGATGGTATGCTTTCACAAGATCCCCACGAGAAAAAAATTGTTTTACCATGCAATTCTGAGGTAAAGTCTAAAATATTTGGAATAGAGTACTTATCCTTTTTTGTCTGCGCATTTAATGCTCGATAATCCCCAACTGGTCTCCAGTCCCTGCTGTCCTTTTTAGAAACAATACGAAGAGGTGAAGTGTAATTACTTTTGGAAGGACGAATATGGCCTAGATCTAACATATGTTGGAATTCAGATTTGGCGATTTTTAAATGATCAGGCGCCAAACGTCTGGGTTTCGAGAAAACTGGGGGACCAGAAGTTTCAATAAAATGCTTGACATTATGTTTAATTTCTTGGGAAAAAGAAGGAGGTTTTACAATTTCAGGAAATTCTCTCAAAATATCATGATATATACTTTCACCAGAAATAAGCTTTATGGAATGAGCTTGTGGGGAAATGAGCTTACATGGTGCACTTAATTTTGTTGCATTATCAATTAGTTTTCTATTGCGTAAATCGGGGGAAATATTAAAATAATACAAAAAATCAGCTCCTATGATGGGTACAGAAACAGATGCTATCAAAAATTGCCAACGAATTACTCTTCTCAAATTTAAATCGAGGGTCAAAACTTTCCTACCGTATACATTGATTGGCGAAGTGTTGGCAGCTGAAAGTTGTTGAATGCTGTTCCCTCGTTTTCGCTCCGCAAAAGTCGCTGGAAGAACGCTGACATCCGATCCTGTATCTATTAGGAAAGAGGTGTTGGTTGATTTGTCCTTGATAAATAAACGACGTGAGATATTTTGCGAGAAGGTAGTCGCATTTACTTCTCGCTCAATTCGTTTTTTGAGTAAGTGCAAGGTATGATGCACTTCCTGGCCTTTTCTTGGAATCGTTGATGGTACCAGCACACGCCTTCTGCTCGATGACGTTAAAAGGAACGTTTGCGTGAACGGGAGTGGCTTCTGACTTCTCTGCTATCGCGCTGCAGCTGTAGTCCGTCGATCCGTTTATTTAGTCGCTGTATCTCCTGCAGTAACCGATCTTCACTGGACGAAGATATAGCATGCGTAGACAGAGATGCAGTTGTAGAGCTTACCTCCAGGATTCGGTCGGCGATTTCTGCCGCTTTCTCTACAGTGATAGGCGTTATTGACGCCAAAATGGTCTGTACTGATGTTGGAAGTTGTTGTAGGAAAAGCTCCAGCTTCAGCTCCTTTGGGACGTTATGTGAAGCTGCCAGTCGATTCATTATTCGCAGTAGTTCCGACGGTTTCCTATCACCTAATTCTTCTCCGGAAAGGAGTTTTCGTATTTCTTGCTGCGATGACTCGCCCGATCTTTGGATCAATTGTGTTTTGATCTGAGCATATAGGATCCACCTGGTCTGGGTTAATAATGACGTCCCGTACAATAGCGGCTGCTTCTGGCGGTAGGTTTGAAACGATATAATTGAATTTTGTGACACTGTCTGTCACTGCTTTGGGAACTCCAAGACCAAAAGTCCGGTCGCACATAGCGAATCAAAGATGAGGATCGCCGAAGTTATACGGCGGAATTCTGACAGCGCTGATTTCCGTCATTCCGTTCTTTTGTAGATTCTGAGAGAAATAATTAGAGTCCACTGCGGCAGAAGAAAAATGAAAGTTGCTCCAGTTGGCGATAAATGAATTTCTAAAGAAGCCAAATACTGATGTCCGATGTCACCATTGTGGAGAAAAATACCCCCTTTTATACAATAATTGGCTATTATGATTTAGAAATGATGGAGGATTGCTTGGCATTAATTTCCATGTGAAAATAATTCTAATAGGGCACGGGCTCCTGACGTCACGGGTACCTACGTCACTTGGCAACCATCATAGCAACAATGCTGGGGGTCAAGCTAATTGAAAAACACGTGGATCACAGCTTGAACTTCGCACGTTGGTGGTACGTTGTGGTTCGCACGTTGTTCACTTGTGTGCTGAAGAGTTATAACTGAGTAACTTAGTGTTTAGTATAACTTAGTGTTTATAACTGAAAATGAATGATTACTTGAAGAATTTAGATCAACTGTCACAGAAGCGGTATTTGGATAAAATATCCGTAATAAGTAATATAGATCTATATATTATAAAAGACTGGGAAATGGATATTGACAAATTACCAGCAATTTGCTATGGCGACATAAAAAAGCACAATCTTTTTATGTTACTTACTATCAATAAGCAAAGAAACATGTTAACGTGCTGGTCGGAAAAAAACCTTCAGTTTACAGTTATAAATAATCTTTCGATGAATTCCTCCTATTCAGTTTCTTTTCAATATGTGATGATTATAATTACAAAAAAATAATTCTCAAAATTTGTAACTGAAAAAAATACCACGACATTAAAATAAGACTGTTTACATGTAAACGTCCATAGCAACGAGTTAGCGTGCCTACCAGAATGGTTGTTAGGGCTCGGCGATCTCAGCGATCAGCTGAGTGCTCGTGCCCTATAGTGATGGATGCAAGAAGATTTAAACTTAACAAACATTTATTCACACAACACATGCCATTTTCTTTTCCCAACTGCTCTCTGGAATATTTTCATACCTCTAGTACAGCTCCCTCATGCGCAGAATAAATCTGCGTGTACATGCTGAGCGGAGGGATATTAGTGTTGCCACATACTATTAAAACTTTTATTATTAAAGTTTACTTTCTGCACACTAAAGTTATTAAATATTTAAACAAATAAAGATATTAAATACAAAACAAACGTAAACAAATAAAGTAAATATATGTAAACCTATATGTATACCAAAATACCCTTAAAATTTCTGACATGATCAACCTATCACATCCAGACGTACTAAAAAATCTCAACTCGGTTAAAATCCCTGATTACGTTTGACTAAACGGATATTTAAACGACGTTGGTAAGATCGACCTGTAGTATATCTCGCAAAAGATCTGCAAGCAAATGTAAACAAATCGTCTCATTATCCGAATCAGAAAATATCAGTTGTTCACTATGATGGTAAAGCTATTAAACTGTTAACAGCACAGAATTGTTAACAGCACAAATTGGGTCAGTTTACATAATACATCGTTAAACGGAGAGGTATTGGTTAGACTGCCTTTAATAGGTGAGCATGCGCACTTGTGATTTCTGTTTCATCAGGCAAACACTCTTGACAGATTATAGTTTCGAGAAGTACAAGTTGTTATCAGCTGGTTGCCCGGCATTTATTTCAGATGGGAAGAAAAGCGTTACATTACTTCTCATGACGGGGTCGGAATGGATCGCGAATTTTTCTCCACAGTGTATCAATATTTGAGTTCGCCAATAGGCAGTATTTTAATGAAATGCTTTTTTATTTTTTGTATTATTATTTTGTGAGTACTCTTTATTTTCACAAATTTAATTTAATAATTTATTTAACGGATTCCTTAATATCATTTAACTTTAATATAAATTTAAAGCATGTATATTATAGTGATATATGTTCATATCTTGCACTAGAGTTTTCATTGTACTGGCACACTTTCTTTTCTTGCGTTACAGCATTATTTTGTTTTGATTTTTGCTTATAGCTTGTTCGTAGCATAATCCCCTTCCCAATATTTAAGTTTAAATACTGATCAAAGACTATCTTACAGTTCTTATTTTGGTATTCTTTAACATTTAAAACGAAATTTCTGGTTGTTACTTTAAAATCAGGCTTGGCTGCCAGAAGTGCACAGTTGGTAAACTAAAACTGTAATTTCAGCTGTGCATAATAGTAATGTAAAATTACAAATATTTTAATGAGAACATTCGCATTAGTATTTTAATGCCCTTAATTGATGTTCATGCATTTTTTCAGTTAAACTTATTTTACCTAAACTATTTGAAACTTTTTGTAAACAGAAGACTTTGTGATGCATGAGAGGTAATATTTAAATTTTAAGGTAACCTCATGTCAGTTTCAGTGCAAATATTTTGTTACTTATTTGCTTCTTACCTAGCAATCTCAGTGCTAGGTAAGAAGCAAAGGTAAGTTGCTGTTCCTAATGTTAACTTTTAAATATTTCACATGGAATGTTGTTAAAATATTCTTATATATTAATTTGTATTTTGTGTTTAATTTGAAGTAATTTTCTATGATTAACATTGTATTATATACATCTTTGGACTCTGATGCTTTTACTACAGTGTTATAAAACTATGCATTTTTTAATGGTATTCTGCTCATATGTCAATTGTTTGCAAAGATATTGATAGTCATTTAGAATAGTTTGTAGACCTCACCTACAATTAGATCTTGGTATAATTATTTGTGTTGTCAAAAAGTGATTGCAATGTTCAGAATTAGCTGTATATTAAATGTCATGGCTTCGTGAAATATTAATCTTCTTAAATTTTTTATATTCATTTTTAAATACATGTGTTTTGTATGTAAGAAGTGTGCATATTTAGAACTTACTGAAGTTTGTCTTGCATAATAAGCATTTAAAAATTATTTGAACCTAACGTTTTACTTTTTTCTTCTTTTCTTGTAAAATATCGAGGAAAGTTATTCAAAATTTAATCTTTGAGATATATCTTGTTATGAATTTAAGCAATTTTAAGGGATATTTAATTAAATAATCTTTGATATAGTGTTAAGTATTGTTTAGATCTTACCGTAACCTAATTTTTTTCTAGTTTGGAATAATGTTTAAATTATTAGCATTCCAGATTAATTAATAAAATTAAAATATTTTTATTAAATAGTCAAATGTAAATAAATGCAATTTAAAGAAAAATCAAAGAATTTTAAAACATTGTAAGCTTGAAAAGCATTAAAAATTTTTAATTTCTTCATATAAACCATTAAAACATTATGTAGGAGAATTTTAAATCTTTTCTGTACTATTAGAAACTAAGTTGAAATTGTTTTTTCCCCCTGCAATTTAACCTTTTGATTGTCAACAATGAGAACATATAGTGATGATTTTTTTCTAAATATCCTCATCAAATAAACTCTTGCATAATACTCTTTTTAATATTTTATGCTTTATATGTATAGTATGAACCAAAGATAATTTCAGTCTTGAGTACTGTAGTTATAGAATTTGAAATATTAAATTACTTATAGTATGATGTCTTTATTTTTTCAGTGGAATTTATCTATATGTAGTTGCTACTTCATCTTCAGGAATTCATTATGTGAATGTAAAGAGAAGGTGTCTTCAGATGTTTAGCAGCTATAATCCATTTTTATTTGATGCAGATTATGCTACAGCAAGCTTTTCTGGTTAGTAAATCTTCATGATATTGATTTCTTTCAGTACGAATACAATTAGAAATGTTGATAATCTTATGTTTAAGTAAATATATTTAAAGCAGTTTTCATTTAAAGGCAGTATGATTTTAGATGTTCCTATAATGAGACTTTTTATTAATTCTGTGGTAAATTTTAAACATATATTCTTTGTTTAATGTATTATACAATTTGCATTTTGTACCTCATTAGTATATTCACTATATTCTATTAGAATTTTTTTATTTGCTAAAACATTTTCCTTTATTTCATAACTGAGGTAAGAAAAATGGATTATCATCAGTACCAGTTTTTATAAGAAAGTATAAAGGGAGAGTATTGTAATCATCCAAAAAATCAAACTCAAGAATTTTTTATATTTTAGACCTCAACAAATACGAAAAATACCATTTTTGGAATTGTCTGTGTGTGTACATGTAAATGTGGTAACTTCAGTTCATTTTAACTTAGATAAATCAATTTTTGAATATGTCTATCAGGGGTGGCCAAGATGTCGACCAAAACATTTTCGGTAGTCTATGCGACAATCCCGATAATGACCTAGGATATTAGCAATTTAATTTATGACTTAAGACATAGAATTAATGAGTCATCTAAAATAAAAATTTACTACAGTTTACACTTTAAAACCTAAAACAAACTGTGCAAAATAATACAATAAATTTGTCGTATTACAGTTGAGAATTAAATAGAAACTTTTTGTCAATTTTTGATATATGAATACTTTGATTATTTTCCACAGTAAATTTTTATATTTTAAATATTAATATTAAATTTTTTTAGAAAAATTAGATAATTTGCCAATTTTTTCTTATTATCGAAAATAAATATATAAACATGTACATTACGTTAATTTAACTCTGCCATTGGTAGACAGCCTTCGACTTTTTAAATGTGGAGTAGACCATGGATCCCCAAAGTTTGGCCACCCCTGATGTATATTATAGAAAAATTGTAATTGTAGAATTGTAGGAAAATTGTAATAAGTCGCATTCAAGTTTGTCAAAATACTTTATTTTTGATTTTACAATTATTACAGGCTATTATACTATAATAATATACTATAATTACAATTATAGTATAAATAACCATTCACTATGAGCATTTATTGCTATAAAAATGTAAACAGTTAATTTTGATAGCCATTTTTTTATCCTAAAACAATATAAATGTACAATTTTTTTCTTTTCCTTTTTTTTAATTATATATCCATTTTTCATTTATTTATTATTCTTTTATTTGCATCTGGTAAATGTATAAAAATCTTAAATGGATAGAGGCATCCATATTGGATTCTTGATGAGTTAGGGTTAGCAAAATTTAAAGCAGGTTAAATTTATCTTCTATTGATTCGATTCTAAAATAAGTTCATATAAATATGCTTCATACCTCACCAAAAAATACTATTTTCAAAATGTTCAAAATCCACCTCTTCCCTCTTTATGAGCTTTTAACACTTTGATGGCCACAGTTTTCATATACCTTGAATGGTCATTTTGACTGGTGTTTAAAAAATTAAAAAATATTTTTAAAACTAAAGTAATATTAATTCACCTTATCAGGAAATAAGTTTAATGACAAATTATAACAGAAACTTACATTTTAAAAAGGAATTTCAAGAAAATAAAACATTTTACATTGTATTACACTTTATAGACAATCTTGATGATATTGTCTGATACATTTAAATTTTGGTGCAATTTACTTAGCAAAAGAACTTTTATAATTTTATACTTTTTGCTTTTATATGATAAAGTAATACCTTCATGTGAAATTATTTTGCTAGATTAAAGCTCATCTTTTGCTTTCTTGAAGTTATATAGCACCTCTTTTTTTTTGCTTTGTTTATGGTGTCCTCCAAACTCAGACTACTCAGACAAATGATTCAATTTTGTAAAGAAATTGTCAATCATTACATTCCTTCTACTGTTACAAAAAGGTTCTATTAAATGATATACTGCATGTTCTCTAACTGTTACAGAAACTGGTTCCATTTCTTTCTTTCCTAAGTATGGGAACCCATTCAGAACATTTTTCGTTGATAAATAAACGGCTTACCAAAATTTTATTGCAAATTTGTTGGGCTTTTGAGGCATATACGGAATAAATTTTCACTTTGCTTTTGTTGAAATAATTATTCATCTATAATAATGGTTTCCCCAGGTTTTTATAACATTATAAATAGTTTTCAATAAAATTGTTCCAGACTCTGGAAACAAGAGTAAATCTGTCATTTAGCAATCTTTGTGATCTAGTTGATTTGACATCAAATGGCAAATATAGCATAATTTTATTAAATCTCCTTTGTGACATAGTTTTGTTAAAATATCTGCTTCCCCATTTTGTAAACCACAAGGCATCGATCAAAAGTTCTTTTGCATGTAAAGCACCCCAAATATAAATCAAGGAAATGAAAACATCTAAAGAAAAGTATATTTTTGCATACAAATACGTCTTGGAATAACTTATTTTACTTCAGCATTATTATTAGTTCTACACACTGTATTTGAATTATCATCTACTTCATTATCAGAACTAAAAGATGAAATACTCTATGTATTATTTATTTCCTGTAAGTTAAAATCAAAGCTTGATTCAGACTCATCTGCACAAAGAGTAATATCACTTTCGATATAATTTTCACTCTCATTTTCAGAAGCAGAATTTTTGGATGACAAATCTTGCATAGATTTCACAATTTCTTCTGCTGTCAGAAAATTCTTCTTTACAGTTCTAAGAGACATTTTTAAATGAAATAATAATTATTAGTCTTATATTGTTTACGTTATTTTGAAACACAAGTACTAGATTCAAGTATCACTCCACTAATAAAACGATCAATTATTGAGCCATATTTTTAGATTTTTTTTTTTATGACAGTGCATGCACAGAACCAATTCAGACAAGTGTTCTTTGACAAAACCAGAATAGATCAGTTGTCCAGCACCCTCCTTCCCCATACATGTCATTCTTTGTCAAAAAACACTTTTACTGGAAAAAAACTGATACTTTTTCTGATGGCGGTCATTTTGACCATTTCTGGCCATTCTAGGTGTACTTTTTTTAAAAAAAAAAACTAACAAACACATTTGAATGAATTTTTTTTCTGATTATTATCTATGAATATTTAGGAAAAGTATAAAATTATCGCAGCAATAGGTGAAAACAAACAAGATATATGCAAGATTAAATTGCATTTACGGTCAAAATGACCGCATTGGCCATTCTAGTGGTAATGCCAATATTTCAAGCCCTATTTTCCCTGGTTAAGAGCAGGTGATTACATTTATCAATTTATCACATTATAAGTAGATGAAAATAACATTTTTTTTCTAACATTCCTTTAATCATTCATTCATTCATTTAATCATTTATTTTAAATTATTTAAATATTGTCTGCATTATTTTCATACATTTTATCACTGAACTAATATATAACATAAATAATTTTCTTTTATATTTCACTTAAATAATAGATTAGGTACATATGTGATAATTTTAAATATAATCGATTATTTTTTGTTGCAATGAAAATTTTATCACTTGTATTAACAAATTCTTTTAATAAAAGTCTGAGTCTATTTCACAGACCAATAAATATTTAGCATTTAAGTTATATATCTTTGAAAATTAAGAAGTTTGTTTGTGGTTTTGTTTTTTATACATAACCGTACCGTTTGCAATCGATTTGCTAAATTTTTTCTATCATCTTTATGTAAATGTTCATTTTCAGTATTAAAACCTCTGCTGCCCATTCTATCACGTAGTATGACAAGATAAATTAAAGTTGGTAACTAACATATGGTCTGTAAAGATAAACAAATTATTGAGTGTGTACCAGATAATGCTCAACCAAAAAACAAACCATTTTTTTACCAGCCTCATAAGGTACTTTATAATTCTGGAAAATTAAAAATTTTACTGATCCTGTCATATGATGGGCTTTATGTTAGTTTGTATATAATGTAACAAAAGTTTAATATTAAAAAAAATATGAAATTTATAGGAAATGATTTCATTTTAATAAAATTAGTATTTGCAGTTTAGAATAAAGACACGTTAAAATTTAAACAAATTATCAGTACTGTTATGATATCACCAACAAAATTCCATTAAATTAAAGAAGTGAATAAGTAAATATGGTGTTCTATCAGAATAGGGTACTCATCTTATTTTTGGCAATTTTAAATGGTGCCGTCTGCACCAACTTTTTCATGTGACATAACTGCAAGGCTGGCGTTATGAGTGAGAGTGTATCTTTGGAAGGGTATAACATAGCCGTACTGATTGTTAACTATGATAAAATGAAAGCATGTAATAATGCAATTAATTCCAACAAAAGGTTAAAATTACATTAAGTTATACTTAAATTGTTATAAATTTTGTTTATTCATATGTTTTTGTGAATATTTAGTGTAATTAAGAGTAGTTAATTTTGTAACTTTAAAGATACATTATTTTTGTTTTTTTTTAGATAGCTAAAATAATTTCAAATTTTTAGAAACTAAACAATCAAAAATTTCATTTTATAAGATATAAAACCAGTAATAAATATTACTAAAATTTTACTGAAAATGTTGTATTAAATACAGTTTAAACATATTTTTACTCACAAGTAAGACTCTAAATAAAATAAATAAAATAATTGACGCAGAATTAGTTCAAATTTTCAAAGTATACTTAAAGGTTAGTACTTTTTAAGATTCTTGTGGAATCCATAGTATTGAAAAATAGTTTAACCAAGGTGGGCTCTGTCCTCCCTGTAAATGTTGTTATAATTAATATATAAAGTTTATTGTCAATTTCATAATACTTTCTATTTTTTCAATAGGCAAAATAAACAAACTTACCACCTGGCTATAGAAACAATGAATTCCACCCCAGGTCTTAACAAAAAAAAGAAAAAAGACAAACCCTAAGACTTTCAATCTGTGTGCAACAGTTCACACAGTTTAAGAACATGTATTTAAATTTTGTTAACCAAGGGAAGGATCTGCCATTCTTGACCTACCCATAAATATTGGGTAACTAAGGTACAGAGCAGACACCGCAGCGCTCCTTTTTTTCCTCTTTTTCCTTTTTTTTAGAAATCTCTCCTTTTTTCCTTATTTTACTGCATTCCTCCTTTTTTTCGCATATTCCCTCCTTTTATTCCTTTTTTCTTTGGGCCATTCACTCCTTTTATTTGTTTTTTCTTTCTCAAAGTTTATGTAGTTATGTAACAGCGGAACGGATTGCAAACATTTGTTTTGGTAACATCTTTGTTTTTCTATTTTTTTTCTTTCCATGAGATCCTCCCCCCCCAAGTTGTAGGCTATTTATTAGCATTACAGATGTTTGGAAGTTAGCGAATAACAATCAAATGTCAAAACTAAAAGGAGGACCTGAATTTTTGGATTGTAGTGTCAAGAAATCTGTTTACCCCGTTTCTGAACCCAAGAGGGGGAAAAGAAACGTTACTTCGAGCCTGTGCGCTAAAAAATGGACTGCCGTATCGAATATTGAATTCAAGGATTCAAGGATAATTCTGATCCGAATTTTTTTTTTTTAAACTTATATATATTTAAATTTTGACAATAATCAGAAAGATTTCTTCCCTTTTCTCATTTGTTTTTTCTCTTTGCCACGTCCACAATTTTTTTTTTTTTTTTTTTTTACAAAGAGCAGGAGAGAAGCGTTATCAGTTGATTCTCGCAACACCCAAGGTCAAAAAGCCGTGTGACGCGCGTTACAAATGAAACATATAGAACGTGTGTGATTCTAGGTGTAATAGTACAGCTAAGCCGTAACTGTATGTTTTTGGTGAAAAACAACCGTTTTCTGGATTTCGGTTCCGGAAAATGCGCATTTTTTTAATGGGCCATTATAGTTAATACTGCTATCATAATATGGGGGTTCTGAAACGGTAGAATTATGTTTTAACATCCTGCGTATAGATTATATCCCCGAACACACGTACGTGTAGACCGATCGTAATACTGTTTGATATATCGATATTTTTTTAATATCGCGGTAACAGTATTAAGATTTCAATCCCTCTTATAGTTATTTCTAACGATACTTCATCTTATTGACTGAATTTTTGTGCTATGATCAGTATCTGTGAGAAAATGACACTGTTGCAAATAACTTACGGAAGTTAATTGTTGTTGAAAAATCCGCACCTTTTTTTTTTTTGTTAAGTTTGCATCTGTATTGAAGTTGATGAAAAAATTTATTAATGAAAAATCGTAACTTTTAACGGCAATCCCGATAAAAATCAGCCCGCCAGCTGAATCCGCAGGACGCTGCCACGGGTTCGAATCCCGCCCCTTTGTTCGCAGCCGTTCAGAATCAAATAAGTAGTAAACTCCGATGATTTTAGCTGTCGGGTAACATAAAAGTAAACTCTAGCGCTCTCAGCCCAAACTAAATGGTTACAAATCTGTTAGTCTAAAGTACAATTCGAACCCACTGTCTCAGATACCGGAAGAAAGCCCGTCAAGTTCGATCATCGTCCTGAAATCTTACCGTTAAAAAAAATTTTTTTTAATTGTTCACTTAAAAAATAGCCTTATACAGAGTATATGTTATTTAAATCATGAGTTTTTAGACATTGATTAAAATTTAATCAAATGCTAATTATTGTATCTTTACAAACTATTAAGGTATAAATTTTACTGCTATTTAAGAAATTCTAGTGTCACAAAATTAAAAATTGTTTGTAGGAATGCCTTCTAAAAATTTAGTATCTAAAATGCGCATTTATGTTATTAGATTTTTTTTTTAAATTAGGATATTTGAGAAACTTCTGATTTGAATCTGTTTTGAACATTTTTTGATTGGGAGACTCTAGTAATTGTTTATATTAGTAAAAATTATTTAGCATGTGGTATATTTCATACTTAGGTACTTGTTTTTGCATTATGTATACTTAAATAAATATTTTTAAATTGTTCTTTATTTTCCATTTTTCCTCCTTTTTTTCCCCCTCTAATATTTAACTTCTGGATCTGCTACTTTTATTAAAAAAATTTTGAAATTGTCCATTTAAAAAAATTAGACTATACTGTATTTTTTAAACATTTATTATAAATCAATGTAAGAAAAATTAATAGAATTTTACAAACTAGTTAATAACAAATTTTGCGGTTACAAAGTTTTCAAGTTCTGTTTGGAAGTGCATTTTAAAGCTTTGCTATTTGAAACGGCTTTTAAATTATTGATGTACTGTTGAAATCCCTATTTTAACAAACCAGCTTATAACAAATGAAATTTTTGATCTCATGGTTTTCCTTTTGTTTACAATGCTAATTTACCCATAAGTGGCAATTCTCCATTTTATACATTTATAGTGAATCTCAGGAATGAGGTAGAAGAATCCTTTCTTTCATTCATTTACTAAATATTTTTTCTTCATTTTGTATAAAACTTTTTTGCAGTTCTAAAAACAGATTTAAATATGTTTCTAGATTTAAAAACAAAGTGCATGAAATTAATAACATCTTGTCCAGACACTCAAGGAAAGAAAATGTTTTTTGTTGTATTGGACAAAGAAATTCCTTAAACTAGCTTGATATAGAAGATTATAAATTAACTCAGTATTAAAATAGTAAGCAATAACTAGAAGACAAAACTAGTTTTGCATTTGTCTACATTTTTGGTCATTCTGATATTCAATCTTTCAGTTGTTTGGTTAAGGTCAATTAAAATCATTAAAGATAATATTTTTATAAATCTTATAGAAGATAATATGTAACCTTATGTAAATCTTATACAAGTTATAATTTTCTGAGATCTAGCATTTTTCTTAAAGGTTCAACTACAACAAACAATATGGTTCCTCAAAATTTAATATAATAAAGTTCAACTGTATTGGTGAATTTATTTTTTTAATGAGGCACATTGAAGAAGCATCTGATTTGAATCTATTTTAAATATTTTTTTTACTAGGAAACTTGAGTACTTACTTATATTGATAAAAAGTTATTTAGATACTTCCATATTTCATATTTAGGCACTTGTTTTTGCATTAAATAAATCAGAACATTAATTTTTAATAGTTATTTAACTTCCTCTTTTTTTCCTCTTTTTCTCCTTTTTTTCCTTCTTTTTTCCCAAAATTTTGACTTCTGTGTCTGGTACAGAGTTTAATGATTTTGACTACAATGTGTTGATCACACACAAAATTATATATAATAAGGATAATTTTAAATATTTTTCTTAGTTATTGATATTTTAGATCGATTGGTTTAGTGATATGCCAGGAAAAAGTTTAGGATTTATGCTGTTAGTGAATATTAATGTGTTCTTAGGTTGAAGTTATGCAACATAAATTTTAACATTTTTTGGATCAGATTAGATTATATCTTTTTAATTTCTATGAAATAATTGCTTATGATAAAAATGTCACTGATGTTTATTTGTGATGTTTTAATATATAGTGATTCTGTTATTCTGATCTAATCTAATTTCTGTATTACAATAAATTTATTTAAACTTTTTTTTTCCAGGAGTAAAATGTACTTTAAAATCTGAACAGTCATGCTATGTGCAAGCCTTTTGGGGGGTACCTATATACCCCCTATTTGAGCTACTACATGGAAACTGGCAATCTTTACGAAATGCTGTTATTACTCATATTCCTTCTGAAAAGTTTAGCAGTAAATGTGTTTGTGCTAATGAACCATTTAAGTATCCTTCAAAATTTTATTCTAGGTGAAAGTTTAATACTAAATAATCATGTATATAAAATGTAGAAATTTGTTTATCTGTGCTTTGATTTATAAATTGAAATTTTTAATTGAATCAACAGTATCATATATAAATGGTATATTTGAATGATATATTTGCATATATTTCCTATTTATCTTAAAGCTTATATAATTAAAACAGTTCAAAACTTTACTGTAATAAATGGGAATATGAATACTGGAAAAACTGTTTTATAACATGTATATGACAATGATTTTCAAAAGAATGAATAATTTTTAGAAAATCAAGTTTTGGTAGTGTTATCAATATTGTCTTCTATATCTTGAAAATACACATTTCTGGATATCATAATTTTCTTGTTTTCTTTGCCATACAATCTGTAATGTTAATATTAATTAAGAATACATCTAGTAAATGTTATGTACAGCATAAATCAAGCTTTACAACTGCCTAACTTCTAGAAAAAGCCTGACTAAATATCCTTTTAATTATGGTAATTTTAACACTAAATATTCCCCTCCCCACTAACATGGTATCAATTTAATTTGATGATTTTTAATTTTAACATGTAAGCAACTGTCAATAATACTTCTCACTACATATGTTTACTAAATGTTAATCAAATAAAAACCTTATCCATAAGACTCTGTGGATCTGAATTTTATTACTAGCATAGATGATTACAGTTATTCAGAATTGGCTTTAAGCAGTAGACTGCCATCTAATTATACCTTGTTTTGCAAAAGTTTTATCTGTTGGGCTACAAACCAAACCAAATCAAATGTATCTGTAAGTGTTCTATTTATTCTATTAGCAACAGAAAGGATTTGATGTACAAAAAGGTAAAGTATAATGTATCAAAGTACCTCTTGCTTTACAATATTCTACTAATTTTAGAGAAACATTACTTTACCAGTTTGAGAACACATTTTTTGGCCCTTTTCGTAGTTTATGGATATTCTCTTTCGATTTCCATGGTATTTTATATTTTCCTCTTATCTAGTATGACTACAAAATATGTATAAACATCTACACATTTAAGATTATTATCACAGTTTTTTTTTTCATTTCAGTAGATCTAATAATAATACCAATAACATCTGTATGTATAAATTATAATGGCCTTAAACCACTTACTTTACCAGTTTAAAAGGATTTGGTTGTAAATTTTCTTTTGTAACATAATTACTCAAATTTTACTGAATTTTATATTATGGTAAAATATAACTTTACATTGAAGTGTTTACTTTATTATGTCTATAAAACAGTTGTTTTCTTTTAATTTTTGCTTAATTTTATATTGTTGATCTTGCTTTTATGTTTTTACCATTTTCTATCACAAAAGCTTCATCTTGTTTATTGTTTGCAATGTAGTGTTAAAAATTTATATCATTAATTTCATCATTTTCATATCTATACCATAATCAACCACAAATCTTTGATTTCATAATACAATTTTTTTCTAGCATTTTCATATTATCTATATTCTAAATTACCTAATCTTAGTCATAGCATAGTCATGTTATTTGGTAGTGTTTGTTTTGTATTGGTCCTAAGTGATCTGATCTTTGTAAACATAACATAGTCAGAATTTTATTAGGTAGCATTTTCATATTATCTATACCCTAAGTGATGTAATCTTTAATTTTCTTTTTACTTTTTTAAATACCTATTTTAATTCTGTGTTTATTGACTCATAGTCTACAAATAATTTAAATTTTCTTCTCATAAAATTGATCTTGTTGAGGTTTACGCCGGTAGATGGCGTTTTTGTCATGTTCGACGAGGGAGAAAGATAACGCTCTGTGCGTGTGTGTGTGGAAATGGCGCCCGTTTTGAGTGTGGCGTCCTAAACTGTAACGGTAAAAATTGATTATAAATGTGCTTCAAAATAAAATGTTTACAACCGAAGTATTTTGTGTGACAATTATACAGATCTGATTAGATTCAATTTACTTTAACTATATTTATTTTTTTTTTAAGAATTGTTCTGATAAAGGGACTAAGAATTTTATCACCTATTTCTTGGTTCAATGCTGTTTTCAAACCTTTTTTATAATATTAAAATATCAAATTTTTCTATCATGTGTATTAACGTATATTTGTTGGAGTCTTGTAAATAGTACTAAGTTTATCAAAGAATTTATAGACATAGTAAAATTTACTATTTGTATCATATTGAACTTATATCAATTGTGAAGAGCATAATGAAAAATTTCTATGGGGTTGGGGGTTCTTTCTCTGTAATTCAGATCTAGAAATTAATACAGCAGCTGTTACACATGTAATATATGTATACAGTAATTTTTATGTGGGGGAGGTTTTAACTCCAGTCTCATCCCTTTACTATACTACTGTCAATTATAGAAGTTATAAATTTTTTTTTTTAGCTTTTGTAGCTGACACAATCAATTCTTAAACATTTTAAACTGGTTTGTTTTCAGCAATTATGATTTGATAAAGATTTGAGGATTTGAATCAAATAAGTCTTTCATACTTAAAATGCAGTTGTATCTTTTTATTTCTCCTTGAGATCACTTTTATTTAATTGAAAGTTATCTTTAAAAAATCTGTATATCCATAATGCATAAAACATTATTAAATATGAATTATAAATAATTGACTGAAAGGCTTGCCTTTCTGTATTATTGGAGGATTTTTTTTTTTATAATTTTATCGTCATGACTGCTCTTCTGAGTTCTGAATCTCTTATGGGAAGTTCTATATTGAAAAAGTCTATTAAAAAAGAAGCTAGTTTGTTTTCCCATTTCTTTAGCTAGTTTCAATGTTATTTTTTAGATTTTAAAGTATTGATAGTAGAATGTGTACTCCTTAATTAGCATTTTTCTACCATGAAACAAAACTCTTAAAAATATTAAGTAGTGACCCATTAATAAGTAAAATAATTTTTTCTTCAGTGCAGTTAAAATATTTTTTGAAGAGAATTTTCTTTCTATGCTTGTTTTTTTCATATACCTGCTATTCATTTTCTATTTATTGAAAAAAAAATATATGTTAAAAGTGTATAAAACTTTATAAAACATAAATTTATGATGTAAAAAAGTTTATTTTAATTGATAGGTATTCAATAATTTAGTAAAATATAAAAAATTTTAAAAAATCAAAAATTTTGCTGTATTGGTAATTAGTATAACTTTCTACGTCTTGAAAATTTACATTACTAGATATTACAATTTTCCTGTTTTCTTTGCTCATAATCTGTAAATATTCAGAGAATAGCCCATAAATCTATTTTATACAGCATGAATCAAGCTTTTTTTTAAAAATCATATAATGGTTTGACCTCCTTTTTTTGGTTATTTACTGCAAAGAATTAATAATAAAAGAATACCTATATGCATGGTAAAGCTGATATATTATGAATCTTCTAAAATCAATTATAACTTGATTAATTTTTCTAAAAAATTCAACAACAAAATCTGTTAATTAGCATAAGAATGTTATACTAGTTCTTGTTTAAATTTAATAGTATTATTTGCTAGACTTACTTCATTTTGTTTTTATTTCCTTTTCTATTCTTGATAGTAGTTCAAATTTATTTTATGTGTACTTCCAGTATTTTAGACAATTTATTTTTTTATTTAATTTTGTATCATTGATCTTAACATTATATCAGGTTATCTGCAGGAGAAGAAAAAACTATTGAGTTCAAACCCCGTTGGCATACAGATGAATCTAATTTATGTCAAGGAGTAACCCATATGCGTCAAAGTTACCCATTGGTTATCTTGATGATATTAAACAATAAGGATGATATCCAAGATTCCTTAGTGGTAATGGCATTTTATTTTGATTGGTTATAAATAATTTAAACTGTATTTAAAATTATTTATACTGCTGAACATACATGTTATATAATTGTAAATAGTAATGTGTTGTTAAAGGATGAGTTGCTGACAAGTAGTCATTGTTTTTAAACTATATAATTTTAATATATATTTATTCTTTTAGCAGTTCTCTGAATTATTTAATTTAATTAGCTCTTTGTATCTCATTAACCCCAAATTTAAAAAAAAAATCCTAGAATGTTAGCATGCTGTATTTTAAAACATTGAAAAATAATTAAAAATAATAAAGCATATAAACAAAATATGCTGGTAATAAAGTGCATGAAAACATGCATTTATTATAAATATTTTAAATTATTTAATGCAAAAACTATTTTCATACAAAGAATTTG